>OY757946.1:22429769-23059769 GCA_963585895.1 Sepioteuthis lessoniana
TGGTAAACAATGATTTCTATTTCTTTTACCTATAAAAACAGTTTCTATCTATCTATCTATCTATCTATCTATCTATCTATCTATCTATTAGCCCAGAGCCTAGTGATAAAAACATTTATTTTATACATAAATTATCTTAACATTTTCTATTGTAATACACTGCGAATGATTTTGTTTTTACGAAAATGCAATGTAAATGCATTGCCAATGATTTTACTTTTTGGATGCTCTTCAGTGATATTTCTAGTGGAATTTATTGTAAATGATTTTACTATATATATATATATATATATATATATATATATATATATATATATATGTGTGTGTGTGTGTGTGTGTGTGTGTGTGTGTGTGTGTGTGTGTTTGTGTGTGTGTGTTTTCTCTGTGTGTGTGTTTTCTCTGTGTGTGTTTTCTTTGTGTGTAATGCGTTCTGTGTTTATTGCCATCTTTGCATAAGGCTGGATTACCCTCTTCCTGGCGCCTAAAATGGATCAGTATAGCTCCAGGGGTCTTTTATGGAAATATGTGGTATCTAGTCGGCAAATACAGGGCTTTCTTAACTTTTTGAGCTAGCGCAGCACTTTTAAAAAAATCAAAATCAAAATTATCATAAAACATTACTTCAATTCTATAAGTCAAGGCAAATATCTTATTCATAATGTATATAAAAAAGAAATAAGTCAACGAAAAATTCAGTTAATAAAAGTAAAAATATGCAGATGGGGATTATTGAAGAATCCCTAATGTGGCTCTAGGTTTGGAAGTCTCTTGACAAATGTTTGTTGGGTCGTTGATTTTATGGCATTTAACTTTTGTTGGGTTATTTCATGCAGAAGCCAGTATTTTTTCATATATTTTAAAGAATTATTATGTTACACTGACAATTTATATACAAATACATGTTTTCAAGTGACTGTTCCAACAAATAATAAAGATAATAATATAACATTGAATTTGAAAGGTGCAGTTTTTCCTTCTTTAGAAAAAATTGATTAATGATAAAACAGGATCAAAATTGATAGCTTTTGGGTGGATAATTAGGGAAGCCAAATTGATTATTTGTTTGGCTGGTTGATTTTTATGGTATGTCAACATTTGCTGGACTATTTAATGCCGAAGTCAGTCTTTTTTGTTTTCGCAAGCAATTATATGCTTTCAAGTAACTAATGATTATAATATTTGAATTATAGATGAGACCCTAAGAAGTATAAAAATTCTGAGACAGGGTGAATTTGCGAGAAATAGCAACAAAAGAATAAGTCCACAGTCCGAGAGCTTCAGAACTGGAGTCTCACCGCCGGCTGCACTAGGGTATCATATCTAGGACACACTTGTCAAATGATTTCTCAAACACAATAGACTACTAAGACATGTAAATAGTCTATAATATTATGATATTAAATGTAAATCATGAAAAAAAAACTTATATGTCATCAAATATGATTATCTTATTCAATTTTCTAAATCAATTTTTTCATAAGAGTCTATTGCGTAATGTTGCATAGGTAAAAGATATTTCATTATCAATGCAATTAATTCAGTGGTGAATTTTAAACACATCGATCAGTAGAAAATTTCGGATTAAAATTCACTTATGTGATAGTCTTTGAACTATTTTGCAGTATCATATATATATATATATATATATATATATGTGTGTGTGTGTGTGTGTGTGTGTGTGTGTGTGTGTGTATATATATGACTCCCCACAAGTCTAAAATGTGACACAAGGTCTAAGACATAAGGCTAAAATGTGACACCGAGGGTAATATATATATATATATATATATATATATATATATATATATATATATATATATATATATATATATATATATATATATATATTCCATAGCTTTTTAAGACCACTGATTAGGTTCAGGTATTTATCTAGTTTTTCGTTCTGTTTATTTTTACCCTGTGATCTGCTGGAATGACGAAGTCAAATAGTTGACAAATTATTATTTTCATTTTAGTTTTTCTCACCTGTTCTAACTGGTGGGTTTTCACTGAAGTTTGAGTGATAGCAAGTCTCCTATGATGTCCTGAATTTTGTAATTATTCTAGCTGATCTTAACTGAGATATGGTCACGATGTTCTCGATTCTTTCTCTGATCTCCAATTCTTCCAATCTTTTTTCTAAGCCCTTTGGGACCGTTTCAAGCGAACCGACTACAATTGATAACTCCTTTACCTTCATTTTCCATGGCTTCTTCAGCTCTCAGCTAGGATCCAAATATTTGTCTATCTTTTTGCTTTCTTTTATTTTCACTCAGTGGTTCGTTAGTGTTTTCATCTGGTGTTTTACCATATTGACATTTTTTTAGACATTTACTTGTTTATCTGAAGTCTTAATTTTTGTCATTTGTTCTCTACATATTTTCCCAACTTATTTGTTGTTGTTATCATTCTGCATGAATGTATATTTAAGCCAGTCAAAATAAGAATGATTTTAATTTAATTTTAAATTCGATTTTAAATTTTGGCATCAATAATTTTAGAATAAACAATTACTTATACAGAATTAAATCTGTGAATCATAATAAAATTATCGCAGGAGAACTTCTCCGCTAAGCAGACCAAAAGTGATGCTAAATTCACTATAATTGAGAAAATTGGAAAAAATTGACCAAACTTCACCAATTCTAGAAACCCTTGAAGATAGATGAATATTAAGTCTTGAAACCCTCACTTAAACTTGACTCAACAAAATATGAAAAAAATTGAAATGTAAAAAATCCATTGCTTAAAATTCATTAGCGTTTATTGACTGATTTTTTTCGAAAACAGTTTAAATTATTTCAAATCTTAAAATATTTTGAAACAATTAAATGAAATGTCGTTAAAAACGTTAGATTTTCATACACTCGCAAATGCTATTTTTCAAGCCATCTTAATATTTCAGTCTTGAAAAGTAAACAATCAATTAAATAATCACCTGATGATGGCCTAAGGCCGAAAACGGTCGAGATTATATCTATTTACCAACGCATATACAATGTATTTTTTCGTCCTCTCTCTGTCTGTCTCTCTTTCTTTACACACACACACACACACACACACACACACACACACACACACACACACACACACACACACACACACACACACACACATATATATATATATATATATATATATATATGTTATATTAGGAATATTAAAGTTTAATGGTATAACTATGCCCAGTCTTTAAAATCTAATCAGCAGTAAAAATCGTTTCGGTAAAAGCTGAAGTGTTCAATACATCCGAGGTTGAGTGAATATAGCAATATTAAAATATTTGAAAAATCACATTTTTCTCATTACTCCGACTTTCAAGGTGAGTAATCTCCCTGAGGTTCGTATAAACGAGAAACTCGAAGTAATGAGATAAATTTGCATATATATATATATATATATATATATATATATATATATATATATATATATATATATATACGCAAAATCAACATATATATATGTATATATATATATACATATATATATATATATATATATATATATATATATATATATATATATATATATATTTAAAATATACTCTAAAGGAAAAATACTTTAAATGTATTTTATAACGATAGGAACTTGAATTTTATTGTTTATTTCAAAAACCAAAAAATTAAGATAAGTTAAAATAAACGCTAAATTGTCAAATTTGTTTTATTAATCGAAAGAAAAATAATCAACAGCAAGAATCTATGAAATCAATAAAAAATTGGACACACACACACACACATACACACGCGCGCGCGCGCGCCCGCGCACACACACAAAACAAAACAAAACAAAAATAAAACAATTCAATCATAAAATTTTAATCTATTTTCATATAATTCATATCATTAAAAACTATTTTCTTCCACAATATAAAACGGAGGATTTTTATATATTCTTCAAGGTCTTTACGACATAAGGATTATCGACCTTACTATGTCACATTGGCCCATGGTGTGTTGGCAGGATTTGGGATTCAAAGTTGTCAGAGTAAACTGGTTTCCTTACCAAGACTGGAGAGGCCAAGCTCTTAACTATTTGACCCATATCTATCTATCTATCTATCTATCTATCTATCTATCTATCTATCTAAACCTGTCTCTGCAAGATATATTACATATCTTTCAATCTGTGTCAGGTTTGTGGAACCATCTTGGTTTTTATGCTTGAATGAAGTACAGCTGTGACTAAATAATATATATGCAATCAAGTCTAAATGAATGTGACTGACAAGGAATGTCTTATTAATTTTTTTATTTAACTTTCCTTGCTTCTTCAGAAAGGAACGTATATAAGAATTAAAAGTGTGTAATAATTTTTTTCAATCACTGAGTTCCTTTTCCTCGAGTAACACCAGGTACAAGAATAAAGCTGAAATAAAATTATTTATGATATGAAAAGGACATTTTATTCATTCTCTTTCGAGGGAAATTTCACTTTGCAATTTCATGTAAATTATTAAGCACGACTTATTTTAAAATTGTCAAATTATCAGTATTCAAATAAAAAGTGTCTTGTTGTGCTTATCAAAACTGTCGCATACAAAAATAATCCTTTGTGTATATATTTATTTATTTATTGCTATAAATTCAGTTTCTGGGACATCATACGGGATGAAGTGAAAAGGTATAGAGACTGATTCTTTATATATATATATATATATAAAGCAAAAAACCCTCAAAGCAAAACAAAACAGATAAAAAACTTCAAATGAAAACGTTTGCCTAGATGAGCAACTTATATAATAAAATGATATCTTGACATCTGAACAGTAGTCTAAAAGTCTTGATACTTTTTGAAAGAATTCTTTTGGCAGATGTGCAGCGCCAACCATACTTACCACACATTACTCAGTGTGGCTTTTTATTTCTTTGTTATACGGAAAATTAATTTCATCAGTTTAAAGATGTTGAAGACATCAAAATATCTCGGTGTAGTTTCACACCATATTAAAATAATATCTATTAATATTCTGTTTTGTCATGATAATTTGGCTTAGAATGAAGATATATTAAAAAAATCAGGTTGTTTTATTATTTGGTATCGTGAGATTAGAGTGGATTCTAAACATTAGCGTTCTTATTTGTTTTGTATTTTTTGATTTTGCGAGTTTTATCGAGATCAAAGTTATGATTATTTTCGTTTATGTGATTTGATAGAAAGAAAAGAAATTGATTTGATTGAAAGAAACTGAGGGATTAAAACTGTTTTCTTCTATTATTATATGATTATTATCACCAGTTAGATTCTACAGTTAATGAAAAAGAAAGTATATCATTTTTCAATACTAATGATTAATTATATCTAATAGTTGTAACAGTAATTCCAAAACAGATCTTAAACCAATTTTCAAGTTTAAAATTCTAATACTCGCAAGAGGTCGACGTTCAGCGTCTGTTTCCATGGCGGTTAACATCAACAAATTCTGTTTTATTTCATTTTTCATTTATTTTTTTTCATTTTTCATAATCTTAAAAGTAATTTCACATTATCTAACAAAACAATTGAGGCAAAATATACAAATAATTTTTAAATTCAATTATTTAATGATTACTTTCATATTTTGTTAACCACACACACACACACACACACACGAAAAGTTTCTGACAAACAATATAATTTACCAGGAAACTCTATAAGCTAGTGTTAATACAAAAGCTATACTTTTTGCCACAGATAAACTTTGGAAGCAAAGGCATTACAACCATGATATACCCTTTTCAAATACAGGAAAAGAAAAGCGAAACTGAAAATACACCCAAAATGAAATAAAAGAATTAAAAAGTGTTTCTGCATACAAAAAAATGCATGCTATTCTTAGAAGAACAAATAAATATAGTGTATTTTCCTTAATAGAATAATTCAATAAAAAGTAAGTGCCGACACAAAACAAATTCTTCTTGAGCCATCTATCAGCAGACAAACATCACTGATATTTTATGTGACTAAAATACATAACACTGATTAGAAGTGTGTGTGAATACACAAAAATATTGTGTTCTGGAGAACAGAAATATTTTCAACATCACTAGACGATAGCTAATTAAGCATGAAACTTTTAGTCATGTATTTTAAAAAATCATTTTTACTTATATAGTAGCTTTATCTTTTGATATTGAGCGTTTTCCCCTGCACGTCAAAGTAATTCTTTTTCGTTGAAAGCTATTACAATTAATTAACCATGGACATGGCTTCACAGAAGAAACGTAAAGAGAAACTGAATCACTATTAATAGCTGTCCATAAGACCTTTAAGAGTGTAAAAGTTAGAATAAACTCAGGAAAATAGCAAGTGTGAGCTATATGGAAACAGTCAACTGTATAAGTGAATGCATCAAACTAAAACAGAAAGAGTACAAGAAGAATGTTATATGTAGAGATCAGAATCTGTCCTAGAAAATAAGATACGAAATTCTTTCAAGGATTTTGAAATAAAAACGGATCACCCAATACCTGCCAAAAAGTCTAGTTATGATCAATAAAATAACCTGTGGACTTCACTGTGTCAGAAGACAACAGCGTGAAAATGAAGGAAGGCCAACAGCTGAACAAATACCTGGAATTTGCTAGAGAGCTATAAAAGTCATAGAATATGGAATTGACTGTGATAATAGCTGGAGCCCTTGTAACTGTCCCGAAGATCTGGGAAAAGAGATTGGGTGAAGTGGATATCAGAGAAATAATCGATACCATTCAGATCTCAGCACTGCAAAAATTTGCTTGGATACTTAGAAGAGTCCTGGAGATCCGAGGAGATTTGCTGTCTCTCAAACTCTTATGAAAAACCACCAGTTAGAGGTGGTATGAAAAAACTTGCAAAGTGTAAAATATATATATATATATATATATATATATATATATATATAATCTTGTCAGATTCACCAAAATCTACCATTTCACCACACACACACACACACACACACACACACACACACACACACACACACACACACACACACATATATATATATATATATATATATATGAAACAGACAAACTCTTTCCAGTTATTAATTATTATTAGTACAGTTACGCACATTATCTAGACGTATGAAACCTTTCGCATTAAGACCTACATAAAACGAAGGATACAAGAAATATGACCTCTGTTCGAATACCATTCTTCAAGAATTATTCTAGAGTTCGTATTTGATGACCAAAAAATGCACATAGAACAAGTAAGTAATAAATCACCTTAGGCAGACATCTTAATGATGTAAAAACATTGGAGAAATGAAAATACCCAGGTAATAATTTCTACATTATTAAAATCCTAGTGCATTGGGTGGGGCAGAGAAGTTCGGAACGAGTTCAACACCTGAAAGGTATTCATCAGTTATGTGGGAAGTCATAAAGGAGGTAGTGCACGGGGTAGTCAAGAGACTAGTTCAAAAGTGACTAACTGCAGTGAGTGAACGAAGCTAGTGTACTAGATACGTCAAGAAGCTGAGGGTGGAGTTCGTTTCCCAAGATAATAATAACATGGTACCCGCCAATGCTTTGGAAAAATGGTAAAAATATTTAATGAAAAATCCAGACTTATATATTGGAGAGATTCAATTAATACAGAAATATGAAAATGATAGCAACGCCCATAAATAAGTACACCCCAAATATTTTTTAATTTCTTCCAAACCAAAGACACGGTGATTTTATTATTTCGAGTCAAACAGTATACAATCAAAACACATATTATTATAATTTATTCATAATAAAAAATGAAACTCTGTAAACAAAAATAAAATTGTATAAATATATATATATCAAAGGTCTACTTTATTTTTTTACATATCCATAAATTTTGTTGCAGAGCATCAATACTGCAGAATTTGCTGGGAAACAATTTATAATGATATTATCTTAAAAATCATGAGAAATAGAATTCTCCAATCATTCGTTTAGAAAAAATCCTATTTTTATAAAACTCTTTCGGGTACATACGTATTTATTGGCAATATTGTATGTATATATAGATAATTAGTTTGATTTTTTAATGATTAGTTAATATTTTTATAAATTTTATATATAATTATTTATCAATAAAGAATTAATATAAAATTATTTTTCCGCGAGTAATAGTGGTGCAGACATTAAAAAATTGTTTGTCGTTTAAAATCTAACAAGTTATTTCACATGATATAAATACGCAACAAAAAGAGTTTTAACAAAGTAAAATTCTAATCTGCTTCTAACAGCCTCTTTGTACATAATATTTCTTGCTTTTGAATCTTGCAAATATCTAGAGTTCTTTTTCACAACTTATTCATCATATTAATACATTTATGAATGCCAAGCAATCGGCTTAATGTGGGAATAAGACTTAACGGCTTGAACGTTTAAATCGTAGGTGGTTGAAAACAATTTCAAACGTGGAAGTAATTTTTTTACATGTCGTTAAGTAGGAAAATCAGTCTATAAAGAGTTATACATTTTTAAATAATAAGTTATTGAACATGATAATATTTTTAATAGGAATGGAAGTGTAAGTGCTTGAGGGTTAAAATGTATAGTATAATATGCTATCGAGTTCTTTTAGAGTGAGGGTTTCGAAATGTAATATCCATTTACCTTCATGGGCTCCTATAAGTTATATATATATATATATATATATATATATATATATATATATATATATATATATATATATATATGTATGTATATATATATCGGACTGATGAACGCGTATACATACATACATACATACATACATATATATATATATATATATATATATATATATATATATATATATATATATATATATATATTAAAGTAATTACCAAGAAGATATTGAGAGGAACAACCTTTTACCAAGAAGAAATTGAGAGGAACAACCTTTTCTGGCAGTGTGAGTTGAAATATGAACATGACATAAATACACAACAAAAAAATAAAATTATGATTTGTTTCTCGGAGCTTCTTTGTGCACATTCCTTGTTCTTGCATCTGGCCACATTATTAATATTTTGTCACATGAAAACCTACGATCATCTCAAACGAACTCAAAGATTACTCTCCAATATTTCAAATTGATGCCTGGAGTCGAGTCATTATCTGAGCAAAAATCATCTCCTTGGAACTTTGTATTGGATCCTGATTTAGACAGACAGATACACACTTTGTTCTACTGGCAGGTTTACTAACTAAAGCAAAGAACACTTTTTATATGTATATCTGTTAAAATTTTTAAAAGATAAAAGAGACATTAAAGTTTGTATCGCATACTGTTTGGTCAGAAATAGCATATTTCACTATCTGATAATCTCAAATAGTCTGTTAGAACTTGAGATTTAGTCAGTATTCTGTAGAGTTACTTTCCTGGCTGCCAAAGAATTTCTACTAATGATCGTTAGATGATGACAAGATAGCGTTGCCATTGCTATCGAGCAAAAAAGAAAAGGGTGTGAATTAATCGCTATCTTTCTTCACAGAATAGCCCAGACTTAAGGAAAAGTTCTGTTCCTCTAGAACAAGGACGTCAGTCACCAGCGGACCTCGTAGTGCATTGAACATGCACGAAAAAATAGTACACAGCAAACAATGCCGAAAGCTTATTTTCTTATATTCTGGAATGTCTATCATTTCACACAACCAACCACTAAAGAAATTCTTCTTAAGTATGTAAATTTCTCACAAACTCCATACAAACTCCATAGGTGCCATAAACGACCTTTCTACATAACTTCATTCGCTGTTTTTCTTCTTTTTTTTATGTATCCTTGTTTCTATTCAGTTTTGCTTCATCAATGAAAATTTTGTTTTTACATTTATTCTTGAGATAAAACTTCATTTCTCCAACTATAATTTACTCTACCATTCATGCAATGAATTATATCCCTGTGACTTTCTGTTTACCTATGATTCTCGGACACACACACACACACACACACACACACACACACACACACACACACACACACACACACACACACACACACACACACACACACTTTAGCATAGTTGTGTAAACCAGTGCTTCTCAAATTATCTGATGTTGTTTACTGGCAGGATATTTTTCCAATGTGCCATGGACTGGTATCATACTTGTGTTATATTATTATTGTGCATAGCTTTCATTTCCAATCAAGTTCCAAGTATTTCTATTCGTTGCATTGTATCACAGTATGTGAAAAGAATAATACAGAAAGATTTTATGCAGATTTATATTTACCTTACATCTTATAGATATTATAGATGTTATAGATTATGGGAAACTGGAAACTTACCACATACCTGCAGTTGATGACTTGGGTACCTGGACCGGTACATGTACCAACACTTTGAGTAGCGTAGGAGTAAACAATAGATATCCAATTCCATTCACATTGTACTATTTTCATTTGAAACAGATTAAAGTAAACAATTTATCTACATCATCCCTTGGAAAAGCACAATTTGAGAAAAATCTAAGGGCGGTGGCCTTTCATTAGAGTAAATTCAAGAACACTTGTTACATATATAAGAGCATTGTCCATAATTAAGTACACCTCTAACAGAGTTGTTTAATAAAAAAAAAATTTTCTTCTAAACCAAATGATACTAAGATTTAATTCTTTTAAGAGAATATTTCACAATTAAAAAGAATATTATTATGCATTATTTATTACTAATTTCCTCAGTTATTGAAACTCTATAATCAAATGTTAAAATATGCAGTCGTACAAAAACAAGTACACACGTTCTATATAAGTATACAATCTTATTTTTGGTTACAGGATTGTTGAAATTTTATTTTTACAGTTTCAATGTTTCAGTTTGATTATAAATGGTAACTAATAATACCCATTTTGCTCGTATTACGTACCGTTAAAATAATTTAAGACTGTATCAAATTATCTCAGGAGTCGAACTCGTGTATCTTGTTCTTCCATCTTGCGAATATGTGGAATCCCTTTTCATTACTTACTTATCTACATCCAACACTTTCTTAAAAATGTAGAAACATAGATTTAACTTTTTTCTTCCTATCATTTAAAATGTTTTTTTAAGTTTTTGGGGCAATGCCAAGTATCCCTGCTTGTAATGAAATAAAATAATTGTAACAAAATACTGAAATAAAATATATTAAAAATGTATTAGTTTGTGGATGATTAATGGAACAGTACTCTGGCATATCACAAGATCGTAATTTTGATAAAAAAAAATGGCGTTCTCATAAAAAAGAAGACATAATTTATTACAACAATGATGTACAGAAAATGCCTTAATTTACGAACCTTCAACAGTTAACATACACCCGGGTTTTTACAGTATATCCTTCTTTCTCACAAAATCAATAATGCGAAATCCTCAAAGACATAAATGAAAAAAAGTAAATAAATAAAAAGGACTTTCCGAAATCTGCGCATGGCAATGCAGTGGCATTACAAAATGAAGCATTTGAGAGCTTTACATAAATTACACTTCTCTTCCTTTAATATACATTCATTTTTGGTAATAAAATCATTCGTATTCTTACGAAATTAGATTGCAGGGAAACATGTCGGTTTTATTTATCTATATTGTTTTCTTTATTTCCTCACGCACTCACCCCCCCACTCGTGTGTGTGCGTGTGTGTAGTGTCTGCAAAGGGAATAGTTTCAAAAGTTAAAATACAATTTTATTATTTTGAATATTGATACCTTAGATACATAGTTTTGTTGAGATACAATTGAAGTTTATAACAAATTTATGGTCAACTCATCGCTGAAAATTAAACACTCCATAATTCCATTTTCATCTTCACAACGTTCCAGCATTTCTGTACAGAAATCATGAACTGCGATTTTGTCCTCATCTCTTCGACTTTATCATAACTGTTGTTAGTAAAAAATCATTTTCAAACATTTTAGTGTGGAATTATTACAACTGGCTTTTGCTTTTCTTGTGAATTTTTGTTTGCTCGCACGAATACGCTCAAGTTGCTTTTTGGACATGGATACTCATACAGCATTTACGTTTACTTAAACTTTTTGTTGTTTTAAATTGCTTGAACCAATTGTAGATGGATTGGCGGTGATTTCCGGAAATTTATTCTGAAATGCTGTTGCATTTTTCTTAATTCAAACATGCAAAATCCATTTTCAGTTTTCGGCTCTTTGATTGTCAATACAACACAGGATGATACCGAAAGCCTTAATAATAAACTTTAAGTATTTTATTATATAGCACTCTGGATCGTGTCAGCATGGTAAATTATTAAAAAATGCTTGAAACTGTCTATTTTGTGTGAGCATATATATATATATATATATATATATATATATATATATATATATATATATATATATATATATATATACCAATGGGATTCGAAGCAACGTGTACACACCCTGGCCACTAAGTCTGGTATTAATCATTCTCTGCTTGCTTTCTCCCCTTAGGTGGTCTACGAATTTTAAGTAGAAGGGATTAGACACTTGCATGTATAGCTTAATGGGCAAAGCTCGAAAGAAAGACTATTTACTTCTGAGGATCTGTTTCCACTGCCAGTAGGTAATACTTATAAATTTGTCAAAGCAATGGTCTACGCTCGCTCTTTGACAGTTAGTCTTGTAAAAGCCATCATTCAAATAGTATATACAGAATAACCCATAAATACACCTCTAGTTACAGAGTTTCAATGCTGTACAATTTGTTAACAAACGATTCTTTCTACATTGACAGTTTCTCATGCAGATGTGAAAGACTTTACCTAAAAAAAGGTGTTTTGACTATGATACTAAACTAGATCCGGTGAGTTTCTAGGTCTAGAGCTCTGGGGAGAATGGGGTCATTCCTTCGTTGTCATTACTCCCAGGTCCACTTAAACCAGAAGTAGTAGTACCTGTCAGAGTTTCATATCTGTGCCAAATAAATATTTTTGAAAATTGTTATCATTAGATGGGAATACTTGAAACCATAATATTGTGCAAATTATTTGTTTTAAGAATAGTTATTTGAAGTTATAATTCTTTACAAAAGGTTTATTATGAGTAAACCACAGGCTAATTTGATAGGAGGTAGGTGTAATGAATTTGCGTTATGCCAAACTTTTAGGTCCATGTATCTGTCATGTGGATAATTTAGATTGCCTTCAAGTTATAGGTTGGATTCAACAAAAGTTGGTGTTTTTTGTATACGGATGAGCGGTGCCAAAAATAGCTGAGCCCAATCAGTATTCGACTTACGACGTTGATATGTTGAAAACTAAGCACTGGCACCAAAACGAAACCCACCCTAATGACTGAATTTTTTGTTTATGTGCCACGACCCTGAGGATAACTTAAAAATATTCCCGCTTATACAAATCAAAGACATAGCCAAGACTAAAAGGATTATCTCCATTATTAATAAAATAAAATCCCTTTTGTCACACATGGCCTCTTCTTTAGTACAAAGAACGCACAAATACAAAAGCTCATGACTAATTATGGCTTCCTGTGTTCTAGAAATGTGACACTTTCACACACACACACACACACACACACACACACACACACACACACACACACACACACACACACACACACTCACACACACACACACATTTTTATATTAATAAGTTCATATATGTGTGTAAGTTTTATATATATATATATGTATATATATAGGATAAAATATATAACTTCACATGTATATATATATATATATATGTATATATATATGTACATATATATATATATATATATATATATATATATATATATATATATAAGTGCTCATACATATATATATATACATATATATAGGAACTTCATACACACACACACACACACACACACGCACACACACACATACACATATATATATATACTTGCATATATATATGTATTAATAAATATATATATATAGGAATTTATATATATGTATACTCATATATACATACACACACAATTTACATGTATATATGAATTTATATATATAGATATATATATATATATATATATATATATATAATATATATATATAGGAGCTTATACACACACAATATTATATATATATATATATAGGAACTTCACACACACACACACACACATACATATATTCATATATATTTGTATATATATATTTATATATATGAACTTATATATATATATATATATATATATATATATATATATATATATATATATATATATATATTATATATATATTCGAACTTATACACACACAAACACGCACACATGATTATATATGATAATTTATATAAACTTGGTTGAAAGTCGCTCATCTCATGATTCACTTTGAATTACTAACTTTCATGTATTAAATAAAGTTAAGAATTGAATCTATTATTATCAGAAAGAAGATACTTGGCATATCAGATTAACATATTTTGCTAGTGGTCTAGTGTCATCAAAATACATAATGATTGATTACCGAAAACGGTAATCTACATTGACATTGAGAGTGAATAGTGATAACTTATATTGAGAATATGGACGTTTTATTTAATTTGATTTAATTTTCATGAAATTATAAATCTGCTGAACAATTAAAATATTAATAAATTTGACCCTGACAATTATGGTAAAAATAGTGAAATTAAGCGTCCTCGTATTCAACACAAATTATCACGATTTTTTCATCGTACGTACAATTTACGTGGAGTTATGGGCAGATATTTGACACTGTGACCATCTTAATATTTAAATTTTGAATTGTGTTTGTTTAATAAAAGCATCGAGCTAAATTTTCTGGTACAATTTGAGCAAACATTCATTATAACGTTACTGAATGAAGAAAATGTTAATGAAAAATATATTTTCCCTTGCAAATTTTACCTATTTATTTAAAAATTCAAGAAATTAAACGAACTGCGGTGCAATCAGTTTTGGTACCCAAAACTTTGGCTCTCTGTAACCGAATCAACAAAAAAGAAATTTGATTTTCATCGCTCGGCAAATCTATGGGTACTTGACCATTGAAAAGTTAATGCTAAAATGTCCCATTTTCCCAATAATTCGGTTACAAATAAATGTAGAAATTTAACACACACACACACACACACACACACACACACACACACACACACACACACACACACACACACACACACACACAAATATATTCACACTCGCGCCTGAGCACGAAAGGAAATATTCCCAAAATAGTTTAGCAATAGGAAGCACTGTTTACAATTGCACCTTTTCAAGGAAATCAATAGTGATGGATTCTTTTACGTCCCAGAAGCTTCTTTATTAACCGCTGTGCCCGGAACTTATAATTTACCGAACAGTCAGTGTGCTTTTCTACTCCATGAACCGTCGTTTCGACTCAGGCTCGTGGCGCCAAACCCATGTTAAATCCATTTGTAAAGATATTTTTGATTAAAAAATGCTTCTCCAAACAATGTTGAATTTACATTTATAGAAAAAATTCTGAACAAAAATTATTTCCTTTTTATAGAAAAAATAAAATCCCTTATTTATTGAGTGATATTCGTCTATCTAATAGCCCCCACCCTCGTCCGTCAAAAAATCCCATATTCTTTGAGTGACACTCGTATATATAATAGGCCCCTCTTCCGTCAAAAATCCCATATTTATTGAATGACCCTCATACATATAACAGAGCCCCCTCGTCCGTCAAAAATTCCTTATTTATTGAATGACACTCGTCTCTATAATAAGCCCCCTGGTTTGTCAAAAAGTCCCTTATTTATTAAGTGACACTCGTAACTATTCAGATAAGAAAAATAGAGTTGCTGAGTTAGCGTTTCACTAAATGACGTTGTTTTCCTCGGTGCATCTTAGTTTGATTACATTTCTCTCTCTCTCTCTCTCTCTCTCTCTCTCTCTCTCTCTCTCTCTCTCTCTCTTTCTCTCTCTCTCCAGTCATATCTGTTCGTCAATCTGTCACAGTCTATATATTATCTGTCTTGGTTTCATTACTGATTTGTTTTAACAGATACAAGATAAATGATTAATTCTAATTTTCATACAATACATTTTTTTTTTGCTTTTTTTTTAATACGAAAAACTAGAAATGCACGTATTTAAATTATTTGCATCTTCTTACTCTTAACTGTAGTATCCGGTTTATGTGAACAGATTGGTCTATTTTTCTTATGTCCCAATTTGATAAGATGTATTTCACACACACACACACACACACACACACACACACACACACACACATATATATATAAATACATATTTGTGCCGTGTATTCCTTTATAAATACAGAGAGAGAGAGAGAGAGAGAGAGAGAGAGAGAGAGAGAGAGAGAGAGAGAGAAACCATGTCTATCACTAGAGTTATCATCTGATGAAGACTTTCTTGGTTTCACGTCTGCTTTTTCTTTTTTTCTTTTGTTTCAGTATGAGTATATAATGACATTAGCATAGTGCATTTAGTTTGATGCAGTTATTTATTGAAATTAAAAAAAAAAGAGTTGATCATCGATGGTTCGATTGTTTAACTCACTAACCGAATGATAAGATCTACAAATAAGTATTTATGAAGTTTAGTTTAATCTGAAACAGTCATACGTATGAAGCATCCAGTGAAGATCGAACCTGCTTAATGCGGTTATGTTTCTCCTTGCTGCGTCCTCGTTATCCTATATCACAACGTTTTTTTTTTCTGCAAGTGCTTTTACTGAGAATGTGTTGTGGAGAGATTGACAGCTTATTTTTTTGGGGGGGTTGCTTTGTCATGACATATCAACCTTCATGGGTTATCTAATGCCAAAGTCATCCTTGTTGAAGAACAGTTGTGGCACTATTTAAAACTTAGCTGGAAAGGGATAGGAGGTTTTCTAATATCGTTTTCTGAGAGTATTAGACTAAAAGTCGCTCAGTACGATATCGCTGTCTATCAAGTTAGCCAACTCGGTGAGGGGTTTTCCAAACTCGGTTGATTTTTAATGTCATGTCAAACTTTTTTGGGTTATTTTATGCTTAGAGGTTAGGGGATCATGTTGATTGTGAGTTCATATTTACATTCCATGTTTAGTTGTTTCTAAAGAGTTTTTTGTACATAGTTCAATCGGATATGAAGATGACCAGGAGAGATAGAGTCGGCCATATCCGCTTCTCTTTCGTTTTCTTTGACATTTTACGATACAACGTTGGTTTTCAAGACCTGTTACAGCTGGTTTCATGTGAGGGAGAAGAGAGGGAAACATTCATCTCACAAAGGCATTAACGTCAAGTAAAATGAAAACAGCCTCACCAAGAATACAGGGTTGTTTCAACAAGTTTATTTTTTTTAGTCACGCACGCCTCTTTACGACTCCATGAAGAGACTAGTTAATGCTGAGTAATCTTTAGAAATGCTTCTAAAGTTTCCCTAACATTGTGTTGAAGATGACGCTGGCAACTTTTGCATTATATAATACTTGGATCAAATGCTAGATATCTCCGAGAAGGCCTTGTAATAAACTAAGAGATCTTGCGTTCATAAGAGTTGGGCGAAAAGCCAAATTACGAATCCCACCTCCTCCTTTATCAAAAAGAAAAGAAATGTTACCTTTTATAGAAGAGAAATATTATCATCCTAAAGGGTTACGTCTTGACATCTTTGTTGTTGCAGGAATATTACAAAGACCTCACTGAACTATGTACATACATCTTGGCTTATTGTCATGACTATACCTAACCCATCTACTCCCTCATCAATTAGTATCTCTCGACGCAGACAAACATGTGAACCTTCCGTCTAGCTTATCTAATGAGCAGTTTTTTTTATGTACCTGTCAATAAGAAGCTAACACCTGCTTTTACCTGTCAGCTTAAATTACAGTATATACGTAAATGTCTTGGAGAAGACATATTTATTGTTTTCTGACGTTCTAAAATTTCTCTGAGAATGAAAGTAAAGGTAAATATGTATATTTCGATGAATAAATAATAATAATAATAATAATAATAATAATAATAATAATAATAATTCCGAATAACCTGGTTAAGAAACTCGATGAATTGAAAATCAGAGCAAGAATTGAGACTGTCCAGATTGCTGAACCGTTGAGATCGACAAGAATACTTAATGGTACATTATAATTAGATTGTTCGACGCAAGCCTGGAAAGACTTTAAGCAATGATCGTCGGTAAAACCACTCTAAGTAATCATTACGGGAGATAGAGAGTTCTCTTTCTCCGTAAAACTTCTCTGTTAAGGCCAAGTGTTAAACTAAGAGGGAAATCATTTAATCTCAACTGCCAGTCAGTTTTAAAAAAATTAAAAACACAATTTTAAAAAAGGTTAATACTATATGAATTTGTTCATATCTCAATCAAGATGCTCATATTCATCCATCTATGCGTCTGTTCTGGCTAGCTATCCTAACTTGCTGGCTTCTGGTTCTTTGGAAATCTCAGATACCCTCAAACCAACCACCAAATATCTATCTATCTATCTATCTATCTATCTATCTATCTATCTATCTACCTATTAGTCAGTTCATATATGTATATATATATATATATATATATATATATATATATATGTGTGTGTGTGTGTGTGTGTGTGTGTGTGTGTGTGTGTGTGTGTGTGTGTGTGTGTGTGTGTGTTGTGTCCCGCTATCTCTGTCTGTCTGTCTCTCTTTATATGTATAAATATATGAAGAAATTAATAGATATGAACAGACTATCTAGATAGATATGAATATTCTAATAGCTAGTAAAATAACAAAATATATATCAATTTTAGGGGTTTTTGAGAGTATTAGATATCGTTGAACGAATCCGAAGCCATCTTAGGTACTCCACGCACAAGCGATTAACCTGCAGTAAGCACTAAGGACAAATAAAACGTCCTTTAAATGAGAAAAATTACCAGAAATTATATATATATATATATATATATATATATATATAATTCATAATTTGATATTTTTCTGGGTTGTATACTTTTTCTTCTGTAATGATGATGACCACTTTATCTTAAAAACATTTTTCATGGAAATATATATATATATATATATATATATAGAGAGAGAGAGAGATTCCGAGGAAAAAATACAGGGGGCAGGAGTATCCAGTTGGAGTGCTCAATGCCAACGGCTATCGATAAAATATCTATTATATATCAATCCTTAAAGATGTTAAGGTTAACTTAACAATCGATGCGCTAATTCTTCCTAATATAAATAACAAGGACTTTTTTACGATATGTTACATAATCAGATAGAATTTTGGTAAATTAATGTTAGCATTGATTTATTATTTTTTAACAACATGGATTATAGTATTTAATATTCATAATACATAATAATTTCAACGAAATTATGAACTCATATTCCATTGATTATTTTGATTGAGTCGGAAGCCACAATTAAATTTTTCAGTATTCACGTTTGTTTTTTTTAGATTTCAGTAATATTTAAATTAGGGGTACCGTTTTTTAAAAAAAAAGAAGAATGCATAAACACTACATAATATAATGTTAATTCCAGCGTTAATCTTTTTTTAATTAAAGAATAAAAAAGTTAATCAATAATTAAAAAAAAAATCTCTTCTCACCGGAAACAATATAAACATACCTCAATGACATTCAAATACTAAACAGTATTTCCTTTCACCATCTGAAGAGGGTCATCATAGACATGAAATAAATTTATAATGATACCAAAGAATTGAATTTTTTATTTTTATTTTCATATAATATAATATAATATAATATATATATATATATATATATATATATATATATATATACGAAGATATAAATAGATAGACATAAACAGATGAATAGATAGATAAATAGATAGGCTGATATATTGATTGGAAAATATTGTGCAGAGTTGATAGAGAGGTATATATATAGAGAGAGAGAGAGAGAGAAAGAGAGAGAGAGAGAGTGAGAGACAGACAGACTCTTTGGAAGGTTCTCAAGAAATACGAAAAGCTCAAAGAAGGAATATACAAATGAAAGGTGGTTGTCAATTGACCCCGGCGTTGAAAAAAAAAGCAAAAAAACTGACTAACAAAAAAAAAAACAAAACGAAAAAACAAAAGCAAAAAGCAAAAACAAAAAGAAAACAATCACTTTAATTTTTGATGTTAACATTTCTTTATGTATCTGAAAGGATGGTGTGATTTGTTAATGGAGGAAAATTTTATTTACAAATGAAAACATTTGTAAGAGATTCAGCTTCCATGATAGTGGGGAGTCAATTAACCCCTAAATTAGTCACCTGTACTAAACTGCCCTAACGTTTTAAATCTTTCAAAAACTTTTAAAATACCACCTGACCGCTCATAGCCAACCAACGAGCGTGCATTGATTTCTTTAAGCCTGTTACAGATTGTTTTCGCGGCAGTGACCATTGACTTGTCACCTGTTCATCACGCCTCCACACTTCCGCAGAGTTTCCCGGTGGGGGTTGTTATGGGCCATTACGTAACAATACTTAGCAAAAGGTCGCAGCCATTAGGAATTGAACTCAGTACGCAGTTGTAATTGATCTGAAAGACCAATATTTTAACCATTACTAAACTACCAAATTGTGATTTTCTAATGCAAAAAATATAAACAAAAAGAAAGATAACGAGTAAAGCAGGGAGAAGTGGGATGGACAGGAGAGAAGGAGACCTGAGAATGTTGTACATAAAAATGTCGTCATTGGAATGTGTTCACACACAAAATAACCTTATATATGTGTGTGGTATGCATATATATGCACGTGTGTGTGTATGTGTGTGTGTAAATGAAATAAAAGAATAAATAGAAGGAAACGTTCCACAGAAAAAAGAAAAAAAAAAAAAAATCAGAGCACTCAACCGAATGGTAGAATTCTTACGCTGCGAAATCATTCCATTTAAAAGATCTATCAGCGACCATCTCACAGTGTAATGTAATCCTACGCTCCATTCTTTATTTTTACTCTTTAATTTTTTTCTTTGGAAGTTTTGTGTTCCAACGTGTCGTTTGTCATTACAGTCGGGACTATTTTCGTAATCCTTTTACACGGTAGCTGAGGGGAAAATTTATTTTTTCTTTTTGCACCCTTGACTAATTTTAATTATCAGATTCGTGTCACATCTCCGTTTTATGCAGTAAAAAAAAAAAGAAAAGAAAGAATGAATGAAAAGAAAAAATGGAAATAATTTATCTACTTATCTATATTTCACTGGACAAAAAAGAAATAAATATAAATATCCTGAAAGGCACACACACACACACACACACACACTAATATATATATATATATATATATATATATATATATATATATATATATATATATATATGTGTGTGTGTGTGTGTGTGTGTGTGTGTGTGTGCTGTCAGTAAAATAACTGAGAGTTTCAAAAATTAAAAAAAAATTAAAGATATTAGAGCTCACAATACACAGTTTTGTTGAGAAACTCTTGACGGCCAGATATATAGGGCACCCAGTGAAAATTTAACTCTCTATCCTTGGTCGCTAATCAATACACTGCGCGAGGTACTTCTTTTTCATTAACTTAGCTTAATTGTGGCCCAATTTCCGAAGAATGGAGCACTTAGTGAGAAATAAATTCAGTTGTAATGTTATACAAGTCTAAGTCTCGAATACACTACACTAGATCATTTTCTTGTATTTAACAATTTAGACGTATAGAACACCCCGGGAGAAACGAACTGTCGAGTAATGTTTGTTTTATCAACGCAGCGTACACGTTGACGAGCTTCAAAACTTAAGCAACACGAAATCTCTAGGAATAGACAGCGACTGTCAAATGCTATGCACATGGTATTCTTTTTATTTAGTTTAATTGTGACGGAAGATCAGAGGTACGGGGCTCTCAGTTATAATCGAACCCTCTTACACGCGAACCATAATAATATCACACGAGGCGTTTTCAGCGACATGTTTATAGTTTTATCAGCGAAGCATATAAGTCTATGAACTTTATTACATAAACAACACGAAATCTATTTGAATGGACAGCAACTGACAACTGATAGATGAATTGCCTTCGTTTTCCTCTCATTATCGTCGTCAAATAGGAATAATTTCAGATTCATTCACAACATTAAGTTGTTGCAAATAAAGATTTTAAAGTAAAATCTTTTTTATTCAAATAAATTCATATCATAATCATTCAACCATTAAAGTTCTCTAGTCTGAGATGCATTAAGTCTAATTACAGACAGCCATCTTTCCCGCCATATCTTCTCCCGTTGTCTAAAGGAAGTAAAGGTTGGGTTTATCATATTTACCAACCCCTCGGGCAGGATACGACACGAGGTCAATTTTTAAGCGAAGTTTAACAGGTTTGAATTTAGAGTTTTCCTTCTCCTAGACTAGTTCCCTCACCAAGGCTGAAAAAACCCTGTCCGGTCTACTATTTACCCATAGCTGGAGAATAAATGGATTCATACCCTTCCCTAGTGTATTAGTGCTATGTGAAAATGCAACCAGTCTTGTCCAGGATTTGAACTCGTGTCGCCGAGTCCATTTCCAACGACGTTAACCATTACACCACGGGCACCTGCCTGATACTTTAGGATTGTTTCCTACGGGCTTCTCAAATTTAACCCACTTCGTTTCACATCTTATTACAGTAGGGAGAGGTATATAATTCTATCAATCTATCTATCAGAATATTATTTAACAAACAAAAAAGCAAGCAAACAGAAAATAAGAAATATTGATGCCCATGATAAAATGTTTCGTGATTTTACGGTACCTCTCAACAAAATCGCTTATTCCTTACATAATAGTTGTTTCAAGCATCTATAATATGAAATATTCTATTCATATTAATTCGTATTTTATTATTCAGCCTGACACGAATAGAATGCGACACAAAGTCAATTTTGAAGTGGAGTAAAACTGGTTTGAATTCAGAGTTTTACTTCTCCTAGACTGGTTGCCAAATCATTATTCGGTCTTTAAAGAATTTTCCTTCAATTTTTATAGATTATACCATCTTTCAGCTTTCCCAACGAGGTTCATATTCTCCTCCTTCGAGGCTGTAATGAATTATGAAAAGGCATCGGTTAAAATTATTTCATAATGGGCGTTTAAAGGTTTAAAGGTGAGAAAATTTGTATATCATTATCAGGGGAAGTAAAAGGGAGTTTAACTCATTATGTTATATCAAATTAGATAAAGGTGACGTTAAAAGTTTATACTCATCGGTACCATGTGCGCGCGCTACCTGGCAGTACTAAGTGGACAGTTTAGGAGTCCTGGGTCAAATTTAAAAAAAATCTTGTGGGATGTTTAGAATGATAATGAACTATTTTTTTTTTACAACTGCAGAACATATTTATAGAAGATTTAAGAAAAGAGTAGCAAAAGCCATCTTTCAAACTAGAAAACTGAAGCTGATCTATCCTCAAATGATGACGCTACAGCAATATCTTCCAATGGGGTCCGTCTAACCCCCTTGAGAGGTGTTGGGTGTTATGAGCGGGCGGTAATTTACATATAAGTATAATTTAAGAGTGATTGAAGATATCCAATTGTTTTGGGTGGTGTTTGCGTAAAAAAGTTGGGAAACACTGGGCTAAATTCTGTATTCCATTATATGAACGGTTCTCCGAAAGTAATGTCTCCTATCTACTTCCATGGAAACTACGATAGATACAGCGAGGATAATCTTTCTTTTCTGTTACCCAACTCCTTGTACTTGACTTTGTGACATACTCATCTCATTTTAGTAAATGTCAAGAAATGATCAATTGATATACAAAGCAGAGAAGTAAATAACATTAATGCTGATTTTCTAGATAGGTTGGTGGGCTGTCTTCGTCTGATAAAATTGGCAGAACACACTCTTTTTTTCGTTACCTAACTTGTAATATACAGAGTAAGAGATGGAGGAAATGTAATGCTGATTTTCTAGGCCGGCAGATGAACTCTTCCTTACTAGCAAGATAAGAGGAATAAAAATTTTCCTTGGATAAGGAAATTTTCTAAGTAGGCGAGTCTTCTCGGCTTGCGAAACAAGATAGGGTTAATATTTGGAGTATTTTTCTTTTTCATTTTTTTTTTAAGTTGGCTGGCCCTCAAAGCTTTAAAAACTGGCGTGACAATATTTCTCGTCCCGCTGTAGATTTGGCCATGTGTCATACTTAGCTAAAAGCTTTTAATAGAGTAGGTATAGATTTTAAATGAAGTAGAAAGAGTAGTAGAACAAGTGGCAAGTTTGGTTGAGTTGTTTGGTAAGTAGTAAAAAACATACCCCACACAAATTTAAAAAAAATCAAAACAAAAACAAACAAACAAACAAACACTACAAATATGCAAACGAAACAAAGCAAAACAAAAGTTTCTGGCCGCGTACAACGTTGTATTTGGAGACTTTCGTTCCGCTTTGAAGAGGTTAGGTATTTTTCCATTTAAGATTTTTAATAAAATCTTCAATCATGAACAAAAATAAGATTTTTTGATCATTCTGTTTCCTGTCCTTTAATCTCAATTTTTTTTTTTTTCGTTTTTCAATTTTGACAGTTACATTTTTTCTGTCTTGCCTAATCTTTGACTGTAAGCACGTGTGTGTGCGCACGCGCGCGCGCACACGCACACACACACACACACACACACATTCATATATATATATATATATATGTAAAATTTATCGTTAAAAAGATCTAAATCAATTAAATATAGTGGTCTGTACACAAAAATCGAGAGCAATACTAGTCATAAGATAAAACAAGATAAATTACGACACTCACGCACAGGTTCATATATATATATATATATATATATATATATATATATATATGGTATTCATCAATCGTCACAAAGAAACTACACGAGTGATTTGTTTATAGAGATGAAGATTTGTGCAGAAACAGCTACAATTTTTGGATGAGTTGATAACAGAAAAAGTGTTACACCAGTGTTTCATCTATTTGCCGATCCTCAGATTTTAATTAATAATCTTTCCTTCTTCTAGACTGGTTTACCAACCAAGATCAAAGTACCCAGCCTACACAACTATTTTAAGCATATTTGCATGATCAGTGAAGAGATGAGTATGTACTTTTCCAAAGGGCGTTTGTACGAACTCAATTTGAACTTGATTGGCCCAACTCATTTTCTTCGACTATAACCTTATATATATATATATATATATATATATATATATATATATATATATATATATATATATATTGCAACAGTGTTGATTGTCACTAATTCACTTTGAGGGTTTGCGGCGAACCAAGTGTGATATAATTTGGAAAGTGCTTAATATCTGAGATTGAGCTACTATATAATAATAATAAATAAATATATATTAGATTTTTATATTTAATGCCATGGAAGTTTGTCTGCGACATGAAGTCTTACAAAATACAATCGTCAGGCAGAAACGAAAGGAAATGAACGAATAAAAAAAATCGAAATATACTGTCAAAAACCGTTGGGGTTGTGTAGAAATCTTTACATGTACTTGTGAGTGAGTGTGTGTGTGTGTTTGTGTGAGTTATAGCCGCGTATTATTGTGTGTGGATGTATAAGTGGTGTTTAGTGAATGTGTATGTGAAGATACAGGCGCAGCACGATAAACTTAGCGTGGTTTACCGGATGGGAAAACGCAGTTGTATCGAAACATTGCTACAGTAGAGGCGAGAAAAAAAAATTCTTTATTAATTTCTATATGTGTAGGTGATTATAACTGAGGAACAAAACATCATCATTTCATTTCGAAGAAAATAAAATAAAGATATGATTTGTAAACGTAATTAAGCGAGTGTTGTATGGTAGGCCAGAATCACAGTGAATATCATGGTGGAGGGATATGTTGTATTGCAATATACGATGGAATATTGTACAATATTGGTATTTTATGTTGGGATGAGATTTGAGTTAGATTACAATGATACTTTGTATTGTGTTGATGATATGTTGCGCGTATATCATAGTAATCCATGATAGTACGTACGTAGGGAATATAATGGTAAGGCGTTGCAAACATCTTCTCTCACTCTTTCACACTTCGATCCATACACATAACCCATCTAACACCTCTACTCATACAAAAAAAGCACTAATGACACCACACCACACCACACCACACCTGAAGCACCGTAATTACCATTTTCCCCAACCAACCATCATACCTGCCACAACGTATGAACCACCTCCCTCTATTAATCCCCATATCCTTCTTCATACGCCCCACTATCTGTTGACATTATGTTTCTGTTGTGATGCTGACAAAAGAAAGACACCGGAAACGCAAAAAGGTTGATAGAAAAACATATATATTCAATTAACAGAAACAAGATACAAGTGAACCTGGTTAAACAGTAGTTAGTTGGTAGGAAGCTGAGAGACCAGTGGGGTAGAGACTATCCGTCCACTACGCAGATGGTATCACACGTGATTGTGTTACGCTGATTTAGTTAACTACGTCTAATGTTCTCGTTGACGTGTATTTATGGAGGAGGGCGAGTCCATTATATTGGGAGTACAACAATTTCCATGAGTGTTAGTAATAGATTCTTCTTATCTACCACGTACACTCCATCATTTATTACAATAACGTATAAGTCATATAACGTTAACACATTACTGATAACTATCAAGAACAACAATCACAACCCCCCACCTATTACCCATACCCCCCAAACCTATTTCTTTAATTTTGAAATGATAACATTTTACTCTTCAGTTATAATCATCATCGCACATTTAAAAAACCCATTGCTAATACTAACAATTATTACAATGCCTTACCATTATATTCCTTATATACGTACTATCATGGATCGATTTTTTTCGATTTATTCATTTCCTTTCGTTATCTGCCTGACGATTGTTGTTTGTAAGACTTCATGTCGTAGACAAACTTCCATGGCATTAAATATATAAATCTAATATATATATACACACACACACACACACACACACACACACACACACACACACACACACATATATATATATATATATATATATATATATATATATATATATATATATATATATATATATATTCCAAACCCCTCATGACAAGCAGGATGCGACGCAAGGTCATTTTAAAGGAGAGGTTAACCGGTTTCAATTCAGAGTTTTCCTTCTTTAAGATCACTTAAATTGCCCAGTAGAGCAGACTGGGCTCTTTAACCTTGTTATGGTAACTTGTCTAGGAGAAGGAAAACTGTGAATTTAAACCTGTTGAATTCAACTTTAAAGAGAAATTGACCTTGTGTCGCATCCTGCTCCCATGGATGAGTTATGTATACTCATACCGCAAGGCAAAATTCAGTAGAACTTGTTTTCAGGAAATAATCATATTTGGACAAAGTAGAGGATCTTTGTTTCATAATTCAAAGCAAGAGGATTTTCTTTGCACTTTTGTAAGCATAAGTGATAAAATATGTGCAGTTGTCTATTTCTTAATTACTAAACATTAATACGTCATTCTTCAATGGAGAATTCATGCATGTATCATCATCATCATCATGGTGTGCCGACAGTACGGATTGTCTTAACTCTCTCTCTTGCCATCCATCCCTATCATTCATCCCTCTAAGAAAGTCTTCTCTACGCCACCCAGAGTTTCCAAAGAGCTGATCAATATGTTTTTGCTTGTCGGCCAACACTAGTACAGGTCCATTGGAGAACGTTACGTTCACCCTTACTACTCCAGTCCTACTCTACCGCGCCCTGTATGTTTTGCTCGTCTTAGATGGTTTATGAGATGAGAGGCAAGTGGCTTTGCAGTTGTTTTGTAGGGTTCTACTGTCAGGATTTTGTTCTCATCGTAGGTTCCTATTTATCTCAGTTGGTTCATATTTATCTATCTAAATCTGTTCACATCTATTTAGTTGTTTGGGTTTGTAGGTTATTTAATGCCAAATCCATTTTTATACAAACAATCAGTTCTATTTCGAACAATTCAATTTGGCATGAGTACACAGTTTAATTCTCAAAAACATTTCTATTTCAAGCTATTCAGTTTAGTCAAAGTTCTAATTCAAACAATTAGGTTTAGTATGAATCTAGATTTTGTTTACACACAGTTAAATATCAAAACAGTTCTATTTTAAACAATTCAGTTTAGTGTAAGTACAGTTTCAAAGTCAAAAATAGTTCTATTTCAAACAATTCAGTTTAGCATACCGGAATAGTTCCATTTAAAACAATTCAGTTTAGCGTAAGTATGCAGTTTAAATGTAAGAACATAGTTAAATTGTCAAAAATATTTCCATTTCAAGCTATTCAGTTTAGTCAAACAATTCTAATTCAAACAATTCAGTTTAGCATAAAGTATGCAGTTTAGTTTTATTTGACCCATAAATAGGACCCTATCAGGTGCTACCACTCCGAGCCAGAGTGGACCAGGGAGCGATGACAATGAACGGGTACTCCGCATTCCTCAAAGCCCTAGCATTTCTTGAACCTCACCATCAGATTGTTTAGTATCATATCCAGCCCCCAACGAGTACGTTGGGGGTTGGTCTTACCCTTCTCAAGAGAAGCAGTCGGTGTATTCTACAGCGCCCCCGCCAAGCCGACTGGGCAACTATTCAGATCAATAACGGTCTATTTATTCCTCTCGCATTCTCTCTATCAATCCTATTTTGTTGATATAAGTGGAACTTTTTCCTTTATGATTAGCGTTTGTATTGCTTAGCGTTTGTATTGCTTGACTGTATCGTATTCAATCATATACCTTGAAAGGGTTAAACCGATTTAACAGGCTGATAAACTCTCTTTTAATGCAACCATAACTCTTCTATTTTTTGTATTATCACAGATTATCGCCATCAGATGCATTTCTTTTACAATGTCTCCTTTTTGGAATCCAACGAACGTATCTTACAAGCCGAATTTCATTTATTCAAGATGAGACCAAAGAACGCACAGCCGAAGAAGACCAACAATCCTCACTTGATTTCGGTGAGTCGAAGCAAATATTTTATGTTATTTAACAACAAAGCAGATATTGGTTCACGCGTGCATATACACATATATACATCTTATTAAAAAATTCCCACGAATGTTAACATTGATTAAGCTTTACATATAGACATTAAATTTCTCACGGTACTTAGTGGTCACAAATTAAAGTTGTAGAGCAGATCTTCATTGCTTAACTTCGGTAATTTACCGAGAACAAATGCTTTAGAACAAATAGCACTGCGTGTGTGTGGATGTGTTGATTTCATTGGTTTATGGCATATCAAGCCATCCTTGTACAAGAAGAACAGTGATACTATTTAACCCATAGCTGGGGGAGGGGGTTATGGGGATCATACCTTTCCCAAAGGTATTTGTCCGAATGTGTACGTAATAGGGCGACTGGAATTTGAACTCGCTTACTTCGAGGCCGCAATCCAGCACTTTATATATATATATATATATATATACGCCTTGTCAGGCGGGGGATAAAATACATCGACTGCACCTCTGCACCACTTCAGAGGAGTAAGACCTCCCTTCCACAACAAGGCTACCTGTTGGCCGTGGTTGGTGACACGTATTGATTGAGGACAGGATTATGATGGTTCAGCAGTCTACTACCCGACACACCTGTTACGTGACTTATAACACTCCACTTACTGAGCTAGATGGGCAGTCGGAGAGGCCTGATCCGACCAATCGGCTTGTCATGTCAAGCTCTAGAAACTGTATGACTGTCCCAACCGTATTCTGCAAATTGCTCTCGTAGGAAACACGTATCCAGTTCTATTTTATCTTAAAGGTGCTAGAAGGCGGTGGCTGAGGATCAATCATGCAGAGATAACAATTCTTGAAACCGTCTGACAAAGTTCAAACAAATAAGCTCTAGCTTGTTTAAAATAAAGTGACCTACAAACTGTTCGCTTACAAATCATGTATGTAGAGGAATTTGCATTGATAACCATCAACAGTTGATATGTATTAAACCAAACAACCTAACCTACACACACACACACACACACACACATATATATATATATATGTATATATATACGTGTGTGTGTGCGCGCGCGCGCGTGTGTGTTGTGTTATCCTAGGTCACAGCACTAAAAAAGGAATTACATGAAAAATATTACCATTAAATTTTAAATGAGTTAAATACTCCTTTCAGCATTTCATTCTTATACTATATATATATATATATGTATATATATTGTAAAGAATTTTATATATATATATATATAGTCAAATTTAGCGCATCTTAGGTAGAATGCAGTCAAGGTAGGGACAATTTTACGATTGGCATACATTGTTAACTTGAGGCCAAATCAAGTAGATTCGGCGAGCACTTTTGTTTGCAGTATTTTTTACACTCCATAAAACAGGTCCTCGTGAACGCTATTATGTCCTGTAACGCCCTCTATTGGTAGGTGAGGTTTCAAAGAATAGATAACCAATGACTAGACATCAGACAATGTTTGGTCTCTTTTTCTATCAGATCTCTTAATTAAATTCTGTTTTTTATGGTAATTTTTTTTACTTTATTTTATGTTATAATTTTAGTGGTATTCAAATAGGTCAAAAGTATATATATATATATATATATATATATATATATATAACCTATGTATGTATGCATGCTATTCCATAAGTTTATTCTCAGTTACTTATCAGCACAAAAACCTAACCAAAGCCAATCAGAGGAGTAACAGATCTTTCCAAGGCTCATGAATTGTTACTAAAGTAGATTGAATTCACAGTTAACTTTCAGATCGAAAGCTCGAGAGCCAGGTCTTCACTACTATTTAACTTATAGCAGTTGGGAAGAAGAGAAATGGATTCATGCCTTTCTCAAGTGTTTACGCGGTCGGCGTTAAAGTTGAATTGGCTGTATAAAGTCAGGATAAGTCTCATGGTACATGTTTTACGCACACACACACACACACACACACACACACACACACACACACACACACACACACACACACACACACACACATTTACGTATTTATATATACACACACTTATTTTTTCCTGATTGGTTTAGTTTCTCTGATTAATGGCAATTCAAACTTCGTGTTTTATTCAATGCCAAAGTCATTCTTGTATGACAGTAGAGACACTATTTAATCCCTAGCTGAGGAATAAGGGAGCTCATACTTTTCCCAAGGGTATTAATCCGAAAGTAACGGCACCACTGGAGTTCGAACTGGTTTACTAGCACTTTAGCCACAATGTCTCGGGGATTGACCCCTCTTTTTTCTTGTTGATTTGTTTTATCATTTTATTTGAAATCATGTAAAAAATATCCGAAAAGTCATAAAATTCATCACGGAACCAGAAAAGTGGAACTGACCACAGGAGAAAAAATTTTAGCCGAGTTGAAAATCCAGTGAGTTTTCTTCCAGTAAGAAACTCTTTCATCATTACTATTTGTAATAGTGATAATACCAGTCAAATAGTAGTAAAAGTAAGTAAAGTTAGCGACCATAGTCGAGGGTGACCCGAAGGCTCCCTTTTCGATAGCTACTACACCAAGGTGTAGGGGAGGGCGCTACTCCATTCCCAGGATTGCTCCACTTTACCCTTGAACCGTACCTTATAATGCTGAGTGTTAAGCAAGGTGGTATCAAGTACCATTTTTAAAGTCTTTGGTATGACTCGACCTGGGATTGAACCCAGGTCTCCCGGGCCATTGGCGAACACTCTAACCGCTGGGCCAATGTCGGGCGGCATTAAACTGTTTGCAAAAAATGAATAAGAATTGGCGACTCTAATACAAATAATAATATACAGTCAAGATACAGGAATGGAATTTGGCATTGGAAAATGTGCCATAATAATAAGGAGAAGAGGAAAAAAACAAATAACGGAAGGAATAGAGCTACCAAATAAGGAAAGAATCTGATCACTCCAAGAAAAGGAAACCTTTGGGAATACCTGAAGCGGACACTATTAAACAAATGGAGATGAAAGCAAAAATAAAAAAGAGTTTCTCAGACGAACGAGAAAACTTCTCAAAACAGGAATCTCATCAAAGCGATAAACATTTGTAAGATACTCAGGGCCATTCTGAAAAGGAATGAGAGAAGAACTTAGAAAAATATTCACAAGGACACGAAAGCTAATGACGATGCACAAGAAATATAGACAAAATATATGTATCAAGAAAAAAAAGAGAAAGAGCATCCCGAAGACTACATTTAAAAGAACAAAGAAAGGCTAATTATTGCGACCAGAAACAACACATACAACATAAAGATCAACAGAACAACAATAACTAGGAAAAAAACCCAACTGTATGGATATTTCAAGCAACAAACAAATCGATGAGATTGCACACAAGAAAACCTGGACATGGCTAAGAAAGGGAAATCTTAAGAGTGAAACTGAATCTCTTCCTATAGTAGTACAAACAAGGCCATAAGGACCACCTATGTTAAAGTAAAATTGCATAAGACGCAACAGAATAGCAAGTGTAGGTTAAATGGTGATAGAGACGAAACGATTAATCCCATAATAAATGAATGCAGCAAGCTAGTACAAAAAAGTACAAAACTAGACAAGGCTGGGTGGACAAGGTGATTCACTTGGAATTGTGCTAGAAATTGTAATTTGGCCAACTACTAAATTGTATATGCACAGACCAGAATCCACCCTGGAGAATGAGACGGACAAAATTCTCTGGGATTTTGAGATACAAACAGATCACTTCATCCCGTCCAGAAGGTCCGACCTAGAAATAATTAACAAAAAAACCGACCGAATAGTGAACTTTGCCGTCCCGGTGAAAATTAAAGAAAACTAAACGAGAGACACTAACACTTTGTCAGAGAACTAAAAAAGCCATGGAATATGAACGTGACAGTGATACCAACTGTGATTAGTGCACTTGGAACGATTCCCAAGAGCTTGTTAAGCGGGTGTAAGAGTAAGAAATCAGAGGACGAGTCAGGACCATCCAGCATTTTTGAGGTCGGCTACAAAATTGGGAAGAGTTCTGGAGACTTGAGGAGACTTGCTGTCACTCAGACTCGAGTGAAAGACCATCATTTATAACGCTTGTGTAAGAAAACTCGCAGGAATAATACGAAGAAGAAGAAGAAGAAGAAGAAGAAGAAGAAGAAGAAGAAGAAGAAGAAGAAGAAGAAGAAACGAACGTGTAAATTGGTGGAGTTCGCCATTCCAGCAAATCACAGCGTAAAAATAAAGGAAGGCTTTAGCGCATCCTGAACCTTGCTAGAGAGCTGAAAATGTGGAACGAAGTCAACATTGATACTGATCTTGCTGATCATACTGATCCCAAACAACCTGGAAAAGAAACAGGAGGAACTGGAGTTTTATGAAAGAATCTAGACTGTTTAAACCACTGCACTCCTGAGATCGGCTTGAATACTTAGCGGCATCCTGCAAACAAGAGAAGACCTACTGTCACTTGGGCGAAGTTTAACCATACTGACAAATGGCATATGGCCAAACTACAATCTATTCTAGAAATGAGTCTTCTCTGTGATTTTAAGAATCACCTAAACCTGGGTAGAAGACCAGACTTAGTGTTAATTAATGAGAAGAAAAGAAATCGTCAATAAAAGTATTTAGCAGTTCCAGCAGACCACAAATATCTGGTTGCCCAGCCGGTTGGGGCTGTAGAGTATACCGACTGCTTTTCTGCAGAGGGGTAACCCCCCACAACGAGTGTCCCGCATATGACACTAAACAATCTGATGGTGAGGTTCCAGTAATGCTGGAGCCTTGGGGAATGCGGAGTACCCATTCATTGCCATCGCTCCCAAGTCCATTCTGGCCCGGCGTGGTAGCACCTGATAGGGTCCTATCTATGGGTCAAATAAAACTAAACAGTGTACTTATGCAAAACTGAATTGTTTAAAATAGAACGGTTTTGACATTAAAACTGCGTACTTATGCTAAACTGAATTGTTTGAAATGGAACTGTTTTTGATATTGAAGCTGTACTTTACACTAAACTGAATTGTTTGAAATAGAACCGTTTAAGTAAACTGAATAGCTTGAAATAGAAATGTTTTTGACTAATAAATTCTGTACTCATGCTAAACTGAATAGTGTGAAATAGAACTGTTTATTTGTATAAAAATGGATTTAGCATTAAATAACCTACAAAGGTTTATATACCATAAAATCCGAATAAACAAACAAATACATCTGCTGAAAAATTTATGGAACATGAAGATAATGGCGATACCAATCGTGAGTCAATCTCTGGGTGAAGTGGATATTAGAGGAAGAATTGAGACCATCTAGCCCGCAGCACTGTTAAAATCAGTTCGGATATTTAGAAGAGTTCTGGAGATATAAGGATAATTGCTGTCATCCTGACTCCAGTAAAAAAAACTACCTGTTAAAACTGGTGGTATATATATATATATATATATATATATATATATATATAAATTGATATTTGCATTGTGAAGTATAAATAAAATTTGTTCCTTCCATAGATTGCTCAATATCTACGGTAGATGTTGGTTGGTTGGATTTTATGGCATATCAACCTTTGTAGGTTATTTAACGCCAAATCCATTTTTATGTTAATAATTAGTTTTATTTCAAACAATTCAGTTTAGCATTAATACACAGTTTAATTGTCATAACATTTCTATTTCAAACTATTCAGTTTATTGAAACAGTTCTAATTCAGCTAATTCAGTTTGGCGTCAGTACATATTTTGTTTACACAGTAAAATATCAAAATAGGTCTATATTAAACAAATAAATAGTGTAAGTATAGTTTCAATGTCAAAAAACAATTCCATTTCAAATAATTCAGTTTAGCATAAGCACGCAGTTTAAATGTAAGTACGGTTTAATTGTCAAAAACATTTCTATTTCAAGCAATTCAGTTTAGTCAAACAATTCAGTTTAGCATAAGTATGCCGTTAGTTCTATTTAAACCATAGATAGGACCCTTATCAGGTGCTACCACGCCGGGTCAGAGTGGACCAGGGAGCGATGGCAATGAACGGGTACTCCGCATTCTCCAAAGATCCAGCATCACTGGAACCTCACCATCAGATTGTTTAGTGTCATATCCAGAACACTCGTTGCGGGGTGGGGGTCTTACTTCTCTGCAGAGAAGCAAACGGTGTATTCTACAACCCCAACCGACTGGGCAATATACGATAGAACCACTATAAAAAGCTTATTCTTAAAAATGATTTTTTAAAAAATTGTTTAATCATCAGTTTCCTTTAGGGCTTGTGTGTGTTATAAACAAAAGAATAGACACATGAACGTTGGTAATTTTTCTTACTTTTTTTCTTTTAATCCCGACCTGTTTCGGATTTTGGTTATCATCAGAGATTGTTTGGGTCAAAACTGGAAGCCTTATTAATGCAATGAGATTAGAATCACGTGTCAATGAAACCCGAAAGTTTAACGACTTTTTTGTTTCATTCAAGGAATTTAAATATGGCAGCCATGTTTTTTCTGGATTTTTTTCTTTTTCTTTTTTTTACTTAATGATATATTAAGTAAGAAGGTACTAACCGATGAAAAGTAGTATATATATCTCAGCTTTTGTCAACGTATTGAAGTGGCTCACGTCTCAAAGACGTTTCCTACATTTACGACAATTTTCGTAACATAATTATTCAGCTGCTATTCTCTTCTTTTCGAAAACAATCACACGATGAAAAGTATACGATGAAAATGATTTTTGTTTTTTAGAAGACATTTCGGTCAGTTCATTCTCCAGTGTTCTTCTTATTCTGGTTTCTTTCTCTAGAGCATAAACATAAAAATCCTATCAGCAGACTTTTTTTTCAAACATGGAGTTTTTCTTAGATCTTTTCATAGAAATCCCTACCTTTTTTGGTCTGGGCAATACATTCCTCTAATATGTTGATACTTTTTTTTTTATTTTTCTCATTATCCAATTCCTCATGTCGTCAGGATTTGCAAATATGCAGTGTATTTATTTAACTAAAACCTCCGCACCGGGTTAATTTTTCAGTGGAGTGCTGTTAGTTTCAATTCAGGTCTTCCTTCTCATAAACTGGTTGCTTTTCGAAGGCTAGAGTGACTGCCTGACTATTTACTTTTAGCGGAGCGGGGAGGAAGAGATGAATTCCTTTCCTGGGGTAAAAGCTCTAAGGGAAATGCAAACAGCCTCATCCAGGTTTTACAAAGACGATAACCATTACGCCACCTTCACCTCATCCAAATGTGTAGTGTAATGACATGAAAACGACTCTAATTCTATTCAAGGTAAGGAAATGTTGGTGTCATCGGAAAATACCTGTAATGTAAACAATATCTCGCACCCGAAACCGAGTGGATATAAATATGGTACGGATGTGTTGGGAAAAGACACCTCGGGAAAGAACGGAACTCAAAGATATTGAGCAAAAATATGTTCTATTCAGGGTTAACAACGATTTTCTTTCGTTCAGACAATTTATCAGGAAACATATGGCTCTGTACCGTAGATGGGCCTCTAAAATGATAAAAGTTATATCCCTAACAGCGCAGCATACTCCGTATCTACAACAGAAGAATTTAATCCCAAGGAAACTAAAGTACGATGGAAAACTGAGAAAAACTGTCTTCTCCACTCCCAAAAAAGCATAAGAAAAAAAGGTGAAAACATGCAGGCGTAGTGGTAAGTAGGTCATGTAACCAAGGATTACACTTTTCCACCAAATCAAAACTACAAACTACAAAATATTCTAGGAAAATATTCTTAGATTCACTATAAGTATTTACAAACACTTGAATTTAGCACCTGACGAATTTGCCAATAAGTCTACTCCGAGCGTCTTTGATCCCATTTATATGTTTCTCTCAGCGGAAGAGGCGGAGGCCACTTTTGAATGCTCGACTATCACACAAGAGTTAATTACAGATATTTTTAAACATTAAACGAACACATTATGAAGTATGAAGTATATAGTAAGTTTAACGAGGCAGTGGGGAGGGCATACGAGGTCACCATGAGAGAGGAAAAAATGGCCCCAGTCCTCACAACCAATGTCACCAGCTGAAGGAAAAAAACTTAACGCACGCAAGCACGCACTCAAACTATAGCCCTTATTTTCTTTTTTTTTCCGGTCAGAATATTTCTCTGATGGCATCCTCCCCACAAAAGGGATGTTCAGGATATACCACTAAACAGCATCTGATGGTGAGGCTCCAGTTCTGAAGATCAGGGGTATGTGAAGTATCCATTCACTGCCGTTAGACCTGAGTCTACTCTGACTCAGATTGGTTGTAAATGTTCGGGTCCCATCTATGGGTCAAATAGAGCTATTTAAAAATTATTCCTATTCGATCGGACCGTGTGAAAAAAAAAAAAAACTCTTAAGAAACAACTACTCAAAAAACTATAAATATGAACGCACAATGAAAGTGATTTCCTAACATCTAGACATGAATTTACGGGCTGACATGCCATTACGATCAATCTATTTCTTTTAGTTTATATGCATCAGAATTTTCATTAAAAAAACAAAAACAAACCATATTTAACTTACTGAATATTCTGAACATATACTCTCAGAATAGATTTAACGATTGAGCATAGTCATCACAATTCAAATAAACATTAATCAACACATTTCACTCTATTAGGTTTCGTATGGCATATCAACTCCTCATGAGCTATTTAATGGCGAATTCATTTGTAAATGGTGAATTCATTTGTAAATGGTGAATTCATTTGTAAATGTTTGATTATAATCAACACAATTATATGAGTTCAAGCATTCCTAGCTTATACAAATAATTTACATACAATTATATTTCAGGTGTTTAAAATAATTACATGGTGACCAAAAATAATCATCATTTATAAACGATTATAACTTCAAGTAACTATTCTTAATAGAAATAATTGGCCCTCTCTCATATGGTTTCAAGTATTCCAATTTAATACTAATAATTTTCAAACTGATTGACCCACAGATGGAACCCTAGTAGGTACTTCCACTCCTAGTCTGTATAGACCTGGGAAGAGTGACAACGAAAAGGTGACTCTAAACTCCACCACCAGAAACAAAATCGAACTCAGAACACCCTTTTATGAAAGGCGTGTCTTACCCCTTCTGCTGGGCGGGGGTTTACAGTCAACGTATTTTAAGCCCCACCAACAGGCTGGTTCACTCAGTTAGCAAACTCTTCTATAGAAACTTATTTCGTACATTTTTGTCATATAAAAGCATATTTATATAAATAAAGCTTTGTCAATAACATCGGCTGCTCCAAATTCAACTGTGTAAAAACCTTATTTTTTTTACATTCTAGTAACATTAATTACGAGTCAATAAAAAATATCTATTCAAAATACAATATATATTTCTAAAAAAAAAACAATAGATATTTTGAAAAAATTGAAAATGATTGTGAAGTTGGTACACACGTCAGCACATTCCGCTTAGGACTATTTCTTCAGAAAAGAACTCATTGCTGTGCACATGAGTGTGTGTGTGTGTGTGTTAGTGTGTGTGCCTGTCTGTGTTATATATATATATATATATATATATATATATATATATATATATATATATATTATAAAGCTTTCTGAAACCAAGGCGTAAGGTTAAACAATGTCGGTTTCGCTTTTCGTTTTTTCAATATTTATTCTCCGTTTTTATGGTACCCGAATAATTTATAAGAGGCTGGTGAATATAAAGTTTCCGAAGCGGAATTTAGTGCCTCCCTCCATTGGACTGTTTTTTCGTGAAAGCAAATAAAGTGACATTCGTCTCTCGCTTTCATGAAAGTCTCCATCGCAGCGGCCACCGCTCTTGCTCTACTGGTTAGACGCGATTTAGTGCCATACAAAAATGATCCCTTTCATCTTTCCGACCATTCACAGTGACTTTGTTTCTCATAAATTTACGGTAATTATCGGGCGAGGAATTTAGAGATTTTGTTAAAGGCTTCTCAGTTTGAATAGAAAAGTCTTTTCTTCCTCTGTCTTCTGTTTCAGTCCTTATCTATCTATCTATCTATCTATCTATCTATCTATTTTATCTTCTACCCCCTTTCAATGTTTCAATTTACATTTTTCATTTCTTTCTTTCTTTCTTAAAACAAAAGAAACTTTCTTTCTTTTTGTTTTATTCTTACCTAATACCTTTCTCTCTCTCTTTCTTTCTTTCTTTTTTTCTTTCTTTCTTTCTTTTATCTTATTTTTACCTATTCTCTTTCTTACTTTTTTCCTGTTTTCTCTTTCTTTTTTCTTTTCATTCGTTTTATTTTTCTTATCACCCTTTATTCTTTCTTTCTTTCTTTCTTTCTTTCTTTTTAGTTGTTGTTGTTGTTCTTTCTCTCTTTTATTTAAATATCCAGGTGCATATTGTGAAGTGCACAACAATTCGATTTGTAGTTTTCCTGCCATTGAATACCAGCAAAGACTTATTTTACAAGATACGTTTTAATCTTTTTGATTTTTCTTTAATGTGCGGATGTTACTCAGACGTATGCGCAGACATAATCACTAACTTGTTACATGTTTGTGAAAATGGCCACCCATTTTGAGGTCTATCTCTTTGATATGATTATGATTAGAACGCCTCTTCGCAGTTTTGAGGTTAGCAAACTAAACTGGTAGATCATTGTCACTATAGCGAGTTCAATCCTCATAAGGGTCAACAGGGTGCATCTCAGTCTGGGACTGTTGTGATGTGTTGAATTTTTGATCTGACATTTTCACTGTATTATGTTCAATCAATATTGACCATTAAATTTAGTGCATTCACTAGGAAGGAGACTATATTGAAAATAAATATTTATTGTTCAAGATTAATTCCTTCTCACGATAAGTTTACGTTTATATATATATATATATATATATATATATATATATATATATATATATATATATATATATATATATATACCCAAAGGTACCTGGCGTTGCCTGGGAGAAAATTATTGCAAATATAGTAGCACAGTTAAAATATGTACATAAGTTTTTGTCGTTTTTTTTACAACGCAAACTAAACAACCGTGATTATCACATTCGGTTAGGTAACAATAGGACTATTCAAGGGACTGGAGGACTTGGAAGTTGGAAGACGAATGGAGACCATCTAAAGTAAGCATTGTTGCGAACGCCCAGAATACTGAGAAGTGTCCTAGAGACTTGAGAAAACTTGCTGTCACTCAAAATCTAGCGAAAGACCATCAGCTAACGCTGATGTGAAAAACTCTAAAGGATTAAATAATAATAAAAGGGATAAACACATGAAAAAGAAGTTGTTGCTTAGAAAGCATTCTGATGTCCAAACAAAAAAAAAATGTATGATAGAGCTTTGGGTTATACAACATTAATGTTTCTCCTTCTCAGCGTCAGTATGAAAAAGTTGTTTGGCATCCAAACCTAAAGAAAGCAACATATGAGAAAAACAAAACATGTGCTGAATAAACGTTGAAAACTTGTATAAAAATTTATATTGTGACAAATCCTTTTGCCATTTGTCCGCCCAGTCGGCTGGGGCTATAGAATACAACGACTGCATCCCTACAGAAGAGTGAGATCCCTTCCCCAACGAGTGTCCTCTATATGACACTAAATTGCATCTGATGATGTCCTGGAGCTTTGGCGAATGTGGAGTATCCTTTCATTACCGTTACTCCCAAATCCACACTGACACAGAGTGGACCTGGTTAGTGCCTGTTCGGGTCCCATCTATGGATCAAATAGAACAAGTATCCTGGTTATAAAACTAAACTGCATCTGACAGTGTTTTGGGGAATATGAAGAACATTTTCATTTCATTACTCCCTGGTCCTATCTGATCCGGAGTGATAGTACCTGTTAGAGTCCCATCAACGGGTCAAATAGAACTATTTAACCATTTGACTGTGTAAACAAGTGCCTGATGCTAAATTGTTAGTGTTACATAGGAATACCTGAGACCATATAACTGAGTGCAAACGAACGAGTGATGTTGAATAGAAGTATTACATTGCAAGTACTTGAAACCATTTAACTGTGTGCAAATAAAGCTATTAGTGTTAGATAACAATACTTGAAACTATTTGATTTTGTCAACATATGAGCTCTAGCTACTTTAAAATATTACCAACAAACTATAATACATATGAACAGGATTTGGTATTGAATAACCTACAAGGGTTGATAACCATAAGACCCAATCAAACAACCAAAACAAAAACGTCTTCGGCATAAAATAACTCAACCGTTGACTTGCCGTAGCAGAACCCCTCAACACCCACCCACCCCAAAAAGGGAAAAAAATTGTTATTCGCAAGAAAAATTCCATTGCAGACGATGAAGGGTCAATGACTTCAGAATCAGTAAGAGTTCTCCTCATCGAGCTTTTTGTTCACATTGAAAGCAGTATTTCCCGTCAAATCACTGAAATTAAGTAGTAATGAGCCAATAAATTGATGACTGTAAGCAATCTAGGGCCTGTATGTCAAACCAAGGAAAGCTTAGCAAATAATAGTTTGGTCTAAATACCCTCTTTCTTTGATAGCCCAAAGCAAGAAACCTTACTTTTTCAGTAGTGCTTAGAATACACCGGCGGTATTCCCCTCAGAGGAGTAAATCTGTTTGGAAATGAGGTTTCATTTTTAGAGTTATGGGAAATGTGAAGTCACCACTTTGATACCATTACTCCCAGGTCTGTTTTGAACTGCTGGAGTCTTATTAATGGGTTAAATAGATCTGTTTAAAATCGTTAAAAGATGCTTACAGCCAGTTAAATAACGGATCATAACATTTTACATGTTCAGCAATTTTAAATGAAATAAATAGATATGTTATTTCATGTAGATTCTGGACTTTTTTAGGAGCTTGTAATCTTCCGAGAATTGCAAACTAAAGTCTTTATTCTATCCATTGAGACAAACAGTTCTCATTCCGCTGCCCATGATTAGAGGGTATCCGATATCACTTAATTCTTCCTTCAAATATCACGTGTTTCTTCCTTCTAAAGAGATTATATGATTTTATGAACGACTCTGAAGAAATTGTAACAACAACAACAACAACAACAACAGTATTTTGTCCTAGAAAATGAGACTCATCAAATTTTCTGGGACTTTAAGATATCAATGAACCATCAAGAAGGCCAGATGATCAGATCGAGTACTTATCAACAAGAAGAAAAGAACTCGTCATTTAGTAGATTTTGCCCTTTTAGTGAAAATTAAAAAAAACGAAAAACAGGAGAAATACCAACGAGCAGAAAAAAATTAGGAACATGAAGGTGATAGTGATACCAATTGTAGTTGGAACCCTTGGAAAGTTTCCCAAAAACCTGGAAAATAGATTAGGTGAGGAAGAATCGAGACCGTCCATAATACGGCACTGTTGAAATCGATTAAGATACTTGATGATCTGAAGATCTGAAGAGATTTGCTTTCACTCACTCGAGTGAAAAATCATTAGTTATAATTGGTAAGAAATACTCGTTATAATAATAATAATAATGATAATAATAATAATAATCAATACTAATTGCAGCTGCCAACAATGGTAATATGAGAACAAACAGAAAAGCCCCAAAAACTAGAAAACAAAAATGGGAAGAAAAACAAATGTATGGATACTTTAAGCAACAAACTGACGAAATTGCACATGAGAAAACCTGGATATGGCTGAGAAAGGGAAACCTCAAGAAAGAAACTGAACCCCTTCTAATTGCAGTATAAAAACTAATTATGTTAAAGAAAAATCGATGACACATTCCATTAATAAAGGTTTAGGTAATGTGAAGACAGAGATGAAATACAAGCAGATGTAACAAACAAGTACATAAAAGAATCCTATACTCAGCACGAGTAGGTAGGGAACGGTTATCCACAGGGAATTGTGCAAGAGATTAACATTTGACCAAATGGCATATGCACAAAACCAGAATCTGTCTTGGAGAATGAGATGCATAAAATTAATGTCCACTTCCATCTAATCTTTTTTTACGGGAGAATGTCAAAGAGAGAACAACAGAAAAATAAGGAAAGGTTCAATTGTCCGAATACTTCTTTGAATGCATTGACCCTTTTCAAAATATAGACTAGAGGAATGTGTGCGTGCGTTTTTGTGTGGCTGGGGTGTGTTCTGCACACTGTGGTGGGCGTTTTCCCACCCTGGCGCCAGCAGTCGGTTTTCGATTTCAATTAAGGTGCAAATTTGGAATGTTGATTTTAAAGACGGGTTGTATTGCTTCTTCCTCCTGGTGGGGAATATATAAGCAAGCCGGCACGTTTTTTTTTTCTTCGGTTCAACTTCTCACTAAAACATAACTGTACAAACACTACAGGATGTTCTTGTTGAGACATGTAACTCTAGGCGAGTCTGAAATTAATTGTATCTATGCGTAGAACGGGCACCTTTAAGAAGAAAAACACGCCGAATCACGGAACTAAGACGATGCTATGATTTTACTAGTATCCTACAGTAAAATATAAGAAATGAACAAATAAACTTAACGCTCGTGAAATTTTTACATAATTATTTACTTTTCAATCTTTCTCTACACGAAGTCATCATCAGAAGAATGTCATTTTTTTTTAAATAAAAAAGCTATTAATCCACCAAAATGTGTCGAAAAATGAATCCTGAATTGTGGCAAGATAGATAGATAGATAGTAATAAAACGAGGTAGATTGATAGATAGATTGGGAGTTGCGCTCACATACACACACATGTCGAAACACAGAACGCGTAGGACGATGCTATGATTTCCTTTGTAGATTTCACCCCCCCACACACACACAGCCACACACACACACATATATATATAGTCTCTACGGCCAAAAACATGGCACAACAATCAGTGCCGTACATCAGCCTTGAGGGACAATCCATCAGTCAGTCAAGAGGCGTGGTACGTAAACTGCATCACGATCACTGACGTGGTGTGACTGCGCCTCACTGTTCCTCAAGGGTTCTAAAGGATCTCTCTCTTTGTAAAAAAAGGCCCTTTTCAGGTCTGTTCGGTAGACCAAAAAAAAAAAAATTATCAAACAATTTTTAAGAATGCTTGCAGCAATACTTGTAAACTATTATATATTGACCGACATCTTCATATGTGCTAATTATATATATATAATTGCCAACACCTTGATGTAAGCTACAAGTCAGACTGGTATAGAGTTTAAGCCGTTGGGGATTTTGGGTAAAAACACTTTTGAAACGCCTATTTTGCTACGGTAGGAAGCTGAGCCGCCGTATTATTTTTAATGTCCTCCATGTCCTCATATCGTATCCTTGACATGAATTTTCAGTTGAGGAAACTCGAAAAAATTTTATGGAGTGTAATGGACTTTCACAATCAACCCCTTATGGATTATTTAATGTCAAAATTTGATTTCTTTGTAAATTTCATAACTAAATTTTCAACGTTTTATTGCAATGATTTTTCAAATCGAACTTTAAAAAATTATCTTAAATATTAATCATTTGTTTTGTCAGAATTATATGGTATCAAGTATTTTTAAACAATATAGATAATTTGCCAACAGTTATATGGCCTCAGTATACTATTTATATTTAATTATATGGTTTCAACGAAGTATTCTTATCTAATAATCAATTGTTTGCAACCAGTTTTATGACATCAAAAATTCCTGTCCAGGAAAAATAATTTGTAAATAGATCTATTCGACCCACAAATGGAACCCTAACAAGTACTGCCACTATAGGTCAGAGTAGACATGGGAGTAATGGCAATAAAGGGGTACTTTACAATCTCCCCACCAGCTTCAGTTTAGCATTACACACAGCATAACCTTTTATGGGAGTGTCTTACTCACTCAGCAGGGAATAGAGTCCCACTGATAGGGTGGTAAAATATAATGAAATGATAAATATAAAAATAAGTATATCTATACACGCTAGTTTATTTTCTATAATTAACAAAACGATTGTTTATGGATGGATCGGTAGTTCCTTCTTTTCTATGGATTCGTGGTTCCATAAAAGGTAGATCCATCTTTTGCTTATAATTTGATTAGGTGTTCATTAAATATTAATTTAAGAAAATACAATATCATTGATCAAGCAGTATTTTTCTTAACCCTGAATACAGGTGTTTGTTTTTTGTCACAACAGTTTCCATTTCTTTCTTTCAGATTGAGATTCACCAGGTGATGTCATTGAAGGATGTGTACAACCCCGAGAACCTCAAACTAATTGACATGAGACGCGTCAGTGCTTATAGTCATGGCTGGATTACATTCATTGTATTGAAAGCCGTTGTTTCCTGGGTGAATAACACTTCCCCAAATTACGGTTAGAAATCACCATTTATATTCATCTAAGTCGTGCGTAATTAAGAACTAGAATAGTTCCAGTCAAAACGACTACTGATTATTTCCTTCTGCTTATGATCACAGTGTAGTATCTGCTTTTCACTTACAATGAAAAAATAATATCAACAAACAAACTAGCGATTCTCAGGGAAAATGTTTTGATGAAATAGTTTTGATGTATATTTTCGCAAGATTCTATGGATACAGAACTATGAACATCATATAAATACTCAATAAATGGGATTTTATATCTAAAGAAGAATTCTGGTTTATTTATAAGGGTTTCTTTGTCCGTAATATTTTTTATTCTTCCGTGTTATCGATATATGTAGGGATATTTTTCACTGCACACTCATGAACATGGGAAGAACATGAAAGTGACGTAGTTCACCTGATCAATTGGGAAAACTAAAATACATTTTGCATTTCATATTAATGAGTCTATTTTACTCCTTTTGGCCAGAAATGTCATATTTTTCCATCAAATATTCTCCAGATACCTTAAATGGCTTCAGAGTTCAACCTTGCATATTTCATGGGTAAGTTCGAGGTAAAAAAAATAAAACATGCCTGGGACCTGGTTTCATTTGTTGACACCGAGTTCTAACATTGAATATGCAAGGTTGACCTCAGAGACCATTTAAGGTCCCTGGAGAACATGAAATGGAAACAATTGCTTTTTTGAAGAGTATAAATATTAAATATTCCATGAAAAATATTAAGAATAATAAAGTAAAAAAAAAAAGAAAAAAAGAAGCAAACAAACAAACTAACATTATAGCCCAAATGTATAAATACAGTATCGCTCATAAATAAATATATCCAAAAGAATTATTTCCTGTTTCTGTTTAAAATCAGCGAAAATACAACTGTTATTTAAAAAAATCAAATGTACATTATAAAGGTGATAATCTTTACGTATGTCAATGAGGTAATCATCTTAGATGATTACCTCATTGACATTTACAATTGTATTCGTAAAAGTTTCATGTGTAGATAGAAGACAATCTTCGAACGGGAGGTCGGTGGATAAATATGGATGACATAAGTTATTTATTAGGTTATGCGCTGTACTAACAGCAACAAAGTACAGAACAACGTAGAACCGGAAGTTAAGAAAAAGTCTTATTACGCGGGCATTACATCAAATAAACACAAATTTATCTAAGGCATAACATCTAAGTTAGATTAGTTTTGACTGAATAACTTAAGAGTTATAACTAAGAGTTATTAAGGTGTGTAATGAATAAAAAACTTGGTAATAATACGGAGAATGACTAATATATACATATATATATATATATATATATATATATTAATCCCATCTGAAGATCCCAGAAGACGGGTGAAATAAATTTATAATGGAATATATTTATTGATTTTCTTGTTTCTCAATTATATATATGAAAACAGATAGAAATAAGAAAACACACACAAACACACACACACACACACACATATATATATAATTTAGCATTGGGCTTTTTTCTGCGACGTCGATCAGTTATTATGCTTACACGCCGGTATTTATTTTTAAAATTCAAATTGAACATAAACGTCACTGTTGTTTACAGTTTCCTTTAACTTTGGCACGCTTTTCTTTGACTTGAACTGCTCTTAATGCATTTGTCCCTCATTTGTCTATTTTGGTTCTATTTTAGGATTTCTGATAAAAGCGACATCTTTGTCTGGTGAATCATTCAACGAATCTTTGGTCCGTTTCGCTCAACGCAAAGAACATCACGATAGCAAACAACCAATTCTGGTGGTGTTCACAGATGACGGCTTACAAAAACACAGGAATTTCATCTCACCCAATGATGAAGGTATCAACGCAATTCATGCTGAATTTATGGGGACAGACCGAAGAGGAGAAAGATTAGGAGAGACAGGCTGAGGTGGGTGGGGAAGTTGGCTGATTAGAAAGGATGAAACATATATGAGAAAGAAATATAAAAAGATAAAATAAGTGAAATAAGAGAGAGAGAGAGAGAGAGAGAAAGAGAGAGAGAGAGAGGGGGAGAGGGGCGAGAGAGGTGAGGTATGTGTGTGTATCTGTCTGTGAGAGAGGAAGAGAGAAAGTGAAAATAAATAGCAGAAAAACTGTAAATTATGGAAATTCATATTGTAAGAAGCATACATATATATTATGAATGTGTGTGTGTGTGTGTGTGCATGCGTGTGTGTGTGTTGCATTAAAAAATTATAATAGAAAGACAATTAAAAATTAAAAAGTGCCTAAAGTTTCACAAGTAGAGCAATATACAATATGCCTACGTTGTGTAATGGCCATCCCATAAAAAATAGACTTCCAGTTCAAATTCTGGGAACTGTAGTAAGTGTTTCACTCGGGAATGGTTTGCAGATGGATGCACCGGCCGAAACGTTGTGAACGTTGTGAAGACTATAGTCCGAAGTCACTAAATGATAAAAAACAAACAAAGTGATCATACATTTAAAATAAAATTATACTTTTATCTCTTCTTCCATCTTGATCTGTTTTGGTAATAAATTCATTTGCATTCTGATGACGCTAACTCTCTACTGAAATCCAATGTTCAAAATTCTATGCATCCTCTAATACACACAGACTGAAATAAACACAAATACATGCATATATATATATATATATATATATATATATATATATATATATATATATATGTGTGTGTGTGTGTGTGTGTGTGTGTGTTTATACTTTAATACAACTTTGCTTAAATGTATATATGTATATTCAAGCACAAGGCCGCAGTTATCTATTTCTCTACCACTATATATATATATATATATATACGTACACACACACACACACACACAGATATATATATATATATATATATATATATATATATATATAGCGGTATGATACTAAGTCTAACGTAAAGTTGGGTGAGTTTCGATCCCAGTTTCAAGCGTCCTACGTGTCTATCAATACTGAAGAGTTGTGATATGACGAAACCGTCAGTCTGTGGATGACAATATAAATATATTTATAAATGAGCAATCTGGTATCCGGGAAGGCAAAAATGTAAACAAACGAAAGCTACTACATAATGCCTTATAACTCCTGAGCGGACGTAGTTCTCTTGATGGCTGAGCGGTATGATAATAAGTCTAACGTAAACCGCCCAACTTTACGTTAGACTTAGTATCATATCACCATATATATATGTATATATATGTGTGTGTGTGTGTGTGTGTATACATATATATATATATAATACGAATATATATATATATATATATATATATATATTATGTAAGTGACCTAAATGCCACAGTTTTTTTGCAAAACCAAATGAATTATAAATATTCATCATGAATACACTTTGGTGCAAGAAGATAAGGCCACCACGAAAAAACGCAGAAATTTGGATTGATCCACTTTTTTCTTTCAAAAATTCATATTTTTATAAATGTATTTAGTATTAAAAATGTTTAAAAAAATATTTTTCTTTGATTATTATTTCAGAAAATATTAAAATTAGCATGTTGCCAAAAGATAAGGCCACCTATGAATTTATTAAATAAAACAAATTAACTCACAGATTTTTATGTTAAGATTAATTTTTACATAAAAATTAGTAATAAAAATGAAAAATGAATCATGGGACGTGGCAGATCACGAGAAAGCGTTTTTTAGTGACGAAAATGTTGTGCCAGTGGACTGGCCAGCATTGTAGGGCAATTTTTTAATGTTCTCCATATGGTTCAACCTAAAACATTAATGTCACCAGGAAGTTGAATTTGAGAAACAGATTTTCCAGATTTTCTAACATCTCTGATAATGGCCCGTTTATTCCTTGGACGAAGTTTTTCTGGCCTACCTGGAATATTTTTGGGTGTTTTGTTCTTATTTTTTATGTAATTATTTACTGCACACTTTGATCTGTTGATTTTCTTTGCGATTTCTCGTTGAGAATGCCCATCTTTTTCAAAAGCATTGATCATTCCTTTCTCGTGATCTGTAAGAGAATTACCACGTTCCATGATTTATTTTTCATTTTTATTGCTAATTTTTATGTAAAAGTTAATCCTAACATATAAATCTGGGTTTTATTTAATAAATTCATAGGTGGCCTTATCTTTTTGCCACATGCTAATCTTGATATTTTCTGAAATAATAATCAAAGAAAAAATTGTTTCAAAACATTTTTAATAGATAATTTTATTACTAAATGCATTTATAAAAATATGAATTTTTAAAAGAAAAAAATGGATCAATCCAAATTTCTGCGTTTTTTCGTGGTGGCTTTATCTTTTTGCACCAAAGTGTAGATAATGATAAAAAATAAATTCAATGTTTTGATAATAAAAGAAATAAATTAAACTGTTATATGACGCGGTTCCATAGTTTAAGCCAATATCTAATATATGGAACAACACCAGGAAAGAATCATGTGATAATTAGACATTGTCAAATAATTAAACACGATTCAAATCATGTAGTATAGTCGGATGATTTCAGTGTGTTTCATTTATGGCTCGGTTCCATAAAGCCTATATTTCATTTAATATCTTCATTCATACCAAACTATCCATAATGTTACATTTTGTCACTCAACAAGATTTGACATTTTTTTTTTTTACAGGTTATCAAGAAATTAAACGTGACATTCTCCGACACGAACAGCTTCAAACAGATGAGAGAAGTGAAGGCCTACAGAAAGCCATCCGACTACTTAATGAAAAAGAACGAACTGAATACGAACAGCAAAAACATGGTTTCTACTGGGGCCACGGCGTCAAGCGGAAGCGGAGATCCGTCCTTAATGTCCGAGAGGCGTCGGATACTCATGAAGGACACAATAAAACTGCCAGTTCTTTTCACGGACGAAATCGTCGGACGTTATTCCGTCGCAAAAGAAGAAACTGTGCCAGATACGAAATGTACGTCGACTTCAACGCCATTGGCTGGTCGGGTTGGATTATTTCGCCTAAAGGTTATAACGCGTATCACTGTTCTGGACCTTGTCCTTTCCCGTTGGGACAGAGCCATCGGCCAACAAATCATGCCACTGTGCAAAGTATTGTTCATGCACTTCGCGCGGGTAAGAACGTCCTAACACCGTGTTGTGTCCCAGATAAACTCTATTCCATCAGTCTTCTCTATTTTGACGATCAGGAGAATGTTATTCTTAAACTTTACGAAGATATGGTGGCTGCAAGTTGTGGATGTCATTGATACATATTAAACCAAGTACATATTTACTTACGTGCGTGCACACAAGCCTATGCCCACATACGGGCACACATTGATGCATAGAGAATGTGTACATATATATGAATAGTATACATTTAAAGAAGTAGAAAATAATCAATGTCTTACATATCGATGTAAAAAAAAATTTACATAAAAATTTATACAATTGCTACCGCAAAGACAACAGCATTGCAACCAATAAAGCCTGCATCAGATGATGACACTGGAATTAGGCATGGTTTCGGGGCTGAGGCATCATTACCCCTAACCTAGGGAGACGACATCACTTGGCTTTGTTGGATTTATGTTAAAGCGCCGGAGTACCCGATCCATGCAGATGTGGCTTCTGCCTTATCCTGAAGCTTCTTGATAAAGTTCCTTTTTTCTGATGGTGACAGGCCGAGTTTAGTCAGATATGCAGAGGTTGAATTAGCAATAAAACCTCGCCATCAGACTCGAATGGGAAATATAGCGGGAGTCCAGCCATTTTTTACACATTTCTCTGGCATATCTTCATACTTTTACAGCTTACGCTGATGTGTCAAGTCAATATTTTCCTTTAAAGGAACGATTAACTCAGTGACATATATATATATATATATATATATATATATATATATATATATATATATATATATATATATATATCAGTCTTCTTTAAGAATACATATATCCTTTGATTTTCAAATGAGTATATTTATATATATATATATATAAAGACTTTTTAATATGTCTCATATATATATATATATATATATATATATATATATATATATATATATATATATATATATATATATATAATAAATGCATAACTTAAAGTTTTATCTGAAGACCGTGTCAAACCACACGTGAAACTCCAAGTTATGTTGCAAAACTTTGTTTTGACGTTTTAAGTTTTAAACCTGTTCTGCTTCATAAAAGCATTGAGCACTTTAAATAAATCTTTTCAACATAAATATTGGGTACATGTTTTACACACAGATCTCTACAATTTGTTTGTTTCTACATTAATACATACATACATACATACATGCGTACATACATACGTACACACATATGCGCACACACATATATAAAAGTATGTATAATCCTATGTATATAATCATATATGTGTGTGTGTCTATGTTTATATTTTAATATTATTGTGTTCAAATGTATATATGTATAGTCAACCACAAGTTACTATTATCTATCTCTATCTATGCTTATATATATATATATATATATATATATATATATATGCATGCACAAATCTCCGTCTGAAGATCGTGGTAACAAACTTGTTATTTAAATAAAACATTTGATAAATTTAAATGATAAAACCAGATAAGTTTATTTGTGGTGGCGCAAAAGTCTACATTTCTAGAACTTTGCTTTTTTAAGAAAAAAAAAAAAAAAAAGAAAATCTTCCTTTAGGCAATGAGATTTTCTGAAATTTTAGGATCATAGTTATCCTGTAGTTGCATAAAACTGCAAATTAAGATGAAATAAATGAAATGTTTAAGTTAAAAATAAAAATTCTCAAAATTCATCCAAATTTTCTTTGTAGATTAAAATTTTTGATTGGTCTAATAAGTATGCACTATATATTTAATTATATGATTAGTAAACCGGGTCATTGGCCTAATGAGTAGAGTGTTCACCATTGGTCTAGGAGAGCGGGGTTCAATCTCAGGTCGAGTCATACCAAAAACTTGCTTAACACTCAGCCTTGTAAGGATCAAGGGTAAAGTGTCGTAATTCAGGGAATGGAGTACCGCCCTCCCATACACCTCGGTGTGGTAGCTTTGAAAAGGGATCCTTCAGGTCTCCCTCGACTAAGATGGCCAACTTTGCCTTTTTTTTTACTTATATATTTAGTAGCTCTGCATCAAATTGTTATCGAAGATACACTGACATTTTTCCTATGTAGTAAAGCAGTGTTCTTAATATTAATGAATTAGCGTTTTGCACAAAGTGAAAAAATTGATTGTGTAATAACTTGTAACACTCTAATGATTTTAATAAAATCTACGTCATCTTGTGAATTTTATTCGAATAATCTTTTTTTAATTTTTTTATTTACACCATGTCACAAAAATTATTCTGAAAAAGTTAGATATACAATTCGATCCTGAGAAAAATGGCTGCGGTAATATCTAAGAAAATATTATTTCGAAATGTAGTGCTTACATTCATAATCCATATAAGAAAACGTTTCATTCATTGTCTTTTTATTCATGAACTTTTACGCCCGCAAAATACTAATTAGGTCCAATCTTAAAAGGTAGCCATATTGATTTCCTTTAACATGATTAAATCTCAACAGGAAAGTGACGTTTTTGTGCAGGTGTAAATTTGGTAAATCACCATTAACCCAATAGCAATATTGTGGGAACTGTAGAATTTGATTTTCAACATTTTGATATGATTTTTCTATTGGGTGGTTGGAAAGTAATCTCGAACTTTAATGGATTAAAAAAAGCTGTTTAAATGTGGCAAAATTTTAATGTATTCGACAAGATCGATTTTGACAAGTGCTCCTTCAGTTGTGATCTTAAGCCAATTAAGATATGAATTTGTAAATAGCTTTTGAGTGTCTACCATACCATGTCACTTACGGAGACTGTTTCCTTGTATTGTGGGATCAAACCTCATATATGACATATTTTTGTAGCCTTGCATAAACATATACTGAATGAATAACTTGGGAATCCTATATGACTTCATTGTCATCAAATTTGCTAATGTAGTGCCTTCAAGGAGGCAACCTTTTTCATTGTAGCCTTATGCCAAATTAACCATCGTGCTATATATATATATATATATACAAGAATGCAACCCATATTTCTATACAAATTCATTATCAAGTTCTTGCGCAATTTAAAATCTTTTAAATTTGGAGTTGTTTATGATAGAATTAATCTTTAAAAAAGGAAATAATTTTTTTTCAATCTTTGGGATACAATAAACGTTATCGCACTAACTACAGACGTAGATGATTATAAACTATAGAATTAATCTGTGCTTAGCCAATCAAAGTTTACTTTCCCTTCAAGTGAATCTATGGAAGCCATGACTCAATAAAACCTCTGAAAATGAAGAAGTATTTTTTAATAAAAAAGACCCATAAAACTATAATCGATCATTTTTTTTGACAGCAATAAAATAAGTTGGTTGATTTTACGGCATCTCAACTTTTATCGGGTTATTTAAACCTAAGTCAGTTTAACAACTATAGTCTCCAATTATATACAGCGCATACATGTATCCTCACAATAATTTTAAACTGGTAAACCAGTAGTTCTCAACCTTTTTGCGCAGAAACTCATCCAAAGCAATTGGATACTGTCAAACATCCCTAAATTATATAATTTAGGGACGTTAGACGGTATCCAATTATGTAAGTAACTGTCCTCTCATAACTACTAACATCCCTTCTAGAGGCCTTTACAATCCCATAATGAAACACGGTCGTAGCGTTATTATTTGTAGATGAATCAATTTTTTTGCTTGAACCATGATGCCAGCTGCTACCTTTTTCTTAAAACTTTAAGATCTTATTATTATCATTTTAAATGGGATAGAAGATTTTTTTAAATTTTTACCCAGGACTCATGAGCTACTCATCTCCCATCCACAAAAGCGCTCACAGTATCTACGAAAGCTAAACGAAATTAAATTAATGAAGTGTTCTTGACTTATCTATTACCCTCATAATTATATTTAAGTTTATTCATCATTCCTTTCAAATTTGAAATTTAAAAAATTTAGTCACCGGTAGAGACCCTGTCAGAAAACATCACAGTAAAAAGTTTTTATTTAGTGGCAATATTAATGTTTTAAGACCAAAAGTTTAGTATCATTTTAAACATTATTTCAAAATGATCTATTTGACCAAGGATCGGACACTAAATATGGGTCAAAGTGGACCTTGGGGTAATAAAGGACTAAATCCACACCCCTCGGATTTTCAGAACTGAGACCTCACTATTGGATCCTGTTTAGTATTCTACTCAGGAATTATTGAAATTCATAACTACGCAGATAATTTATGATAACTATATATATATATATATATATATATATATATGCAGCAGTTTTAACAACCATTTTTTTCTGCTCCGCTATTTGAAAAAATTTTCGAATCGGATTTTGAAAATATTGGTACCAGTGTCGGACATCCTTTATGCTTAACTCCAGAAATAACTTTTTTTCTCCGTCATATTCGTTTGGATTCTTGTGAATGTGTTGTCAATCAGTGATCAGGTTCTCGTTCGACGATTCATTACTTGCGGAGAAATACAAAACTTAGACCGGATATTCATCTGACTTAAGAAATAAAAGCCGCTTATCACAGTCATCGGATTTTCAACAAACGTTTTATAAAAATTCACACACACACACACACACACACACACACACACACACACACACACACACACACATATATATATATATATATATATATATATATATATATATATATATATATATATATATGGGGTTATTCAAGAAAGATGGCACTGTCTTTTTGAAATGTATTTCAACTATTTTTAAATGTACAAATTACAAAAAGATATGAATTGCACATGTATTGTCATTTTACAACTGATGTTGAAAGTTATTTCCTTTAACCAGGATGATGGTTCAAATCCGTTTCACAACATTTGCAATCTGAGCTGATCGATTTTGTATAGTCTTACCAAGTTTTCGAGCCTGGCGCTACACAGTCTATTTTTTTAAAAGTGTTAACAGGGGGAACATTTCACATCAGATTCGTTTCTCGTATACGTTGGTAAGATGTATAGGAAACATAATCTCAACAATGAGTCCACGTTTGTCCATGGAAAACGACAAAGCTGACACGGCATAAAAGAGTGGACGCACAAATGAGTTTAGCGCCTGGCGCAGTCATTTATCGACTACTAAATAGTTTGAGTATCGTTTGAATACATGACGTATATTGTTTTATGAAATTTGCATGCCATTGAATTCTACGCTCTAATACTGAGAAGTGCGATCTTGATGAAACATCACAATATGTTCCAGTTAACTGAAACACAACAGAATAAAACAATTGGACCCTCTTGTTTGGTGGCTGAACCGATTATGTAAATGAATATATTAGCAATTTAAATTTGTGTATTTTCAGCTCTAGTAAATGTATGTGTAGTAAGGACTATAAAATAAATGATTTTCTTATTTCATCAATTAAAAATAAACTTTTACTATTTATACTCATTCATGTACAAAGTAAATGTCAGAATTTCAAGTGTTGTTTTATTTGTTTAATACAAGCGCCCCCCTCCACCTCGCCCCATCCGAAAGAATTCTGCAACATAATCTATACTAGACACCGCTATACCAACTGTTACAGTCACAGTCTCTTGAAGCCGTTGAAAAGGCTGAAGGTGACAACCACCCCTCCCCCAAAAGTTGGATATTTTCGATAATGAGGAGTGGTTTCTATGTTTTAGTGACGTTCAGCTGATCAAGTAGATTCGAGTATTATGGAACTGCATCTCACAGGGTCAATTTGATCCATCATCTTATATATATATATATATATATATATATATATATATATATATATATATATATATATATATATATAAAGTAAAAATGCTGTAACACTATCATTCAGTCTCTTTCAATTATTGCTTCTCTTATACAGCCGATAAATTCTCTGTCTTTTTCACCTCTCTCATCTCTTTCATATTCACTGTGTTAACATTTACTTCCCGAAGCTGAGCTACTATTTTCACCATTGTAGGCGAAATATTAATGTTTCATGAATTTTATTTTCTCTTTATTTTATCACATTTCAACTTGACTCATCCGTCCCAACCTTCACAATTTCCGAGCTACTGACATGATTTTCAATTATTCAACGCTTGCAACTTTTGTTGCAGATTTATGTAGCATAGTCACCGAAGATTGCTATGTTGGTGATGGTGATTGTTTGGTGGGTGAGAGGAAAACATAAAAGCACAACGTGCTACCAGTTGTTTTATTCCCTTCATTAAGTTACTAAAGTGGAAATGCGATAAAAAAGAAAACGGATACAAAGTGAGGAGTTTATTAGGAACTTAGTCAATTCGTCTCATTTCGGGCTGTTGGATTTTTAAAAGATATGACGTGGGCAAATTGATATCCAATTCGCCAAAACATATATATTTTTCATCTCTTCGTGTATATCTTATATATTCGCACACACCGACCAATCATTTATGTTGAGACACTTAACATTTCTCTCGCTTTTAAAGTTTTTTCCACAATCTTTCACAACTTTACATCTTGATTTTTTAAAAAAACATTTCACATAGAAAAGAGTAACTCAAAACATATGTATCGCGTATTGAGAGGAAATTTGGAACTCTTTAATGTAAGGGAGAAAATTCACAAAAATAATGATAATGGAAAGAGTTAAAGTTTTCTTCCTGGTCCTAGGTTATGGATTTTTTTTTCTTTAGAAAAACTAAACTCCAAAGTCTAGTTTTTCTAAAGAAAATAAAAAAATCCAACCGCATTTGTTCAAAGTTTAACCTATAAAAATCACATAAGATGCGAGCCCAGTTTAATCAATGCCAAACACAGTTATACTTACTGCGACAGTGTCGGCCTCTCCTAAGCCTTGGCCGTCTGTTCGTAGTAGTGGGGGTTGACAGAAAAATCTCTTTGCTCCTTCCAAAATTCTGGAGTGTTTTCTTTTCTTTTCTTTTTGGCGTCTGTCTGACCGAGTGGATGTAAAATCTTACTTGTAAGAGAAAGAGGAACAGATATTTTCAAACGGGCGTAGCCAGATTTTAAAATCATTGGGGGTGGGGTGGAGTTGGAGTTCATAGAAAAATGCGACGCGACACGCATCAAATAATTTTGAATTCATTATATATTATCGCCCATAAATAAATACACCTTATACAATTTTTTAAATAAAAAAGTTTGTTGTATTCCAAGGATTTTATTTCTTACTTATACAAACAAAACAGAAGACAATCATTTCGAAATTGACTTGTCTGAAACTCGTTATTTGTTCGGATGATTCATTTCACCGAAAATTTAAAACAAACTTAAAGGAAGATAACTTTTGTATCTGAATAGGACTTTAAAAAAAATTCTTTAACAATTACATACGTTAATGCAATTCGGGTATGTAAATATAATATTTATTTATTGAATTTATAATTTCATCGATACCAGTGAATAGTTTTAAAGGACATTTTTTCTTTAAATTCATCATAGAAATTTTCGTTGTTTAATGTTTTGACCTTATTCTATGGATATTTAATAACAAATAAAAACGATACCCCCCCATATATATATATATATATATATATATATATATATATATATATATATATATATATATATATATATATATATATATATATATATATATACCAGCGGCAGTAGTGACAGCGGCGGCAGCAAAACGCAATGAAAAACATTCATTTAAAATAAATAAATAAATTTATTTTTATTTGTTTAACAGGATGTGATGTCAGATCTTGATAGGTTACTTAACATCGAAATCACTTAAAAGTCAGAAAACTGTGATATTTAGTCGTAATGAACAAAAATGTGGACGAAGAAAATAATCAAAATATATTAAAATAAATAGATAAAAGATTTTATGAATTTATACGGAAAAGTTTTTAAACGTATTAAAGTTATAAGCTATTGGGAAATTAAATTTTCTGCCAAGGAACTAGAAAAAAAGTTTTATGACATAGTGTAATAAATTTTCATCACCGTAAATAAATAAAAACTATATTTATACCCCCACCAATTAAATTAACTGATGTAACTGTTAATAAGTTATATTTTTTTAACTTTTCAGTGAATTGAACAAGCATCCAGTGTAACGAGTTTCAAGCAAAAGGATTTCGTTAGATGATGAATTTCGATAGATGATAAACCAGAGCCAAACAAAACGGATATTTGTTGTATTGAAACTCTGGAACCAAAGATATGAATATTTAGAAGTCACAAAGAAAAATTATTTCATCCATTATGTATATTTATACAATTTTCATTTTTAGTCATAATTTTGTTTCAATTTTGTCTGTTATCATCAGAGACAAACGTTTCAACCAGTAAACATGCAGTGTTCTTGCTTTTTTCAACACAAAAATGTAAAAAGTGAGATTAATTGATGTAAAAATAAAAAATTGCCACATACGTAATTTAATGAAATAAGAAACAATGTAATCTATTTCAAATCATTTCTAAGAATTAGAGAAGAAGAAAAAGAAAGAAGGTTGAAGAAAGAAAAACAATGTCTTCAAAAGAGGAAGGGAAATAATAATAATAATAATAATAATAATAATAATAATAATAATAATAACTTTGCTGTCCCGGCTGACCACAGAATAAAACTGAAAGAAAGTGAAAAGAAGGATAAGTATCTGAACTTTGCTAGGAAATCGAAAAAACTATGGAACATAAAGGTGACAATTATTCCAATCGTGATTGATGCTTTTGGTAGTCACAAAATTATTATTAAAGGGATTTGGAGGCAGGAGGACGAGTGGATACCATCCAAATTACAATTTATCGAGAACGGCCAGAATACTGAGAAGAGTCCTGGAGACTTGAGGAGACTTGCTATCACTCAAACTCCAGTGAAAAACCATCAGCTAAAACTGATGTGAAAAACTCTCAAGGAGTAAATAATAATAATAATAATAATAATAATAATAATCACTAACGTAGAGGAAAATTAATATATTAAGGCGATGGTCTGAAAGAGTAAATATTTGGGTGGTGGTTGATTTTGAATCGAATGTTTGCGAAGATCAGGTGTCCTTTTATTATATATATATATAAAAAAAGGTCCCACAAGAAGAGGAACCGTAAAGGTTCGAACATCTGCAAGCTGACAGGTGGAAAGAACAACATTTTGCTGCTTACTATCAGCTATTTTAATGAAGAAATTTGGTTAGTATAAATTGTCTTTAGTTTAAATGCATGATAGAATTTTACCTTATTTTCCTCAAGCTAAAAATCTTTGCTGAACATTTGTAATTTAGATGAAGGCAACACGACTAATTTGCAACCTATTTTTCAGCTATACTATTCAAAAAGCATGTGTTAGATTTGAATTTTTTTTTCTGTGAGAAATTCTATATTGTTTGCCTGTGAATCCCTGAGGTAGAGGAAAATTAATATATTTACGAGATGGTTTGAAGGTGTAGTTATGGAGTGAACAAATAATGTCCACAATAAGACTGGTAAAATTGGTAGGAAGAAGCATAGTCCGCATTCTGAAGGGACTAGTTTTAGTTGAAACGAGATTCCAATGGTTTAGGGTAATAGAAGCAAAAGTCAACATAATGATACAGAAACACCTGCGAATAGTTCAGGAGCTACTTGTAGAAGGCAGATTGTAAAAATAGCCTCATTGTGAACTTTAACTAAGTTAAAACTTAACCAATTTGTAATTAATTTTATGATTGGCAGGTGTTCCCTTGATAGCTAGCGTGGGGGACCACTTAGGCATCCTGCGAATGCTGGCTGTTCTTCTTTCTGGTACACAAACGATTCTTCTTTCATGTACACAAACGATGAACAAATTAACCATTTAAAACAGAAAATGGAGCAGGGAAGATAGCAAACCTGCGCAATACAGTTATTTTTGGAGTGACCCTACACTAAGAGGGTATTGAAAAAGAATGATTGAAATTTTGATAGAATTCGCAAGTTTAAGACAACAAACCAAAGACTCGCTGACCAGGTTAAGACAATAATAAAGAAAGATTGTTTTATTTACCTTGAAATACTGGAAATCGACAAACAAATATATAGGGAAACATATCAACAGACAGCTAATATCGTAAACGAGACGCTAAATACAGAAAAACCAGGAACTCATTATAAAACGCTAAATATTAATGAAACAACGACACAAACTTTAACCTAAGAAGAAAAAATGAATGTAGAGATTATAAAAAGAATTATGTCTGAAAAGAAAACCATATTGTCTTCTGTCAGGAACCATGACTAGAGAACAGTCAAGTTGGAAACCGAAAAAATAAATGACTTATCCCAACAAACAACATCACGGAATGAAGCGATCAAATTTATGCAGGAGCGAAATTAGTTTGAAGAAAAATCGGCGTTCCCTTGAAGAACACGAATAGAAAATCAAAACCTGGATGGTAAATCAGGTTGGAAACGTTGATAAAACTACAACTACAAGCAAAAATGTTGAGACAGAACATTAAAATATATTCGAACGAAGACGGGAAATACGACAATTAGAACGAACAATATAACTTGAAAAGACTAATAAAAAAGTACTGGCGAAAGAAGGAAGACTAAAAAGATACCTAGATAGGACCAAACAATACAGACAAAACAGAGCGTTTCAGAACAAGAAAGAAAATTTTATCAGCAAGTTGGTGGAGAATGGTCGAAGACATACCAGCAACCGGATGCGAAGGAGGCGAAATGATTTTGGAGCCAAATGAGGGAACGGAATGATCATAACAAAAAAGCCGAATGAATGAACAAGTAAAATGAGCTGCGAATACTCGAAGAAGGCCCTGAGGTGGAAATACACCTTCATTCACTCAAAACAACACCTAAAAAATACCAAACTGGAAAACCCTGGGCCTTGATGGCATACACGGATTCTGGTTTAAAAATTCACCTCCATCCACGACCAAAATCCACGACCAAAATGATTAGATGCATACAGGAAACTGAGATACCTGAATAGATTACCAAAGGAAAGACCACCAAGATCCAGAAAGACCCTTAAACCACCCCAAATAACTATAGACCCATAAAGGTCCTACAGATGATGTGGAAAATACAAACGGCAAACATTAGGGAGGAGATTTGAGACTAATTGATAAGCCGCGGACTCGAGGAATAGAAAAGATACCTTAAGTGAACTAGAGGCACAGGAGAACTACGATATGAAATGAAAAAGAATTGGAAACTCTGATACACACTGTAAGAATATTCAGTGAAGATATATGAATGGAATTAGGCCTAAAAAATGCGCTATGCTAGTAATGAAAACCTGGAAACGAAACATAAAGGAATGGAACTACCAAATCCAGAAAAAATCAGAACGCTCTGAGAAAACGAAACCTACAAATACTTGGGAATATTGGAAGCTGACACCATCAAATAAGTGGAGATAAAAGAAAAAGTTTTAAAAGAGTATCTCAGGAGAACGAGAAAGCTACTTGAAACCAAACTAAATAACTGAAACCTAATAAAAGGGCTGTTTTCCTCCTAAGTTACTTGCGACCATTCTTGAAGTGGACCAGAGAAGAAATAAAGAAATGGCCCAGAGAAGTGGACCAGAGAAGAAATGAAGCAGAGAACAAGAAAACTCATGATGATGCATAAGGCCTTACTTCCCGGAGATAACGTTGGCAGACTGTATGTGTCAATAAAAGAAGGAGGAAGAGGACTTACCATTGAAGATAGCGTTGACGCATCGATACAATGAATCGAAGACTACATAGAAAGGCGCGGAGGAAGACAGCAAACTAGCACAGAAAGAGTATAAGACTAGACACGACTAGGTGGGCAAGGTGATTCATTGCGAATCGTGCAAGGAATTGAAATTTAACCATACGAACAAATGGTATATGTACAACCCAGAATTTGTCCTAAAGAATGAGACGTACAAACTCCTCGGGGATTTTCAGATACAAACGGATCATCTAATCTCGGAACTTGTAATAATCAATAAGAAAAAGAGAACTTGCCGAATTGTGGACTTTGCTGTCCAGGCTGAAGAAGATGAAAAGAAAGATAAGTACCTAGACCTTGATTGGGAATTGAAAAAAACTGTGGAACATGATGGTGACAGTGATCACAACTGTAATTAGTGCGCTCGGTACAGTCATCAATGGATCGGTACGGGGACTGAAAGAGTTGGAAATTAGAGAATAAGTGGAGACCATCCAAACTAGAGCGTTGTTGAGATCAGCCAGAATACTGAGAAGAGTTCTGAAAACTTGAGGAGACTTGCTGTCACGCCAGTGAAAGACCATTAGCTAATGCAGGTGTGAAAAACTCGAAAAAGAGTAAAATAATAACGATAATAATCATGATATTAATAATAATAGGAAAGAGAGTATAATGCTGTAAATTAGCGCAAAGAGAATATAAGACTTGACATGACTGGGTGGGGAAGGTAAGCCACAGCAAATTGGGCCAGCAGTCTAAATTTGGCCATACAAAAATGGTATATGCATAACCCAGAATCTGCCCTAGAAAATAAGACGCTCAAAATTCTTTGGGATTTTGAGATACAAACAGATCATCTAATCTCGGCCAGACGACCAAACCTTATGATTGTCAACAAAAAAAGAAGAGCCTGCCAAATAGTGGACTTAGATGTTCCGGCTAACCACGGGAAAGCAAAAAGAAAGATAAGAACCTAGACCTTGCTAGAGAACTTAAAAAACTATGGAACTCGCCGGTGATGGTGATACCGATTATAATTGGTGCACTTGGTACAGTCACCAAAGAGTTGGTTATAGAGACTGGAGGATAAGAAGAGAACATCCAAACTACAGCATTGTTGAGATCGGCTAGAATACTAAGAAGAGTCCCAGATCCTTGAGGAGACTTGCTGTCACTTAGATTCCTGTTGCAAACCATCCGCTAACGCTGGTGTGAAACCCTCTTAAATGAGTCAAATAATAATAATAATAATAATAAGTAAGTGTATATGATATGGAGGAATAGATGAAACGATTAATCACATGGTAAACGAATGCAGGAAATGGTAGAGAGCGAATACAAGGCACGACGAAGTGATCCACTGAGAATTGCGCTAGAGATTGAAATTTGACCATACTATCAAATGGTTTATGTATAAACTAGAATCCTTCCTAGTGAACTAGACGCATAAAATTTCTCTTGGGTTTTGAAATACAAACGGATCGCTTAATCCCGGTTAGAAGACCAAACTTAGACCTAATTGAAAAAAAAAAAGAAAAGAAAAAAAAAGAAAGGAAAGAGAGTTTGCCATCTTATGGATGACTGTGTAAGAAAGATAATCCACTGGGAATTGAGCCAGAAATTGCATTTTGACCATACTACCATAATGGTATATGCCCAAACCAGAATCCGTTAATTTCTGGAATTTTAAATTTCAAACGGATTACTCAATCACGTCCAGAAGACTGGACCTAGTGTTAATTAACAAGAAAAATAACTTGCAATCTTGTGGATTTTGCCGTTCCGTCAGACAACAGAGTTGACCTAAAAAAATGAAAAGATTGACAAATATTTGTACCTTCCCTGTGAACTAAGAACACTGTAGAACAGGAGGATGATACCAATTGCAGTTGGAATGGTCCCCCAAAGGCCAGGAAAGAGACCCAGAGAAGTGAAGATCAGAGGCAGAATCGTGAACATCCCGACCACATCACTGTTAGACTTAGCTAGAATATTTAGAAGATTTCTAGACATCTTTGGAGACTTGCTGTCACTGCGACTGCTGTGAAAGAATACCAGTTCGAGTCACAAGTTACAACTCGTACGGAGTAAAATAATAATAAAAGTCAGTATTTATTTTGTTTAATAAAAATATTAAATATTTGAATATTACGCCCCTATTTAACCACTTCCCTCTCGGATGCTGTGTTCAACATAGTCTCTTAAGGAAGGGGTTCCATGCACGTGCATATGATTAAATCCAGAAATTACTTTAGCCTTTCCGTGACTTTTGGTGCAAAGGAGAATGTGCTGCCACAGAGCAAGAATATTCGGGGCTGGGCTTGCCTCATATTGATTTTTATGCGTTCTTGTAGAAGTAGGCTTCCTTTTTCTGAAATAGACAACAAATGTTATTTGTGTTATTTTGCCAGACGTCAAAGTCGAAGTCAACAACTATTCAAAATTTTTGAATGACAGTCAAGCTGAACGTGCCGATTCTCGTCAGATCACTGAAGTTTTGAACTGCAATGAACCTGCAACTTAAATCGATGATCGTTTAGTAACAGCAGGTTTTGTCAGAAAATACTAAGGTTTTGTGCCAGACAAAGCAAAGCTTCGTAAATAACATGTTTAACATTTGAAAAATCCATCTTCTCGGAAATGAATTCTCTGCCGAGGGTATTACAGTTACGGCACTCCTACAGCTACCTTAAAAGGTTGTTCACGACAGGCACCTTACAGGTAATACTTGACTAAGTTCGATTAATCTGGGAGTTCGAAATGAACGACAAAATGTCATTTTGCATTGTTCACAAAGTCAGGGTCTAGATTTAATCAAATTTACATTGTATACTGAAAAATATGTCCTAAAATCGGACGTAAACTTAGTGTTCAGCTGTCAACTGAATTTACTCAATGTGCCCGAATAAAAATCGATCGTTTTAGAAATAAATTTATTGTTTTATCCGCGACGTAATGAGATTTGCCTTCCCCAAAACAGTACCCAACCAAAATAGTCTCCCACCATTAAAATAGTACTCTACAACTGTTAATTACCGGGTCAAACTCATTAAACATTGCGAGTGAATTCGATTCCATATTTCTGGCCTTGTGCTAAAATAAGCTAAGCTTGGTAAATGGCGACTGTAATTTATTTTTAGAGATAATGAACAGATCTCGTGATGCATTTTCTTCTATCTCTTGCAAAAATCGACGAATTTTCAACTTTTCATTGTGATCATAACTATACTTTCAATACTCCATTGCATTTTTAAAGGTTGCACTTTTTTATTTGCATATAATTATTTGTTTAGCTACTGTTATGTTATATCAGCAATTCGTATCTGATACAAATAATTTTGCACAGAGTTGTATGGTTTAAAATAACTTACCCTATATAACAATAGTAATATTTTGTTGTCTGCTCCAAGTATTCCTACCAAAACATCAATAGCTTGCTAGCATTTATACAGTTTATAGTTTTAAGTAACAAATAATAATAATAATAATAATAATAATAATAATCCCTGGATCTGGTATAGCACAATACACTGTCCATGAAAAATGGCAAATCGAAACATAATTCAACATGGGTGTCATGATCGGCAAGTGCTCCCTTGATAGCCAACATGGGGGACATAATCGACATCCTGCGAAATACTTGAAATCCACCAACAAATATATTGGGAAACATATCAACTGATCCCTAATACAGTAACCGAGATACTAAATACAGGAAAGCCAGAAACTGTTCCCCTCCTAAGATGCTCGGAACTATTCATTATTTACACCGAGTCTCTTTCTTGTTAACACTTGGCGTGGCGTACGGAATAAATCTTGGGGTTCGTTTGGAGATCTCATGGATCTAGGTGTTTTCTGCGTAAACAGAAACTATCTATACTGTTGTTCTTTTTAAAATGACAGAGCAAATTATTATAATGATTTTAATAAAAACCTTTGAATATTAATAAATATTTAAAATAAATATTCCGTTTTATTATTTTTCAAACCTAAATCTTTAAAAAAAATGGTTTTTACGCTTTTTTTTAAAGACTGTACGACTTTCGAGATGAAATGAATTTCCTTTTAGCGGCTCGACACCTGGCTGCGATAGAGTAAGTGTACGTATATATATATTTTCAAGTAATAAATAGCTTTCTATACTTGGAATTTGCTTCTAAGGTTTCGTTAATACCGACAATATCATATCTTGGCTTCGTTAATAAAGATTAAGTACGGATGGTCCAAGTTGACTGCTGGCACGTTCGTGGCCACCAAGACCAATACGGGGCCAGCAGACATAGCCGCAGCGGCTGCAACTGAAGAGGTTGGTTAGAGTCTGATGACGTAGAATTGCTGTTCTTACCCCAGCACCTTTTTTTCTTGAGAGTATCCCGGTAGGTGTTTTCGAAAGAGGAGACAGCATGGTCGATAAGGGGATGCCAGGCATCATAGACTTGAGCTAGTGTGATGTTGGGCGATGATCCTTCTCCCAGTAGACGTATCCTGCTCTGCGTAGCATGATTTCGATACTGGTGATTTCTGCCGGTTCAAACATTTCAACATTGGTAACGAAATCACTCTAATGGATGTTGAGGATGGTGCGGAGGCAAAGCTGATGGAAACGTTCGACGAGTCATTGGTGATGATGATAAGTAAAACTCAACTTTAAGCTGTTTTGGAGTATGGAAAGAAATATGGCTCTATATAGGCTGATCTTTGTCATCTTTTCAGGAGTTTGTTGTTGTGCAAAAGAATATAATTGTAATGCTAGTATCAACCTAATATACATAAGCATAAAATGTAATTGCAATACCTGAATGCAAGATGTGTTAAAAAGTATGGAGACTTAAGCGAGATTTCATCAAAACAGAAATAAACAAAGCTTGAAACGTTCATTTTCTTCAAAATAAACCACTCGGCATTCAATCCATTCAATCCACAGCAAGTTTTCCATTGATCGAAGCACCTCTGAAATTTTTCTTTTGATATGGTGTGAAGCAACGTCGTCTTATTTCTTATAATGTCTTCCACGTCTTCAAATATTACTGTTGAGATGAATTTTCAGTTTAGAGAACAAGAAAAAGTCGCACCGAGCGACGTCTGAGAAGTGTGGAAGGTGCTACATTTGCACAATCCTACGTTTTATCCAATGCTACCAATAAAAAAAAGTACTGATACATCTGTAAGAATGATACACTTTTTTCTCTTTGTACAAAAGACAAAAAATTGATTAGCAAATTGGATAGCATTATTAAGATCGGCCACAATACGAAAAAGAGTCCTGGAGATTTGAGGAGACTTGCTGTCATTTAGACTCTAGTGGAAAACCATCAGTTAACAGTGGTGTGAAGAACTTTCAAATGAGTATAATAATAATAATAATAATAAAGGACAAAGACCTTGCTAGAAAACTAAAAAAAAATTGGAACATGAAGGAGACGGTGATACCAATTGTAATTGGCGCACACAGAACAACCCCCAAAGGTTTGATAAAGGGAGTGAATGACTTGGAGATAACAGGACAAATGGAGACCATTCAGACTGCAGCATTATTAAGATCGGCCAGAATACTGAGAAGAGTCCAGGGGATTTGCTGTCACTCAGACTCCAGTGGAAATCCATCCGATAACTCTGGTGTGAAAAACTCTCAAAATAATAATGCAAAGGAGACGACACATTTACAAAGTCGCAGAAGATAAACTACCTTATGTATAAGGATAATATTTGGATATTTGGATATTTGACAAGAATGAAAAAGAACGAGAAACGCTTATCAAAATCTACTAACAAGATGTAGGAATGGAATTTAGGATTGAAAAATGTGTTATGTTTTTAATGAAAAAAGGGAAAAGAGAAATAACGGAAGGAATAGAACTGCCCAATCAAGAAAGAATCAGAACTCTTGGAGAAAAGTAAGTAAAGTAAGTAAAGTTGGCGACTGTGGTCGAGGGCGACCCGAAGGCTCCCTTTTCAGTAGCTACTACACCGAGCTGTCGGGGAGGGTTCTACTCCTTTCCCTGGATTGCTCCACTTTACCCTCGATACGTACCTTATAATGCTGTACCAAGTACCATCTTTTAAGTCTTTGGTATGATTCATCCTGGGATTGAACCCCGGTAAAAAGAAAACTCCAAATACCAGGGAAAATTAAAAGTGGACACCATCATCTAAATGGAGATTAAAGAAATCGTAAGAATGGAATAACAAGAAAGAAAAAGAAAATTTCTCGAAACCAAATTTTGCAGCAAAAATCTTATCAAAGGTTTAAATATTTGTGCACTCCCACTTGTAAGATACTCTATATTCTTTTTAAAATGGAGGAAATCAGACATATGGATAAAAAAACAATGAAATTGATGACAGATCATGTGTCAAGACAATTAGGAAAAAGACTCGATAGCAATGAGAATTGTGTAGATGCAATATATCAGAAACTCTAAGACTATACAAAAAAGAGCAAAGGAAAGCAAATTGCAACAGATAGTACTACGAACATCAACAGAAATAACTTAGGGACTAACAGAAAAATTATAATAAAAAATGTAGAAAACAAAAAGTGGAAAAAAACAACAACAATTGTACAGATACTTCAAACGACAAACGAAGGAGATTGCACAGAAGAAGACCTGGATATAGCAATGAAACCTGGATAAAGAAACCGAATTTCTTTTAATAGCAGCATAAAATACTGGTGTAAGAACTAATTATGTCAAAGCAAAATCACATAGTAATATAATTCAACAAACTGAAACCAAAGGAATACAAAGTAGGCTGGGAAGTTGACCCAAATTAACACAAATCAGAATCTGTCAAAGAAAATCCCAGCTAGAAGACCAGACCTTGTATTAATTAACAAGAAAACCAGACCTAGAATGAATTAACAAGAAGACTAAACCTAGAATTGATTTACAAGAAAACTAGACCTGGTATTAATAAACTAGAAGACTAGACCTAGTATTAATTGACAAAAAGACTTCACCTAGTATTAATTAAGAAGACTAAACCTAGTATTAACAAAAAGACTAGACCTAGTATTAATTAACAAGAAGACTTTACCTTGTATTAATTACAAAGAAAATTAGACCTTGTATTAATTAATAAGAAAACAAAACCTACGACTAATTAACAAGAAGACTAAACCTAGAATTGATTTACAAGAAAACTAGACCTGGTATTAATAAACTAGAAGACTAGACCTAGTATTAATTGACAAAAAGACTTCACCTAGTATTAATTAAGAAGACTAAACCTAGTATTAACAAAAAGACTAGACCTAGTATTAATTAACAAGAAGACTTTACCTTGTATTAATTACAAAGAAAATTAGACCTTGTATTAATTAATAAGAAAACAAAACCTACGACTAATTAACAAGAAGACTAAACCTAGTATTAATCAACAAGAAAAAGACTTGTTATTTATAGGAGTTTATTGTTCCAACGGACCCATGAAAAAAGCCGAAAAGATGGTTTACGGATGCTGTTTTGTTTTTTGGTTTTTTTTAATGGCATATCAACTCTTGAGAGCTATTTATACCGTATACTGTTTGCACACACACACACACACACACACACACACACACACACACACACACACACACACACACACACACACACACACACACATGAGATTCGTCAACAAATAGTATGTGGGTAACTTTATTTTTAAACGCGTTTGAGTTTATGTATTTGCACTCAGTCAAATAGTTTCAAGTATTACTGTCTAATAATAATAATTCTACATAATACTAATCAATTGTTTTGCTCACCGTTGAATGCTTCCAAGTATTGCTATCTCAACACCATCACCTTCAAGAACCTTTAAGATAAAATAATGTTGGGTAGTTGTTTGTCAGGACAATCATGTAGGTGATAAGGCCCACTGATCAACCACCTGTCAAACCTTGTAAGGGCCCAAATGGACTGCTCAATCACCAGGATCCTGTCTTCAAGCAGAACGTGTCACCACTCACGACCAACGGGTAGCTTCGTTGAGTGGGGGGTCTTTTTCTTCTGCAGAGGTGCAATCGGCGAATTCTACAGCTCCAACCGCCAGGGCGGTGAGAGAGCTGTTAAACATGAAGGTAACGGTTACTCTAGAATGTACTTGGTGCAATTAGAACGGTCCTCACAAACCTGGAAAAGAGACTACAGGAGTTGGAGATAGAGGAGAATTTAAACCATCCAGACCACAGCATTTTTAAGATCAGATGGAATATTTATATATTATTTAAATCATAAAAATAACGTGATGGTTAAATTCTGACGTCTTATTTGAATTCAGTTAAGAAAAAAATTATTTCCTTTAATTGCAGACGAAAAGTTTTTTTTTAATTTTTCGAGCAACTAAATAAGAGACAAAATATTTTAATAAATTATTTCTCATGTTTTAACAAGATTTGACCCCAAGAGAAATGTAAACATTGTATTAATGTACCATAAAACGAATTTTAATATAAAGAAAAATTCTGATTAATTTTTGAAAGCTTCTTTATACTACTATTCTTTGTTTTTCCTTCTTTTTGCGAATATGTAGAGTCGTTTTTACGACTTATTTATCAACAGCCAACATATAACTGAGCATAGAAAAAAGAGAAATATGACTACCATTCAATAATTTTTGTATTTTATACCAGTGACTTTATCTCATATGCTTGGCCTGAGAAATGCATTTTATTAGCTTATGTTCTCCAATCACCTCAACTGATTTTAGAGTTCAATCTTGAATCGTCTAAATTAGAATGAAGACAGGTTAACATATCAATGGGTCTTGGAACTTTCGGTTTGAATGTTATCATCGAACACACACACACACACACACACACACACACACACACACACACACACACAATCTTGAGTATTGTAGTATAGTTTTGAAAAGATTTCGATGGATATCCTCTAATTGTGGTAATTTCATGTTTATTTACAAATTATGCAAAACAAATACCTTTAAAGCACAATTAAAAGAAGACGTGTGCACGGCTGAGCAACTTATATAATAAAGGAATGATGTCTGGATGTCGAGACTTGTCAATGCCAGACTGAAACAATTATGAATCCATTCTTGAAAATCTTTGATCGAAATATTTGAATTAAGTCAACAATCCACTGTATACTCACTAAATCTTCCTTCGTGCCGGTTTTTCTTGTTTCTAGTAAAGCTTTACACTATGTGAAAAGAGAAATTTCCTATATGCCTCAACAATGTAAAAGCTTTTTGTGAAGAGTTGTTATGGTACGATTTTGAAGAAAATTTGTTTCATTCATTTTCATTTCTGTCTTGATATTTCTTAACGCACCTCGAATCTCGGATATATATTGATATATCCCTGGGGGAATATACTCAGTATAAATAAGACTCCACATGAAGAGTAAGAATAACAAGTTTATCGTTCGAAAGTACAACGTACAAATAATATATGGACACTCGATTTTATCTTAAATGCCAGAGCCCACTCTGGGTACCACTTGGTTACCGCTTACTCGCGTCTTTTATAGATCGAGCTATTCATTCACAGGGGGTTTCAGGATCTTCCACTATATATATAAAGCTCTTCTATTACATTGAGTAGATGGTCTCCGTTAGCGTAAATGTAAACAAAGGAAAATTAATACATATGGGTTAAAACTCCTTCGCTTACTGCTGATGTCTGTGAAGTTATGTTATCAGGCTGACGTAAAGTTAGCTGGGTTTCGATCACAACTTGAAGCATCTCGTGTGTCTAACCACACTAATAAATCGTGATACAACGAAACAGTCTGTTTGTGGATGAAAATCGAACCGGTTATATATAGATATATATAACCGGTTTCAATGGAATAATGGTTAGAGTGTTCGCCGGGAGACCGGGATTCCATCCCAGGTCGAATCATACCAAAAACTCAAAAAATTGTTTTTGATGCCTCTTTGCTTAATATAAGGTACCGATCAAGGGTAAGTGGAGCAATCCAGAGTAGCGCCATCCCCTACACCTCGGTGTACTAGCTATTGAAAAAGAAGCCTTCTGGTCGCCCTCAGATACGGTTGTCCAACTTACTATGCACACACACACACACACACACACACACACACACACACACACACCAAATGTTTGGGACCACTCTGAATTGTTACTCTAACATCATAAAAAAGCTAATTTTGTATATTCGAATAAATCAATTCACCAATTGTGCACATGCATATAGAAAATTCAAACAATTTTTTCTACAAGTATTATGAATTTATTTGCATTAGTTTTCAAAATTTTGTTACAATCTGATATCTTTTTGAACTGATTTTACAAATATTTCCTCTTCTCTGCTTCGTAGAGGTTCAATTCAATCTAGATTAATGAGGGATTGAAATTGACTTTCCGAAACCTTTAAAATGCCAAGAACTAAACAAATTAATATTGAAAAAATTAATTGAAGCGGAAATGATTTCTATAGAAGACTATTCCAAGAATAAGATTGCTAGAATATTACAGATATAAAAAGTTGGGGTGCATTATTGCCTGCAGCGACATGCAGAAACCGGCGAGAATGTTGATAAAGAAGATTTGGGAGGCAATTGATGGTGTTTGTAAAAGAAACTGAAGAAAAATATCTCCCGAACAAACTGCTGAATGTCAATTCTACATGTCAATATCCAGTATCAATTATGATTGTCTAGAGAAGACTCTTCTTTCTATGTGGATCAATTCAAAAAACACTCTTAAAAAAAGAAATATTGGTTGAAAAGACTACAATAGACGTAACAGCACAGGTGTTGGACTTTAGAAGATTTGAAAAAGATACAATGGACTGACGAGTCAAAATTTTAGCTTTATGGAAGTAAACGAAGAGTGTTTGTCAGACGAACTCCTTCTGAACAAATGAGCAAAATTGCATAGTGCCAACTTTTCTGACTGTCGCATAATTGGATAAAATTTTATTTTGCAAATTAAAGAAAATAATCCAAAACACAGCACACAACCGTGTAAAATTTACCTAAAATCAAAGGAAGATAACAGAATTTTGTAAATCATGATCTTCTCCCACACTCGTCATATCTTTTACCAATTGAACAAACCAGGAAAATTCAAAGTCAAATGCCCAAGAAAAAGCAAGAGTTGTTTACAAATTTACACATTATTTGCGTATCATTTCTACCAACATACTTTTACACGTTAGTAGAAAGGATGATAATAATTTGCTTTTCAGTAATAAATACACGGGGTGGATTATTTGATGAAAAATAAATATAAATTTGTTTTAATTATAATTATATAATATATATTATAATTATAATTATAATTTGTTTAATTATAATTATTTTATATTCATTTTGATATAAATTATGCCTTAATTGCATACAAACATAGAAAAAAATAAAATTCTTTCTTTAAAGACATAAAACTTCATTCCTTCTTTTAAATTTAGAAAGAAAAATCAACGTAGTCCCAAACTTTTCTCCGGTAGCATATATATATATATATATATATATATATATATATATATATATATATATATATATATATATGTGTGTGTGTGTGTGTGTGTGTGTGTGTATCTTTGTGGTCTTCCAGTAAGCGTACAGGGTGCTAGTAATTCTGTACACAATACGTAGTGGACCATGAGATGCCGAAAAATTAGTGGCCTATCTTATATTTAACAATGGCCGTCAACCAATCTTCCCATGCTTGGACGACGAAACAAATAAATGATTAAAATGATAAATAATGAAGCTGTCCTGATTCGTGAAATGTGGGTGACATGTACCTGTTTGATTGGTAAATCATCAATATAATCTTGACGTCCTTTTTCTGGTTCGTAATTTGTATTTTTCGTTCGGATGGCGCCAGATGAATGGCGCCATTATCCCGGGGTGTGAGTGTCAAATGGGCAGACACTCGACTGGAGAGTCGACTGATTATATCAAATTGTTGGATTTATTTATTTATTGAGGGCCAATTTATGATGCAATTTATGATCTCCACTTTTACACTGTGGCCCCATTGAGACAATGACCTACAAAAATGAATAAATAAATAAATAAAACAGAAATAAATAACAGAAGAAAAAACATTGTAAATATTCGGTTCATGCTTTTTATTTTTTTCAAGAAAGCCTAATGGTATTTATCTGTGTTGTGATATATATATATATATATATATATATATATATATATATATATGAAAATACCAATTAACCTACAACTATGCGTTTCAAGATTCTAATAATCATGTAAGTTTCAACCCAAAATTACCAATAAAGGCCCTACGTTTGTTGTTTATAGAAAGGAGATACAAAAGTGGAGTCTTATTGATATGATTTCATTATGTTCATCATCACCATTAAAGCTTCTGTCCCTATTTGCCCTTGGTAATATCCTTGAGAAATGATAGAAAGTTAAAGGGAAATTTAGGGCAGATAAGGTTATTCGGTTTTTGTTAGGCAATTAGTCTAGGAGAAGGAACCTTCAGAATTTATACCAGCTGTACTCTTTTTTAAAATCGTCCTGGTGTTACATTTTGCCTGTGTTAGAAGGGTTATCTTCAAAATCAGATAATAAAGGGTTTTCGAACAGGCAAAGGTGAAGTACACTTTCTTTAAAATGCTGCTTTATATTTGATCTCTGCCTGTTCGAAAACCCTTTATTATCTGAGTTTGCGGACAACACACGGGTACGGGTGCTTGTTTGAAAACAGTCGGTGGAATTTTTGACCTAATATCTATATAAACTTGGTATATTCTTCATTTTGTAAATTATAAGTTATATTTCTCCAAATTACCTAAATTTTGGCTTTAATTTAGATTCCGAATCCCTCTTCTTTAAACAATTTTATTATTTACTTCCTGAATATATCACTTGTTATGCTGTCATAACTTTTAACCTTTTCTTATCTCGCCCATTTTAATTCACATATTTCCGATCGACACATCAAAATTTGTTGTTTTTTAATTCCGTTTCCTTATAGAATAGGATGGATTTTCTACAATATTTAATTATTTTCCCTTTTTCTTCAGCTCTATGCATACGTAATCTAACGATGCCATAGTTCCCTGAAATACTTTCCAATTCAGCTGCTTCTGTCGCAACAGAATCTTCTAACTTGTCAGAGCAGCTCTTAGAAGGTTTAACCGTATAACGATAGCGTAGACAGCTAAAGATCTAAATGACGCATCATAATTTCTCTGTTTTTAAAAATTTTTTAAAAATTTTATTCCAGACAGATTCCTTATAGAATAGGATGGACTTCCTACAATGTTTAATTTCACATTTTCTTCATTTATATCCATGTAATCTAGCGATGCCATAGTTTCCTAAAATACGTACCTACTAAGATATTTCTGCCACTACAGAATCTTCTAACTGGTGAATATTAATCTTATCTGTTTTAACAAAAGTGTAAGCAAGTAAAGTTAGTGACTGTTGTCGAGGGTGACCCGAAGGCTCACTTTTCATTAGCTCGTACACCGAGGTGTTGAGGAGGATACTACTCATTTCCCTAGATTGCTCCACTTTACCGTTACTGAGTATTAATGCTGGTTTGGTAAACAAGAGTTCCACACCAGACAACCTTCTTGTCATAAATGTGTACATATTTCGTTTTTGTTACCAGATCGGAGGGATACTCATAACTGTTCAAGAAAAAATAAAAATACCCCCCCCGAATGTATTGGCAGTATTTTTAGTTGTTATGTACTAAGCAAGTCAAGTACTAAGGACTTAATGTTGTTTTTACAGAAAGTGTAACGGTTTTTCTGTACTACACACTTAGAAATTATTTTTGAAAGATTTAAAAATTCTTAATTCTCATGAAAGTTTAAAAAAAAATTTTTTTAAATTATTTTTTAAGATAAATTTTAAATTACAAGTTACGTCACTACATTTTGAAACAAAACTCTATTAACGATAATAGAACGTTAAGAATTTTCTCGTTTCATTTGAGAATATATATATATATATATATATATATATATATATATATATATATATATACGTGTGTGTGTGTGTGTAAATGTGTATGTAAGTGTCCGTATGTGTGTGTGAGTCCGTGTGTGTATGTGTGTGTACTTGTAATATTAATTAGGTAGTTTGTTATATCTATGAATAAAGAGTGCTCAACATCTAACAATGAAACTGACAGTCATTAAGTACTGTTGACTCTGTGCCTACGCAATCCTAGCTTATATATATATATATATATATATATATATATATATATATATATATATATATATATATATATATATATATATGCGCGTGCACACACACACACACACACACACACATATATATATATGTATGTATATATCGGTCATGTAACCTGGTTTCGTTTGAGTGTAATAAGAAATTCCGTTATGTTAACACGCAATGACACTTGAAGCAATTGAGAGAGAGAGAGAGAGAGAGAGAGAGAGAGAGAGAGAGAGAGAGAGAGAGAGAACGCATATTATTCTCTATTTCTTTCTTTCTGTCTTTCTCTCTCTCTCTCTCTCTCTCTCTTGACTTCTCCTTTCTCTTTTTTCTCATTTCACGATAACTTTTTATACTTCACTCTTCCCATTTCGTATCTTTTCTTTTTCGGTTTCTCTTTCTCCGATTTCTTTTTTTTTTTTTTTTTTTTTACAGATTTTGCTTTCTTTCTTTCTTTCTTTCTTTCTTTCTTTCTTTCTTTCTTTCTTTCTTTCCAACTATGCTTCTTCATCTTCATTGCCAACCCGACTAATAATACCATTTCGAATTTAAGAAAACTCCGATCCATATATAAATAATTCGGTCATTTATGACGGGTAGAGTGCTAATATTTGCCACATTCCAACGTGAAAAAAGATTATCCAAAATACTCTCGTGTCTACTTGAGCCATTTTTATAAACTCGATAAAACAATTTTTTTTTGCTCACAGCCCTCTTCCTTCTCCCAGGCCTGCTTAGTCTAATGATTAATTCGCCACTGATCAGGCTCCTAATGCGATCCTTAAACCGTTGTGGTTTTCTTCAAGTTACATTGTATCATGCTCTCAAATTAGACAATAACAATTGTGAGCAGAGTTAGAATAAGCAATGCCATAATTTGTCAACACCCAAGGGACATAATCAGCAAAAGTTAAGTTTTTGTAGGGACTTCACATTAATTAAAGTGTTATCGTTAGAATGTTTTAATATTATAAATCCATCCTGTTCTATTTATATTGTCGGCAAGATATACTCTTAACGGAACTCCGTATCGCTAAAATTAAACTTCTCAAAAGAGTTTTCTATATTTTTTGAAACATGGAACTTTAGAAAAAATGTCCGACAATCACTGTAGAGTTGATGTGAACGTGAGATGCGTTAAAAGGTTGATAAACCTTTTTTCCTAGGAGTCCAGATTATTGTCACTGATGTTAATGCTAATTTGAAAATCTTTCACATATACGTACATTTCTTTATATGCATTTATCATTCTATCTATCTATCTATCTATTTATCTATCAATCATTAACCTATTCTTGTACATTTTACGATGAGAAAAAGAGATCTATTTGAGATAATAATATGAATTATATTAATACATTGGTTCTTAAAACATTGATTTTGCAACTAATAATGTAATGTTCATCCATTTAAAAGGATTGTGAAGATACATTTTTGCAGCGTATTGGAGACCATAATTGTTAAACTGGCTTCGGCGTAAAATAACCCCCAAAATGATGACCAACCAACCAACCAACCAACCAACCAAACAAACAAACAAACAAAACAAAAAAACAAAAAAAAACAAAAACAAATAAGGCTTTATTGGTGGATGATAAGTTCAAAGAGGCCTTTATTCAAGAAAAAGTTCCCTGCGCATGATCTGTGACCTTTTTCAAATAAGTCATTTTCCCCAAGGAGTCTATAAGGCCAATCGGTGAGAATACATGATTTAGCGTTAAAAAGGGGGCACAAACAAACGTTTCATTTCATTGTCTTGTTTTCGCTTTCTCTCTCTCTGTTGTCTATCTGTCTGTCTGTCTGTCTCGCTCTCTCTCTATATATATTCTTTGCTTGTATTCATGTCTGTGTCTCTTTCTATTTTGTTTCGCTTTTAAAAATACACCCAGTTAGTTACGAATCATGGCATTCGTCAGATCTACCAGGTACGAAAGTGCTAAAGGAAATATATTCGTTGTGTACAGACGCCGAAACCATGAAATCGTTTGACTGTCGAAGCAGCAAATGTAATCAACTAAAGTTTCATCTATCTTCGTTCCCTTGCTTATCAACCCGGACGCATTTTCTTTCTTTCTTACTTTTTTCTTAGCCTTTCCTTACCTTTACATATAAGCTTGTTTACTTATTCCATGATCTGATAGACTAGAGCCGTAGGAGTTTTTCTTTCTTTCTTTCTTTCTTTCTTTCTTTTAAACTAAAAACTTTACAACAACGATACTTTTTAATTTTTATTTCCCTACCCCAACTCAAGGAGGTCGGGTTTTTATATAAATCACCTTTTAGTTTCTATGAGTCGAAAGAAAATCCGTTTTGGCGGTTTTGGAGATATTAGGAATGTACCGAGAAATGCAAGCAGTTAAATAATAATTTATGGATCTCCTTTAGCGATTAGTTACAAGCTTATACTTGTGGACGTGTTGGGAAATCTTGTCGCGAATAGTTAAGTTTTGAATGAGATCGAGATGATAGGCACTGAACAACACTTGTAAAATAAAAGAACATATAATATCTATTAGTTTTGTCTGAATTTCTGAGATGAGAAATTCTCATTATTATACACTGATATATAGGATAAGTGTCCTCATCATGACAGATGAAGACTAAGCGAACAAATGCCAATTCCCGATAATTTTTGAACGAAATGCTTTTGACAAAACACACGATTGTGCAAGTTAAGTACCTGCCATACGAGGATCATTAAATACGTTTCCAGGCTTTTTTCGTATGGGCACTTTTATTGATAGTACAGACATGAAACTCTAGTCCCCTTCGAAGTAATATCCTCCGGCTGCAATGCACTTGTTGTACCGTTCCAACAACTTCTGGAAGACCCCATGGAAGTCCTCTTGTGTGAGCGTGTCAATGACCTTCGTCACAGCCTCTTTCATCTCCTCAATTGTCTCATAACGACAGCCTCTGACCTTAGGGAATAACCAAAAGTCACAGGGAGCAAGGTCTGGACTATAGGGAGTGTGAGGAACTGTCTTGATGTCCATCTTGGTCAAATAGTCTGTGACAACGATGGGGTTGGGGACTGGTGCATTGTCCTGGTGGAAATGCCAATGACCCGATTTGAAGAGTGCTGGCCTCTTCCCTAGGAATCCCTTCCTGAACTCCCTTAAAACCTCAACAGAGTAACCCTAACCCTAACCCTTTGGCCAATCAACTCTGGTGTATTGACTTCCTTACTCCTCCCACACCTCTCATCACCCCTCACAGACTCCCTGGCTTCCTTGAATCTCTTATGCCACTCAAAAACTGATGCTCGATTCATGCAAGATGGTCGAAAAGCAGTCTAAAGTATTCCATACGTTTCTGTGGCATTTTTTCCAAGTTTAAAACATAATTTTATTGCATATCGTTCTTCTAAAGTGTCCTCACGTCCAGATTGCATTTTTGAAATTAATCAGCTTTGACAATTCCTGCTGTAGCTGTTCATTTAAACCTGAAATCATAAAAATTGGTATGTCATCTCATAAGATGTATAGCAATAACATACTGAATTTTCAAGAGTCCACGACAATTTTAAATGCCTGTACAAAAAAAAGTCTGGAAACATATTGAATGCACCACGTACTTTATTATTGTGATCATTTCATTTTTTTGTATGTGTATGGTGTGGTTAAAAAGTATCGAGATTGAATCTTTGAAATATAAAAATTTAGAAATTCAAGCGAAAATGTGCGCACAGCTGAGAAATTAGTATACTAAAGTGAAGATGTCTAAACAAGTCACTACCAATGCTCGATATCTTTTGAAAAAATGTTTTGATCAATAGTCTTGATACTTTTTCATCAATAGTCTCGATACTTTTTCATCAACAGTCTCAATATCCCAAAGACTACATACCGCTCGGTAATCTTAAGAGAGACAGTGAAATCCGGTACGGTTGATCATGTATAGAGGGAAAAGTGTGAGTCCATTCACTTTAACAGAATGAAGTCAGCTTAGGAGACAGAGAGCATTGGGAAATTAGGAGAGTGAAATAATCAGTGCACAATTTCGGCTCTAATAACTCGCTGAGCTCAAAAATGAACACCATATGGAGACTTTTAATTAAGAAAGAAAAGATATGAGATATGAGAGTCAAAATTTCCATCGGCTAATTACATCATGGATAAGGCAACAAAACACATGAGCTTTGATCTTAGAGTATCGAGACTGAAGCTTTAAAGATTTTAATTCAAAAATTTAAATGATGTGTGCTCAGCTGAGCAAATTATATAATAAAGAGATTATATCACGACATCCAGAGGAAGTGACTGATATCGTTTCCATGGCAACAATATAAATGAAAAATATCGGAAGAATAGTTTACTTTGGTGTCAAAATAACGAGAATCTTCTTTGTAAAAAAAAAAAAAAAAAAAAAAAAAAACGGAACCCACCAAAAAGTTTTGACTTTAGTTGCACACGGAACGACTCTGGTCTTGATACGACAACAAAGCCGATTCATATGAATCAAGCATTTATTTTCCATGTGGAAAAATAGCGTTTTGCAGTTAAAAACTTGCTCTATCCAACAAAGTTATTGTGATCTCTGTATCTGTAATAGTTTCCATGGAAATAAAAAGGAAGTTGTACTTTCAGAGCATCTATATTACACTTCTCAAAAGCTTTCCTGACTCTACTGCATTGGTCTCAGCGTTTTCTGTACCAGAGGTGGAACGACTTTCTAGACGTTTATTCACAACACTAAAGCCAGCGACAACGATAACATGTATTACAACAGTGATTCTCAAAGATTGAACTCTTACGAGAGGAAGTTCAAATCTTAAAGAACGAATTTAAACTTGGGTATAAATAGCGGTGGGGGCAGTTGTGACGTTAAGGCATATGTATATAATGATGTTAATATTAATAAGTGACGATTCAATTACGTAGAGGAATTGAAAAAGCCGTAGATTCCAAGGTGAAGCATGGTAACACAGTCTTTTCTACAGAATAGACACCCGCAACCATTTTCAGCAGAATTTTCTGCTTTCTAATTTTTCTGTCGAACGCCTCCAGTCTATTCTTTTCAGAAGAATTGCTCCCATTACTATTTTTTGCAGAATTGTCCCATCTTTACCGTTTTCTGTAGATCTGCAACTCTTTACTATTTTCTGTTGAACTTACCTCTACTCTTTTCTGTTAAATTGATCCCATTACTATTCTTTGTAGAATATCAACTGTTTTCAAAGAATTGCCCACCACTTTGGGTTTTGAAAAATTAACCTCCCTCTACTGTTTTTGGCAAAATAGTCCCCTCCATAGTTATTAAATAAAGATAATGCATTCTAATTGGTATAACATAATTTAGTATAGTTGCATTGATTTCTTAAAACAGACATTCTTCAACTGGAGGCAATTCGCTCCCAGGAAAGAAATCTTAGATATTTGGGGAGATATTTCTTTTTAATCATTCTCGAAAAAAATTATCACGCTATTATTTCTCTATTCTCTATTCAAACCAAAATGTCTATCTTCCAAAACGAATCATCAAAGAAATCTTTAAAAATAAAATAAACAATAAACAAGAGCAAGAAACTACAATTGTTGGGACTTGACATTTATTTTCCATATATTTAAAAACAAAGATTTTTTTCTGTAGCTAGTCAGTTTTCCTAGATGAAAATATTTCCAGTGTTTTGACAAAATCTTTTATTCATTTAAACTCATAGCATCGTTATTTAGCCAGCCAATTGTTTTCCCTTTTCTAGACCTTATACCACTTTTCATCGCAATAGTATAATTTATTATATAAATATGCTTTTATCCATTTAAATTCATAGCATCGTTGTTCAGTCATGAAGGTATCTTCCTTGATTTTCTGTTACTCTTTGGCCGATCTTTCAATAAAATTATGTATTTTAGCGTAAAATAATTTTTCTTGATCATTGAACTTAAGCAGTGATGATTTTTCTCAGGAAAGTAACCACTTAGGAACCAGCAGGTACTATACGCAATCTGAGACTTTGTAAATGTTATTGATTTTAGACGGAGGTAAAAAAATGGTAAAAAATACAAAATAACAATTCAAAACAGGGGGTGTGTGGAACCGAAGCACTAGGATCATGAGGGGAGGAATTTAAGCTAGGATCCTGAGAATCACTTTATAAGAGGGTATGTGCGCAGAATTAAGCAACATGCATTTGCATACTTGTAAAATTTGCGAAAAGCCATTGATATGGATATTTCATGTTGGGTGCGATGAAAAAACATGAGTACCGGGCCACGGCGTACAAGTACGAAAAGAAGAAAGGAAAAGAAAAAATGAAAAAAAAAAAAAAGAAAGAAAGAAAGCAAATGGCGTGACGTCATTTTGCTCTTCAACGGAGGCGCCCTCTGCCGGCTAAAGTAATTTACGTTGGCGCCACTTCAAACATCTTTAAAAAAATAACAAACTATTACGATACGCATTTCCCATGCACATGCCGAATAATGATATGAAGTTCGCATTTGCCAGATTTCACCTCATAAACTCACCTTACAAAAATGATTAAATGAGATACAGACATGCGGAAATCATTAAAGAAAGAACTGGATGGAAACGAAAGTGAGTATATATATATATATATATATATATATATATATATATATATATATATATATATATCAAAAACATCTATCTATCTATCTATCTATCTATCTATCTATCTATCTTATTGGTCATGAATAAATGCAGCAATAAAACATTTTTATAAAATGGTATTTCATTCTTAATGAAAGCTACGTGGATTTTATTATTTCTAGCGGAATCAAAACAGTATTATTTATTACCGCACGTTGTAAACAAAAATAAAATTACATTAATATATATAAAGTGTGTGCGTATGTTCCACTAGAAATAATAATATTCATGGCTGACGATATCTTATCATCCCTAGGGGGATATTACATAATTAAAACAGATGTTATTAGGTAATATCTATAACTAAACTGTACAGGCACTGAAACTCTTTAATTGATATATTATTGCTCATTTCTCTAGCTTGAAATAATATTAGTTCCTCCCAAATCGGCTTATTATCGGATTTTGATAAAATATTTGGAATTTAAAGCAATAAAGGTTTTCTTTTGAGACATTTTTCCTCAAAATTCTTTGTTTTTTATTGCTTTGTTATCACATGCCACTCCTCCTCAACCATTTTGTTTATTTGACACCCTTAATGAAGGTGCTAGTAAATGATTTTTACATGTTTTAAAGATAATTCATCAGAAAATAAAATTCTAATTACATTTTTTATATTCTATAACAGCGTATCAGATTGTACGGATGCTTTATTTTTGAAGTTCAAAAAAACGTAAAATAAGTTTGTGAGGGTTGAATGATAAATAAAAGGGATTACAATAAATAATAAGATAAAACCAGAAAAAAACAAATAGCATAAAATACGATATATCAAAAGAAATGACAATCTCCCTGCAGGCCCCTGACAGGAGGAACAATCTGATCATGCTCGGAAAAAAAAGGCGCCAAAAAGAAACTCGAGAAGAAAGAACTCAGACCTCGGCTAGAAAGGCAACTATTTTATTGCTCGTGGAGGTCCTCCCCCTTCAAGACTTAATTGTGAACTTCCATAGTCGTAAAGTTGAATCTTAATAGTTTCACTCGTCGCTTTGTCTTTGCTTCTTTCCTTCATTCCATTTCCGCTAATGTGACCAGGAAAAGAAAACAAGACATATTGAGTTTTGAGAGAAGAAATAACCAACCATTAACCTTTAACATCCATAAAACCCTAACCTCATAAAGTACCCTATTCTTCTAGGCATTTTCTATCTTATTCATTTTGGGAACTTAATTCTCAAAGGAATGTGGTTAATAAAAGAGAAAAGAATTCAGGTTAAATGCTTTCTAGAGGTTTAAGAATGACATTCGTAGATAAAATTGTTCAACTAACTGCTGGTTAATCAATGTAAAAAATTCTAAATAAATTTGACTGATTAGATAAAGCATTTTATCTGAATAATATTTTTAGTCTTTTTTTTTTTTTTTAGTGTCGTCTTTCATTGGACCGAGAGGACCGATCTAAAAACGTCGCTTAATGGAGATGAAGCTTTTTTGATAATCTATTCATATGAAAAACCTCAGATTATTATGCTTTTGATCATCTATACATTAGAAGAAAAGGGACGTGGCTTATCAGTAATGGTCATAACTTTGAAAAGTTCGCGTTTTTTATACATGCCTACTGAATGTCAATGTCATAGAACTTGACTATAAATAGTACCTAATGATAACCGTTTTGATTGTATAATGTTCGTCTAGGAATGATAAGACCCTAGTATTTTTAGATTAGAAGAAAATTATCTTTTTGTAATTTTTTATGAATTCAATTTTAGGTGATGCTTTGTCTCCCTGTCCCTGTCTCTATCTCTTTGTCTATCAATGTATATATAGTATGGTATTGGATAAGAATGTTGAAAATATCTAATTTTGTACTAACAGATTATTGTTGCTATTGAAATAGTTTCAAAAAGCCGTATGATTGTGTGTAAATTATTAGTATTAGATAAGAATACTTGATACTATATAACTGTGTGCAATCAAATAATTATTATCATAAACGAAAATGTGATAAAAGATGACTGCAGTGAAACGTTCAAAATATAGTTATTTATGTAGAAAAAAAGAAAATATTTAGAGAAATTAAAGAGTTTGTTGTGTTACCAGTTTTAAACTCTTTTTTTTTTTATGTTCATAGAGTCTTTTGTTTAAATTTCTACTTGTTTCTCCTTTGTAAAATTTAGGCAGCGGTTTTTGATATTTTGACTAACCACATTTCCGATTTTCAAAACTCTGCCATATTTGCTTTCTTCCATGTCAAAAATAAACGAATAATAATTGAAGTATGTTCAAATAGCATACCACATCACAATATCACAACAACAAGGTTTTTTCAAAATATCATCGTCTACATGAAAAATAATACAAAAGGAATTCTAAATTCACACTAAAGATTACCGCCATCTTTTAAAGCAGTAAAACACCACAAATCCGTTTCTCAAACCACAAAACGCCATTTACTTTTCAAAAAAAAAAAAAAAAAATCCATTGCATGACATGACGCATTTTGAACATACGATCAGCCAGTATTATTCAGTTTTTTCATATAGCAGCATCTTCAAGCCCTAATGTAAACTTCTAATTGAATCAAAAATTATCAAACATAATTATTTCTTTATTTCTTATACAAAAATAATTTTGATAAAATATTTTTGTATTCAGACAAAGGATTGTTGTCAAAACGTGTTGACCAACCATCAAACATGAATCTTTCTTCCGTTTCAACTTTTACTACGTACATTTACTACGTATATTCTTCTCACATAAATAGTTATGGCTATAATCAAATATTTATAGAATCTTAGTATTAAAAGGTTTATATGTCGTTATATAAATCAAACTCTCGCACACGCATAAACCCATACGCATACAAACATAGGAAAGAAAAATAGGATGAGAAAATCCAATTGTATTTAACACTGGGAATAAAATTCAACCAATTTTGATATAAGTACAAATGATATAAACTGATCTCCAAATTTCACTATTTTTAATATATTATTTAGTTATACTTATTAACTCTATTTCCCTCCGCTCCCAATGGTGATATTTACAAATCCTTTAAATAACGCCCGTAAACCCAGAACAATTATTTGTTCAAAAAACCTTGTCGTTAATACATTTTAAAGATTCATAACGATTAACGTTCCTAATTAGCTTCATAGAAAGCATTAACATTCCCCAGTCTTCATCAGCCCTGTCGTCTAGGGCTGTAGAATACACTGACTGCATTTCTGCAAAGAGGTAAGACCCCCACCCTGCAACGAGTGTACTGGATATGACACTAAACAATATGTTTACAAATTATATATTTAATATATATGTAAAAACAAGAATTGAAATTCAACAGTGGTTGACGTGCCATAAATGCAAACCAAACCAGTGTTTATTTTCCAAAATTTGATTCGTTTTTTTCCAGAATTATTATCTAATGAAGCTCATAAAGTGTGCAACGTCATAGAAACTAACTAACCTAATAAATAAATAGATAAATACAGTTTGGTTTTCATATCTTTTTTTTCTACCATTTTGTCTGATATGTATATATATATATAAAGTCGTGAACAGTATTTAACATTGTTAACATTTCAACATTAAATATATATATATCAGACCAAATGGTAAACATTTCTACATTATATATATATATATATATATATATATATATCATGTAAAAATATTTACAATGTTAAATACTGTCCACGACTTTTTTATGCTGATGAATTTTACGCAATTGGATTTCAGGATTCGTATTATGTGATATTGCGTGCTTTTAATTCATTTTAGGGCTGAAATAAGGGGCATGTAGAGAAAGAAAAGAAAAAAAAAACCAAAACAAAAAGAAAAATATTTTCTTCCTCCTTCGTCCTTTCTCCATTCTTTTTTTTTTCATTTTTTTCACTTCGATACCATGTCATTGTTTTTTTTTTCAACTTTGCAGTGAATTATGCAAATCAGTCTGGTAGCAAGTAATTATTCAAGTGACGAAATTTTAGTATTGTCAATTTCGCAATTTGTTTATTATCATTTGTAAGCAAAAAGTTATAAGTTTGTATTAGCAAGCTAAGCATGATACATCCACCCCACCATATATATATATATATATATATATATATATATATTCCTAAATTCATTTTTTTTACTAAAATACACTCAGAGATGGAAAGTACCATGTTCCTTCAGGACTAGAGTTATCATGGCACTCTTCTTTGACTGGATGGCCACATCAATGAAGAACCAACTCAACGACTGCTCTATCAGTGGGGCTTAGAATACACCGATTGCACCTCCTAATGAGGGATAAAACATCTTCTAAAAATGAGGGTCTTCGATATGATATTAAACAGCCTCCGGTGGTAAGACTCCAATTATGGAGCTCTGGTGAGTCCCATTACTCCCAGGTCCACCCTGACCCGGAGTGGTAGAATCTCATCTATGGATCAAATAGATCTGTTTAAAAATTGCTGATATCAGATAAAAAATACTTGAAACTATATAACTGCAAATTAATAATCTTGAAATTAGTTACTTGAAGCTGGTTTTGTTTACAAATGATTATCATTAGTTACATGAGACCAAATAGTTGCTAACAAAAATGTCTGTTTTCAGCATTAAATAATCCAACAAGGTTTGACATGCCCTAAAACCGACCGACCAACTAACGAAACCAAATCAACGATTTTCTTTCGCTCTTAGCTTGAGGGAGAAGTGGGTGTATGCCTTTGGTACAAAAGTAAAAGCAAATAGCTTCGTTATGAATTGGAACTTGGCTCGCCGATTATATTTTTCTTTGACGATAAACATTTGGTCACGCGTATCTACGAGCAGTTTGTAGAAAAAATGAAATTTACTGCGTATTTAATAAAACCTACCTGTGATATCATGCTCTATAGACTGAGGTAGTAAATTATATATATATATATATATATATATATATATATATATATATATATATATATATATATATATATATATATATATATATATTTGACTAAATCTCCTGGAAGCACGTATTTCTATCCTGAGACACCCCACCCAGAAATCACTCCTCCTTATGATTTTTCTTAAGTAGTTTCTCTTTACTGGTAAGTTATGAGAGGCGTTCGGTGCCTCTTTCCCCAACCCACCCTGATCCCATAGAAGTATTCAACATTGCGAAACCGGCACCATTCCTTGTCGGATTGGATGATGTGTTAACGGATGTTGTTGCTTTCTCACTCTTTTTCATGCTTTTCTCCTTCAGTCTATGTACTTTTGAATTTTTTTTTTTTTACTTGTAGTCATATCTATCTATCTATCTATCTATCTATCTATCTTTTTTTTTCTTACTGGATTCGATATTAAAATATCTATGGTATGAACTACTTGTGTAGATAATTGTTGTCGCTCTTCTCTGTCTTCTTTATTCCCCCCGCCTCTCTCTCTCTCTCTTTCTCTCTCTCTCACTCTCTCTCTCTCTCTATATATATATATATATAGTCATATCTATCAATCTAGCTATCTATCTAGTTAGCTAGCTCAATTCATATACCTTCTGTTCATACATTTAAATTCAGTTCCGTCTCTTTCTCTCTTTCTCTCTCTCTCTCTCTCTCTCTCTCTCTCTCTCTATATATATATATATATATATATATACCATATCATTTAAGTTTCTGAATAGACTTAAAACGAATAATCTAAATTGAGTGCTCAAAGCTAATTAATATATAGAAACATATATAAAAACATCATATGCAGAGCAAAATATATCATTAAAAGCCAGAAAATTAATAGATAAACTCCATTGTAAATTTATTTCACCTGTTCATCAACTGGATCTTCTGTTGGGGTTTGAACTGAAATGTATTCCCCGATGTTAACAATAAAAAGAAACATATTTCTTTTCAAATCCCATTGATGAGCTGGTGAAATAAATTTACAATGGATTATATCTATTAATTTTCCTTCTATTAATGATATATATATATATATATATATATATATATATATATATATATATATCTCATTGACGATCAAAAAGTAATGTCTCTTACTGTCCGCATAGATTTTATTAAATTAATTCAGAACCATAGTTGTAGACTTTAGCATTAAAGTGCATTCGAAACAGAAATGGGTCATTGTATTCTTAAATATGCAACAAAAATTGCACATATCAACAATTATGCAGGCTGGTTTAACGCTTATGGGACCAAATTAGTTAAGACACTTTTCGAGCTCCCCTCCTTACCAAGAACCAAACTAGGGATCCATCACTCGCATTTTTATAAGAGGGTGTCTTTCTCCTAGACGGATGATTTATCAAAGTGTTGGTATCCATCATGGCCATGGACCCTACAAGAGGCTTCATACACTCTTTGACAGGTCCCATTTTTCATCCTTCCTATAAGGTAAGTTTGATGGGGAAACCAGTTTAGTCTTTGATCGCTCAGTCACGCAGTAGGTAATATTGAGCCATATGGTGTCAGCAGCACGCTTCGAGTAATTATATATATATATATATATATATATATATATATATATATATATATATATATATATATATATATATAATCAAATGTTTGGTAAAGCAGACTTATATGATTAATTGAAATAATAAAACTTAGAGAGGAGGTAAACCTCTCAACCTCTTAATTCTCCAAACTCACCTCAGACTCCCCAAATAAACTAAATGCGTAAAATTGTCTTCTCTGTCTGTACAAGCTAGGGTAAAATACCGTAATTGTTATGGCCTTTAAGAATGGCCAGATGTTTCTTGCACCTAGCTTTGCGCAAGATAGAGAAACGATCGTCTGATTAGTTTGTCCGGCATCTATAATGTTCACTTAAGTGGGCACCAGAGCATTTAATCGAATTAAATTTCATTTACTAATTAAGACATGAAAATAACAAACAAACAAACAACAACAAAAAAAGGAATAAACTCCTAAAAACTAAAACGAAAAAAAAAAAAAAAAAGGAAACAAAAAATAACAAAAAAACAAAGAGAAACAAAGAGAATAAAGTTACTTCGAGAATAGACGGCAAGGCTTTTGTTGTATAAAATATATCGACGAAAATGATACCGTCATTTTTGACGGGCATAGTGCTGATATATATCGTAATGAACTTGATAATGTTGGCTATAAAGGATATACCATATCAATAAACATATGTTATATTTGCATCAGTCCATCACATCATCGTACATTTAAAGAGATATAACAGTCAACTTTGTTCTTTATTGTATCGTTTCTTTGAGGTTTATCAATACAAAAAATCTGGACTCTAAACCTATCAGGTTCCTACCGTAACAACGATCCGTGATGATATGGATACTTTTATTTTGGAAAAAGTGAAAGATTCTAATGAACATTTCATAGTTATTTCCGTTTTGTCTTTTATAACTGACGTCCACTGAAGAGAATAAGCATTCAATTCAATACAATTACATGCATTCATTTAAAATTGAATTTAAATTTGAGCATTCTAAGTATATTGGTCTCAGTAAAAATATTGCTCTGATGTACCGTTCTTTTTTTTGTGGGTTACGGTTATATATATATATATATATATATATATATATATATATACTAGCTGTATTACCTGCGCTTAAGTGCAATATTTTTTGATTAAGATTAGATTTCAATTTGCCCCTCAGAAAAAGCAAAAAAAAAAAAAGGAAAAAGCCCAACTCTGACTGACTTTGATTTCAGACTTTTGAATACAAATACCCATCCAATATGAAAATGAAGACAGTTACCATATATTTGTATGTGTGTGTATGCGTGGGTGTTTATGTTTTTGCTTTTAATTCGTAAAAGGAATCGTTCTTAATTTCTTCTTTTCTGTCTGTTTATTCACACATGCGTATTCGTGTGCTGTTGTGTATTTTTCAAAGAAAATGAAGATGTTGAAGCATTGCAAATTGTACTCCTCGATTTAAACTTAATAAAATTAAAATAACTTTTCGGTTTTCTTAAGCAGAAACTATTGCTTATGTATATGAGAATAAAACAATAAAATTATAAATGAATAACACTGGCTAATTATTAATTAAAACCTACTTTTTAAAACCATTATATAAATGTTATATCTAATAAATGAGTTAAATACTATTTGTTAGTACACACAATATACATTGCACGTTGGTTGTTCGTATCTACGATTTAGAATGATGTAAGCAGTTTTGTTCCTGGTATGTGTGCCGAAACATTCACAAAAGTTTACCTTTATTCATATAGATATATAAACAATAAGAATTTTAGCAATATACATTCTTCTGATAGGGGCTCTGAAAAAATAAATCATTGCATACACACACACACACACACACACACACACACACACACACACATATATATATATATATATATATATATATATGTGTGTGTGTGTGTGTGTGTGTGTGTGTGTGTGTGATTACTTCGCTTCCCCTTGCCATTGGCAAGATTTGACACGAGGTAGTTTTTAAAGCAAAGACGCTCAAGCATACACGTGGAAGGCGTCGAAAATGTCTTAGCAAATGCACAAGAGAATTAACCTGATTCTATCCTTTTTAGACGGGGGAGTTGGTACTGCATAGTGGAACTGCTCATAAATAAACTGATTTAATTCATTTTACCCAACATGTACCCAGGAAGTATATATATATATATATATATATATATATATATATATATATATATATATATCAGGCATATATAAAAATAACAGATAAGAATTTAGTATTTATCTTTTTAAATTAGTTTAAAGATAGTTTTAAAACTATCCAAAGTCCCTGTTATTGTTGTCCGAGTTCGGGCACGTTCAACATCTACGCTCATTTTCGAGAATGTTGGTACTCATGTGTTGTTGAGAGTTAGATTGATTCTGTACGCGATCCTTAGCTACTGTATGCTAACTTTCAAACTTGCACCAATGATCTACGCGTTCACACATAACGACACCAGTGTGTGATGGACACGCCCACTTAAACATTCCTTTTATCGTTGAAAATCAGACACCGTATAAACTCATCTTCATCTTTATTATGCAGCAGCAGAATTTCTGTACAGAAATTACAAATAATTTTGTTCTGTTAACTACAATTTTAAAGGAATCATTTTCAAACTTTTCCTTAGAATGTTCCAATAGTCTGCTGCGGAAGTTGAAACTAGACCAGCCCACCTTGTGGAATTCTTTGAGACATATAAGTAACTAGTATGAACACGCTTCAATTGTTTTTTCGGATATTGTTAGTTTCCAACGACTTTTTTCCTTTACACAAACGTTCTATTTCTATTTTTTTTTTCGCATTTCTTATAAGAATCGTAAATGAACTGTTCACGGTGATTGTCCAAAATGTGTTCCAAAATACATCTACACGACAATAGTCAAATTCGTCTTTTTTAATTCAAGCACAAACAAATGCCTTCTCAACAGCTGTAGTTTTTACCTTCGTGATTGATACCTGGTGTTGCCGAAAACTTTAATTATAAACTACTTTTCTTCAAACCTGTATTGTTATTCAGAGTCTAATTGTTTTTGAAAATACAATTCTCAACTGACAATTTAATTCGTAGACACAATATATATATATATACATATATATATATATATATATATATATATATATATATATATATATATTTATATGTATCTATGTATCTATGTATATGTATCTATGTATGTATATATGAAAACTTTAAACTGTCTAAAGTTAATTAGACAAAATACAATAAATAAATAAATGTAATAAAGCTCACAAGTCGGTTTTATCTGTTATCATTTTTTAAGTGGTCTTTTCCTGCGTCCTTAATGCTTTGTGCCGCCCGCCCTTACCGAGTCTTGCCACAGCGAAAACAGACGACCTAAACACCATGGCCCCTTGACTTTATTACTAAACTACTTCGTTCTCTTAACTTTATGGTAATATCTTTTCTGCTGCTCTCGTTTTGGACATTTAAAATGTAAAACAAGCTCTGTTGCTGACTTTCAAAGTATAGGTTTCTCTTTTTCTCCCTTTGAGCAAATAATTTATTACTTCCCTCGTGATTTAATTAAAGGATTTGGGTTTTACTATAAAAAAAATCTTTTAGTCATAATTACTCGTACGCACACTTACGTCCATGTTATACTATGATTTATTAGCTTGATGCAAATATTTACAGCATTTTTGACAATATTTTTATTCGAATAATTCATTACCTCATTTTTCAGTCCTCAAATTCTTTTCCTTGTCGTCCTATGAACTTGCGACCCCTTTTAACTAAATTGTGTATTCCGTTTTTCTATATTGATGCAAAAGTTTCCAGCGTTCTTTTGAGAAAATTGTTTTTTCATATAAAGCCTCATTATTCAATCATAAAAGTATTTTTCTTACCTTTTTCTTACCTTTCATTCCTACTAGGTTGATACAAACATTTCCAGAATATGCTTTGGACAAAAATTATTCATATAAATACGCAGCATCATTATTCAGTCTAAGAATTTTTAGGAACTTTCACCACATTTCACTTAAATTGAATATTTCATTATAAAAGAACGAGTCTTATATTCGTTCAATGAATTTTTTCCAGTGATTTTACGAGATACTGAAACTTTTTGAATGGAAGTGCATATCAGCAAAGAAGTTACTATGGTATCTCCACGAATGAAAAACTTGGCAGAATAAGTGAACTGAATACCAAGATTATTTTGAAGTAAATTAACGATTCGTTGTTAATTTCTGTCTTGGCGCTTTTTTTTAAAGAAAGTATCTCGTATATATACAGTGCTGTTTACAAATATATGAACAAACAGACAATTTACTTCTCATCATTTTGTTTTGTGAAATAAAGATAAGGAGTCCGATAAACATAACAAGATATGTATTGGAACTTTTTTTTTCAGAATACTAAATTTCAGAAAAATATTTCTTTTATGGTTGTTGTTGATAGAATTAAATTTTTAGATGAAAACAAGAAGAAACAAAAAGATTGTTCCTGAAGATTGAAAAGGCGCCTTCGGTTTCTTATCTGAAAGAATTGCTCAACTACTAAGTTAATCTTGATCTCCTCCTTCTCATTATCTTTTAGGTGTGTTTCGATCATTGGAAAATTCGCTGGAACAAGTGTATTGAATGCTAAGCGGAGTGTTTTGAAGAAACTGTTTCATTCATTGTTCATTTCTATCTTGGTAAAGACAGTTTCAGTCTCGATACTTTTTCAACATACCTTGTTTATGTCTAACAACATATTTTCTTTATCGCATCTCCCAGGGTTATGAGCATTACTTTCACCATTTTTCTTCGCTGAGACATTTTCTATTTCATTAACGCACTGCAATCGAAAAGTGTATTGCAGGCTAGTCTCAAAACTATGACTAATATAGCGAATTTGATTCTCACTGGGTGATCATACTAAGTTACACTTAATTATTGTGTTCAACATTTGTGAGAAAAAGAAACATTGGTTGGTTGTTAAGGAATGTAAAAACTTCCTAGGTGGCCCCACACTTTTAGTCTTGAGCTAAATTAAACTTAGCTCTGTTAGTATCTTCCAATCATATAAGGATCTACCCCATATTTCTGCGAATTTGAAGTGCTTTTTCTAACACAAAGTTTCCATTTGTGTGTGTGTGTGTGTGTGTGTGTGTGTGTGTGTGTGCGTGCGTGCGTGTGTGTGTGTGTGAACGTGCAATTTTTTCATCCTTTTTTTCCTTTTTCCTAATTTTTCCTGCCTTCTCTTCGTTTTTTTCCGTATTCCATTTCTTTCTTTCTTTCTTTCTTTCTTTCTTTCTTTCTTTCTTTAATTATCGGCAATGAACTCTCCCAAGCATCCTGAAAGGAAACGGTCTCTGACGCATACCATTATGGCGACTTTTTTTTCGCCCAGAAATTCCAATTCCGCTCCCCCCCCTTAAATCAGGGCTTATCCGCTCCGCTCATTTCGCTAATTCTTGTAATTATCTCAACAATTTCAAGAGCAGACAGGCGAGAAGGAAGTTTATCGTTGCTTACAAAGATTTGTCTAATCTGGCACAAGGCCACAGTTACTGGGCAACCAGGGACCAAAAGTAGGCCAGGATTTATGTTTATTTATTATGGCAAAAATAAGAAAGAAGGAATCAAAACATGAGAAAAGTTAAAGATATGTTTGTGTATGTGTATGCGTGTGTATATGTGTATGCGTGTTTGCGTGCGTGTGTGTGTGTGTGTGTGTGTGTGTGTTTGAAAGAAAGAGAGAGAAAGAGAGAAAGACAGAGAGTGGAGGAAGTTGAGCGAGAAGAAGAGAGAAAGAGAATAAAGTAGGAATAAAAAGAGAAGAAGAGCGAAAGATACGTTTGTGCGTGTGTATGTGTGTGTGTGTGTATATATATCTGTGTGTGTGTGAGAGAGAGAGAGAGAGAGAGAAAGAGAGAGAGAGAGAAAGAGAGAGAGAGAGAGAGAGAAAGAAAGGAGCAAGAGAGAATAAAGGAAGGAAGAAATAGAGAAAACTGAGGAACATGAAATCAAAACAGAGGAAGAGTAAGAGATACGTCCATGTGTGTGTGTGTGTGTGTGTGTGTGTATATACCTCTGTGTGTGACATAGATTGACACCTATGAAGATAGAAGCCTGTAAACCACTTCTCAAAGATCTGATACCGGATATACCTATATATCATATTTCATTTAGTCTGGCACAAGGCCACAAGTGATGCTGCATCTTAGTCTTTCTCATTGCAAGAGGAATGGATTGCATTTTTTATCAATGAATTCTCCACTAATAGCAGCATCTTTGTAACAAGATGTCGAGGTACTTCATGTGGAATAACGGTTACCGAGGTAGACGAGCAGATCTTTGCTAATGAGTTCCTTTCTCACTGGGTAACCCTATACTTTTATCCTTGTGATAAAGTCAGATAAGTTTAGAAAATGACAGCATCTCGGAGAGTTGCACCACGTACGTTAATAAACTGAATAGTGAAAAAATACTGAAATATTTAAATATTCAGATCATCTAATTTTCTGAATGTCATAGAGTGATAAACATGAAATTTCACTGTGTGTGCGTTTGTGTGTGTGTGTGTGTGTGTGTGTGTGTGTGAGAGAGAGAGAGAGAGAGAGAGAGAGAGAGAGAGGAAAATTGTTAAGTATCATTACAAAACTCTACTGTATTGAAACTCTGTCACCCAAAATATATTTACCTATTCAAAAACGTATTTTATTTATGTATTTATACAATTTTATTTTTAAAATCGCATATCATAATTGTTATTTTTTAAAACAATTATCTTATTTTTGATTAAATAACTGACAGTGCCATCGAAAAAAATGAGTTCGAACTCTAGTTGTGCTACTACGTTCACTTTCGGACTAATGCCCTCGGGAAAGGTATGAACCCTCTAACCCTCCCTCCCACCAGCTATTGGTTAAATTGTATCACTGCTCTTCTTTTATAAGGGTGACTTTGCTATTAAATAATCCATGAAGGTTGATATACAATTAAAATTAAGAAAACCTTGATTAAATACTTTTAAATTAGAATTTATTAATTTCATTTGAAAATATCTACGTATCATACTAAAATGAGATAATGCTTCGGGTGAGTCAAAAGTTTTGCAATATTTTGGCCATGTGAGGCACAATTCGGCTGCTCCTGATGCTTTTGCTAGGTCCGTGAAAGGGATTAACCCTATTGGATTGAGATGCCGAGCTCGCCTGATACTCTTCGAGTGCTACTCTCCAGATTTATCTCCAAAGCCTCGGATCAATACTTTTAGGCTTACCCGATCTTTCTTGGTCGTTGCGGTTCTTGCAATACGAGAGAAACGTCTTAAACCATCTGGTTATTGTACTGTAATCGACTGTACCTTCACCATTCAACGAACAAATGTTTTTGGTTGCTTCCAAAGTGTTATGGCCCAATTTAAACTTGTACAACATAAGTTCCCAAATTAGACTATGTTGCACGTTCACCTATTTCAAATCACACACAGAGTAAAGCAATGTACGTGTTAGTGCTCTTACTACCACAATACTACCAACCACAGCGGGTACCTACCACGACAGTAACTGCTTTGGTCACGTGATGTATACTAGCATTCAACAAAACTTTTGACCCATCTAAGTCGATGTAAACAGGCTGAGATAAATTGATGGAATTCGAAGACCGACCTTTGTTCAGAGAATAACTAACATGTTTTGGTGATTATAACAGCTGTTACGCTAGAAAACATGGGTGGACAGGTTAAGTGAACAAGAAATGTTTTGGAAAGAAAATTAAAGAAAATGATTTGAAATTGTTGTAGAAATATAAAACCACTAGAATGTTTAAAATATATGTGTATTAAACAACAGACAAAAAAAAACTAGGTTAATGATATAAAATAGGATACGTTATAAAAAGAGAAAATTGAAAGAAAAAAAAGACATTTTCATTTTGAGTTAGTCTTCAGAAGCGTGGGATGATACCTATAGCGTCAAGAACAGTGTATGTATATAAAGTTAACTTTTACTCTTCGACTTAGTTCCCCAGTCGGCTGGGCTGTAGAATACATCAACTGCTTCTCTGCAGAAGGGTAAGACCCCCCCCCCCCGCTAACGAGTGTCCTAGATATGACACAAAACAATCTGATTGTGAGGTTCCATTAATGCTTAGGGAAATGCAGAATACTCCTTCATTGCCATCGCTCACAGGTCCACTCAGGTCCGGAGTGGTAGCATCTGAAAGGGTTCTATCTATGGGTCAAATAGAACTAAACTGAACTTTTTTGACATTTAAACTGCGTACTCAAGCTAGACTGAATTGTTTGAAATAGAAATGTTTTGATATTTAACCTTTTGTTTACAAAAACTACACTTATACTAAACTGAATTGTTTAAAATTTAATTCGGCGTTAAATGATTCCAAAAGGTTTGATCTGTCTTAAAACAAAACAATCATCCAATCAATCAACATCTTCGACTTAGAGAATGAAAATTTGCTTTTATTGTAGCTCTGCATCTTACAATCCTCATAATTAAAAACTGCTGGCAGTTAACGGTGATGGCCGACCAGAACTCTTTTGTCTCCATACACTTCGGCTCATAAATTTATCATCCAAACAATATATTGAAAATTCAGTGGAAAGTATAGATTGGGTGAAATCGTCTCACATAGTCTCGATATTTTTTAAACATACATTTTCTAAATACGTCCTAAAAAAGATGTGTGTGTTCATCCTGACACACGTACAAATGACAACTTCAAAGCTTTAAAGCGTTTAAGAATCCATACATAGACCAACTGATTAAAGAGATTATCTGGTCACTAAACCAGAGGCTTAGAGCACGGAACATTTCTGCTTGAAAGTAAGTGACTGGCTATCTTCTCTCGACCTGCACCAGCTTTCCATCATCATCGGCTGTTGAAGAGCTTTGGCTCCATAATTTATGTCATATCATCTGACGCCATGGTGGATTGAGACTGAACGGCTAATCAAGCGTCTGACAGAAACAAGAAACTTAAGAAATAGATTAAAAAAAAAAACAAGAAAAAACATGAGTCTACAGAGTCATTGTGCCGTCTACCCTTCTTTATAATGTCGAATCCTGAACCACGTACCACTGTCATTTATGTTATCACAAACATCGAAGTCACAAGAATTAAAGTTGAAAAAAGTGCGTATAGAGTGGTCATATGATGAGGCTAGAAGACTTGTCTTTCAAAGATTCCTTAGTTAAACGGAGCATGTGACTGCTACAGAAGAAATACAAAAACTCTCTTAAAAAAGAAGCGTTTTCGCTTCGACTACTACTACTACTACTACTACTACTACTACAACTAAAAATATTCTTTATTCATTTTGTTGGCGTGAAGAAAATCTGCTCCAAAATCTTGGCTGAACCTGTATATATTTTGGTTCCCCATTTTGGTTGGAGTGAATTGTTCTAAAAATTTAGGAGTTAGTATTTATTTGTTATTACAATTATATTTACATATATTGAATTTAATTCTGTATTATCGAACACACACACACACACACACACACAAACACACACACACACACACACACACACACACACACACACACACGTAAATTTACTTTTACACATAATCAATTATACTATGTAATATTAACTTAGTGACATTCATAACATATACATTTAGATCCACTTGATAAGATCATATATTCATGAATCAGATACATATAACATTTGTTGTTTTAAGATGCAATACGCAAAGTATCAACTGTTCCAAGTCCTATTGTTTTCTGTATGTCGGTCAGTAAAATTTCACTGAGTATTTTTGATAAATATACTTTTATCTTTAACTACTGAGAGCAAAGGCATCTACAGCTACATAAATGCGATTGATTTTGATGCTCCACATTATATTTTACATCGATCTTACTCTTTGCAAGTGTTTCACACCAGTTTTAATTGTTGGTTTTTCAATGGAGTGAGTGACAACAAAGTCTCCTCGGGTCTCCAGGACTCTCCTAAGTATTCGAACCGATCTTAACAATTCTGTGATCTAAATGATCTCGATTTCCAAAATTTATTTTCTGAGACTTTGAAGGCCATTCCAAGTGCACCCACTACACTTGGTATCACCGTCACCTTCATGTTCTATAACTTTTCCGCTCTCTGACAAGATTCAAGTATTTGTTTTTCTTTTCACTTTGCTTTCATTTTCATTCTGTGGCCCGCTAGAAGGGTAAAATCTATTTGATGACTAGTTCTTTTTTCTTGTTAATTAACACTAGGTTAGCCTTCTGGCTGGGATTGAGGCGATCTAGTTGCATCTCGAAATACCAGAGGATTTTATTCGTCTCATTTTCTTGGTGGGATTCTGCTTTGTGCATATTCAATTTGTTGATATGGTCAAATTTTAATGTCTTGCACAATTCCCCGTGGATAACCTTTCCCATCCAGTCGTGCTTAGTCTTGTATTAATTTTGTGCCAGTTTGCTGCATTCGCTTATTATGTGATTAACTTTTTCAGCACTGTCACCTAAACTCGTAATCAGTTTTCGTTTTATAATAATAATAATAATAATAATAATTATTATTATTTGATAATGTGATAAAACATTTGATTCATATAAAATGGAACACTTAATATAATTCAAATGTTTTTGTAAACAACCAAATTGACACGGAAAAATATACATAATTATTACTCAGTTTAGTACTACTAGAAAATTCATTCTTCATTTTTTTACTCTCTCTCTCTCTCTCTCTCTTTCTCTCTCACTCATCAGCTCTCTTTTTCTCTCTCACTCACTGTCTCTGTCTCTGTTTATCTAGTTTTCTCTTTTTTCCATTTTTTTTCTTTTACCAACTTTTATTCTTCCTTCTATTCAATTGAAAAAGACAATTAGTGTCGGAAGTATAGCGTTACTACTTTCACTTTCACACCCCAATTTCTGATTCTTTCTTCTTTTTTCCTTTACTCCCACTCACAATCAAAATGGAATTATTTATCTAAGGTGATGACAGAACGTCACATTCAAACACACTTCTTCTTCTTCTTCTTCTTCTTCTTCTTCTTCTTCTTCTTCTTCTTCTTCTTCTTCTTCTTCTTCTTCTTCTTCTTCTTCTTCTTCTTCTTCTCTGCATGTTTACGTGCATGCGCACGTACGCGCTTGTGGGTTTTCATGAATCACCCAGTCCCACGGGATTTTGCTGCAGGTGTCTTGGGGTACTTTTCATACTACAGTCATAAATGCAATTCTGCTTGATTTTCTGTGAGTAATAGTGAAACCCCGACACTAAATGCAATCTTCCAATGAATCATCTAAGAGTTACTACCCTTGAATATAAAATGGTACATAAATTGGTTCATGGGAAGTAACTCCCATAAAATACAAAAATTGAAACTAAAATTAAGGTGTTTAATTGAACCCTTAAGGATGAGTATTAAGTAACAGCTTCTTTGTTGATGCCAGCGTCTGGGAAGATAAAATACTTTAGGGAACATTGGCTGTCTAGCTAATTATCATTATTTTCTTTCACTGTTAAACAAAATAGCACATCTGAGACGATACCTGGCAATGTGGCATTTCGACGTGATGTGACTGTTAGTATCCTTACTGATAAGTAAGGTCGAACCTCAATGGATGTCCCATAGATTTGAGCCAAATCTAAACCACACTTACTTTTTAAGCTCACCCGTAACAGTCAAAATCTAGTCTTGTATGTAAATTACGACTTTGAAGTGAGTTTTGGTCCTAAGTAGATGATCTTGAACCAAATTTAAAGGATGCTTAGTTTTAGAGACTTACAGTCAAGTAAACTGTTCTCAGAAGTTACACAACGATGGTCCCTGTTCAATACTTATTGCATCATTAACAAAAACATATCTTCCATTTTGTTTTATTTGATTTAAGTTAGTTTTCTTCTAAACCTAAGGATTTTATTTCCAAGTAAGGCGGATATTATTAAGAATTATTTATCATAAAACTCTACGGCATTGGAACAATGGAACCAAGAAAAAAAGCTTGGTTTGAAAATATACTTACTATATAGAATTTTGCGTAGTGGTGTACTGATTTTTGGTCAGCTACATATTCAGATTTTTGGTTACAAAAAATAAAACGAATGCGTTCAAAAGTTTGGACATTGTATGTGAAACACTAAAAATGAGTTCAATAGTATGAAAAAGCAAAAACAAAACAAACTGTGAATAATTATGATTAACTTCAAAATTGCATTTGAAGAGGGCTGATGAAGCGTTCAGCCAAAAAGTAGTAGTAATTATATAAGATAGACGAAGAAGGACTGAATAACAATGACTTATCTCAAAATTACAGGGTGGATATTTTGTACATTTGAAGAAAGCAACCAAAATCTCTACGTAAAGAATATGTTCAATTTTGTAAAAATTATAACAATTCTTCAAATCAAAAAAGGTAAATTTGTACATCTGAAGAAGGCCGGAGAGGGGATCAGCCAAAAAGTAGTAACAACAAAGCCAAATAAAAATAAGTAATGTATTCAATAGACTAAAAAGGCTGATGTAACAGTTATCGTCGAGGCTCCAAATTGATTTGGTAATCTCAGTTCAAATCTTGGAGACTTGTGCTTAACTTCGTACTAATACTCTTTGAAACGCCATGGATCCATCTCTTCCTCCTAATCAAATAGTAAATAGTCGAGCCGCCTGGACTCTTTGTACAGCAACCGGTCTAGGAAAAGAAAAACCCAGAATCTAAACCAGTTTTACTCTTTCTAAAAATAAACCACATCCTACTCATGGATGGGGGGGTGGATTTGATAAATACAAATACTTGTTATAAGCATAAATCTTCTCAAAATTACAAAATATAATTCTGTGCAATTAGAGAATAGACCCATCAAAAACTTATGCTAACAAAAGAAAACATTCACGAAATTATGGACTGTATTTTATTGAGAAATTAACTTTTGCCTAACGTTTCATTTAAAAATTCATATGCCTTGACGAAGGTTTAAAAACTGAAACATTTAATGTTAGCAAATAATTGGAACTGTAAATAAAATCATGGTCTGAAAACCTTGCGCTTTTTTATGTTGGTATATTTTCAAACTGTCAAATTTATTTTTCAGTTTTCTCTTACACACACACACACACACATACATACATATATATATATATATATATATATATATATATATATATATATATATATATATATATATATATATATATTGTGTGTGATTGTGGGCAGCGTTTCCTTTTTTCAATTCTGTTGATTAACTAGGAAAGATACCTCATGTCTGCCTATTTTATCGTTGATTTATCCAAGTTTTGGTATGAGTCGTTTGATTTCCAGATAGAATGAATTTAGTGGGGCGTCGTATTTTTTGTAAATACATTCGGGCCCAACTGGAGCCATCTTCAGGAGAACAAATAATAAAATGACAAACACAACGAGTCATATACATTTATATAAAGAGCAGGAGAAAGAACAAATGGGATGGGAATTTACGGAAGAAAGGAATTTTGCAAGATGTAAGCGGAAGAACTGACGGATAAAGTGTTAATACCATTTCAGAATATAACTGCTATATTCGAAGTTGTCTTTGTTTAGGAAAATTTGTTCCTCTTTATAGAGCTTTAATATTCTATCCCTTGAAGATGGCTCCAGTTGAGGCCGAAAGTACTTGGCAAAAATACAGCACCGTTTTGAATTCATTCCCTTCAGAAGTCAAACGAATCATACAAAGACTTGAACGGATCAAAGTTAAAATCGTCTGATACACGAGGTGTTTCTCTAATTTAATCTGTGTTGATATTTGATATTTACTCTGTCACACACACACACACACACACACACACACACGCACATGTATATATATATAAACGAGAAAGAATCCATTGAAAAAATATTTTTACAATTTTTTCTCTCAATTGTGTGATGACTATCTAAAGAGGTTGATATATCGCATAGAAAGGGGAGTTTCCGTTGACTCACTGGATTGCAACACCTTAATAAGCGAGTTCGAACTTCAATCGTGCTATTACGTTCACTTTCCAACAAATACTATTGAAAAAGTTATGGGTTAAATAGTACCACTACAGTTCTTCTACAAGGATGGATTAGGCATTAAATAACGAATATAAAGAAACCCTAACCCCCATCGCATAGCTATAGTATCGCCCATACATAAGTAGACCCTTCCATCAATCTGAAAATTCCGATTGTTGCATATTTTTGAAACTATTCGGCATTGAGTGTCTGATTCTAGCGCACTGAAGAGTGTGACGTCACTGTTTTGATGCCATTACTCCTAGATCAAATCTAACCCGGATTAATAATATCAGTAAGGCTTCCATCAATGAATCAAATAGATCTACTTATGATGATGTCTTGAATAATTTTGAACAACATTAATACATTGGCTTTCAAAACATTGTAACTAAATATGAAGTGGTTAAAACGATTGGGAACCATTTTTAGTTGCTTGTAAACTATTAAAATTAGATATAGATACATGAAAACATAATTGTCTGCACATTTGTATTAGGAAGAATTACTCATATAAAAGTCATATAAAAGCATGTAAATTATTTGTATTTGACAGGATTAATTCTTCTTCTTCTTCTTCTTCTTCTTCTTCTTCTTCTTCTTCTTCTTCTTCTTCTTCTTCTTCTTCTTCTCCTAGACTTTGTGAACAAAGATTTATGAAGGAGGCTGTTCATGTCGACTGCCGGTGTGCTGATGGCTGACTAGGCGAGTTCGGCCGCAGCGACAGCAGTTAAATGTCTGGACTGGTATGGCTGCTGAGGCTCCCTGGATCTTCCTCTAGCGGCGTTTCTCCCGGAGGTTGGCTTTGCGGGAATCCTCAAAGACAACCTGGTGGATGGTCTATCGCCAGGCCTGACGGTCAGCAGCAAGTGTCGACCACTGGTGGTGGTCAATGTGGTAAGTACCGAAGGTCTTCTTGAGAGAGTCTTTGAAAGGTTTCTTTGGTGCCCCTCTGTCACGGTAGCCAGTGGAGAGTTCACCATACAGGGCTATCTTGGGCAGGAGCTGCCCCCACCCACATTCTGGAGTCATGCCTTGCCCATCGTAATTGTGACATCAGCAATATGGCCTCTATGCTGATGATTTCTGCCTGATCAAGGACTTCAACATTGGAGACGTGAACTCTAGTGAATGATGAGAATGGCAGGGAGACAGTGAGGATGGAAGCGCTCAAGGAATCATAGATGGTGGCGGTAGGTTACCCATGACTCAGAGCCGTACAGCAGTGGGGTGAATACGACGGCTCTGTAGACGCTGATCTTACTGTCCTTCTTCAGATGCTTGTTGTTCCAATACTCTTTTGTAGAGTCTACCGAAAGCGCTGTTTGCCTTGGCCAATCTGTTGTCTACTTCCCTGTCGATTTTGACGTCTGATGTGATGGTACATACACCCCAGATACGTGAACTGATGAACTGCTTTCAGCTTAGTTCTACCGTTGGTGATGGGGGTGGGGAGGGAGGTAATTTTGTTGGGGTGCAGGCTGGTGAAGAACATCAGTCTTCTTCAAACTGACCTCAAGCCCGTTAGGTACTGCAGGGCTCTTTCGGTGTGGGCAACGAGAGCAGTGTCGTCAACGAAGAGGAAGTCACTGAACAGCTGCTCATGTGTTTTTGTGTGGGCATGTAGTCTCCTGAGGTTAAACAGACTGCAATCAAAACGGTAGCGGATGTATACAGTACCGTCCTCGTCAAGGTCTTGTATGTCCTGTTTAAGCATCATGCTGAAAAAATACTGAACAGAGTCGGTGCTAGAAGGCGCTCCTTGATCATTCACAGTCCATTTCTGCTCACTGTGTCAAACGCTTTGGTCAGGTCCACAGACGCTACATACAGTCCTTTGTTCAGCGTCCTGCATTTCTCTTGAAGTTGTCTGAATACGAACACCATGTCTGTGGTACCCCTGTTGGCTCTGAATCCACACTGGGTTTCTGGTAGATGGTGGGTACCAATCTGTTTAGGAGTACACTAACAAAGAGTTTTCCTGCGATGGAGAGCAGAGTGATTTCCCGATAGTTGGAGCAATCTGACCTTTCTCCCTTGTTTTCGTACTAAGTGACGATGATTGCATCGCGGAGATCCCGTGGAAGTTTGCCCTGCTCCCAACAACATACAAGGAGTTCGTGAAGCTTACTGTGTAATGGTGGTCATCCTTCTTTCCAGAGCTCTGGTGGAATCCCGCCGACTCCTCAAAGCTCTATGGCTTTGGTAATTTCTTTCATAGAGGGTAGTTCATTCAATTCTGCTTTGAATAGTTGCTGGGGGTGCGGAGAACTGCTGGGTCCTGGACGATACGGTTAGCGGCTCAGAATGGAGGTCTTGTCTGTAAAAAGCACTTGCCCATCTGCTCTGTGCAAGGAACTCTGGACCCGGTGAGTTGGGCCATACACTGCCTTGAGGGCTTTGTAGAATCCTTTATAGTCACCTATTGCTAAGTTCTCTTTGCGAGATTGGTCTACGTTTCATTTTGGATTTCTCGCAGTTTGCGCTGGAGGATGCTTCAAAGGAGATGGAAGGCAGCCCTCCTCACAGGACATGACGGCTGAGCCAGGTGGGCTTGGTAGGATGATCTCTTCTTCGCAAGCAGTTCCTGAATCTCTTGGTTGTTCTCGTCGAACCAATATTAATTAACAGAAGATATATAATTTTAGAGCCACCAAGATGACGTGATGAATTAATTTGATGAATAGAATTCTCCTTAATATGTGAGTAGAGGGAGTTTCCGTGTCGTAATGAATAAAGTGTTGGACAGCGGGGGCTTTGAAGTAAGTGAGTTGGAACAAGGGTCACACAATTCACTTTCGAACAAATACCTTTGGGAAAGGTATAAACCCCTTTATCTCCCCAGGTATCACTGCTATTCTGCCTGGATGGCCTTGGCATTTAATAAATCATGAAGGTTGATTTGCCATTAAACAAAGAAACCAAGTCAAACCTAATATGTAAACTGCTGCGAAAATCGATGGGCAGACAAGTTCTCTCTTTCTTGTACTTTGCTGCTATATCAGATCAGTTGACCTGAATATCTTTATCAGTTTGGATTGGCATATCCCACAGTATTCACCGTTTTATGGTAATAATATTTGTCTTTATACTGATTGCCTAATGAAAGTATGCTGTTTCTTTGTTGTGGCTTTGTATGTAGTTTGTTTTGGCTAATTCTGAGCATCCATAGACAAGATACAAGACTGAAGAATGGGAAGACTACTTCGTCAAAGCGGGCATCTCTGCCGATTCCGCCAACCTTTGCACGGGAAAAGCTGAGGAAAGAGAACCTCCAAACGATGGATCGAGCTATGCTTAAGAGTTGGCTCCTGGAAAAATTTGCCAAGACGGCATTCAACAAAGACCAGGTATTCCAAGCTATGTCTGGCCCTGACATCCATATTCACCTCAAAGTCCCTAAAGCCAAGCATAACCCAATTTCTGTGCCCCTCCACTTCAAGGAACCAGTAAGACAAGCCCTTTGGAAGGACTTAGAAAGAGGTATCATAGCTCCAGTGCCCGTGGGTATGCCTACCGATTGGGGCAGTACAATAGTAATAACTGCCAAAAAAACCGTGGATCACCAACACCTTAACTCTCAGTACAAGCGAGAAACCCACCATCCCAGTTGGCACTGCAAGTGTCTCCTAGAACAAAAAAAAAACAAAAACAATCCTAGATGCTGTCGACAGGTACCACTCGATCCCCTTAGACAAAGAATCCCAACTATTGACCACCTTCATTACCGAGTGAGGAAGGTTCATTTATCTTAGGATGCCTCAAAGTTATCTCGCATCTGGAGACGCCTACACTCGCTGTTATAAAAGATACCCCACGCAAGGTGAAGATTGTAAACGATACCCAGCTATATGACTAGCATTGAGGAAGCCTTTTAGCATGCTTTTGATTTCCTGCTCCAATGTGCAAAGAACGGAATTGTGCACAACACCGACAAATTCCAGGCCTTCAGATAACTCCTCCCGGAGTGTCCCCTTCTGAGTCCATGATACAAGTGATATGTAACTTTCCAGTCCCAAGGACAATTACAGACGCCAAATCATGGTTCGGGCTCGTCAACCAGGTTGCCTGGGCATATTCATTGGGTCCGGTCGTGTTGCCTTTTCGGGATAATCTATTGTCGATACTGGACGAGCCGTGGTTCTATACATCCAGGCTGGAGCCAAGCAATGTCGTTGTCTAGTTTCAGTTCTTAAGATTTGCATTGTTTCAACTATTTTCTAAAACTCTTCAAGATTGTTCTCATCAAACCAAAAATAATGGGCACAGTTATCTATATTATTATTGTTTTTTTCCAGCTGTTTACTTGGGAGATTTACTGTAATGGCAACACTTACGATCTGATAAACTTTATTTGTTTTCTTTATTTATATCAGGTTTTTTAGCTTTGAATGTCAAGTTGAATACAAAAATAAATTGAACCATAATATTTTCTGTACTTTTTCCTTTCTTTGCCTTGGAGCATTGCATACTTTTAACATTGAATTAATCCACCAAAACTATAAACCTAACATTTCAGCTTGAATGTTATTTTACTATTTATACCATAGGCCCATTATTTCGGGTCTATAAAGATCATATCAGATACTAATAATAAAAGGTAGCAATTTACTGAATTTTTCGTAACTTCATCGTTCAGGTGGTTTGTACTGGAGTATGAGTGACATCAAATTTTCTCAGGTCTTCGAGATCCTAACCGATCTTAGCAGTAGTTGCTCTCAATTCATCTTCTGATATCCAGTTACCGCAGTCACAGCTCCAGGTTCCGGAGGACCATTTCAAAGACTTTTACAACGATCACCGTGACCTTCATGTCCCACAACTTTTTCATCTCTCAGGCAATGTCCAGGTATTCGTCCAGTTTTTCGCTTTCTTTAATCTTCATGATGACAATTTCTTTTCTTACAGTTAATTAATTCTAGGCCTAATCTGATTGGGATTAGGTTATCCGATACGATCTTTAAGTACTATTATCATTATTTCAATCGCTGCGAGTTTTTCACAGCATTTAGCGGTCTTTCATTGGAGTTTGAGTGACAGGACATCTTTGTAGGTCTCTTGGGCTTATCTGGTTATTCTGATTTGAACAACTGTAGTTTGGAGTGTCGCAATTATTCCTCTGACCTCTAATTCCTTCAGATTTTTTTCCATGCTTTTAGGACCCTTCCAAGCGTACAAGCAACAATTTTTATCATTGTCATCCTCAAAGCTTTTGTAGTTATCTAGCAAAGTCTAAGTATTAGTGTGTCTTTTCACTTTTTTTCATTTTCACTTGGTGGTTTGCTGGACTGGCAAAATCCATTATTTCTTTGACCTTGTTAATTAACTCAAGGTCTGGTCTTGTGTTCGAGATTCGGTGATTCGTTTATTTCTCAAGATCCCAGAGAATTTTGTATGTCTCATTTTGTAGTTTTTCTGGTTTTTGCACATATAATTTGTTAATATTGCAAAATTTCCAAGTCTTGCACAATTCCCAGTTGATCATCTTTCCCACCCTGTCATACTTAGTCTTATATTCCTTTTGTGTCAATTTGCTGATTTCGGTTATTATGTAATTAAATTTTCAGCTCTGTCTTCACTTGATCTACAGCTGATGTTCTGTTTTCGCTGTAATATAATTGGTCCTTATGTTTTGCGCAGCTATTGAAAGAGATTTAGTTTCTCTCTTGAGATTTCCCTTTCTTAGCTATTTCCTGGTCTTCTTGAGTGCAATCTCCCTAGTTTGTCGCTTGAAATATCCATACAGTCGTTAGTCTTCTCATTTTTGTTTTCTAATTTTTGTTGTTTTCTATTTAATTTTATATTGTCATTGTTGTCACGGGCAGCTAAAATTAGTCTTTTTTTTTGCTCTTTTTGTGTATTCATCGAGTCCTCGAATTGTTACATCGACGCAATCGTCGATGCTGGCGAATCCTCCTCCTCCTCCTTCTTTTCTTGACGAATAAAGTCTGTTTATGTCATCTCTCGTCAGTAAGACCACGTGCATCGTCATCAATTTCTTTATTCTTTGATCCATTTGTCTGTCGACTTTAAGAATGGTCCTGAGAATTTTACAAGGAGGACTGCCCTGGTGATTTCCCTTTGATGAGGTTTCTGCTGCAGAGCTTGGTTTCGAAAAGTTTTCTCGTTCTTCTAAGGTACTCTTTTCTTATTTTAATCTCGGTTTGTTTGAGTGTATCTGCTTCCAACATTCCTTAGTAAATGTAATCTTATTTTCCTCCAATTGATACTTTCCTGATGTGGAAGTTCTGTTATAATTATCATCATTATTATTATTATTATTGGTTTCGTTTTTTTTTTACTGCTTAGTTATGGCACAAGATCAGAAATATGAGAATAGACCTTACTAACAATCGGTTATTTAATGTCCAAGATATCCTTGTCAAAGAACAATGGTCATACTATTTAATTCATAGCTGATGTGTGTGTTGGGGGGGGGGAATAAAGGCGTTCATACCTTTCCTAATGATATTAGTCCGAAAGTCAACGTAATAGTGCGACTAAAGTTCGAACTCGTTTACTGTCCACTACGTATTATTATCATCATTATTATCATTATTAGTTGTATTAGTAGTAGCATTTACATGTGTCCACCAAGTGACTGTTAGGTATTACAAACAAGTAAGTAAACAATGTTTCCTTCACAGTATTTTTGTCGACCACACGACTTATGTCCTTCAGGCTAGGCAGTTCCATAGTGTGAATTTCTTAAATTCCTATTATTTTAAAATTGGATTTATGTGTGTTTACTATTTATCTGTCAGTCAATTTATACATCATCATCATCATGATCATTATTAAGTCCCGCTAACGGCAAGGAGTTCCTTGACTTTCTCTCTCTCTCTCTCTCTCTCTCTCTCTCTCTCTCTCTCTCTCTCTCCTAGACTGCATCCAGTGTCCGTACTGAGCTGATGTCTTTACTGATTAGCCAACACTGGCACATCCATGTGTAGGAGTCCATAAAAGAACGTCTTTATCTTTTCAACAGTGATCCACATGTCTTGTTCGTCTTACTTGGATGGCTTGTGAGATGGAAGGCTGGTAGCCGTGCAGATGCTATTTTGTGAAATTTTGCTTCCTGGATTTATTGAAAATAAAGTAATTTTGTTTAGTTCCAGTGTACATGCGTCTGGTTACCGTTGATGTGGTTCATCCGGAGAGTCACAATTTGGAAATAATCCCGTTTTATCTGATACTAGAGATCAGACTTCCAAATGATTGATAAAACTCTGAATAGGAGGTCATGGCTTCGCTAGGGATACTTTGACATCACTTTCTCTTAATAAGATATTACAGGTCGAGTTAAGTAATCTGGTCAAGTAGTTTTAGAAAGTTGTCATTAAAGTGCAGATGGCACCTAAACTCATGAACTCTATTTTATTAGTGTTCACTAAAAGGCCAATTCCTTTTGATGCTTGCTCTAGGCCATGCAGTTGGGATTCGACTTAGGCCGGTTTATTTGTGAGAAGTGCTAGATCGTCTGCGTAGTATGCGTCTGTTGTAGTTTCTGCCGGATATCGTTTAGTTCTTGCCCCTCTTTTTTAGTGTAAAACAACTTTTGATATGAAAGTATATATATATATATATATATATATATATATATATATATATATCAGATAAGAATGGGTTCCAGAAAATGCCATGGTTAAGGCAACTTTTCTTTGAGAAGTTTACTCCAAAATTAAAATTGGTGACTGAAACTACAGCATGAAACCTCTGCTGACTTTTGGGGATCCTTTGATAGGAAAAGTCAACAATGTTCTCTGAAATAAAACCTTCAGTTCACATTGTCACCAGTTATCTCATAATGTTTATCACTGGGCTGTAACTCTATTGACCAAGAGAGTGGCATAACAGTCGGACAAGCGTATGTCATTTTAATCTAATGACATACAGATGTCTTAGTACTTTAAAATATAACGCATCTTGAACTTTTTCAGAAATTGAATTAGTTATAAACCAGAATGTTTGAGTAGTAATTTTGGTAATAAAGACCAGAATCACACACACACACACACACACACACACACACACACACACACACACACACACACACACACACACACACATATATATATATATATATATGTGTATATAAGTGAATGCAAACTTAGACACATACATACGTGATGCATTCAATATGTTTCCAGACTTGTTTGTACAGGCATTTGAATTTGGCGTAGACTCTTGAAAATTCAGTATGTTATTAATATACATCTTATGAGATGACTGACCAATTTTTAGAATTTCAGGTTCAAATGAACAGCTACAGCAGCAACTGGAATACACCCTACTAAAGCCTGATTGTCACAGCAGGTCAATTACAAAAAAGCAATCTGGATGTGAGGACACTTTAGAAGAATGATATTCAATAAAATTCTGTTTTAAACTTGGAAAAAATGCCACAGAAACGTATGGAATGCTTCAGACTGCTTTTCGACCATCTTGCATGAATCGAGCATCAGTTTCTGAATAGCATAAGAGATTCAAGGAAGCCAGGGAGTCAGTGAGGGATGATAAGAGGTGTGGGAGGTGTAAGGAAGTCAATAGACCAGAGTTGATTGGCCAAAGGGTTAGGGTTAGGGTTACTCTGTTGAGGTTTTAAGGGAGTTCAGGAAGAGATTCCTAGGGAAGAGGCCAGCACTCTTCAAATCGGCTCAGGGGCATTTCCACCACGACAATGTGTTATATACATATATATACTGGATACATACAGACGCAATGATAACAGACGCAAGAATAAAGGACGCAGGAAGACTTCTTTAACAATATTTTACCTCTCATTTTATTGCAAGGTTTCGAAAGGGTTGTTCAAGGGTTGCATGTGAGAGGATGCTGGAGACCGAACATAAACTTCATATTTTAACCGTCACGTTATGTCTTTCTTGTTCTCCTGATGTTGGGGTCTACTCCATCGGGGGGTTTCGAGCCCCCCCCCTCGGTCGGGTGTGGCTTTCCCTACCACATCTCGTCTCTAACTCTCTGGGAGTCTGCTGGCAACTGCTCTGGGACCCAAACTCAACTGAGTTAAATAATAATTCAATGCCCACACGATCGCCCACTGGATCTTTGAAATCGAATGTTTAATCGTCATCAAGCGGAAATAACTGTCATGCAGTTCACAGGTCACTCTCTTCCGGTGCATCACTGTAGTGGCACAATGGGACCTTCACCTTGTCCCATATCATAAGCCTTAATCCGCCCACGCGATCTCTTTCGATAACTGGCCATTGGAATGTGTCACTTCCTTCCGGTGTATCACTTTTTTTTGGGCCAGGGCGAGGGTCAAAATATAACATTCATCCGTTAATTATTTTTCAAAATTCCACATGTGGAATTTTCTTCACGTTCGTCTCCATCACCCTCACACATATTTTACAGAATAATTTACAAAGGACAATAATGGCTGAAAATACAAAAAGAATCACTTGAACTACAGCAACAAAATCTTACTAAGAGGGCGACCTTCTCTCTATGTAACACTTGCCCGCCTAATTATTATCTAAATTTCTCTTACTATCTTTGCGTGGTTGGCCATCTTGACATGTGTGCATCAATGTATCATACAGATGCATTTTTTATCTTCTCAACACAGCGGGCCTTCTATAATTCCTTGAAGAAATTTCAAAACCCTAAAAGGACCATACTCTGGTCCTATATCCTGGTCACCAACTTAGTGACCCTGGTCATTCCAGCAATACATTTCGCCTGGATTCCTCATGACCACACTCCAGTTCTTTGCTCAACAGGTTCCTACCTGAAGTAACCGGAGAATTTCATTAACTAAAACACAATATCTTCAAGGCTCAAAGCATTCCACAAAAATCCACAAAAATCATGGCCCAAAACAAAGTATCACAATACATCCGAATGTATCACAATCTGGCACGCATGCCGTAAACCACCTAAAATAGTCCACGCAAAATACTAATCAGCAATGTGTTACCCATTTTTTTCATTAGGTTTCCGTTTCCATGCCATTGGTTTGCAAGCCCCTGAGGAAACATGTTTTAGCTGATGAAACCCGCGCCGGGTTTCTTTTCAATTTAATCAGGAACCCTCGTGACTACCAATGTATAGGCACCTCGCCTTTCCCAGATTCGTTTCACTTTGCCAAATCACACACGAATCCAAAACATCATCGTGACTGAAAGACATAGACATCATCCACAAAATTTTGGAGTAGGCCACGCCTTTTCTCTTTTATTTCATTCTCTGAACTCCAAACTAAAAAATAGAACAGCTTCATGGGCCGGCGAATTCTTCGATAGAATTGCTTTCTTTGCCGTCTACCCATCAACAATCTGAAACCAATTGGATGAATGTCTGTCCTATTCTCGCGTCAGCCACCGATTCCTCAAAACAGAACCCCCCCAAAATATTTCCTATTCCACGAAAACCCCAAATTCTAAAAAAAAATTTAGAATCAATATAATTACAAATATTAGTAAACCTAGAATAAAATCCTCTGTTAATGGTTTTCGTCAAATTTCATAATATGAACAGGAAAAAAAATTTTCTAATGTCGCCTTTAAACTCAAACAAACTCAAAAATTTTCACTTTACACCAAGTCAAAACAATGTTACAATCACAGTTCAAAAATGTTCAGTTTTCTTTTCTTCTTTTTTTTCAATCTATGTACTGATGTACTGTCTATTTTACTAAAAATGTCTGTTCTTTCTTTCTTTCTTTTTTTTATATGCTGTGTTCAACAATGTTCAAGTTTCTTCTCTTTCTTTTTTTTCTTTCCGTCTTTTTTTCCATTGTCCTGTACACTTTTGTTTTTGTTTTCATTTTTCTTTTCTTTTTTTTCCCCTTTTTTTTTCATAATAAATTGCTCATTCAATGTCCCTTTTTTTCAACCTTATATCTACCTCTCTGTCTTTACCTTAACACGATGACTATAGGTTTGCTTCCCAGTTTATTCAATTTCAGTCTATAGTATCATAAATTAAGCCTGATTTATAATACAACTTTCTCAATAGCTTACAAGCATTCTACTTCTTCTTTTTTTTTCTTTGCACAAAATATCCCGGGTTTTTTTTCTAAACAACCCAAACTTTTATAAATTCCGTCAACATTTCCCAATTCAAAATATTTTCGAATCTGCGAATCTTCGCCATACTTGGTTCCGTCAAAATTCTGCGCATCTCTTAATTACATCCAAAACCCTGTTTCAAAATATCTTCTCCAATAAGAATCTCAAAGCTTCACTCCAGGGGGGACTCACAAAATACCTGTCTGCCTCGTCAGACTCAAAAAAACATCTGTCTCTTAGTTACTCTGCCTCCACGGCAAGACCGTTTTCAAGACAATACCTATGTCTTCAATAATTGATATCAACAATTTCCACAGCAAAACAACCGGCCTGATTCCACCAGCGCCGAAAATATCGATTCTCCCAACTTCATAAATGTCGAAAAAGTATATGCGCATTCTTCAGAAAAACCACCAATGTGCGAAATTCTTGAACAATTCCATTAATGCTCCCAAGATTACATTTCTCGGATTAAAATTCTCATTTCCAATCCACAAGTTCCAAACATGAAAACCTGACCAACAAAGGTCTTAACTACAGATATGCGGGATTCCAAATCTTGGACTGAAATTCTAATTTTCAATCACCACTTGTCTGGACCAATGAAAAGTTACTACGATTTTTTTTTCACAAAGACCTATTTGCGATAAAAAAAATCCCATTGATAAAATTTATCATAAAATTTATTGTTTACGATAAGCTGTCTATCAAAAAACGGACAGCAACTGTCCCCTAGTCATCTTTTGTTTTTGCTTCTTTTTTCCTCCCTCACTTCGATACAATATTACACATAGCAGTAATTTCAATTTTTATCTAGGGACCACACATTTAAAAAAAAAAAATTATTTCCAATTTTATGCTTCTAGAAAGCCCCTTGTCATTACAACTTATCTTTCACAATTATAATCAAAATTAATCGACAGAGAGATAGAATTATAAGAATGCAGCAATTAACTTACAAATTTTTTTTTCTTTTTTTTTTTTTTCATCTTTTCTTCCAGCACGTTGCATTGTTTTCTTGTTTTCTTCTTTTGTTTCTGTTCTTTCCGCGCCGGTCCGTTCCTCTTATAGTTGCTTGTTCTTGTTTTTTCTGTTTACTTCTTTCAATTCCAGAATTTTTCCTTGTCCCTCTTCGTTGATGTCGTGTTGTGATGCTTAAAACTGTCGTTTACGGTAACCAGGTTCGTTTTGAATCCTTGAAGAACTCTGCTGGCACAAGCACCAAATCGGAGTTAATGTTGTATAGTTATTTACACGTTCATGCATCACCACGACACAACATCAAAGACAGACGCATGAAGGAAAACACCGGAAGACTTCTTTAACAACATATTTACCTCTCACTTTATTCCAAGGGCTCTAAAGGGTTGTTCAAGGGTTGCATGTGAGAGGATGCTGGAGACCGAACATAAACTTCATATTTTGACCCCACTGTTATGACCGTCACGTTGTGTCTTTCTTGTTCTCCTGATGTTGGGGTCTACTCCATCGGGGGGTTTCGAGGCCCCCCCCTCGGTCGGGTGTGGCTTTCCCTACCACATCTCGTCTCTAACTCTCTGGGAGTCTGCTGGCAACTGCTCTGGGACCCAAACTCAACTGAGTTAAATAATAATTCAATGCCCACACGATCGCCCACTGGATCTTTGAAATCGAATGTTTAATCGTCATCAAGCGGAAATAACTGTCATGCAGTTCACAGGTCACTCTCTTCCGGTGCATCACTGTAGTGGCACAATGGGACCTTCACCTTGTCCCATATCATAAGCCTTAATCCGCCCACGCGATCTCTTTCGATAACTGGCCATTGGAATGTGTCACTTCCTTCCAGTGTATCACTTTTTTTTGGGCCGGGGCGAGGGTCAAAATATAACAAATGCACCAGTCCACAACTCCATCCTTGTCACAGACTATTTGACCAAGATGGGCATCAAGACAGTTCGTCACACTCCCTATAGTCCAGACCTTGCTCTCTGTGACTTTTGGTTATTCCCTAAGCTCAGAGGCTGTCGTTATGAGACAATTGAGGAGATGAAAGAGGCTGTGACGAAGGTCATTGACACGCTCACACAAGAGGACTTCCATGGGGTCTTCCAGAAGTTGTTGGAACGGTACAAGTGCATCGCAGCCAGAGGAGATTACTTCGATGGGGACTAGAGTTTCCTGTATGTACTAGCAATAAAAGTGCCCATACGAAAAATGTCTGGAAACTTATTCATTGATCCACGTATAACTTATCTATCTGTCAATCTGTTCACGCACACACATACATATATATTAGTTATACGTATAGATATGTGTGTGTGTATGAATTAATTACCTGTAATTCTGTATATATATATATATATATATATATATATATATATATATATATATATATATATGTTGTGCATTTATAATTACGTACATATATATATTCATTGTATATATATAAATATATATATGCATATATATAAAGAGAAAGAAATAACAAATTCTCTCTCTCACACACACACACACGCACACACACACTGTATATATATATATATATATATATATATATACGTATATATATGTATATACGTTTATGTGTTGATTACCTATCTGTTAGTCTTTCCATATATATATATATATATATATAGATTATAAGGCTATATGTATGTGTGTGTGAGTGTGAATTAATTGCTTGTCGTTGTGTTTATATATATATATATATATGTATACATATATATATATATATATATATGTTTTCATACTTACGTATATATATATATATATATATATATATAAAGCGAGAGAAAAAAGAGAAAGAGTCAGTGAGAGAAGTTGCTCACACACACACACACACACACATTTATAAGTATTTATTTAAAATGCCCAGATAATAACAATAGACTGTATTTAAGAGGCGTGCTTTGTCCCCCACTCCCTTAGCTGCAACGGTTGATAAACAATACCGCCGCGTAATCGAGTTTTCCACAAATAGCTTTCACTTTCTCTTCATTGATTCAATTTTCTCTAGTGACTTGCCACAGCGGAATAAACATACTTGAAAGTCCCCCTTTTCATTGCCAAACCCCGTATCAAAGGAGTGGGCTACCATGTACCAACAGACAGATTTTGACCAGCTTAATACGACCCATTCAACGCTGGCGACGGTATCCACTTCTTGGCCGGACATCGAGGTGGAATGGCCACTCAGTCCGTTCACACGAGTTACATCCATTTTCTTGGGAACTCTACTGTCAACCGCAGCCGGACTAGGAACGCTGGGAAACGCAATGCTTTTCTACTTGATTTACAGGTAAGTTACGCAGAAGTTGTTCCTATGATGTTTTCTCCTCTTTTTTTTTTTTGTTTTTTCATTAACAATTCTTCATATCATTTTTCAAACCTGTTCTCCACAATTTTCTTCATCAGCCCCCTTTCTCTCTATTTGTCTTTATTCACTCTCCATTTCCTTATCATTACGTTCCTATCTATCTATCTATCTATCTATCTAAATCTTCATTTATTCATATCAATCTTCTTTCACCGTCTCTCTCTCTCTTTATCTCTCTGCACACTCAGACACACAGACACACTCAAATATATATATATATATATATATATATATATATATATATATATATATATATATATATATTTGTCTTTCATATTTGTCTATATCTATTTATCTATTTATATTATTTTTTTCGTATTTCTTTTTCCATCGGTGCATAACCATTTTCTTTTCTTTTATTATTAATTTGCATCGTAAAATCATTGTGGAGATTTTTGTTTGTCTCATTCAACAAAATAGTGTTAGTAATTATTTAGACGGTTCATTTATTTATGCCAAAAAGCAATTACTTCTTTGTGAATTATTATAAAGAAAAAAACCATTAAAAATAAACAAACAATTCCCACATTAAAATATTTTATAAAAAAGCCTGGATTCAAGTTTTTAGTATGTTTACAACCAAATCTAAAATTTACATTTTTATTTGATAACTTATATCAAATTCAATTCAGATAAGCCTCTAAGAAAAAATGAAAAACTTTATTGATATTTTAAGGAGTTTTTCGAGATGGTTCTTTCTTGTGTGAGCAAACATTGTGATATTATAATGTTCTAAAATTAAACGTTATTCGAGGTGACCAAAGGTCAAACAAAGATATCCTGTTCCCAACAATGAAAACAATTAATAATTATATAGTAAAAGATTTTTTTTTCGATAAGAAGAAAATATTTTACAAAAGTATCCATTTCAAATTTCTAAAATCATTATTTTAATAAGAATTTGATTCGGTTTTTATTGGTTTTATGGCATGTCATCTTTTGCTGGGTTATCTAATGCCGAAGTCAATCTTTTTTACAAGCATTTATGTGATTACAAGTATTATTCTTAATATGAATATGATGCATACAGTTATATGGCTCCAAATATTCCTATCTAATATTAATAATTTTGAAACATCTATTTGATTGGAACAGATACTACCACTCTACTCTGGGCCAGAGTGAACCTGGGAGTCATGACAACAAAGTTGTGACTCTACATTCATTAGAGCTCTAGAACTAGATACTAATTATTGGATACAGTTTAGTGTCATACCCCTTTTTTTTTGGCTGGGGGCAGGTCCTATCACTGTAAGAGATGCAGTCAACATGTTCTTAGATCCCCTTACAAGGAAGAGAAGAGAGATTGTTACAATCTCCTTGCGCTTGCAGTTGTAGATCCAATATATATATATAATAGAAAGTAAAGTTGGCGACCGTTGTCGATGGCAACTTGAAGGCTCCCTTTTCATTAGCTACTACACCGAGGTGTTGGGGAGGGCACTACTCTTTCCCCTGGATTGCTACACTTTACCCTTGGTACATACCTTATAATGCTGAATGTTAAGAAAGCACGTAACAAGTATCATTTTTTGAGTCTTTGGTATGGCTCGACCTGGGATTGAACCCCGGTCCACCGGACCATTTGGCAAATACTCTACCCACTAGATCAAACTCTGATCCTATACGGAAGAGCATTGACCAGTTGCTTACAAATTAAAAGCATAAGTCTATAAACAACAGTTCTAATATATTTATCACACCAGCTCCGATGCTAATCGTAAAATCTTTTGTGGGAAAAAAACTGGAACGCCACTGTTAGTGAGGTTGATTTTCATACTTCTAGTCTTGTACCCATAAGTAAGCTGAGATTATTAAAAAAGCACGAGCGTTTCGCAGGGTGTGATGGTTAGTGAATAAGACTAGCAGACATTTATTAGTGAGTTTGATTCTCGCTAGTCTTGTGCTAAGCTTAGTAAATAACAATTGTACTTATATTTCTTCTTTAGAATAATGATTGGAATTTCAGATTCGAGAAGACGTTTGAACGAAACTGCCTGAAGGAACTCAGTCATATAGTCGCCAAAAATACTATGAAGGAGATGTTGTTTATTCGAGCGTCAGCAATAATCACCGGGTGGACACATGGAAATGAGTGAATTGTATATATATATATATTTGTTTGTGTGTGTGTGTGTGTGTGTGTGTGTGTGTGTGTGTGTGTGTGTGTTTGTATTTAGAAGGATGAAAATAGATTGTGATATATCTTTTTATTTGTTATTGTATATAAAAAAGGGAATGTATATTCATAAATGTATGATCAGAAAACCATAGGAATATAAAACTTACTTAAACTAGGTCTTAAATTTTGCCCCACTCCAAAAAGCAGCAGAACTTAAAAAAGACCTCAAAGAATTTGAAAGAAAATTTAGGTAAATAGAAAAATAAAAAATAAAAAAAGATACAAATGACTCCCCCGTGAAGAATAAGACCAAATTCTTCCTAGACAAAAACAACTATAGTGAACTAAACACATTCTTCGAGGAATTATGGAATATCAACCTAAAGGAAAAACCAACAAAAATAACCACTCACAAAAACAAAAACAAGCCTTAAAAATATACAGGAAAATGAAAACAATTATAAAAGAAGCAGACAAAGGTAGTGTCGTAGTCATCTTAGATAAAGTGTGCTATAAAACCAAAATCCAAGAAATATTTGTCACGTGATAGCTCACGGAGACGAAGAGGTAAGACTGATACTATCCTCCCGTATTGAATGAGAGTATCAAGCAGTCAAAAAGTGACCGTTAGGAAGGAATGTGGGTCACACAGGAGACCAGATGTTCGCACTTAAGTGACCTCAGGTCGCCGGACATCGGAAGGGGAAAGAGAGAGAAGCCAAATGATTGGCGGGGACCCCAAACGGAAGTGGGGTTCCCTTCCCCTCAGCAGAAGTAAATAGGAAAAAAGGTAGTTTTTTGAGCAAAGCTCGTGGCAGACGGACCATAGCCATTTTACTCCGGGCTAAAGACAAAAGATTAACTGAGACACGAGGGACTCCAAAATCCTTCAAGCCAGTACTAAAAACAGAACAAAGTCTCTTAGCCCGTGAAAGAAGAAAAATTCTCCAGTGGAGCCCCGTCGAAAATAAGATAAGTAACTTTGGGACATTTTTCCTTTCCACCCAAATTTTGTTTACCTCTCTCTCTCTCTCAATTTGAAAAAGGATAAAGCCAAGAAAAGACATTCATATTCATGGACTATCCAATGATATGTTTTGACACTTTGAACGTATATATATAACCGTAGTAAAGAACCTATGTATTTTCATTTTACCATGTGGTCTATGTTGTTATTTCATGCTTTCCTTTCAGCTTCTATTCGCCTTATATTATCTTGCTTAGAACTGTCCTATTAATTCCTAAAGTATCACACAGGAAACCGGAGTTGCCGACTACAACAATATTAATATTATTACGACTAAAACCTATAGGCTCAACTCTTCCATTATCTCGGGGAAGGAAGAAAGCTGCCTGGTGGGTGTGTGATAGTGTGAAATTTGGAACCCCTTGCCAGCGGCGGTCAGTCTGGTCCTAAATTATTCCCTCACGTAATATGCCAGTTCTTATCTGCCTGAGAGAAGAACTCTGAACAGGACTTATTCTGTAGGGGATCAAGTGCCAACCTGCCCCGTCTTCACACGTGCGAAAATAAAGTCCCGTAATGGGAAATTAGTCAATTTCGCGTCACATATTGAAATATGAAACCAACTACAAACTAATAAATACAAACATAGACAATAATATAATCACAAAATTCTGCAAAATACACAACAAATCACAAACCAAAAAAAGAAAAAAGACTTCTTAACAAACTATATCTCCATAACCAGTAACTTCAACGGAATACCAAAAATTCACAAGTCCGAACAAATAGAAAACGCCGTAGAAACACAAAAATCTGAATATATAGAAATCCAAAACCCCAGTGACCTCAAATTTAGACCTATTATAGCAGGTCCGTCGTACCCAACTAGCAGACTTAGCAAACTAATAGGCATTTTGCTACAACCTTTCCTAAATAAAATAAAAAGGACAAAATAGATTTTTTAAACTCCATACCAGAAAAAATTGATCCCAACACACTCATAGCCACATTTGACGTCACAAACTTATATAGCAATATCCCCCATGAATTAGGAAAACAAGGCATCTCATTTTTGATAGATAAATACCCAGGCACATTACACCCAGGATTTAACCAAAAATTTATCATATAGGGTATAGAAATGATCCTTAATAATAACTCCTTCCAATTCAATTAGATTCACTATATCCAGACCCTAGGAACAGCTATGGGAACTAAAATGGCGCCAATATACGTAACTCTAACCCTAGCGTATTTAGAAGAAAACCTCTATGAAATAATAGGTAAAAAATACGGCAACTACATGAAAGAAGAATTTATCCAATCATGGAACAGATATTTGGAGGATGGCTTCATATTCTGGAAATACCCATGAGGAGACATTAATGAATTACACAACCTACTACACCATTTATGGAACACAGCTCAAAAGAACTACCATTTTTAGACATCCAAATGGCCAAAACATCATAGATATCAACCACAAACCAACAGACACCAACAATACCTCCACTTCAAAAGCCACCACCCTTAAAACTGTATAAAATCCATTCCTTACACTCTTGCACATAGAATACACACAATAATCACGGATAAAAACCTAAAAAAAAATCACTTAAAAGAACTACACACAACCCTCAACCAGAGAGGATACCCAACAACACTAATAAATAAAGGATTAGAATTAGCAGAAAAAATACCCGAAAATCACAACAACGAGAAATCCCTAGCATACGTCACAACCTACAACAAAAACTATTCACAGAATTAATCAAAAATCTAGAAGAACTTAAAAAAAGGACAAAATCAAAGAAATAATAGACACAACAAAAATCTTAAAAGAATACTCACCTCGTCTACATTAAAAGAATACTCACCTCTTCAACATTCGGAGAAAACACAACACAAGGGATGACCAAATGCAATAATAAACGATGCAAAATATGTGATATAATTATACAAGGAAAATCCTATACCTTTAAAAACCAGGAAACAAAATTCAAAATTAATAAAGACTTAAGCTGCAACTCAAAAAACGTAGTTTTCATAATTGAATGTAGCGAATGCGAAGAAATATACATAGGGTCAACACAAGCCTTTAATACACAGGGGTAATATCAAAATAGAAGAAAACAGAAAATTAAATGTATCGAAACACCTATACCAAGGTAGTCGAGGTAAATTTAAAATAATGCCAATATATCAAACGAACGACTTCACATTACTTCAAATAAAGGAAAAGAATTTCGTAGATTAATTTAAAGCAAAGTTAAATAAAATATGAATCGTACACACATACAATGGAAACAAACATACAGTATATATGTATATATATGTATATATACACACACACACACAATCTCAAGACACACATTCACACACAGAAAAATAACAAGTGAAATCCGAAACCACACATACACACACACACACAAATCTTACCAAATATCAAAAGTAAATGAGGGGTAAGATTGGCTGAGAGAAACACACTCTAAGAAAAAGGAAGGACTGGCATTCATAAAAAAACCCATAACCAACTGTAAACCATTCAAACTACAAACACGAGTGAATTCAAGTCTCACTGAATACTCCATTAACAATGCCTTGTGACATAAATAAACATCCACGTATGTAATACAACATGTACATACAAAATAAATAAATAAATTCTAAAAAATACAAATCTCTTCGTAGACCTCCTCATTTTAAAATATATAAATCCATAAATACTAATGTTTTATTTTGCATTTACACACACATACAAACACATACACATATGCATATATGCATATATTTTATATCTATTGCCTGAGAGAAAATTAAGACACACACACACACACACACACACACACACACACACACACACACACACACATATATATATATATATATTAGAAATTATATACAATATGTACACGCACTCACATACGTCTAGTTTCGTTTGAAGTAGGACAGCCATGATGTAGACTTAAAGCCCTATGATAAAAATGAATAAAAGTGGAAAATAATTCCAACTTCTTAACAACATGAATGTCTGTTTCTTTTATATTGTCAATACAGTGTTTCAGTCGATCCCTTCTACGCCCTTCTTTAGGTTTATTATCAGCATGGAAAGTAAGGTATCCTTTTTTCTGTTGAAATTTCAGTAAACTCACTGATTCCCAAGAATAAGTTTTTCTTTGCTTGTAGCTTTTGGGGTCTTGAATTTTAGTCTTTGATTACAACAGATTTGACTTGATATGGAGTCTTACAAAATATCGACTCGTGCCATGAACTATTAAAGGTTATCAATCGGGGTCATCAAAGGTCAAACAAGGTCAGCATCAGTAACAAATAGTTATACCATTCAATCTTCTTACAAACAACACAATGATTTATTATCGAAATAAGCCTAGCTGTACCCATTGAAGTTCCATCCGTTGTAAGTTTTCTTTTTCTTATTTTGATATAGAAATTTGCAAATTTACAAAGAAAACATTACTAAATTTTATAAAATCCACCGATTAAATTATATACACTTGTATCAATAATTTTGTGTAAATTATTTCATAGATTATTATTATTATTTAGTTATTATTATTTGTTATTATCATTTTATTATCATAGTTATAGTTAATTAAGTAATTAAGAGTAATTTTAGTTCGAATCTAATTTTCATTAATTAACGAACAAATCGCGAAGATTTTTGAAAAATCAAAATTGAATAATTTGTCGACTTTAAGAAGATATCGTTTATGAAATATAATGTCATTTATAGTTTAAAAATAAACTTCCAAAATAAATGTTCAAGATAAGTGTTCTTCATTTCATTTTTCTTTACACATTCTCTTTGTCTGTCTCTAAGAGACAGACAGCTGTCTCTCTCTATCAAATCCTTTTCTTTCTTTTTTTCTTTCTTTCTTTCCATTGAAGCAGACGGTAAGTGTCTGATGTATATTGTTATCGTTTCTCTCATCTTTTCTTTCTTTCTCGATTTTATAAAGTATACAAAAAAGAAAAGAAAAGAAAACAACAACAACAACAACAACAACAAAAACACTTGATTATTGGATTTTAATTTAAAAAATGGTGACGTATAGACAAATGGGAGAATAGATTTAACAGATCTCAAACAAAGTCAGTACTTAACACAAGGTCCTAGTTGTCTAAATTTCTGAGACGAAGCTTGATGATTTTTATCATTAAGGGTTTTGGGACTATTGTCCTCATTTTTATTGTTATTTCCACAACGTTTCGGCCGATATGTTCTCCAGCCTTCTTCATGTGTTTGTCGAAATCGGGAACCTACACGGAACGTCGAACTTTATTGAATCCACGGGGGTCGCCTGTTCTGATTCTGTTAGCCATAACCGGGCACAAGTGTTAAGTATTTCTGTATTGTTTCTCGCCTGCAGTCAGGATTGAACCTGCAACCTCCAGATGATTGTCTCCTTAGGGAATCAACGCCTATAACCGTTACGTTATATGTCCTGCTGGATAGTTTAGAGTGAATTTTTGGGACTTATAAACTCAATGTTCTTACTTGACTACTATTATGTATGATTTTTTACCTGTGTTCATATTCAGATTTTTTAAAATCTAATCTTTTTAATTATCAGTTCCGATATTATATTAATCTCTATACTTGGTCTACTCAGCAGATCAATGTAGTCCAACATATGTGCTGATTCCTTAAGGTGTCTAATCCTCCAATGTTCAGCTCTATCAATTATTTCAACTTCATCCCATAAGGGCAGATGTTTTCCCTATTCCTTCCTTTGACACAAAGTCGTTCTTAATTGAGAGCGACGCACTAATCGAGATTCATGAATAACTTCTCCCAAAATACTTTGTTTTGTCAGCATTCTCCTTTTGGGGCGCCTCAAGCGTCGATCAATAAACTCAATCTTACAAGGCAGGAATAGCCTGCGGGGAAAGGCCGCTGAGAACTGACGATCAACTGACAATTACTCACCTGACAGAATGTCAGATGGTCCGACCTGGTGGCAAGTGGAAATTGAAAAATCAAATTTAATAAAAAGTGAAAGGTTCTGCAGAAACACCTGTTTCAAATTACGATTTTTTTCTCCTTTTTTTTAAAGTGGTTTTTAAATAACTTTTGTGCGAAATCAATGACATTGTTCAAACAAAAGTAAATTATGCTTTGCCCGAAGAGATGAATCCAAATTGTAAAACTATTTTTTATTGCTTTCAGATTTCGTACCCTAAGAACGAGATTTTCTTCCTTGCTTCTCAGCATGTCATTCAGCGATATTCTTATGTCGACATGCGCCCAGTTGGTCGCGACATCAACGTTTAATGGGAAGTGGATGTATGGAAACGAAGGTATTAAATATATTAAGTTAATTATTATAATTATTCGATAAAAAAGTAATAAACATATGTATACGTGCACACACACACACACACACACACACACACACACACACACACACACACACACACACACACACACATTTGGCCGTGATTCGTGGACAAACACGCTGAGAAATGCACAAACTTCAACCACTCGTAATTGACGTAATATTGCTTATCTGTCAATGTTCTATCGTCACTTCAATGGAATGTATTCAGGCGAGTTCCAGTACCATCAACGCGAGATTTTCCAGTCAAAAATCAGTTCACCTACTCCTGTAAATGTCATCCATGTTTTTTTATATCCTTCGTTTTCAACACAAGTTCCACAGAAATCGCTTAAGTGGGAAACATACCCCTTGTGAATATTTTCCTACAGTGTATGACCTTCAACTCATTAAGTTTAAGGTTAGTGATATCTCATTGGTTCTTAGACGTCCGAGTCATTCTCCACCTATCTTTTCATTCATATTTCCATTTGCACTAATTCACATACAGTCTCCGATTATTCTTTCCATTCATTCATTTTGATCTCGTTTCTGTATTACTCTAATTCTTTAGCCAGTTTGGCATTGCATACACAATATACATAATAAACAAATTCATGAGGGGTACTCCGAAAGTATTGCCTCCTATTTAGGGAACTGATACCGAAAGCACAATGACACCGTTGGTCAGACAAAGTTTTCAACCAAAATATTTTTTCGAGTCGAACCACAAAATGAAGAGCTCTTCAGCCAACTCATCCGTACAAATTTCCTGATGATGATGCCGTTATTGCTTTTTGTTTGTTTGTTTTGTTTTACGGCATATCAACCCTTTTCAGGTCATTTAACATCGAATGAAATTTTTAACAATTCAATTTAGTATAAGTGTAGTTTTTGCATACAAACAGTTAAATGTCGAAACAGTTCTATTTCAAACAATTCAGTTTAACATAAGTACACAGTTTAGTTCTATTTTTAAAATAATTCTACTTCAAACAGCATAAATACATAGTTTAAATGTCAAAACAGTTCTATTTCAAACAATTCAGTTTAGCAAAAGTTTACAGCTTAGTTCTATTAGACTCATAGATAAGACCCTATCAGGTGCTACCACTCCAGGCCAGAGTGAATTTCGGAGCGATGGCAATGAAGGGGTACTCCGCATTCCCCAAAGCTCCAGTATTACTGGAGCCTCACTATCAGATTGTTTGGTGTCATATCAAGGACACTCATCAACAGACGGGCACAAGAAAATCGATTCCTATTTACGCGTGTTAATACATTATATATATATATATATATATATATGTATATATATAATTTGCGGTGATCTTCTTCAGAATGGAAAAGTATGAAAAAAAGGGTTGGCCAGTGCTTTTTTTTGTCTCATCTATATATTTTCTATCATTTTATTCTATCGACAAGCATTATAATACTCTTTTTTTTTTTAATCAGGTTGCTGTGTATATGGCTTCTTATCGACCTTGACCGTATTGGTGTCCATTGGTTGTCTTGTCTCCATAGCAATCTGGCGCTACAAGTCCGTCAACAGTCTACAGTCTCACTATAAAATCTACAAGATCAGCCGAAAGGGTATTGTCATCAATTTGATTGTCATTTGGGTAATGAGTTTATTTTTTGCCGTCTCGCCGCTGATCGGCTGGAGTAAGTACATTCTGGAAATAAATATGATCTCCTGTTCGATTGATTACCGTTCCATCCATTGGTTATCGAAATCCTACACATTACTCCTGCTTCTCTGGGGATTTGTTCTGCCCGCGATTACCATGACTATATGTTACAGTATGCTGATGTGTCTAGTGTACCGTTACCGACGCGAAATTAACCGGCAGTTAACAGCAGACATCGTCACCATATCTGTCAGTAAGAAAATCAAACGGATAAAGAGAAACCTGAGAACATCTTACATCAGTGGTTTGTGTATCATTCTATTCCTGGTCAGTTGGATGGCCTATGCCGTTATTGCAGTTTTGTGCTTAGCTAACCGCGGTAAAAACATTCATCCGCTTGTGGTCACGGTGGCGTGTTTTATAGCTAAAGTAGTCACATTTATTAACCCTTTAGTCTACGCATTTTGTCATCAAAGTTATCGAAATAAATTGTCGTTGCTTTTTAGATATAGACCAGCCTGGAAAAAATGTATTTCGTAGATTGGATGCTTAACAGGGTCTGATTTGGTTAGCTTTCTTTGATTGACGGTATATCAACATTTGTGGGTCATTTAATGCTAAAGCCATCCTTGTTGAAGGACGGTAGGGATTCTATTTAACCTATAGCTGAGGGTATTGGAGGGCTCATGCCTTTACTAAAGGTAATAGTCCGAAAGTGAACGTAATAGCACTACTGGAGTTCGAACTCGCTTACTTTGATGTTGCAGGGTTTGATTTATTTAGTAATTTACTGAGCTTTCTTTTTTTGCTTACATGTGACACATGGCCGTGTGAATGGAGCACCTAATGAGACTAATAATCACTCGTTATGGTTTACTTGTCTAGTTTGTTAACCATTACACCATCTTATGCGCCTGGGTTTGGTTTACTAAACTTTTTGCTTAGATATGAAGGGGTACTCCACATTGCCCAAAGCTTCAGAACTGGAGTCTCATCATTCGATAGTTTCGTGTCATATCCAGGACACTAGTTGGGATGGGATGGGGTCTTACTACTCTTCAGAGATGCGATCGGCATATTCTACCGCCCCAGTAGACGGGGATATTTTGGAAAAAAGAATTTTGTAGTGTATGATGAAGTTGAATTGGCCAATAAATTGTTAATTTCAACCATTTTGTTATCACTTTACGGTGTTTGCATAGAATAATTCAAGAAAATTTCTGTTATTTCTGTTGTAGTGTACAAAAAATATATAGAAATGTAATACTTACATCCAGATAAGAGTAAGCTTCAATCATTTGTTTCATTTTTTTTCTGAACAATTAAATTTAGTCCCCAAAATTATATATTGACAATCAACCTTCATACGTTGTCTTTTTCTTAGTGGTTGAAAGAGAGAAAGATTAAATAAATATGGCTTATTGGCGAGTTGAAGACGTAATTAAAAAAAAGGAAAGATATGGCGGAAACTTACGGGTAAAGTGATATAGTTGACAGTGCCCTTTAGTCTTGATACGGCAACGGACCAAGAAAAAATCCCTGAATTCAGACGAGCTTAAAAATTTATATTGCATCGTATCTGGCCCGAGGTGGAAATGGTTGGAAAAATACATGTTCTTATGTATATGGTGAATGTAAAATATTACATTTGTGTATAATTTTTGTTGTTTATTATTTTAGTAATTTTCTTTATTTAACAATTCAGTATGCGAATCTTATTTTTCAGTTACATTTCTTAATGTAAAATCGGCCATTGCTTTTGAAGCAACCCAATATTGCCATAAATGTATTTGTTTATATTTCCTGTATTTCCCGGCATATCAAAGACGTATGATTTACAAAAGTATTTAGGAGACTACCGCTCACTGAAACCCACCAAGCTCTATAGCAGCCGAATTCAAACTTCTGTTGATAACCCTCTAGCCATAATGATAGCGAATGAGATTGTGTGTGGCATGTAACATTGACATAGACACTGACATTTTAAAGTTATTTGTGCGTCTTATATGATGAGAGATTCGGTCTATAATTTGTTTGTAACAAAATGTTTATGTCAGAATAAAAAATATGTGAATCATAGTTGAAGTTTATTATGTGTCTGGTATCAAAAACAATTTTACTCAACACCAAATTAGAAAATGAATGATTTTATTGTGAACTTTGTCCTGTGTACATGAGGTTTGGTCAAAATGTATTGTTGTTCGTAGATGATTTGCTTTTGGTGTGTAACGATCAACCTTATTCCAGCGTCGGTCGAGTTTATTTGAGTTAAATAGTAGATAATAGTTCTGTTGTACCCTTCTACAATACAATAGTCCCATCAACCCCAGAGTTTGATATCGACCATTTTAGCATCCCCTAACCTAAATTCATGAAAACATACATACGATTCTACGAATCCATCAGATAGTTCAATACTCGCTTTGTATTTTGAAGAAAATTAACGTTTCATTCATTATTCAATTCTGTCTGGGGTGTCCGCGTGGTGTAATGACTAAAGCGCTGGACTGCAGAGTTCAAACTCCACTCGTGCTATTACGTTCACTCTCGGACAAATACCTTTCAGAAAGGTATGAACCCCCTTATCCTTCTAGCTATGGGTTAAATAGCATCACCTCTGTTCTTCAAGAAGGATGGCATTAAATTATCTACGAAGGTTGATATGCCAAGAAACTAATCAATTCTTTCTAGATAAATACAGCCCCAGGCTCGATTCTTTTTTTTTTAATACATAGCTCCTGCAACGTTAGGATTATCAGTTTTGCGAGACCATTGATTATTACCTCGATCTTGGTCAGTAAAAAAGTTGTATACATTGTGTTATCCGCCACCCATCATCAGTACTGCAATAATCATGTTGAGCAACATCGAGTTGCAGTATTATATATGGAAGACAAGCAACTGCATATGCAGTAATTCACTTCTTTACATGACCCTGATATTGTTCAAAAGAAGGACAAAGATCCATATAGCTTGATAGTCTCATAGTAGGTGATCTTGAAGACATCGTCTGACAATTTTAGGAACTCAATCTCTTATAATTTCTTAGATTGGTTACCCAGCAAGCGATGAGTAAAGATATACTTGGCATTTTGGCCAGTATTTTCTTTCTATTTTTGAACGCTATGAGATTTGTTCATCAAATATTTATTTTATTGTTTCCATAAAAGTTGTTGGTATTTATGGGGAATTTACCATTCTGACTCTTCTCTACAATCCTGACACCTTACACTCCTCATTCTTCAACCGGATTTGAGATCAGCTGTAGCAATTTACATGTAAGTTTCTTTACCTGGACATTTTTCCATGATTTTTTTTTCCTGCAGACTTTTCTAATAAATAATACATAATAATATATCCGTTTTGATTGTTTAATGTTTCACTAGAAATAACAAAATTCCGCAAACTTTATTTTCGAAGAAAATTATATTTTCATAAAAATTATAAAGGTGTAATCATCTATGAGCGATATGGAAATATTTCCATATCAATCCAAATATCTTTTATTACATTTAGCAACTTCTTAATGCTTGACAGTTGTACCTCTTGTATCTCGATTTTTTAATTTTTTTCCTGGTTTTCTTGGACTCTACTAAGACAGCTTGGAATGACCTTAAAAAAGGTCAGCTAAATTTCCTGGGATCAGCTTAGAAACTTCCAAGTTGTATTTTTTCTCGGAACGATGTTCCCCAGTTGAATTTTACAATAACAATAATGTATTCAAATTCGATTAAGGGCTTTGCATGGTGTTATGGTTGACAGTCAAAACTAACAGAATATTGCTTGTGATAATTTCATTCTCGTTGAGTGTCCCAAACTTCTGGCTTTGTGTTATACTAAACTTTGTAAATTGTTGTTTTGAAGTGTATCAAAAGGTTGTCACTTGACCTAGATGGCGTAAAGAAATGACTGACACATTGGCCACAAAATGTCACTCCCGTTTATTTCAACATGTTCTATTTTTTTATCATTAAGGTTCTTCGGACTATTGTCTTGTTATTTCCATGACATTTCGGCCGATATGTCCTCCGGCCTTCTTCAGGTGTTTGTCGAACTCGGGAACCTTCACGGAACTTCGAACTACGTCCTTTATTGAAACCACGGGGTCGCCTGATCTGATTCCGTTTGCCATACAAGTGTTAAGTATTCCTGTATATTAAGCCTTCTTGATTATCGGTTCCCATATTGTATTCAACTCTATACTTGGTCTACTCAGCAGGTCATTGTAGCCTAACATATATGCTGATTCCTTAAGGCGTCTAATCCTCCAATGTTCAGCCCAATCAATTATTTCAACTTTGTCCCATAAGGGGAGATGATTTCCATTTTCCTTCCATATATGGTCCGCCATACCCGACTTTTCAATCTCCCCTCGTACTATTGCTTTCCGATGTTCTTCTAGCCTTACTTTTTGTGGCCGACCTGTCTCACCTCTGTATATTTTAACACAACTGCAAGGGATGGAGTAAACACAGTTCTTGGTCATGTTGAATTCCTTTGGTGGTTTGACCCGGAAGAGATACCTCCGGAGAGTTGAACCACTTGTGAATACTGTCCTAATGTCATATGGACTACATATCTTTTTGATCCTTTCGGCTAATCCTTTGACATAGGGCAGACATACCGTGGTGAGTTTTCGGGTATTATCCTCCACCCTCCTATCTAGGTTTCTTGGAGCCGATGTTATGCGCTCTGGGTTGTTGTTATGATGGGGGTTGTGTCCCAGACTAATCATTTCTTCTTGATATGCATCAGTATCGCTACTAATGGTTTTTGCTCGATGTTGTAAGCAACGGACTATTCCTTTCTTTACCGTATATGGATGATGGGAGTTGAAATTGAGGTACTGTCCGGTGAAGGTGGGCTTACGGTACACAGATGACCTGAATCCTTGCTCTGTGCGTGTTACTAATACATCGAGGAAGGGTAATTTGTTGTCTTGCTCTTTCTCCATGGTGAATGGTATAGATGGTCGGATTGAGTTCACGTGATCAAGTAATATCTGAACATCTTCCTGATGAGGCCAGAGAATGAATGTGTCATCTACGTATCTAAGCCACATTGATGGCTTTAGTGATGTAGATCCTAATGCCATTTCTTCAAAGTATTCCATGTATAAGTTCGCCAACACTGGTGACAATGGCGAACCCATAGCCAGTCCTTCTTCCTGTCGGTATATATCAAATCCCATCCCGAAGTAGGTTGTCTCCACACAGAAGGTCAACATTTCCATTAAATTATCTATTGGGATACAAGTGCGTTCTTCCAGCAAGGGGTCTGCAGCCAGTTTATCCCGCACTACAGCAAGTGTCTCATCAGTAGGTACCTTTGTAAACAGACTCACTACATCCAAACTTACCATCTGGTTTGAATGAATGGGGGCGTCACTGATTTTCTCGATTTTTGCTTTGCTTTGGTAGGCACAACTTTTGACCTGTCACCTTCAAATTTTACCTCTGCAAATGTTTGATACATCTTCTATCCAGAGTGCCGAGGTGATGGGCGTCATTATGTCACAAAATCACAACTAGCGAGGTCGATTCTCATTGAGTACCACAATTATGCTAAGGTTAACAAATAACTAACCGGATCAATGAAGTTAAGCAGCGATGACCCTGCGCAGTAGTTAAATGGATGACCATTACGTTTCAGCAGGTACCATTAGTAACTTCAAGTAGTGTATACCACAAAGCAAAATTCAGTAACAACAAAAAGAACAATGACAACAAATTAACAAAAACGTCTGAAAAGAGCGAATGCAGCTTGTTGAATTTAACTGCCTCGAATTGGAGAGATTTTGTTGTTGATAAAATGGTTAGAATTGTCATTTAGGTTTGAGACTGAATCGAAAGAGAATTCAGTGAGATTATGTTTTCCTTTTTCATATTTGCCTATAAGAATTGCTGAGAGTAAAATTGATTTTTTAATATTTTATGCCACTACTAAATGAGTAAACGCGTAATTAATCATATCGACTGAGTGCATAATCTATCTATCTATCTATCTATCTATCTCTTTTTATATTTCTCTCTCTCTCTCTCTCTCTATATATATATATATATATATATATATATATACCTATCTATCTCAGCCGCTTCATATCTATCTATCTATATATCTATCTTTTTTATACCTGTTTAACCTGTGGACATTTTACGCTTTAATCAGCATTTGCAAATAATACTATACAATATTTACCTATATACAAGATCAATATGCTATCCTTGTAATTTTTTTTTTTTTAGATATATATATATATGGTAGAATTAATCCGTGAAAAGGATAACTGAAAAAATTTGTATCCAAAAAGGATGCTACTCTTTCTACACTTACCTTTTGTCTTCTGGATAGAGGCTTATCATTTACAGAACCTGTTTTGTGAAACTATTTCATCCAATAAGATATAGAAGTCTTGTGTCGTGCGTCTTTATTGTAATGTTTTTTTTTTTTTAACCTTCTTTGCACTGCAGTGACTCCGCCAAACAAAAAATACTGTTTATTTTTTCTCTAAAGGAAGACATGGGCTAATAAAAAACTATAAAAATCAAGAAGACATTTTCAATAAACGATTAATAATTATAAGGAAATCTTTAAATGGCGCAAATAAAATAGATGCATCCAGCATCAAAATGACCCGTTCCTATTAATTAAATTATGTAATACAAAAGGAAATTTAATTTAAAATTACGTCAGAATTTCCCGATGACATTATAAATAATGAGTGTTTCAGAAACATGGATATCATTTCGTAATCTAATAACTCAAATGATATCAATTGTTTTGAAACACCATGTTCACTATAAGAAAATTAAATGAATAAATACAACAAAGTAAATTACTGAAAAGAACATTTTACTCAATTAAAACATCACTATAGTGAAGTAAAATGTTCTTTTTGATACGGCCGAAAATATTACAGACTTATCAGATGCTGTGAACAGGATTCATCTTCACTTGAACGTGTAACGAAACTAGATTTACAACTTGGAAGAATACATAAGAAGGAAAAAAAAAAAAAAATAAAAAAAAAAAAAATAAAGCAAAAAAATAAATAAATAAAAACAAGAAATTAAAAAACAGATCATGGTCAAAGAAACAAAAAGCAGAGAAAAAAGAGAGAGAAAAAAAGAGATGACGGGGGAAGATAGACGAATGTTTGCGCACAAGAACGAAGACACAGAAAAAAAAAGAAAAGAATTAAGATTTTTTTTGTTATGAACACTAAAAAAAAAATATTAAAAATGAAAATATTAAAAAACATTAAAAAAATTCTCAGCAACCCCTGATCCCCAATAAATAAATAAATAAATAATAATTGGCGGATGTTTTTTCATAAAGACTTTCATTTGATGTACATGCACATCTGTTCGGTTAATTTATATTTCCTTTTACAATTATTTGCCTCCAAGCATAACCTTCAAAAGAAAATGTGTTGTGAAAAAATTATATTGTACCATTGCGATGAAAAAATGAAATACGTCTATTATAATTGTATTCCTGAATTGTTCATGTTATTATTCAAGAACTATGATAATAAGTAAAGAATTCAATTCAAAAAAATAAAAATTACGCAATAAAATCTTTACTACAAGTAAAATAAATTTTGAAAAACACGACGTATTGGCCAACTTTCTCTTTTACCAAATTAACAGGAGCTAAACGCTCAGTGTATTTGCTTAACTATAGACTTCACCCCAGTTTATTCCATATGTCGTAAGACTTTTCATTTATATGTACGTAAAATGTTTGCTAGTTTATTTCTCTTAGGTTAATTTATACTTCTGAAGGTGAAAATAAGACTAATTTAATTAGCAAAAAAAAAAAAACAATGCAGAAAAAGAAAAAAGAAAAATAATTTCATCCGTTTTTGGCAATGAACAGTTTAATACCGCATATAAAATGGTCACGTGACAATTAGTAAAGACTGGTCCTTTTAAGGGAAATGTTTGATAATTTTAAACATTTTCATCTATGTTTAATGGAAATTTTCTTGTAAATTTAGGTAAAATTAGCATATGTGAATAGATTTTGTTAAGATCATTTTTGGAAGACGTCAGATTTTTTTACAATGGATTACTGATGGAATTAGCAATGTTTTTTGTCGAGTCTCAGCCATTATGATGATCACATTCTGTGACTTGCCACAAGTTTTTATGCTTTGAACATATTTTTTTCGAGACTAGGAATTGTTCCTTAAATTTTATGGGGGGTCCGATCGAAAATTTCTTTCAGCCAGATTACCAGAAACAAAAATACCCTGTAGGTGAAAACAACAGAGACCTGAAACTCGAAAAAGACTTGTTTAGATTTGTAGAAAGTATTTTTTGAAAGGTATGATATCTGATATTTTTATGTGGAAAGCCACGTCTTTTAGTTTGGGATGAAAACATAAAATAGGTATTTTTTAAGATTTTGTAGTGCTCGTATTCGCATGAGTGCTTAGAGAAAACTATCACAATGCTCATTTCACCTTCTCCATATTCTCTCTCTCTCTCTCTCTATATACATATATATACATGTATGTGCATTATATACATGTGTGTGCATGTGTGCTTGCAGAAAATCAACTGATTATAAAAAACGTGTTTTATGCAAAGATAAGATCAAGTGTTGTATATTGACCTTCGACCCGGCCAAACATACCATTCCAAAGTGATGCACCGGAAGGAAGTGACACATTCCGATGGCAGTTATGAGAAGAAATCGCGTAGGCGAGCTTGGCTGAAAAAATGGGACAAGGTAAAAATACCATGGTACACTCATAGACTGATGCACCGGAAGAAAGTGACCTGTGAACTGCATGATAGTTATTTCCGCTTGATGACGATCAAGCATGCCATTCTAAAGATTGAGTGGGTGATTGAACTATTATATAACTCGGTGTAGACAGGAAATCAGTGAGTTAGAGATCAGATGAGTTGGTGACAAGATGTGGTAGAGAAAGCCACCACCCGACAGAAGGGACCTTCGGGACCCCCGATTGAGTTGTTAATGACAAGATGCAGAAGAGAAAGCCAGCAGAGTGGGCCCCCGGGCCTCCAGTTGAGCAGCACTGGAGAACTAGAAAGACACAACGCTGATGACTATAAGAGTGGGGGTCAATATATTGCAGTTCTGTTCGGTCTCCAACTCACTCTCACACGCACACCGTAAAATAAAGTGAGAGGTATATTTTTTTTTAAAGAAGTCTTCGCTCGTCTTATTTATTGCGTCAATATGTATTCTACATGAATCTGTATATGAGTATAAAACACAAGAAGCTATAATTTTTGTATCTGTATTTTTTATTTTTTGACTTATGGGCGCTTACGCGCCCGTTCTAGAACTTCTTTAAAATTCACTGACAACAATGTCTGACTTGTCTAAAAAAATTTGAAATATCAGAATACAAAATAATTTTAGAAAACTTTTCCCTTCTCGATTGTTAAAAATACATTTTTTAATCAATTAGAATCATAGATAAATCATCAACTTTTTCATCTCAATCTCATAAGCAATAAAAATAATACAACAGCCAGAAGGTTGTATAGATTTAATCTGTAACCTACTCTAAACTTTTGATTTTATTTCTTTTGAGTGAAAGTTTAACCTTCTGTCCCTTCAAGGATGCATTTAATTTCAACATCGCTTAATTATTTTAAATTGAATGAAAATATTGTTTACATAAATTCATTTATACTGCTATTTCAATCTTTCCTCCGCTGATGAATATTCTAACTGCGTATGCTAGCATGGTTAGCGTATAAATATACTTTCTTGCTTACACATGGATGTTTTACACACACAAAATATATCAACTAGCATTTGACAATCGCAAACTGTTATATTTCATACATGAATTTTTTCTAGTAATAAATATTTGGGGAATGTTCACGTGTGACACTATGTGGATGTGTGCGCCAGGCAGATGATCTCTGTCTGTTTTGGTGCGAAACCCAAACAAAGGGCTAGAGCTCGAGATCTCCTGCGAGACCGGAAGTGGACGGGGAGAGGGAGGCTCGAGAGAAGAGAGGAGGTGAGATGACAAAGGAACCCAGAGAGAGCGGTCGACAACGGAGAGCAGAAGAGACCAGTCGGCGTGAGATAGCAGTCCAGGAAAAGGACGGTCAGCAGAAGGAGGCAGTGAAGGAAGACAGTCAAAGATGAGTTGGCATTCCTAGTGGCTTTTGTAGAAGTTTCGCGAAAAATACACGCCCACGATAGTCTACAAATGCACGAAAAGCTGCACAAAATCGTCACACAAAACTCCCTTTTTTGCGCTTGGAGCTGACTCAAGTCCATATTGTTCGTTTGTTCTTTTTTTCTCCCACTCTCTTGGTTGTATTTTATGTGGCCGTTATGAAATGTGTGATACCCTGGCGGAAACCACTAGACGAATCACTGGCCACGAATAGTATTGGTTTAAAGAAGGAGTATCACACACGCCCTTTACTGATATTATCTTTTCTTACAAGAAAAGACTTTGTAACTTCCGTTTTTCAAAAAGCTTTTCACTAAATTTAACGCAGTAAAATTAATTTGTAGATCACTTTTTTATTCAAACATTTAAAAACTAATGCGATATATATGTATATATATATATATATATATATATATATATCAAAATACTTAAAGGAATCATATGTAGTTACAGGGAGATGTAAATGAGTGGAGAAAATGAAAAGAAAATTAAGTAAGAAATATTTTTTACATCTTCCTGTAACTACATAAGATTCCTTTAAGTATTTTGCTGAATAAATTTGGATGAACCAATAATTTATACCGCGTTACAGTCATCGTCGCTGGAAATGGACTCGACGAGCCGATTTAAAATCCTGGACGAGGCTATTAGCGTTTCACCTAGTGTTAACGCCATTGAGAAAGATAAGTATCATTCTCCCCCACCCGGCTGATTTTAAATAGTAAGGCTGTTTAGCTTTGGTAAGCAAGCCGGCATAATGTAAAGAAAAATTCTGAATTAAAAATCATGTAATCAGCTTAAACCAAGCGTATAACATGTTCTACATAAACCTTCAATACTATAAATAAAACCTGTAGGTTGCTAATTCAACGATTCACATATTTAACTGGACTGGTGGGCCTTCATACCTCAACGGGAAAGTCGATTATATATATATATATATATATCCCAGTTTATTCATTATATATCTATTTGTAATCTATCTTACATTATACCTTTTTGGCGTCAGTAATTTAAAAAATTGAAATAACGTTAAAAATACAAGCGTCAATCGATAAGACTGATAGCTACAGATTGATGTGAATTTTCAGGGTATACTATTAAAAAATACCTTGGGTTAATTTCTTTGTCTATCGTTTTCTCTAATATGACATTTTTCTAACATTCAATGGCATCTAAGGCAAAACTATTCAGTGAAGACTTTATTTCTAAAAAGAAGAGATGTTATATATAATCACTTATCATCATCATGTCGTGCCGCCAGCACAGATATCCCAGATCCTCTCTCGCCACTTCTCCCTATCATTCATCGCTTTTGGCAGGTCTTCAGGGTTACATCCCGTATCCTCACATAGCTGCTGTATGTATGTTCGAGCTAGTCGTCCTGCTTTTGCTTGGCCATATGCGGGGTCCATAGGAGTACATCACTGATGAGTTCGTCCTTGCTTCTCCAGCAGTGTCCTGCGTGTCTGGTTCGTCTAACTTGTATAGTTTTCGAGATGGGAGGCAAGTGGCCGTATAGTTGGTGTTTTGTGGGGTGTTGACGCCAGGACTTGTTCAATACTGCTCTCAACATTCTTGTGTAATTGCCGTCTAGTTTCTTCTTCAGCCGTTTAGTTAGCGTCCAAGTAGTGCATCCATATAGTAGTATCGATACAACCGCTGCCTGGAATAAACTGGGTTTCATTTTATCGGTCAGGTCTGATTTCCATATGATCGAGAGCCTATCGATAGCTGTCCATGCTTTCGTTAGTCGTGTGTCGATGTCTTTTTCGGTTGATGAGACGCTACTTCCTAGGTAGGTGAATTTGTCAACTAGTTTCAGAGAGGCACCGTCTAGTGTGGTAATGTCGCCTGTTTGGTTGTAACACATATATTCAGTTTTGTGTGCATTGACATGGAGGCCAATGCCTGCGGCGGCTCGTTCCAAACTATGCTGTAGTGTCTCTGCCCTATTAGGCGTATTCGCCAGTAACGCTATGTCATTGGCGTAGTCGGCGTCGGTAATTGTTTTTGCGGGGTACCTTCGGCTTCTTTTCTTCGTCAGCTAAAAGCCATTTTCTCTGATTTTGTTGATCGAAGTTCTAAGTACGTAGATGATAAAGAAGTATGGGGCTAACGTGTCTCCTTGTAGTACTCCTGCAACAATGTCGAAGTATTCTGTGTCTCCATCTGGTGAACGTACGTTCACTTTGGTGTTTCTGTGGAAGATAGGCAATCTAGGATAGCCTGACAAACAATAAACGAAATGAGTAGAAGGAAGAGCACAGCCAAAGCAAAATTGAAAGCTGCAAGTCAACAAGAAAGAGTAAAACTGTGGAAACAGCATTTCGAAAATCTACTAGGAAACCCACTGAAAGTAACGAATGAACCGATCACCAGAATTATCCGTAAGCAATTAGACATTAAACTAGGTCCGTTCACCAAAGAAGAACTCGACTCGGTTCTTAGAAAAATTAAAAATAGGAAAGCTGCAGGGCTAGACGAGATCGCCCAAGAAGTATGGAAGACCAGACAATTCGACGACATACTGCTCCGACAATACAATGCAGTCTATAATCAAAATAGGATAGAAAGATGGACGAAGGGATGCATCCTCCCTTTCCCTAAAAAGGGCGACCTCGGATTAGCCAAGAACTACCGAGGGATAACACTTACATCCATAGCAGCCAAAATCTATAATGCCCTACTACGAAACCGCATAGAACCTAAAATAGACAACATCCTTAGGAAAAACCAAAATGGTTTCCGGAGAAATAGATCCACAACCTCACAAATATTGACCATCCGATGAATCCTTGAAGGCATTCGGGCAAAAAAACATACAGGCGACATTACTATTTGTCGACTTTACCAAGGCCTTCGATTCCATACACGGAGGGAAGGTGGAACAAATCCTACTAGCATACGGCCTACCAAAAGAAACCGTAGCAGCAATCGCTTATCAACTGTTGCATAATGAAAATAAAACAGTGAAGGAAGAAGGAATGCAAACCCAAGCTTGAGAACATTAAGGTCACGAACAGAAACACTTGGCAAATTCAATAGATTAACCCTGTATTTTGCACTCATACATACCAATAAATTTATTGATTTTAAATAAATAAAGACTATTGTAAAACTATCGACGAGATATGAGATAAAAATGTTTTGTCGTATTAAAAAAATAGTTTGGACTTTGAGACTTAAACAAGCCACCTCAAACAAAAGATATCCAATATGGCTGTTCAGATATACAACTGGAGAGAGAGAGAGAGAGAGAGAGAGAGAGAGAGAGAGAGAGAGAGAGAGAGAGATGGAAAGCCACCTGTGAGAAAAATCAGTCCGTGAAAAATAATACTGCTGAGAGTGCATTAAAACTGATGAGACTTGATGTTAGTTGATATTCAATGAATGGCTTCTAATAAAACTGATTTGAAAACTTCAAAGAATACAAATGATAAGCATATCCTTTTGACTGCTGGGGCCTTGTCACGTATAACATATGAGATGACATTGGTTTCTTCAGAATTCTGCCGGCAACTTGTGTTAAATAACAGACCAGGTATGTATGTATGTATGTATGTATGTATGTCTCTTTAGAGACCAAATATTATTTTCAACGGTATCATTATATCTGATCACACTCCGTTACTTCGACTACTCACATCGAAAAAATATAAAAAAGTGTATGAAGAAATTCAATAAGAAATGTCATTTTATGAATAGAATACTGAAAAAATATCAACGAAGAAGGATCACAGGGAAAAGTTTTCTGGATTCACGATGACATAATTGAGTTCTATAAAAAAAGCTTTCACGTAATTTGAGAGCGACCTCAAGGACATCTTTTTACTGAAGAGTCGAACCTGAAGATTATTGTGAATGCGATAACCTCGGACTTAATTCAAAAATGTACCAAAATCTATCTCTTTTCCACCATTCCAATCAATAGTAGAATATTAGGGTAGACTAGGGTCTATAGCCTGCCCAAGAAAAAAGAAAAACTCTGAAGTCAAAATACAACGAATCTACGGGGTGAAACTTGAAAACTAATCCAGCTATTCTGTCGGTAACTCTGAAGGCATATGTCAGCAGAACGACAGTGTATTGTGGTCTCGCCGAGGAAGATAGGGATATCAGTTGGAGTGCCATGGTGAGAAGGAAAACTCATATCCAGTGATATTTGTGAATGCTGGCTATTTTAGTTTGTAATTACTCAAAGAGTGGTATTCGTATTACACAATCGTTTGCAACTTGGATGTACAGATGTTTCTTTTTTCTTCTTCATCGGATTTTCCCGTCTGTTTTTGTTTATACACCTAATGGATTGTAGCAATGAAGGAGTGGTGATATCCGTATACTCGACCAGTTGGAAGTGTAATATCATAAAATCAATGCATAAGCTGCATGAATCTTATCGTAATATTGCAGCGATGTTTTTTTTTTATGTGAGAGCACCGCTCATTCTTTTTCATAAGAAGATGCAAGAAAGGACGCATCAAACATTGTCAGTCATATCAACGCTGGTTAGTTCCATGCGGCTAAGGGGTGTTCTTTTTAGTGGAAACAAAAATGTAGAATATTTTTAAAGATAAACTCAAACTTAAAATTCGCTCTTGGAATGTGATAATCCTTCTATATTCACCAACTGTCTTGGGCACTTTTTACAAAAAAGAGCAAAGATTGGATATTGATAAATCAGCCCCCTCTGAGACGTGAATATCTGTGGAAGATAATGTCTTATTGAAAAATCATCTGGATATTCCATTTCCTGGGTTGAAAATCCAGTTGAGAGTGCCATTTTAATGGTGTTGTTTTTGCTATGAAAACATGTCTGAATGAACAAATAGAATGTCCATCAAATATCTGTGATCAAATAAAATTACGTATTCCTCTGCAGCAATTCTGTTGCTTTATGATTCTACTCTTTATGCATCAGAACATTTCGCAATCTTGTTATATGAGACTCTATGTAGTACTATAACGGTTATCTCTTGGAGAGAAAAACTCATTATTTTGGGCGATTTCAGTACCTGTGTTGGTAAAGACAATGAAACTTGGGACGCGATCGTTTATTTTGGCACGGAGAAGGTTTATTCCAATTGGCTTAGATTACTGGAACTATTCTTTGAGTTCAGTCTCTCAATCTGTAATACTTTCTTTCATCAAAAAATCAAACAAAAAGTCACCTTATACTATTTTCGTTTCAAGTATAGGCTTCTGAGTTTGTCACAAAAACGGCATCGCTTGCAGAATGGTATTCCTTGACCAGGACTTGAAATGTCGCAGATTTTTCCTGAAATCTCTGATTAAAAATTCATCTAGAAATTTTGAATGGTAAAAGGATTCCTTTATCACAATTGTAAAAAGACAGTAGAGTAACGAAAAAGATTGAGGAAATTGTCTGAACTAAAATATCACTTGGCTTCATGCCATTGTCCTCTGGAAGCTCGTTAGACAGTTGTCCATTGAATGTAACACCTGAAGAAAGGAAGAATGTCAGAATCTCCGGTTCAAGAGTCTGATTATGGTACAATGCTTGTGAGCATATTCTTATCTATCTGAAGTTCAATCAGGTCAAGGTTCGATAGATAGATAGATAGAAACGGAATTATATATATATATATATATATATATATATATATATAATTGCTTCATCTTGACAGATGATTCTAAGCAAAATTGACTTGTTTTTATTGTAACGTTTCTCCCTACATGGGCTCTATCGACAAAACTTAATATCAGAGAAGAATTTGGGAGAACATTGAAATTAATCACTTGCTTTTCATGGTAAAGTAATTAAGAAGCTAAATTCTTTTGACAATTTAATGTGAGGGAATTAATGCGTTAAAAGTGTATTTATGATAGTTATTTTTAATCCGAATCCAATTTCAATTTAAAAGATGCTCGCATGTTACTTTCTAAATATATTGATAATTATCGAAAACGACTCTCTTTGAATTAAACAATCAAACATCAACCCTGATGTTTTAAACACCCTTTCTAGCAATTAATAATAAAAACAAAACAAAAATTCCATCTTATTTGTTATCGATCAGAATAACATTTTCTTATCCCCTAAATTCATTAATTAAAATGCACAATGTAGTAATAATTTTTTATTAAGGATATTTTTCTTCGTATACAGCAATGATATTTTCAAATCCCTCAATTCATAGCTGAAATAACAGTAATAAGCACGTTTTTAAATGTTTTTCATTCTTTCATTTTTAACTAATTAGCATTCCTTATTACATTACCATGATAACAATCATTAGCACATTTTCAGACGTTTGTTCGTTTCCATATCGTAAAGTTTCAAAATGATTAGCATTCCTAATCACGTTACCGTGACCTCGTATACAATTTCAATGTCCCTCAAAATTTTTCTGGTGTTTGAATTTATCCAAGTCATGAAGACCGTGGAAGGTCAAACGCAAAGAAAAATAAATATAAATACTCTACCAAATTTTGGTTTTCCCATCATATTTTTCTTCCGTTCTGACGAATATTTTATCCATATATTTCATCCATATATTGATTCAAAGAATATTTAGTAACTAAACATACTCACCCAGCCCACTAGAAATTATTTTTAAAAGAAGAAACAAATATAACTTGAGGCGTCTCACCTAGTGTATTGATCTACGATCTATGCAAGCGGACAATTGTTTGCGAGTTCGATTCTCACTGTTTCTCATACTTCCGGCTCTGTCCAAACTTAGTAAACGACAACACTAACGATAAATTAAAAGATAGATACCACGGCTGGTAAACATTTCGAAAAATAACTGTTATGGTCACTCGTTATCGAGTTTGCCAAATATTCTCTTTTGTTTTCATTATATCTATCAACATACACAAAATAAACCATTTATTTAAGATATACTGCCTCTCTAATTCATGTATAGGTTTCTTACATTTACTTATAATGATAAAAGACAAAAAGAACGTGTTATACACGTATTTTTCTTTGGCTTCAAAATTTTCTTTCTTTATTACAGAATATTTTTGAGTTTCGTACCATGGCCATCCTGCATGGTAAATTGAAAGTTTATTTGTAGCACTTTAAGCTTTTCCGTCTCTAGATGCACATGTTAATATACACCAATGCATATATATGTACGTAGGAATGAGCGCATAAGTATGTAACATGTGTGTGCGTGTGCTAGAATGTGCCATGTTTCTTTGGACAAAGCAGTATTTCAATTTTATGGAGATTCTGTGGAGACGTGAGAAAGCTACTGAGTCCTACACTTATTTTTCTAAAGCTCAGAAGGTAAGTAGAAGCTTAGTTCCGGATACATACAGCTCAATGTTTTAATGACTAACCTTAAAAAACAGAAAGATATTTTCCAATTAAGAATGTTGGAAACTGAAGCTTTCGGTGCCAATAAAGGCATAATTACAATCAGTTTGGTTTCTTTGTTTTATGGCATATCAACCTTCGTGGGTTATTTAATACCAAAACCATTCTTGTGGAAAAACGGCAGCGGTACTACTAACCCATAGATGGAAAGAATGAGGGGGTTGATACCTTTCCCAAAGGTGAACATAATAGCGTTGATACCTTTGCCCGAAAGTGAATATAATAGGGCTACTGGAATTCGAAGTCACTTACTTTGAGGCCACACTTTAGCTATTACGCCACGAGAATCTTATTTTCTTAATGTCTTTGGCACTTGGGTGGTTGAAGTGAAAAAATCCTTCCTTTGTCGGAAATTTGGAGATCTGATTTGAAACCCATATATTCAGCTGCTCTTCCTCTCACGGATTAAGCTGGATCAGTGAGAGGAAGGGCTGGGTAACACACACACACACACACACAGATATTTGTCGCACGCTCCACTGAGCGAGCGAGTATGGTACAAGGCCGAGATTTAAGAGGTTCCAGCTGCTAGGCAGTAGCATTCCCGTCGGCATTCCCCTCAAAGGAGGTGGTAAGGCGCCAGGCGATAAACTTAAGCCATCCACTGAGGGTTAGAGCCAGTCTCGGTTAGGATTAGGTCAGTCTCGGTCGCGAGAAGCGATGTTGGGCTTACGCAGGAATCGCGTCAAGCAGTCTCGACCAACCGTGACACCACTTTACAACTGATCCCAAACCAACCGTGTACCCAAAACAGCTGATCACAAAAGGTCAACAGAAGGAGGGTACACACATACGCGCGCACACACACACACACTCACACACTCACACACGCACAACCTGTCGTAGCATTGGTCTTAAAAATTTGTTAAAATTTATCCATACAGAAACCCAGGCGACTTTATTCAAGCAAAATGACTTCTTGACTCCATCAATTATTTCCTTTTTTATACCAGACCTGCGGATTCTGTAGTTTTGACCAACTCCAGTTGCCATCTTCCTTTTAAAAGAATCGTCACAAAATCGGGTAAAGTTGGTGGAATTGTGGGTATTTACTTAATCCCTCCTCTCGAGCAAGATACGACACAAAAACAGTTTTTCAAAGTGGAGTTTAACAAATTTAAATTCAGAGTTTTCATTCTCTTCGACTGGTTGTCATACCAAAGTTAAAGAGTTCAGTCTGCTCTCAAATTTACCTCTGGCTAATGAGAGAATATTTAAGCTTTGTTCTTAATGGTGCATTATCTCACATATTTACAGCATATCCAATTGAAATGCAAGTCATATTTCATTCTAGACAATCCGTTGGGTTCCCGGTGTAGTTGTGGCTCATTGTAAAATTGATTTAGAAAATAAGAAAAGGATTCTAATTATCATTTCATCCAGTATATCAGGAATTTAGGTGATTAAAAATGATGTTAAGTGCAAATGCAGACTTACAATATCTTTCAGGTGATTTATTCTCTGAGTATTTTCCATAATAATTGGATAAATATCCATTTTTAGAAATGGTAAATTTAATTAGTAATAATATATCAATACACGTACTGTATAGCCAATAAGTACATCACTAACTTAAAGATAATATTCTTTTAAGTAAATACACAAGAATTTATTCCAATTTTACTTTAAAACAGTTTTTCTAAGTTTGGGAAATTGTCCAAAGCTTTTTTGTGGTCAAAGGGCTGGATCCACCCCCTCTAATCCAACCAATTTTATTTTTTATCTCTAACCTATACCTTTTACTAGCGAGTACTTAGAACTTCATCCCACATTCTATTTGGATATGTTTATAGATACATTTTTTTGATTGATCGTGAAATCTCATCTATATAGTTTTTATCACTTCACCATCTTCAAATTTGATATGATTCTTGTTCTTATTACTTATTTTGTTCCTAATTGTTTAGGAAGAGTTTGTAACTGAATGGATACCAAGGTTAGTTCGAATTTTTTCGATGATGCGTCTTGTTGAATTATTGGGTAAAATGATATATCAATACGATAAATTATTATTGGAAAAATTATCTTTGGAATTGTTGGAAAAGCATTTTCGCTTGTGAATTTCATAAGAATTTTCGATATAATTATCTTCATAATTTAAAGATTTGGGGTTACAAATTCTAAAAGCTCCAAGATTATTCTATATTTTATTTTGATATCTTGATGTAAGTAAAAATAGATATGTTCATTTTTATTAGTTGATTTATGATAAACTTCAAATTCTTATTTGTTGTTATTATATATTTGTAATATAACAAAAAAGTAAAGCTGTTGTTAGTTTCTAGTGTGCAGATAAAACCTCTGTTACGTTCTATTTTGTATAATCTATCCGTAATTTTTGTTAAGACATTATGGACACATAAATAATATATAATCTATGTAACAGAAATGTCTTGAATCTTTTGGTATTATATATTTGAAGGAACCTGATTCAAGAAAATCAAGCAAAATACAATCAAGGACCTTATGAAATGAACCACACGGCGGGTTTGGTTTGGTTTGGTTGGCCGATCGTCTTGTGTTGTGGACCCCGTTGTTGCTTCTCACATCCAGCCGAGTGGGTATTTCACAAGTTAAACAAAGAATAACGATAACAAACAAAGGGTGGAAGGAAGAAAAGACAAAACACGAATTTAGAACAGCAAAACGTAAAAAGGTGAAGTTTGTGATATCATGGACGAGCAAAGACAGAACGACCAGCTAGGACCTACATACAATAGCCGATACAGGATGTAGCTTTGAAGACCTACCGGAAGCGATGGACGATAGAGAAGAGTGGCGGGAGAGGGTCAGGGAGATCCGTGCTGATGGTATGACATGATGATGATGATGATGTGTTTGGCTATCACAAATGTATTGTGAAACTCCCAACAATTACCAAAAATGCTGACTCATCTCTGATCATCGTCTTCACCCCTCGACGTCTCATTTCTGACTCCACTGCCCCGTGTCATGGACTTGACTGCTAGGCTTAGTATCTTGGCCTCGAATCACTGGCCCCACGTCTTAGAGTCGTCTTACCAGTCCCACTTCCCGGGCTTCGAATGTGTTACTCTTTACTGCCGAGGTCTCACTCCTCACTCACCAACGTCCTTCGTCCTTTTCAACGCCCCTGCTCTTCAAGTCGCGCAGGTTCACGCGGGCCCAGCGCTCTGTGTGGCCTTCGCGCCAAGAGGCAAAGGAGCTCTATTAGACACTTTGACGCTGGTCAAAGATGCTGAAGATAAGATCCTTTCTTTGGCCACCCATCCACGAACACACAAAGAAACCCACACACAGACATTATTGTTATTGGTTCTTTTTTCAAATTTTTCTTGCTTTCCAAGTTTTCACCTTGTCAAACTTACTCATTGCATGAATTATGGATATTTATCCACAGTATTCCTTAAATTTTTGTATATTTCATTTCCATTTGGGTTGCTTGAAGCTATTTTATTTTTGTATTATGATTACTGGGTTTGTTACTGAAATAGTCGCATCTAGTCTCATCTAAAAGCTTAAGATTTGTCTTGTAGAAGATCTGTGATATAGTTGGTCACCTTTATTTTTATAAGCTTTTTTTTTTCATTCTAAATTTTTTTAGAAGTGCTTTGTCTTTCATATCAGTATTAGTTATCTTAGGGAGTTCTTTGAGGGCTGTAGAATACACTGACTGCACCTCTGCAGAGGGGTAAGACCCCACCCCAACGAGTGTCCTGGATATGACACTAAACAATCTGATGGTGAGGTTCTAGCAATGCTGGAACTTTGGGGAATACGGAGTACCCCTTTATATCCAGGTCCACTCTGGCCCGGAGTGGTAGCACCTGATATGGGTCCTATCTCTGGGTTAAATATAACTAAACCATGCTTCTTTCACTTTACTGATTTTTGCATTTAAACTGCGTATTTATGCTACACTGAATTGTTTAATATATATTGTTTAAAATAAAACTGTTTTCACATTGAGACTGCATACTAATTCTACACTGAATTGCTCGAAATAGAACTGTTTTTGACGTCTAAACTGTGTAATGCTGAACTGAATTATCTGAAATAAAACTGTTTGACATTTAACTCTATGTATTGCCCAGTCGGTTGAGGCTGTAGAATACACTGACTGCACATCTGCAGAGGGGTAAGACCCCCCAACGAGTGTCCTGGATATGACAATAAACAATCTGATGGTGAGGTTCCAGCAATGCTGGGGCCTTAGGGAATATGGAGTACCCCTTTATTGCCATTGCTCCCAGGTCCACCCTAGCTCGGCGTGGTAGCACCTGGTAGGGCCCTATCTATGGGTTATATAGAACTAACGGCATACTTATGTTAAACTGAATAGCTTGAAATAGAAATGTTTTTGACAATTGAACCGTGCTTACATTTTGAACTGCGTGCTTGTGCTAAACTGAATTATTTCAAATAGAACTGTTTTTTGACATTGAAACTGTATTTACACCAAACTAAATTGCTTAACATAGAACTGTTCTGACATGTAACTGTGTGTAAACAAAATCTGTACTTTTACTAAACTGAATTAGCTGAAGTAGAATTGCTTGCTAAACTGAATAGCTCGAAATAGAAATGTTTTTACAATTAAACTGTACTTACATTTAAACTGCGTGCTTATGCTTAACTGAATTGTTTTAAATTGAACTATTTTTGACATTGAAACTGTACTTATACTAAACTGAATTATTATATATAACTGCATGAATAGTTTGAAATAGAAATGTTTTTGACAATTAAACTGTGTACTTATGCTAAACAGAATTGTTATAAATAGAACTGACTATTTACATAAAAATGGATTTCGCGTTAAATATCCAACAAACCAACCAACCAAACTTGATTATATTTTGTTTAATTTCTTCGATTTTAATTTTATTTTCTGTGTCGTCTGGGTTTTCTATTTGAGGTTGACTATTTTCTCATTTGTTGCATTCATTTTCTGTTGCTGAAGTTTTTATATAGCCATTATGTGATTTTTTTAAAGCATTATCTGTTTTATTATTAACTGCGTTCATTTAAGGGCTACATTTTCATTTCATTGAATTTCAGCAACTAGCTGTTTTTTTGATATTATCTTTTTCAGCATTTATTAAGTAAAGTAAAAGTAAAGTTAGCGACCATAGTCGAGGGTGACCCGAAGGCTCCCTTTTCGATAGCTACTACACCAAGGTGTAGGGGAGGGCGCTACTCCATTCCCAGGATTGCTCCACTTTACCCTTGAACCGTACCTTATAATGCTGAGTGTTAAGCAAGGTGGTATCAAGTTCCATTTTTAAAGTCTTTGGTATGACTCGACCTGGGATTGAACCCAGGTCTCCCGGGCCATTGGCGAACACTCTAACTGCTGGGCCAATTAAGTAGTTGCTTTTAATTATATGTCTTCTAACATTGGTTAATGCATGTCAGTACATTTCTCGCTAAATGTCTTTGTTCGCCATATGCTGTAGATTCTTAACGTTAATTACATAAAAATGCATATAATATTTCTTTATAATCTTCTTTTGATCATTTTTTTCTTATGCTTTTTTTAAATGTTGTTGTAAAGATCTTTGTATGTCGGGGTAGGGATTATCTCAGTTCTTGTAGCTACCAAAATGAGTTATGGATGTTGTTCCAGTTGCTGATTTTTCGATCCCAGTCTGGTTCATCATTGAGAGATGCAGTCCTTTTAATCCACAGGAAGACCATTGTGATTTTCTTATATGATTTTGGTGCTTTTTATTTCTATTTCCAAGAAGTTTTTAGTTTTACAGGCACCATCATCGGAAAAATATACTATCATCATATAAATAATCCATAAAGAGATAATTTATGCTATCTTTTAGATTATGTTATAAATTTATACGTTTTGAATTCAAAGGAATGCAATGTGCTCTCTCGAAGCTCCGAAGTTTATCCGCCGCAACAGACTCCATTATTATAATATTTCATGACGGAAATGATACTGGGAAGAAGATTAAGATAAGTTTAACGTAATAGTTTAATCATATTTTTCTTTGGCTACCCTATACTTATAAAAAAGAACAAGAAAATAAACTGACAAAAAAAATGAAGAAAAAAAAAGAAAAATGAATAGATAAATCTACTAACAAAAACTCATGCAAACCAATATGTTGATATTAGTGTAACAACACAGAAGATAAGATTATTGTCTTTTTGAAGTGACGGCGTTTTGCTTCGTTATAATCTCCTCCTCCTCCTCCTCCTCCTCCTTCTTCTTCTTCTTCTTCTTCTTCTTCTTCTTCTTCTTCTTCTTCTTCTAATAATAATAATAATAATAATCATAATAATAGTAATAATAAACAGGTTCTCTAACACAAATTAGAACATATAAGACTAAATCTAAATATGTAGTCAACTTAACCTCCGATATCCTTCCTTTCCCTGTAAATGAAGGCACGTTCCCAGTTCGTGATCGAAAAGGTCAACATGAGCAGAGTAAACATTGCTTTCAAGAAAGACCGCTGTATAAGAAGGATGATTTTTAGTGTTTTGTGGGTTGATGAACACAGATCGACAAAAAAAAAAAGAGAAAAGGAAAATAAAAACAAAAATTTTAATCTTTCAACTTTAAATGGAAAAAAAGGTTTGAGAATCTATATTTGTAGATTATATATATATATGTGTGTGTGTGTGTGTGTGTGTGAGTGAGTGTGTGTGTGTGTGTGTGTGCGTGTGAGTGAGTGAGTGTGTGTGTGTGTGTGTGTGACCTTATTTCATTTTCAAAAAATTCAATATTTTAAAAATCTTTTCTATCAAGATAATAGTGTTTCCATAAAATAATGAATCCAAATAACTGATTATTCGAGAAAGGAAGATTTAAACTGAACCTACAATACCTAACTGATTAAAATAGTAAGAGACTGCTGGACTAAGTTAAAACTTAGGAAGAAAAGGAGAATTTTTTGAGGAAAGTTCACATTATTAACACCTTACTAGTGTAGCACCAGAGATTGTGACAATTGGTCTACAATCAAACTGCAGAGATCAATCTCCACGATAATCAATTATTGTTACCTGTTATCTTGTTCTGGCTTGTTACTGGATAATAAACTCTGAAGGAGGAGAGTATCATGCAAGCCATAATAGGTCTTGAGCTTTGGAAACCATGAGACACAGCATGGTGGATGTGAAGCATAGCCAATGAATTCAAAGGTGTATCAAGGGCGGAAGAACCAGCGGTAAGAAAGCTACTGCTATTCATTCATAAGGGTGGCATCTATCTATGCGAAAAATAGTCACCGAAAGATTTTCATGACTATAATTCAAACCATACGTCCAAACTGCACGACTTCATCCGAGTGAACGAGGAGCAAATTCTGTTGAGGTTGGAGCTCTGGCCCCAGTGTTCGAAAAATCAGCTACAGAGCCCAAACTTAACTTATTAAGATGCAAAAAACATACCGACTTTGAACGTTAAATCATTAAATATAATAAACCAGCTATCAGAGTTTACACCTTCTGCAGCTGAGCAGAATGTAGACATCATATGCATATAAGACTATAGCGAGAAAGAACTACAATACCAAGATCCCAGAAATAGTTGGACATTTGCATCGGCATCTATATGGAAAAAGTCCGTCAATACTACCACTAGAGATATTGTAATGCTTCTCAGTTCTCGTGTCTTAAAATCAATAAATCCAACCGAGAATGATGTGTGCTACATTTAATGGCAATCTCTATAAAACAATAGTCCCATGTTATGGTTTCACCAATGCCATTGATAAAACGAAAATCACCAAATTCTATAATAAGCTATATTCCCTTTTGCGACACATTCCCAAACACAATGTTCTGATGATCGGTGGAGACATTAATAAGACTCATATAAGTAAAGCCGAAAATTATAAATTAAGTTCACACAATTCGCCACACAGAAATGGTGAATATCTGTTAATTTTCTAGAGACTACATTCCAAAAATGTAAAGAAAAACTATGGACTTACACTTACCCTAATAACTCAGAAGCACAGATTTCATATTTATAAACAAGGAGTGAATAAACAGTGCATTGAACTCTGAAACATAGTCCTCCTTTAAAGTATTATCTTCTGATCACTGAATCGTCTCAGCAAGGATTCACAGAAATAAAAACAAACAGGTAAAGTCTCACGATAATCCTTACCTACCAATAGCGATATAGGCTATCAATATTCGGTATTGGCCAGAAACAAGTTTGATATTCTTCAGAAGACATTTGAAAGGTATACTCCAAATCACGATTGTGAAAACTTTGTTACCGTCCATGTAGAACCAAGCATCGAGCGCATACCAGCCAAACCAAGAGCCAAATATTGAGTTCTATGGGGAGCAATATCATAAAAAATCATCCTTATTTAATAGATAAAACCCAGCAAGCGCCAATGTGCAGAAACTTAGGAACGCTCAGGGAGAATCTGGAAAAACATACTCAAAAGAATAATTAAAATAAAAATCTATAAAATCAGAAATACGGTAGAAGATAAACAATCATGATTAGCATGACACGAAAAGCACCTCGAGAGCAAATCTAAAAGCTGCCAGCTAAGAAGAAAAAATACAGAAGTGGAAAAACCATTTCAAGATTCTGTTTGGAAATCCTCTTGAAATCATGAATACAACAGTCTAAAAAAATTATTATTCGTCAACTTGATGTCAAGCTTGGACAGTAAAGAGGAAAAACATGACGCAAAAATCAAAAAGAGGAAAGCTGCCGGCCTCGACGAAATACCTCCTGAATTGTGGAAAATAAAGAAATTTGACGACACACTTCAATTACGCAATACTGCTATAAACAAAACACAATCGAGAAATGGAGTAAAGACAGCATTCTATTTTTATACAAGAAAGGCAACCTCAGAATAACTAAAAACCACTGAAGCATAGCTCTTATTGTTGTCACTGCTAAAGTTTATAAAATTATCTAAAATAATCAGAACGGATTTCAGATCCAGACCCTCACAGATTCTCACTATCCGTCAAATCATCGAAGGAGTATGTGCAAAAGATTTCTCGGTAACTCAACTGTTTGTAGATTTCTCCAAGACATTTGATTCCTTATATAGAGGAAAGATGGAGCAAATACTACTTGCATATGGTCTCCCCAAAGAAACTGTTACTGATATAATAATGCTTTACAAAAACACTAAATAGAGATACCAACTTCTTTGTCATTGTTCCTTGAGACTAATAAGGAGATAATACATTAGCACCATATTTCTTTATAATCTGCCTACATTCTTCGAACGTCAATAGATCTAATAAAAGAAAATTGTTTCACATAAAAAAGACAAGAAGGAGAAACTATGATAGACACTAACTACGCAGATGATCAAGCGCTTCTCGCAAATACACCTGTCAATGTCAAATCCCTATTGCATAGCAAATAAGCATCAGGAGGCATTTGCTTCTATATGCAAATAAAACAGAATTTGTGTGTTTTAAACAAGATGGAGCTTATCTCTACTCAAAGTGGTAAGTCTCTAAAATTAGTGGACCAAATCCCATACCTCCGTAGCAACATCTCATCTACTGAAAGTGATGTCAAAATACGCCTAATGAAGGCTTGGACTGTTATAGACTGGTTATCGATCATAGGGAAGTTTTATCAATCCAATAAAATAAAACGGTATTTCTTCCTAGCTGTAGCTGTGTTCATATTACTCTATGAATTTACTTCATAGATGTTTACGGAACACTTTGAGAAAAACTTAGATGGGAATTACACAAGATTGCAACATGTTGTTTTGAACAAATCCTGGAAGACGCAGCCCACAATTGCAGTTATACAAACAATCCAAGTAAGACGAACAAGATACGAAGCACTTGTTAGAGAAAAAGGGGCGAACTTATGGATTCCTACACCAGAACCCACCAGTGTTGGCTGGCCAGCAAAGACTTACATACATCAGCTCTGTACGGACACTGGATGCAGTCAAGAGGGTCTGCGTAGACCGTAGGACTATAGGGACAGACAGACAGACAACAACGTGCTGTCAGCACGACTTGATGATGATGATGATGATGATGATGATGATGATGATATGTATTAGAGATAATGAAAATAAACCCGACACTATGTAAATATAAAGGTATGAAAAGATAAAATATTCGGAGAACGTATTTATTTATATATTATAATTGTACTTTTTTGGTTAAACCCTTCTCAGGGTGATGTTAAAACGCAATGGTATGATACGTCATTCTCATGTCTTCTCACACACTTTTCCGGAGCATATAAAGACTTTCTTGTAATCTTCGCTGAAAATCTAAAATTTTCAGAAAGTTTTACTTTCAAAAAGCCAGACAGTTGGGATTGGAACTACGCAACAAAACGGCAGAGAAACTCACACTGGAAATATTTGAGGTAAATAAAGAATAAATTTTCAAATTACAACAAAAACTGAAATTTCTAGGTTATAACAACTGGAAACATGTCCCTAAGAACAGTCTTTTTCATAAGATATCGACCACCAAACTCAATTCAATTGAAATGGAGGCCCTTCATTTTGGTCTAATATTCATTATTGGATTAAAAAATCCACAGCATTATAGACGCAATGATTCGGATTTTGTGATGTTGAACGAATAATCACATTTTACTAAGAAGACATATAGATGCATTAAAATGCATTAAAAGCTGGTAAACCCCAACTAATGATATTATCATCATATCTTCAGACAAAGGTGGAGGTGTTGTCATTATGGACTCTACATAATATAACAACTAATAGAATTATTAGAAGGCAAAAACACATGGACAAATTACTATATCTAAAAGTATAGATATTTTCAATAAGTCTTATAATTAATTGTTGGTTGGTTAGTGTTTTATGACATATCAACCCTTGTAGGTAATTTAATGCTAAATCTTGTTATTTATTTATTCATTCTTTTTTTTTTTTTTTTGCATTTATATATTTTATAGGCGAATTGTTTCTCGGTGAATATTTTTGTACTTAAACTAATTGCCCGAGCACCAGACAAAGGCTAGAGAAATTTTGCTTCACAGTAAATATCTATATTTTTAGTTATAATTTTTTTGCATAATTTGTCCATATGTAACTTTGTCTTTCGGGTAATTTATAGAGGGTCTTGTTTCGTAGATGTATATATATATATATGTATATATATATATATCTGCTAGATTAAGGTTTGCAATTATGTTGTCTATTTCAATATTCATACATTCTATGCAATTGGATCTATTTAGGGTTTGGTTGTTCTTTGGAAGTTACAATGCTTTTCAATCATCATCATCATCATCATCATCTAGTCGTGCTGACCACACAAAGTCCTCTCTTCCTCTTTTCCTATCAGTCTCAATCGTCCATCGCTCATGGTGAGTCCTCTAGACGGCATCCAGCATCCACACAGTGCTAATGTAAGTAAACCTTTGCTAGTCGGCCAACCCTGGTGTGACCATGTAAAGGGGTCCATGTAAAGAGAACGTCGCTTATGAGTTCATCCTTACTTCTCCAGTAATGCATCACATTGTTTCTAATTTTTTTCAGTACTGCATCAAGTTCTTCCTCTGTGAACAGTCCTAGTTTGATGTCAATGTGGCTATTAAGGATTTTTGATACATTTATCAATGATCTCAGGGGTTTTCTTAGTTGATTCTTTACACTTTTGAGATCTTTCTTCGAGGCTGGTCACTTTTAGTTTTGCTCTCGAGGTAAGTTTCGTTCTACTTACTGAATTTATTGCCTGTAATGATAATCGTGATTGTTTAATCACATTCTACTTAATTTCTGATTTTATTGATTTGGTCTTGAATACATTCTAGTTGTTCATTTTGGTATGTGGGAGTTCTCTCTGGACTTTCTCAAGGTTCAGTGCATTGGCATTTATTGGATTTCTTTTATCAAGTAAGGACGAAATTTCCCAGTTATCTCGCTTTTTCCAAACTGCTATTGACTCCCAGGGAACTCTCTCTCTCTCTCTCTCTCTCTCTCTCTCTCTCTCTATATATATATATATATATATATATATTAGCAAAGTAAAATAAGATAAATACTATTTACGATGTTTTTTCCACTGTGTTCAATATCCGGTATGGAGTCCAATACTGACTGTAGATAAAAGTTTTTTTTACAAATCTAAGACAAACAAAACAAAACTAAAAAAGTCAACTTTCAAAATGTTTATAATGGATTTCAAACTTTTCAAAAGGTTTTAAATAGTGATTTTATCTACGTTCAGTATTCGAGTTTCTCCATCTTAGTCTTTATCAGTCTGTTTCTCTGTATCTATCTATCTATCTATCTATCTATCTATCTATCATTTTTATTGTCCTATTTACCAAGCTGCGACATAAAAACAAAAGATGTGCTGCCAACAAAACCAACATAATATAATGACTCTGAGACTTGGCATGGTTTTGGGATCAAAGCATCTTTATTACTAAACTGTAGTCCCCTAACCATATCTTATAATTCCACCAGACATTATTCACTTCCCACTTAAGTCTCTTCCATTTAGTTGAGTCATTAACAATTTAAGACAAAACAACATAACAGTCAAAATATAATCTGAAAACTCGAAGAGTTGAGTTCAAATCTTGATGAGGAATAAGAGAAAGTCATGAATAAATCTTTTCTCTTCCCGTTCTACTTTTCGGTAGAAGAGAAAAAACTTTAAATAAGCTTTAATTCATTAAAAATGAAATTATGTCACTTCCTGCTTGTGACAGTTGGATAAATGCATAAAGATTAAATGTTCATAATTCACCTCTTTTTGTTATTTGTACATTTAAAAATAATTTTTACTTTATTTCTTACATTTAAGATAATTAGAATGCTAATTGCGAAAAATACAGTCGAAGCTTTTTTAAAACACATACAATATCCTGCAAAAGTTTTCGGTCACTTTAAACTATTTAAAATTTCTACTTATTGCCAACTTATTATTGGATCTTTTGCATAGCGTTTTTTATTATTGAAACATTGGCTCGCTGGGGGTAATTTCTATATTTAATCTATATGTAGTAGGGATTCTGAATGAGAGGAGAAGATGCGAGACCACCACTAAAAATGGCCGTGCAAAAGTTTTCGGCCACCTCACGTTAATCAACCAAGGTACAGTGTTTGAAACGGAAAATTTCTATTATGAAAATTTTTTACATAGTGTTTATTTAAAGAAGTTACCGTACGTTGTTAATATTTCGTGTGGCTCCTTTTAGCTTGAATAATCGCTTCAATGCGCCTGGAAAGAGATCCTTCACCCACTTCATTGGTATGAGATACCATTTTCTGCGGCTGAGCTCTCACAACTCTTCGGGATTGCGTCGATACTTCTGAAAAACTCTCCTCTTTAGTTCTGTCCACATTTACTCGGTGATATTTAAGTCAGGTTTCAGACTTAAATATCAGCCAATCTCAATACGGTAATACCGTATCCATCTGCCAAAATTTGTTGGGTTGCTTGTGATCCGTAGTATGGAGCTCCGTCATTCTGAAAAATCTCACCTTCATTCAAGTTTGGTATCAAATTTTTCTTCGGGAATAGAATGCATTTGGCACTTTTCAAGTCTCTGTCAATCTTAACCAACTTATTTAAACCATTACTTTTTATGTATCCCTAAAGCATCACTCTTACCGTCAAACTTCAATGTTTTCGTCATGTAACTTAGGTCGTTTCCTTCTGATAAATCATCGCTTATTTGAATGCAGCTATATCCTAGTTTCATCACTGAATATGATCTTATTCAAAGCATATGCATTCCATAGTTCGTACTTCTTTGACCAACTTAACTTTGCTTTCAAAGCTTTTTGGTTAATGCTGGTATCTTAGCTGCAATTTACACCTTCAGTCCGTGTTCTCGAAAGATGTCTATTAACACTAAATTGGACAAATTCATTCATCACTTATCTTGTTGTCTTCTCTGTTGAGATTTTAATTTCCTAATCAATTCCTGTACCGTCCTCTGCTGAAACACTTCGAATGCCTTGAAAATTCGGGGCGGGGGGGGGGTCTGAGATCCCACTTCTTGAAATTTTGAGTTCCTTGGAAATTGCTCACTTGCTCATATTCATGACCATCTTTCTTTGGAAATTTTCACCATGATTTTAGGTGTTAGAATTTTCACAATATTTAAGAAAAAATCAGTGCTGTTGCGGAAAAATATTTACTCATTAGTAGAGGAAAATTTTCCTGTTTTAAAAGATTATATATGAGGTGGCCGAAAACTTTTGCGCGGTTAGTTTTGGAGGTAGACTTGCATCTTCCCATCTCATTCAGAATCCCTACTAGAAACTATTACGATTAGATGTGGAAATGATTCCAACTGGGCCAATGTTTCATCTGTAAAAAGCGCAACTTATAAGTTTGCAATTAGTAGAAATTTACTCTAGTTTAAAGTAGCAGAAGACTTTTGTATGGCACTAAATACATACACACACATGCGTGTGCACCTGCACATACACACGTTCTCCCATGCTATATATATATATATATATAGTTTACTAAATTTATAGATAAATAATGTTCAATATCTGTGATTGAGCATATAGGTCTAAGTTAGGATAGTACAGAAATTGTCAACAGCGCTTAGTGACTGTCAGTTTCCCCCTATCCCAATATATATATATATATATATATATATATATATATATATATATATATATATATATATATATTTGGTCCAGTTAAACCGGAGTTGGGAGTAATTCCCTCAGGATAAGAAGTTATTCAAGCATGAATATTTAAAATTTTCCTGGTAAAGAGCTCAATGTACCAATAATACAGAGCAATAAATTCTATAAGAAAAACAACGAAACCGGTCACATAGGATTATAAATTTATTTCAATCCTGTTACGCATTTTTGAGGTTTTCAAAAACACGAAAAAAGTAACAGGACTTCTTCAGATCATTTTGGATAAAAAAATTGAATAGACACATGGTAGTGGGAGGGGATAGTATGAGGGGGTCGAAGAGGTGGGAGGGAGTCGAAGAGGGGTGAGGATTTACCTCTTCATTAAGCCCACTTCCGTTTTAAATTTAACTTTCGGTGAGCAGTGTAGTAAATATTGTTTTTTAAAAGGTTTTTTAAAAATTAATATTTAGACCTAACTTACAGGTTTTTTATTGACTAAGATTTAAACTTTAAATACAAAATTCAAGTAAAGGTACAGTATTAGATATTTTGAAATTAAAGCAAATATTTAATTTATTTACTATATTTTAACATTTCAAAATTATTTAGAAAGCATTAATTCGTTCCACTTTTTATGCGTAGTACGTATGTATTATATTCTTTTTCACAATTTTCTATCTAACAATTTATTTTATTTATTCTCAAAATTAGCTCTATGTTGTTATAGAAAAATTTTGTTAATTATTTATAGTTTAAATTTAGCCCTATGTCTACACCTAGCTATTAGTTGATTTCTCTTATTTAATAATTTTTTTGGCTCAGGAAAAAGCAAAATGTGGATTTTTTCTTCAAGACACAGGTTGCACCTACTTTCGAAAGATTTTGGGGTACTAGATCTTTTCAATATGGACCATTGTATTTCCGGGGTTAACCCTTTAACTTTTAATCTCCAATAATGTTTAGATAGAGCAGTTTGATTTTTTTGATGCTCATGGGAGAAGGAGAATTTATGATTTCCATACCTAATTTTAAAATTAGTAGATGAAATGCCAATATAACATTTCTTATCATTTATGTTCTCTTTTGGATAAATAATAGCTTGATATACTACGTTATCTGAATTACACAAACCATTCATTGGACAATCACTTCGAGATTTACAGTTAATTTTCTATTTTTTTACTACTACTACTACTACTACTACTACTACTACTACTACTACTACTACTATTATTATTATTATTATTATTTTTTTTTTTTTTTTTTTTTTTTTTACTCGGTTACGAAATTTATTAATTAATTCATTATTATGACTATTTATTATTTGAGAAATATTTTTTGTGCAAGAATAAGTTATTTTCAAGATTTTCCTATTAAATATTTTATGTAATATATTATCTTGTTTAAAATGTTTATCTATCAGTCTCAAAAAATATTTACCTACATCTATATTTGCTAGTTTACAAAAAGTGGGGTTAAACCATATAATTTTCCTTTTTCTATTTTTATTATTTTGATCGTAATTATTATTTTCTTTAGTAATTTCATTTGTTATATTTTCATTTAAATACCTAAAATCCTCCTTAAAACCACTATTTTTAAGGGCATTTATATATCTTTTACTACTCTCTTTGAAAATCTTTTCATTTGCAGATAGATTACCTATTCTTAAATTTACCGCTTTTGGGATTTGCTTAATTATGTTTTTAGGGTGATTAGAATTAACATTAATGTACATTGGGTTCTGATTGGTCTTTATGAAAGGTTTATAGGAATTATTTGATAGATCTAAAGTCACATCCAAGAAATTGACTATTTTAATATTAGATTTAAAACGGAAGTGGGCTTAATGAAGAGGTAAATCCTCACCCCTCTTCGACTCCCTCCCACCTCTTCGACTCCCTCATACTATCCCATCCCACTACCATGTGTCTATTCAATTTTTTTATCCAAAATGATCTGAAGAAGTCCTGTTACTTTTTTCGTGTTTTTGAAAATCTCAAAAATGCGTAACAGGATTGAAATAAATTTATAATCCTATGTGACCGGTTTCGTTGTTTTTCTTAAAGAAAGTATATATATATATATATTGACAGCATTTCTTCATTAATACAAATTTCGTTGAATATAATAGGCATTTTTTGTCTATATATTTTCTTGTTGATCCTTTGATATTGCCGTATTGATTCTATAATATTTGGTGGGAATTGATTGATATATTTTCCATAATTGTTGATTTTCCAAGTACTTAAATGTCTTTAGCTACTGACACTATTTATAGAACAATTTTAAAAGTAAACGCTACACACTCCAACGGGAGTGACGCTCTTCTTCTTACAAAGTTTTAATGTACATACAAAAGTTACATCACTTTTGTAATAGATCCTCCCTTGATGATTGCCCAAAGTCGGGCAGAAAGTACTTGGGAAATAAACAATTATGGAAAATACATCAATTAATTCCCGCTGAATACGATAAAAGCAACACGGCAATATGAAAGGATCAACAAGAAAATATGTAGACAAAAATGTCTATTATGTTCAACGAAATTTTGTATATATATATATATATATATATATATATATATATATATATATATATATATATGTATTTACAGTGTATCACAAAAGTGAGTACACCCTTCACATTTCTGCAGATATTTAAGTATATCTCTTCATGGGACAACACTGACAAAACGACACTTTCACACAATGAAAAGTAGTCTGTATGCAGCTTATATAACAGAGTTAATTTATTTTCCCCTCAAAATAACTCAAAATATAACCATCAAAAGCTAAACCCCTGCCAACAAAAGTGAGTACATCCCTTACGGAAAGTTATCAATATTAACATACACCATGTCAATTGTCAATATTTTGTGTGGCCACTATCATTATCCAGAACTGCCTTTACTCTCCTGGGCATGGAGTTTACCAGAGCTTCACAGGTAGCCACTGGAATGCTCTTCCACTCCTCCATGATGACGTCGCAGAGCTGGCAGATATTTGAGACTTTGCACACCTCAACCTTCCGCTTAAGGATCCCCCAAAGATGTTCTATTGGGTTCAAGTCAGGAGACATGATTGGCCAGCTTTACCCTCAGCCTCTTCAGTAAAGCAATGATGGTCTTGGAGGCGTGTTTGGAGTCATTGTCATGCTGGAACACTGCCCAGCGACCCAGTTTCTGGAGGGAGGGGATCATGCTCTGCTGCAGTATTTCACAGTACATGACAGAGTTCATGTTTCCCTCAATGAAATATAACTCTCCAACACCAGTAGCACTCATGCAGCCTTAGACCATGACATTCCCACCTCCATGCCTGACTGTAGTCATGACACACTTATCTTTGTACTCCTCACCTGGTTGCCGCCACAATTGCTTGAAGCCATCAGAACCAAACAAATTAATCTTCATCTCATCAGACCATAGGACATGGTTCCAGTAATCCATGTGCTTTGCCTTCAGCAAATTGTTTGAAGGCTTTCTTGTGTATTGTCTTCAGAAGAGGCTTCCTCCTGGGGTGATAGCCATGCACACCAATTTGATGTAGAGTGTGGCGTATGGTCTGAGCACTAACAGGCTGACCCCCCACCTCTTCAATCTCTGCAGTAATGCTGACTAAACTCCTACGCCGATCTCTCAAAGAAAGCATTTGGATGTGACGCTCAGCACGTGCGCTCAGCTTCTTTGGATGACCTACCCGAGGCCTTTTCTAGGTGGACCCCGCACTTTTAAAACGCTGGATAATCTTAGCCACTGTGCTGCAGCTCAGTTTCAGGGTGTTGTTAATATTCTTGTAGCCTTGGCCATCTTCATTTAGCACAACCATACGTCTTTTAAGATTCTCAGAGTTCTTTGCCATGTGGTGCAATGTTGGAACTTTCAGTGACCACTATGAGAGAGTGTGAGAGCTGCACTACAAATTTGAACACACCTGCTCCCTATGCACATGGGCCTAGTAACACATGGGCCTAGTAACACTAATGAGTCACATGACATTTTGGAGGGAAAATGACAGGAAGTACTCAATTTGGACATTTAGGGGTGTAGTTTCTTATGGGTGTACTAACTTTTGTTGTCAGAGGTTTAGCTTTTAATGGTTATATTTTGAGTTATTTTGAGGGGAAAATAAATTAACTCTGTTATATAAGCTGCATACAGACTACTTTTCATTGTGTGAAAGTGTCATTTTGTCAGTGTTGTCCCATGAAGAGATATACTTAAATATCTGCAGAAATGTGAAGGGTGTACTCACTTTTGTTATACACTATATATATATATATATATATATATATATATATATATAGCATTGCCCGTTTATCAAGTAATTCTTTATAAAAAGTTAATTTTCTTCTAAACCAGAATTTTATTATTTCAATTTCTATACAGTCAAATCTTTTATATTATTTTGTATTATTATTATCAAACTCTATTGCCTTCCATTTCAACAGTATACAATCTTTGAATTGTGTCGTGGATTATCGCCATTTTTCTATTTTCCTTTTATGTTAATTTCCCAAGTGCTTAGACTGCTACATATTCATAGTTTTCGTTACAGCGTTTCAGTAATGTAGAGCATGGTCATTAGTAACCAATAATATTCGTTGTTATTGTTTAATGTTTCACTAAGAATGATAAAATACTGTACCTTTTGTTTAAAAGAATTTTTTTATTAAAAAATAGCGAGTATGTACTTATTTGTAGGCGATATACTAGATGCGTTCAAAAAGCATCTGTACCAAAACGGAAATGGACAATAAATGAAATGTCAATTTCTTTCAAAATACTCCTCTTATATTGTGTTATTCAACACAATTATTTCAGCAATTTTTCTTTGGTCAAAGCATCTATGAAATACTTCGAGATAAGGTATAAAAATGAGCTGTCGTATTTCTTTAAATGATCTTCTCGTCTTCAAATCTGAATTAATTTCCCACTTCGGAAACAAGAAAAAGTCATTCGGATATAGACTTGTTTAGCATGGAGGGTACTGCACTTGCACAAACCATTGCTTTGCCACAAACTGCTGTTCAAAAAGCATCCTGATTTGCGTCAGATTTTTTTTACAAACTGATACGGATTTGTCTCTTTGAAGTCGAGACATTAGTCTAGACATTATCACTTTATTATATAAGTTGTTTTCCAGATACTTTTTGATTAAACCGCGTTGCAATATGGAAGATGCCGATTTTTAAAATTTTTATCTTGGTACTGTATAAAGATATTAGAAGGTAGCAGATATTTCAAAGTCTTAAGTCATCTTTGTGATGTAGTAAAACTCATAACAATGCACCGCTTGTTTATGCATGCACAGGGCCGTGTTAATGCACAAAAATATATACACTGTATTAATGTGAAGTTTCAGTGCTGTTGATACGATTTTATTTTCTGACAATATATATATATATATATATATATATATATATATATATATATATATATATATGCGTGCGTGCGTACGTGCGTTCAGACAGAATAAGCTCCTAGATATAAAAATATCACCTCACAGATGCTAGTTGTGCAGAGCAGGCCCTTGAATAGCAACAGCCATGTCATTTTTGTTGCCATCATGAGGTGGAGTGGAGTGGAAAACATCGTTGTTTGTGATTGAAACTTTTGAATAAATCGTGACTCTCTCATTGCAATGCAGCGGTTATTTTGTAAGTATTTCGAAGTAGGATAACACAGAAGAGTTCCTGATTGGAAATCGTACTGTTATGGGTCGGAAATTTCAGAGAAACAAAAAAGAATGAAATCGCCAAGAAGACTTAGCAAGAAAATGACTGCAGAGTGAGGCTCTCGTGCTAGAAGCAAATTGAATTAGCAAGGATTGAATTTAGAATAGTTACAATATGCGTAACATACATATACAGATACGTAGGAACGTATGTGCATTCGCCATATATGTAGATGTAGATCAAAAATGAATCCATTTTGGAAGGAAATAATCGGAATAGTCTTTGCTGTATTGACGTCTTAAATCAGATCCATTTTTGGCAGGAGGAAAGAAATAAGTTACTGTACCTTTACATAACCAAGAGGCCCACCAACTAAATGATCCGACTGAACTTATTAAATGATCACAAGATGCAAGCACGGCCAAATCAACTTCCCTAGGTTCTTGTTCGACAAAATAAATATCCCTTCCTACGAGATTTTGTTTCCCCCAAATAATCTCATTAGAACAGACGACAAACACTGCTTTTTGATATTTTGAACGGAACCAATTCATAGCCTGACGAAAATACTCTACAGTCCCGACTGTATAACCGTATTTATTATCTACCATATCACCTCGACGGATGTGGACTCCAATTAGGGTGATCTTTGATTGTTTTGACCCTTTCGACTGGAGATAGACAGTCGTAATATTCAATAGTATTTTATTGGCTTTCTTTTGTATGTGTGTCTTAAAAGTGAACTGCGAACGTAGATCATCAAAGAAAGCCTCAAAGTATTTATAAGATTGGAGATAGCCTATGATCCAGAAACTGTGGGAGTTTTTTATGTTCAATAATTGTTTATTCAACGCACAATTCTGTGTTTCACCGTAATTAATAAATCCTTTACATAATGTATAATTCGGCACAATACGGAGATTGTTTGAACCAAGACGAAATACCTTGAGAAGATCGTTGTTATTATTTATAACTAAATCCATATTTTTCATTCGGGATAAGCCATAAGCGGAAGCATACAGAAACATTATATTTCCAAGACCGCCAATATAGTTTATGCAAATAAGTTTTCGGCTTTTTTTCAATTTAGATTGAGTATTAATAATATTTTTCTGGTATTTTTCCACTTTTGTATACTTAAGTATTTGTATTTCCTTGTTGCCATTGATATGAGCTTTGTTGGAAATTCGTTGGAAATGCCATTTATTTAATTGCCGAAGCATCTGAGTCCGTTCAGGAAAATATTTGATGTTTAGATAAATGATGAAAATCATAATAGATAGGCAAATCGCAACCAGGGATTTGATTCCGTCTGAAAGTAAAAGAAAAAGAACGTTATCAAAGAAATAGGATTGAGACGTAGGCTTTAGGGGCTGCAGCTCAAGAGTCTCTGCCTTCAGGAGGTTCTCAAGATATCAAGCGAAAATTTCTTTCATTTGGAAATGAAGAATCAAAAGTACAAGGATGAGTTAAAAGTTTTGCAATATTTTGGCAACGTGAGGCACAATTCGGTAGCTTTTTATGCTTTTGTCGTAGTTTCGAAGGTGACGAACTACACTGAACTGTGAGATGCGAGCTCGCCTGATACTTTCCGAATCCTGCTTACCGTATTTGCTTTTACAGCTTGGAGAACGGCTTCGGAATCTTTTATTTTAAGCCTACTTAACCTTGTCTGATTGTCGAGGTTCCTGAAACTCGAGCTAAATTTCTTGAACCATCTGTTTACTGTACTTTCAACTTGTATACAACAATTTCTTGTTGCTTCCGCGGCGTTATAGCCCCGTTTAAACTCGTAAAGTTCCCGAATTAGATTATGTTGCATGTTCATCTCAAACAGAGTGAAGCAATGCACAATGTGTCAGCGCACCAACTACCGTAATACTATCAACCATAGCAGGTGCCTACAATGGTTTGAAGTGTTTCAATAACGTGATATACGCACCACAAACTAGTACTTACCAAAATATTGTAAAACTTATAATCCACTCAAGTATTATATATTATTTTTTTTATAAATCTTCCGCATTAAAATATTTAAATAATTTGTGCATTCAATGGTAACTAATTTGACAGAAGAGAAGGAAAAACATTAACTATTTAATTCTATTTCGGAGAAATTTGTCTCCGAGAAATTACGTTAGGTAAATATTTGAATTTTAATTGTAGTTAGACTTGTAAAAAGAAATTCAGTATTTTAAAAAGCTTTTTTCCTTTTGGGTATATTATTGGGAGCCTCATATCTTCCGCCGAAGGGGCATAAAAAGTCTTAATCAGATACCACTCATAAATGGTTATCATTAGTAAGATCAATAATAAACTAAAGCAATGACTTCCAGTGATCTGAGGTGCCTTTCTGTGGCCTGATTTATATTATTGATTTATTTATTTTATTTCCACAGGACTATAAGATCTAAAAAAGCCGAGCTCTAAAATCCATGGATTCTGAAAATGATTTAAACGCCTGGAAAGAAAAAGCAAGGTCGGCATGCAATAAGATGAACAAAATATGGCGTTCCAATCTACCTTACAATCAAGATACAACTTTTTCCAATAAACATCTATCCAATCTTTTTGATTGTGACGTAAAAGATTGTGGCTTGGGTAAAGGAAAATAACAGTTTTCTTACCTCAAAATACACGACATGATGCAGCGACATATTTTATGTAAAGCAAAATCACAGAAAGCTAAAATGATCTGCCTTTCCTTTCTGAAGGAAGCCACAAGCATTGATCGGTCAGTCGATCGTGACTTGGCATAATAAAAGACTGGGGAAAATTTTGCGCGGTGTCTTTTTGACACTTCACTTAGTGAGTTGATCTTGCGTGCACACGAACGAAAACTGGTGAATTAGAAAGGAATATGCGGTGTTCGACGAGAATTTGTCTCCTGTGGACTGGTGTTCCGACTTTTGATGCTGGACCAGCGAGAAGAGACTCATTTGGTTATAGTATGCTTTAAAATGTGGGTATTTTCATCTAAACAACCAAGATGACTCGATGGAATTTAGACTTCTTTATTTTGTGATCTCAAAATATAGACATCATAAAATGAGATAAAAGCAATGTTTGTTAATTCAGATGTTTGACGAGAGAGAGAGAGAGAGAGAGAGAGAGAGAGAGAGAGAGAGAGAGAGAGAGAGAGAGATTTGCTGGCCACTGCTATCTCCCACCTGAACCTCTGGAAATCACTATCTCTAACCAACAAAAGAGGCCGTCAGCTGACATATCAAAATGCCAGGGATTCGAGAATTGAAGTAGGAGATTTGGCTTCCACAATGCGTAAAAGGCCCAGTTATAAATCTATAGTTGAGTCCATTTCAGATTAGGCCGCAGGAATATGATGAGAGCAGAAACTTATTATCTGCAGTAGATATGAAATTGATTTAGTAAGTAACAAGATTGATTTTTTTCACATTCCCAATTTCCATTGAAACTCATTGAAATAATATTGACCTTGAGTAAATGTCTCTCAGATTTCATGTTCAGCTAATTAATCTTAGATCATTTACACTGTTTTTGGTTAAGTGCGTTGTGAAAATGGAGCACGAAATCATATTCTATGTCAAACAAAGCGACAGAAAAATGTTATACGTTAACATTGGCTTAAGAAATCAAGGTCGATTCCTGGCATAGGTTTTTAGGTCACACAAAACATGTTCGGGTGACCGGAAGACTGAAAGATGGATCCTGTTCTTGTCAGCCACTTATTGAAGTGAAAAAAATCGATAAAAGAGAAGAGACGCATTAAATCTGATCGATCGTGAGAACGATTGATAATTAACATTGATCAACTGGCTTTAAATAAAAGTTGCTAACTAGAAAAAATTCTTATTACTTTCTTGATGAAGTCATTGCGAAGAATATTTTTGAATAAAAATATGATTATTTTCTGACCCCCAAATCAAAACCAAGCTCAATGATAGCCTAACTGTTGCGAACATGCATTTCGATCCTTTGCAACGAATTCCAAAAGTAAAACTACCTGTAAGGTATTTCTAGTGCAAAATGATTGGACATATATTCCCGTAATAAAATCAGTCTCATTATATTTCGAAATAAATCCATAACAATGCATTCTCATAAAATACTTTCCAAATTATTCCTAATCAATAAAATTTACGAATAATCTACAATGCGTTCCGATAGTAAAATAAATTTCAATGCATTTTTGTAACAAAATCATTTACAATATATAATTATTCCTATAGAAAAGTCTTTTTCAGTGCATTACTCTCTTTAAAAATACTCTATAATGTATTCTTTTATTAAAATAATTTCCCATGCATTCTTATAGTAAAACTATTTTCAATGAATTCATACAGGAAAACCATTTGTAATGCATCCATATAGGAAAATCATTAAGATATATTCCTATTTTTAAATTATTCTTATTCTTGTAATAAAATCATTTGCAACATATTCTTGTATTAACAAAAGTTAATGGTTTCACATGTTTGTTAAGTGTCAAAATTCTCAATGATTTGTCCCAGCGTTTAACTCGTCCACTAAGAAATTGGCAATGTATTCATATAGTAAAATTATTCATTTACAATGCATTTCTTGTAGAAATGCATTACTCTTGTTACTGAGAAACTTGAACTTTACAAAACAAAGTGCAACTATCATTGGCTTACATTCATTTACTATATCAACGCTTTTTTTATTTTAGATTTTTATGCTTAATTTTTTCTGAGATTTTTTCATTGTCGTTTGTGGTTTACTTACATCTAAACTTCTTCATTTTCTTTTCTCCAAAAAAAAGCTAAAAGGAAAAGAAAAAAGAAAAAAACATTAATAATAATAATAATAACTGATGTGAAAAATTATCAAGGAGTATAATAATAATAATAATAATAATAATAATAATAATAATAATAATAATAATAATTCAAGTCAGAACCGAAGACAAAGCAGAAGGGAGCAAAAAGCAACCCCAACAAAAAATAAAAAATCAACACGTTTCACCATGAATTTCCAAGAAAATCCGCCAATTGTATGCATTGATTTCAAAATTTGTCTTTGCTTTTAGTATTTGGAACTAAAGCTGTATTTTTATTTTTGTTACTTGCATTTTTGTTGTCTCTAAGGTTTTGGCTGTTTAGATAAATTAAGGCAAATACTGCTAATATAGTGTTTAACGTGTTTCTATCAAAGCCACTTATCATTAACAGATACGGAATATCTAAGTATTATAACCCACAGCACCTAATTGCTCTTGGGCTGAACAATAGGGAAAATAATAAATTGCTAGACTTTAACTAAGTTATACCTTAACAAAAATTAATTAGAAGCTATGGGAAGCAGCATGGTGGGTGTGAAGATAAGAGGAAGAATCCAAAGTTGGGTCCACGATGAGTATCACCTTTGCTGACCGGTAAAACTTCATAGTTTAACAGACTGGATCAAATAGTTCTGTCAGGAAACTATTGCAACTCATCGATAAGAGTGGCGTCGATTGATCAGAATAAAACAGCCAAACTCTTTTTTGTGACCTGCATATGATTTCTCTTACTTAAGAGAACTTGGTCACATCTGTGACAGGTGCACAAATTTTAAACAACCCCTGGGTCTGATATAGCCGCAGTAAACTACCTATGATGAAAATGACAAATCGAAACATAACACAACATGGAACCCAGACAACAGGTTTAGGTGTCATGATCAGCAGGTTCTTTCCTCATAACAAACATGGAGGATAGATCCTCATCCCGCAAATGTTGGCTGTTCTTTTCTCAGGTACAGGAACGACAACCAAATCAGAGACACCAACACAGAAAATGAACTAGGGAAGACTTCAAACTTGCACTTCACTGTTATTTTAGAAGCAACCCTACACAAAAAGCGTATAGAAAAAGAATGATAGAAATCTGGGAAGAATGCGCTAGATTTCAGACAAGCCAAAGACTCGCCGACCAAGTTAGGGCGATCATAAAGAAAGGTTGCTTTTCAGACCTTGAAATATTATATATACACCAAAAAATAAATAGGGAATCATGGCAATAAGACCTTAATACAATTATCGACACACCAAATAGTGAAAAACAAGAAAACTCTAAGAGAAATAACCCCAAAATAATAAAAAATCAAAATACCACACCATAGAACAAACACTATCAGAAGAAGAAAAGATGAATGTAGTGATGATAAAGGGAATTATGTCTGAAAAGAAGACTAGATAACCATCGTTAAGAAACCAAAACTAGAAAACAGTCAAAATAGAAACTGAAAAAATAAACGAATTATTAACACATACCTCAACGAACAACACCTCGGAATAAACGAACTAATCTATATAGGAGCGAAATTAGTCTGTGATAAAATTGGTGTTCCCTTAAAGAACATGAACAAAAACTCAAAATCTACGACAAGAAGCAAAAATGATAAGACAGACAAAAAGAAAAAAAGCAACACGACATATAAAACAAACAATACAACTCGAGGAAATAAATCAGAAGGTACTGGCGAAAGAAGGAAGACTAAAAACATATCGAGACAAGATAAAGCGATACAGACAAACAGGGCATTCCAAAACAACGAAAAAAAAAACCCTCTACCAGCAAGTAGGGGAAGAATGCACGAACACATACCAACAACTGGATGACAAGTAAACAAAATAATTTTGGAGCAAAATATGGGAACGAAGAAAACATAACCGAAAAGCTGAATGGATAGGCCAAATGGTAGAAAGGACACAAAGAAGGTCCTAAGGCGAAAATACACCTCGATTGACTCAGAGCAACACTCAAAAAGTACCGAACTGGAAAACACGTGGTCATGATGGCATACATGGATACTGGTTTAAAAAATTCACTTCCATTCACGACGGACTGGCTATTCATTCGTTTGCACACAGTTAAATGTTTCTAAGTATTGCGATCTAATAATTCAAATTAACAATTACCTGTTTGCACACAGTTGAATGATTTCAAGAATAGAAAATGAGAAAATATTTCTATTTTACCTATAAATGGGACCCTAACATGTACTACCACTCCGAGTCAGAGTGGATCTGGGTGTAATGGTGATGATGAAGCACTCCACATTCCTCAAAGTTCCAGAACTGAAAACTCACTATACATTTATTACCTTATTCAGGATACTCGTTGCGGCGGTCTTATTCCTCTGCAGAGATGCAGTCAGCATATTCTACTGTCCCAGCCAACTGATCTGTTTAATTTGTGTCTATATATATATATATATATATATATAGTCTAGTCCATATAAGTTCCTTATAATATATAAAAGAGCAATAGAAATATATTTGAAGAAACTGTTTTGATTATTTATATTTATATATTTTTAGGAATATTTATATATATATATTTATATCGTGAGCCAGTATATGTGCAATATATGCGAACACGCGTGCGTAATTTTCGGACATCGGTGAAAACTGCTATACATTCGAATGTAGATTTAACTATGTGCAGAAGAGGAATAAATGCGTAACATACCACACTGGTATGAAACTTATCAAGAATAGTAAATTTGCCAACATATGTAAAAACTCTAAAAATCTTGTCTACATCGAAATCACAGAAAAAGTTTAAAAACGCATAGCTACTTTAACCAGTATTTTACAAAATGTATATTTATTAAAATCGCCTAAATCTTTATTTAACACTGAAGTGTGTGTATTATGTTTAATGATGAATTTGCTTAAAAAATGTCGATGATTATACAATAAACAAAATGAAGAATCTTGAAAGATGCTTTTGACATTACCAATGATTTTGCGAGTTAAAATGTTTAGCTACGGCGAAATTATTGGAATTATCCCTAAAAGTAAATTATTTAACAATTTACGCCTCTGAAAAATGTAGGAGTGTTGGAAAATATGTATTTCACATACATTGTGTGCCTATACGTTAACTGACCAAAAATATAAAATATGTTTGCTAAAATATATAAAACATACAAAATATTTTTTGTCAAAAACCTTTTTCAACTGGGCTTATTGCTTTTTAATTAAAATCAAAACATTATGGAATATACGTGGTTTTTCTATACAAGAATACATTTCAGGAAATCATTTCCCAAAATGTATTCAAGCACACACACACGCACACACATATAGGGTTGGTAGTATCATGGTAGTTGATGGGCTGACACATTGAGTATTGCTGCACTCTGTGTGTGATTTGAAAGGTGTCATAATATATTATTGTTTTATTTGTATTGTTTTGTTAGATATAAGAAAATAGGCACCCGAAAATGCTTAAGAGAACACGACAGAAACATTGTGCCAATTATATTATCATTTTTCATTCATTCAGGATGAATGAAAAATAATATAAATTTTTTTAAATACTTAACATACTAACACTCACAATACATAATTTTCTAGAGAAACACTCGAACTTTATAACGATTACAAATTATAATCAACTCATTGGTAGAAATTTGACTCTCCTGAAACTTTTCTTTATTTTCTAATGCTCCAGAATTTTTATGCAGAAATACTGACATATGCTTTTGTACTAATCATTTAGACTTTGCAATAACTGCAATTTATGAAGAAGAATTTTTAGTTCTTTCCGCAATATTTTCCAGTCTGATATAACTCCTAACCAGTCCTTTTTGTGGATTTCTGTTATCATGTGGATTTCCGTTGGTAATTAGAACGAACACACTTCAATTGATTTTTCGGGAACAAATAGTCTTTTCACAAGGGACCTGTTGTTTCAAAATTCTTGTACCAATCAGAACAACTTATCAGCTCGGTAGAGACTCGATTTCATAACAAATTTCGAACAATCTGACGTTGGATTTAAATCTCCAAAAATATACCTTTTCTTTTCTATATGGTTAAAACACGTGTAAGTTAATTGAGACTAAATCTCCATAGATTGAGTGAGATTTTTAAAATTGCAAGTGGATGAGAAGACTTCAAATACGGAGAACAGAATGACCAAATATGGTCGATATGCAATGGGAACAACGCATATATTCTGGTTGGATAGAAAAATTCAAAATCTAAAATTCAAATTCTAACTAATCAGAAGCTGTCCTGTTTCATTTCACAAGCCTGCAAAATCAGTCTTCGGAATCTTGTTTAAGATTTTATGAGTCAAGGATTTTTTATTCGAATTATCAGTTGATCGATTGAGTAATTTTCACTGCTATACGAATCTAGTCAAATCTGGTCAAATTTTCGCCAAAACAGTTTAAACTTCTATATAATAAGCACAGATTTGTATTACCCATGAAGGAGGGTGGACAGAAAAGTTCATTGGCAAAAAGTTCATATGACGTCATATCTATTGCTGATGACTTTGTTACTATTAGGATCCAACTATTGCAACACCGATTGAAGAAGCGTGTAGACCGCAAGAAGGATTATGTGCAAAAATAAACCTAATTTGGTCACCTTCTATGAGAGTATCTTGGTTAGCCTATGAACTTTTTAGCCGACCCTCACATAATTTGTGCTTATATGAATATCAAGAATACATCTTGAGTCGCACATCTTTGACTATTTTTTTATACAATTTCAGTGTCTTTATCTTGTTCATCCTCACTAACAGCTTCATATAAAGTCCTTTGGTTTAGACTCACGAAACATTGCATATGCAACCCTCTGGAGAAGACGCAAGATTTCACACGTTCTTTAATTTTATGTCACAGTAGTAGTCAGAGACAACAGTATTTAGCGTCCATTCCTTCGTCTGGTGTCATTACAAGTTTTCTCAAGAACGAACGTATTTTCAGTATATATATATATATATATATATATATATATATATATATATATATATATATTACAACAGTGTGTGGTTGTCATTATCTCACTTGCTGGGTTTGTGGCAAATGCGGTATAATTTAGAGAGTGCTCAATATCTGTGATAGAGCTATTATATTATAAGATAATAAATGAATATATATTAGTTTGCAAATACATTTAATTGCATGGATGCTTATCTGTGACCACTGGTTTTATGCCATTTTGATACGACATTTATCCGGTAGAAAAGCCTGGTTTGGTTGTCCAGCAAATAACTTGTTATTTGACTCTTCCAGTCTGATAAAATTAATCAACCAAGTGCCATATTGTCGACTTGTTTTGAATGGTAGCCTGGAGAAATTTAACCTTACACATTTGTAAACACACACACACACACACACACACACACACACACACACACACACACACACACACACACACACACATATATATTTATATATATATTATTTTTTTATTTTTAAAAACTTTCTATAATTCTGACGGTGTGAAACAACCCTGATGATACAATTTGTACTGCTTGAAAATAATCAACCAACACCGCAATGCCTAGTCAAAATCAACTAACCTGAAACGTATTAGTGCTCAATACACTAAATAGAGCGAAATTCGAATACCTACAGAGCCACAAGTAATCTACCAATATTTCTCATACTGGATCTTCAGGATAATTCTGACTAAAGAGGGTTGAGCCAAACGATATTTTATAGCTAAAATGGCTACCAGAAAGAATGAAAAATTACGCCATATTTTATCAATCAAGTAACCAGGTTTTTTTTATGCCTACAAACACTAAGTATCTCCGATCTTTGGTTGAGTAATTCGTTTGCATTATTGTAGGAAACTATAGATTGGTTGATTAATGTACATAACAGTACACCAAGAAAAAGCGATATAGTTAGGAAAAGTTACATTGGTTTTTTGGATTCATGCGCTTCGGTCTGTGTCCGGCTCCCGCTATAGTAAGACCTTGTGTCACACTTCATCTTAGCTGTAAGATGAACAAATTGCGTCAGAATTGTCCCGATGATCCGGTAGGTGAAACCTTGGTAGATTATTTCTAGTTTTGTTGGTATTCGTATATATATATATATATATATTTATTAAATAAATAAACCATACCAAACAACTCAAAGTCTATTGCAAGCAAAAATAAAGATGAGGTTAGTCGACAGCATTAACTATGTATTAACACTTTGTATTGTAGATATTCTGTATCAGTATTAGCTCAATAATACTTTTAATAAGTTTATTTAATTGTAAACGCTTTTTAAAAAGAAGAAACGTAGAGGGGGCTGTCATTTCCTGTCTACAATCCCTGCCTAGAGTATTGAAAATAAGTTGCTTCTAAAAATGGCATGGGAAACACTTTTAAAAAGTCATTCACTCTTTGGGCGAAAAAGTAATAGCTATTCAAGGACTCAGAACAGGACGTTTCAAAAAACTGGCCTAAAATTAAGTGTCCGTGAGCGATCTGTACTCTCTACTAATGTACATTCCTGGTAATGAGAAGTCTCGATCGGGGTTGCCGTTTTCATCAAGTTTACGCATAAATAAGTACTGCCCACACAATTAAAAATAAATAAATTCAATAAAACTTAGAATTTAAAAAACACTTAATTTTCTGTTAAGCGAAAGATACTAGTAAAACATCATATAGTGTTAACGGATATTATTAGGCATCATTTAACACTAAACTCTACAGCATTCCAAAATAGATCGTAAAATACTTATGTACTTGGGGAACATTCCAACGTCCTATTTTTAAACGCTCATTTGAATCGTTATATAATAGCTTCTCCCATACCATCATGCTGCAAGTTGGATGGACTTTAAGGTTATTTTTGATTGAAATGAACAGTGGTAAAGTATGCATTTTGACTTTTGAGTTAGATTTCCACTGTGCTGCAGAGCGGATGTTGGTTTTTGAGTTCAACATCTTAGAAAACTCTTTTTAGAGACTTTGATATTTTCTTTAAAAATGAAATACTTTTTTTCTCTTCTCTATGAAAGACGGTTTGGAAAATCAGACACGTCCGGCCATGATTATTAACATAATAATAAGCGTGGAAATCAAACTGTAATGACAGGCTGGTTAATTTTGCCGTTTTCATCCGTTCCAAAAAATAGTTTTTCATTAAACTACGAACATGATTTAAAAAAAAGAAATTAGTGGACGATGTTTTTTTTAATATATCAGTTATAAACATCGTTTGATTTATGTGGTACATTCAATAAGTTTCCAGACCTTTTTTGTACAGGAATTTAGAATTGTCGTTGACATTTGAAAATTCAGTATCTTATTGCTATACATCTTATGAGATGACTGACCAATTTTAATGATTTCGGCTTCAAATGAACAGCTACAGCAGCAATTGGAATACACCCCACTAAAGCCTGATTGTCACAGCTGGTGAATTTCAAAAATGCAATCTGGACGTGACGACACTTTAGGAGAACGATATGCAATAAAATTCTATTTTAAACTTGGAAAGAATGCCATAGAAACGTATGGAATGCTTCAGACTGCTTTCCGATCATCTTGCATGAATTGAGCATCAGTTTTTGAGTGGCATAAGAGATTCAAGGAAGGCAGATAGTCTGTGAAGGATGATGAGAGGTGTGGGAGGAGTAAGGAAGTCAATACACCAGAGTTGATTGGCCAAAGGGTTAGGGTTAGGGTTACCATGTTGAGGTTTTAAGGGAGTTCAGGAAGAGATTCTGTCGGAAGAGGCCAGCACTCTTCAAATCGGCTCAGTGGCATTTCCACCAGGACAATACACCAGTCCACAACTCCATCGTTGTCACAGACTATTTGACCAAGATGGGCATCAAGTCAGTTCCTCAGCCTCCCTATAGTCAAGACCTTGCTCCCTGTGACTTTTGCTTATTCCCTACGCTCATAGGCTGTCGTTATGAGACAATTGAGGAGATGAAAGAGGCTGTGACGAAGGTCATTGACACGCTCACACAAGAGAACTTCCATGGGGCCTTTCAGAAGTTGTTGGAACGGTACAAGTACATTGCAGCCGGAGGAGATTACTTTGAAGGAGACTAGAGTTTCATGTGCGTACTATCAATAAAAGTGCCCATACTAAAAAAGTCTGGAAACTTATTTAATGATCCTCGTATTTACATTCCACTGTAAAACCTTTTTCCTGTGACCAGTGGACGCTGTTAAAAAAGAATTCGTTGATAATATCTTTAAAAAGTGAAAATAAATATTTCATTTCTCTTTTTACAGATCCTGACCCTAAAATATAAATTGGGAAACAAAAGTAAAAATTTGCAAAGCAGAGCAATTTATTTCCCAGTTTTTAAATTTCCAGTATAAGGTATCCACATGGAGTTAATGACCTATGTTTAAAAAGTAAAAATTATTTCTCCAGGGAATTATCTTTTAAGTGAATAAAAATCAAACTTCTATAGATTGTACTAGTTAAACCAAAAGCAAATTAAATATGGTAGGACACAAAGGTAAAAAAATGTTGATGATGACTGGAAACTTTCTTTTACAAGAACTTTCGGTACTTATGCATCTATGTTACCGCGATAAAACCGAACCTTCACGAGCGTTTACGGAAAGAATCGGAATATGTCGACAAAACGCCTTGCCAATCAAATTTAAGCAAGCAGACGATAAAATAACTCAATCAATTTGTTCACAAAGTTACGAGAACAGTCTTATTCAAGCAATTCTAAACAACATGAATTCATCGCAGCTAAGCGACAAACTACAATCTGTGGAAAAGGTGATACAATTCTGTCAAGAAAAAAACTTATAGGCAAAATTAAAAGTTGCCGGACATGCGAGCACCCTTACCATTTAAAAAAAAATGAGAAAAAGCTATGTCTGGAGATGTCGAAATACCACATGCAGGACGTGGACTGTATTGCGCGAAGGGACGTTTTTCTCCCGGTCCAAACTGGCCATTGCTCAAATATTAAAATTGATATATCTGTGGTCGCACGAGATGGCTACAGTTAAAAATATAAGACGAGAGTGCAGCATCAACTCAGTGCATACCCTGACAGACTGGTCTTCATGCGTTTTGTCGGCATATTCCGATTTTCTCCGTTATCGGCCCGGAAACGCTCGTGAAAGTTCGGCTTTATCGCGGTAACATAGATGCATAAGTACTTTTTATTAAATAAGTAAAAGTAGTCGAGGGCGAGCCGAAGGCACCTTTTTCAGTAGCTACTACATCGAGGTGTAGAAGAGGGCGCTGCTCCTTTTCTTTAGATTGCCCCACTTTACCCTTGATACGTACCTTTCGATGCTGAGTGATAAGCAAGGTAGCATCAAGTACCATTTTTTGAGTCTTTGGTATGACTCGACCAGACATTGAACCCCGGTCTCCCGGGCCATTGGCGAACACTCTACTCTTTAGGCTAATGGCCCATTGGCATATTGCGTAGAGTATTCGCCAATGGCCGGGAAGACCGGTGTTCAATCCCAGGTCGAGTCATACCAAAGACTCAAAAAATAGTACTTGATACCATCTTGCTTAACACTGAGCATTAAAAAGGAAGGCTCAAGGATAAAGAGGGGCTGGATTGCCCCTCTTTATCTTTGAGCCTTCCTTGAGGGAATGGAGTAGCGCCCTCCTCTACACCCCGGTGATGTAGCTATTGAAAAGGGAGCCTTTGGGTCACCCTCGACTAAGGTTACCAACTTTACTTTTATTAAATAATCACCTAAAAATGATTAAAATCAAGTAATTAATAGATTTAATGTAGATTTTAAAGTTTGTAGTGTCTTTTCACCTGAAAGATTTTAATAAAAAGTATTACATTTTTTATTTTCATTACACTATTGTGTTGCAAATAATTCATATATCACATTTTTCTCCGATATTTTTTCTTGATAATAACACAAAACTTTCAGTAAAAAATTTGAAACCATTTTTTTTCCCTTGGGTATCATTTTCCCGCAGAAAAAGGAATGAAACCCAACTCTGGTTCAGTAGGAAGAAGCAAAAACAGATATAACAAAAATAACTAAAACAAGATACCGACTATAATCCAAAAATTGACACCTGAAAATGACCGGAGATTATTGATCGAAACGTTGTGTGTAAAATATACTGAAATAATCACTCAGCTGAAAAATAATAAATAAGCATCTTACTGTTCTCGACTAGAAAAATATGAGGAAATAAATCATTCATTAAAATTCATCATTATTTAGTCATCAAAGTATTTTCTCTGGCCTTCTATGGCCTTAGGCTATATTTCAGAAAAAATCTTGTACTCTGTCGTATTAAGTCGATTCAAAAGCCTCTAACATTATTTTGACACAATTTTTGTATTCATATAAATCTATAGAATCATTATTCAGTCACTTGAGATTTGTGCCCACTAAAAACATAACTTTTGTTTGTATGCTTTTAGAAATAAAAGTCACCTGAGCATTTTCTCTGGCTTTCTATTGCCTTACGTCATCATTCTGGTAAATTATCTATTCTATTATATCAGGTTTATTCAAATATTTCCAACATATCAATAAGTAACTCTCCCAAAATAAATATAACCCTTATATATATTTATTCAATTTCATTTTTGATAACAGTTTCAATTATGGGGAGTTTAATCATCTCTTTTGATATTGTTTCACCACAAGTAGAAATAAAAAAAATCTTGTTAAAATGATAACATCTTTGGTTTAGAAGAAAATTAACTTTCATTCTAACTCATAGAACCTTGTGTCTCACCATGCCCGTAGACCACTCTACCCTTGGTTCCTGGTAATAAAATAGCTGAAATGTTGTAATCATAGGCAATAAAGATGTTGAAATAATGTTGTTAAAGATAATATTGGTAATTAAATAATAATATAGAAATAACATTGTTATTTATAGGCAATGGTGATTTAGAAATGAGAATTCCCTTACTGAACTTCAGGCATTCCGGTTGTATGTACTTCTAGGTAGCTGTATAAAAATCAGCTGTTTGGGTTGTAAGGGTTAACTAATTGTTTGAATTATACTTATTTATTGGCGATACTGTACAAAAAAAACCTCTTTCACTAATGTATTCAATAACTGTCTAAAAAAATCCTTTACTTACCTCAGATCTCCCGTGAAAGACTTGGTATATAATTGTGTCAAACAGCAAATCAAATAACACCTTTACAAAAACACTAGTCACTAACAAAAGCATGCTAAATAACATTAACTCCCCCAAAATTTTGGAAATACTTGGAGCCATAATTCTCTCTCTCTCTCTCTCTATATATATATATATATATATATATATATAAACTGCAATATGTATAAACTGAAATAAACAAAATAAATTAGCTTGAGAGCCGGTGTAGTGGAGATTTAATAACATAAAATATCATATTATAATAACAGTTTACACTCGTTTCAGCGTTTGCTGAACGCAAACTCGCGATTATCTAAAATTTAAAACTCTAACGTGACGAACGCCATATGAAAACAATTAAACATTTCTTTGAACTTTAAATGGAAAGCATATCAGCTTTAAAACTAAACTCTCATCGAATCGATAAAAAAGCATATAAATCTTTAAAAAATCTTGTACAACGACAGGAAAAAATCAATAAAAACGTTCTGCTTTTTTCTTTTTAACTAAATGCGTATATATATATATATATATATATATATATATGGAAGTAAATAAAGAAATAAATGCGACAGTATGAAGAAAAATTGAAAAAACAAATAATACAAAATTTGATGCATTTATTATAAAAGTCAACGTTTCGGCTGTAATAACCTTCTTCAGGACTTTAAATTCATGAAAAATGTTAAAATAGCGATAGATGTTTGATGAAATAACAGGAGAAAACATGCTGTTATGAACCCTTCTTTTTATATACACTCTCTTTTCTCCTGTTGTTTCATCAAACATTCATCGCTATTTTCACAACATTTTTCATAAATTTAAAGTCCTGAAGAAGGTTATTACAACCAAAACGTTCAGCGTAGACTTTTTATGATAAATTAATTAAATTTGTTTTTTCAACTTTTCTTCATATATATATATATATATATATATATATATATATATATATATATATATATATATATCAGGGGAAGAAGGGGCTCTATTTTAACGACAAAGTCTAACGAAGACAATCCTTCAAGAAGATAACTCTAAAGTTTAATTTCGAGAAGAAGCTCCAGAATCAAACCTCTTTTAAATTGCATGTATCCTTTTAAAAGAACAATCAAAGAGAAGGAACTCTGAGATAAAACCTGTAATTTCCATAGACTCTAATTATCTTTTCAATGTTTGTCATTGGGATGTACCTATGTTGACCCGGAGAGTGGCATAAGTGTGATACAAGCGTATCTCCCTATTATCCAACGACGTCATATTATCTTACGCAGATTGCATATTTTTCAAAATTTGATTTTATCATTAATCAGGATGTTTGGGCAGTAATTTTATTCGTAAAGACGGCTATCATCTGTCAATATGTGGTAGTCATCGAATATACACAATCATTGAATATACATAGTCTTCGAATATATATATATATATATATATATATATATATATATATATATATATATATTTATAACGATGTTTGACTCCAGAGTAATCATCTGGTGAAGATTTTAGCCTAACCGTTGTATTTTTTCTTTTTACTGCATATGTATTAAACACAATAATCGGAGTCGACAGTATTCCACCAGAGCTCTGGAAAGAAGGAGGACCAGAATTACACAGTAAGCTCCACGAACTCCTTGTCTGCTGTTGGGAGCAGTTCAAACGTCCAAGTGATCTCCGCGGTACAGTCATCGTCACCTTGTACGAAAACAAGGGAGAAAAGTCAGATTGCTCCAACTATCGAAGGATCACTCTGCTCTCTATCGCAGGAAAAATCCTTGCTCGTGTGCTCCTAAACAGTTTGGTACTCACCATCACTGAAGGCCATCTACCAGAAACCCAGTGTGGGTTCAGAGCCAACAGAGGCACCACAGACATGGTGTTCGTCCTCAGACATCTCCAAGAGAAATGTAGGGAGCAGAACAAAGGACTGTGAACTTGACCAAGCGTTTGACACAGTGACCAGAAATAGACACTGGGTGATGATGGAGCTCCTTGACTTCCCTCCAAAGTTCCTCCGCATGGTTATCCAACTGCACAAAGACCAACGCGACCAAGTTAGGTAGAACAGCGACCTCTCTGGATCCTTCCCCATCGCTAACGGCGTGAAGCGGGGTTGTGGTCTGGCACCGACTCTGTTCAGCATCTTTTTCAGCATTATGCTTAAACAGGTCATAGAAGACCTGACGAGGACGGTGCTATATACATCCGCTACCGTTTTGACAGCAGTCTGTTTAACCTCAGGAGAGTGCATGCCCACACTTGAGCAGCTGTTCCATGACATCCTCGTTGCCGACACCGAAAGAGCCTTGCAGCACCTAACTTCTTGCTTTGCAGAGGCTGCCCAGCTCTTCGGACTCGAGGTCGGCTTGAAGAAGACTGAGGTACTTCACCAGCCTGCACCCCATATCACCATCAGTGGAACTGAGCTGAAAGAAGTTCATCATTTCACTTATTTGGAGTGTACCATCACATCAGACGCCAAGATCGACAGGGAAGTAGACAACATACGGGCCAAGGCAAACAGCGCTTTCGGTAGACTCTACAAAAGAGTATGGAACAACAACCATCAGAAGAAGGGCACTTAGAGCTATCATACTCACCACCATGCTGTATGGCTCTTAGTAATGTGTAACCTACCGCCACCATCTACGACTCCTTGAGCACTTCCATCAGTGCTGTCTCCACATAGTCACTGGAGTAACTACGTCTCCAGTATAGAGGCTATGTTGCTGAAGTCACAGCTACGATAGGCAAGGCATGTCTCCAGAATCGCGGGGAGGACATCTCCTGCCCAAGATAGCCCTGTATGGTGAACTCTACACTGGCTACCGTGACAGAGAGGCACCAAAAAACGTTTAAAAGACTCCCTCAAGAAGACCCTCGGTACCTGCCACATTGACCACCACCAGTGGCCGACACTTGCTGCTGACAGACAGGCCTGGCGCCGCACCGTCCACCAGGTCGTCTCCACCTTTGAGGACTCCCGCAGAGCCAACCTCAGAGAGAAACGCCACAGGAGGATTATCCAGGGAGCCTCAGTAGCCATACCAGATCAGACCTTTAACTACTGTCGCTGCAGCCTAGTCAGCCATCGGCATACCTGCAGTCGATGTGGACGGCCTCCTTCATAAATCTTCGTTCGCGAAGTCTAGCCAAGAAGAAGATCATTATTGTAAGTATAGTTATAAAAAAAGACATTAATTTTTCTGTGGAAACTTTCGGCCTCCTTTATTTGAAATATAAATGAAAAATATAAAGATGTTCTTATTTAGGTTTTTCTGATTTTGTTCGAAAGAAACAATCTCAAATTTTCGTTTGAAAAGTAGAAATAATTCTGCGTTTCATTTACATTATTCGGTACTACATTGCCTTGGATTAGAATACGGGAAACGATGTAACTTATTGCAAACAAATGATTAAATAGAAATAATAACTTGAAGCCAAATAACTGTGTGCAAATTATTTATATTCGGTTGGAATATTTGATATCATATAACAGTGTGCAAACAAATGATTATAATAGACAAATAAAATGTGCTAATTAAAAATAAAATAATAGCAACGGAACATGGAAAATATGAATTGTTATGATCATAATTATTTCTAAATGTATAAAATTTACATCAATTTTCTTTCGATGGAGTAAAATTTCTGCAATTTAAAAATATCTAAAAATATGAATAATTATGATAATAATGAAAGATTTATAAATGAATCGAATTCCAGCATTAAAAAAAAACATATGGCCTGGATAACATAATCTGTTTATATCTAAAAGTTCAAGAAAGATTATGTCTCATTTTCTAGGACATTTTCGGGTTTGTGCATATAACATTTGTCAGTATTGTTAAATTCTAATCATTTGAAAAGTTCTCAGGGGATAAGCTTCTTCTTCTATCTGTGTCAGTTTGCTGCATTTTCTTATGTACTTGGCTGTTTCTCCCCCCCTCTCTTGCTCGCTATTCTCCAGCATCTTATCTATTTTAGCTTTTACATAACTAGTTCTAATGGCACGATTTTTCCTTTTATTAATCGAGATTCAGTTTTTTTAGGCTTTCTCTGCGATTTTTCGTATATTTTTGATTCTCGTAATCTATCTATCTATCTATCTATCTATCTATCTATCTATCTATCTATCTATCTATCTATTGTATCCACACTTTGAAGCACACGCACATATGAGGATGACATGGAGGCGAGATATCTCAGTTTGTTAATATCTATCTATCTATCTATCTATCTATCTATTAAAAAGGATTGAAAATATTCCAAGGCTTTTCAAGCTTAAGGTCTTCGATTTGAAATATTTCCTCGCATCTTCGTTACTCTGGCTCCTCTTATTTGAATACTATAGACATGGCGATCAAGTCTAAGAGAGGCATATACAGGAAGAACTGTTCTTTTTTCTTTTAATCATCATAACCATTTGTTGATTAGGCGTCAATTTAGTCTTGTAGAGGGGAATCTTAGTAAAAAAAAATCGAATTTAAGCCTGCTAAAAACTGTATAAGTCAAAAGGACCCTTCCATAAAATTAAATATCTCGAGTTTTCAAATTTATCAGCGGTCTTTTCACTTGCTTCCCATCTGTTTACAAATTGGAAGAAGCAGCTTTTCAACAATATCTGTAACAAGAATAAATTTCATGAAAGGTTGTCAATTGTGAATTGTTTGGTGGGGTATCTCCGTAAAACTGTTCCTCGAATTGTGAATATCCAACATTTCATGCTATATGCGATTTCCTTGCATAGTTAGCGAGTTAGGCTAGTCGACGACTGCTGGTGATTTCAATTCTCACTGAGTGTCCTGTACTTATGCCAAACTAAGCTAAGCTTTGTAAATGACTAAATTTTATAGTATATCATTTACAAAGGGTATGTCAACATTGCCCAGCAAGATGAATAGTTTGAGAGACCACAAAATAGAAGAAAGATTTTTCTTAAATTGTCAAGCGTAATAAGGAAAATAATGTGTAGGCAATAATGATTGAAATGATATGTGGAGGGGTTATTAGTAAAAATGATACACCGAGTGGTTATTAGTAAAAATTATGTTGGGGGTTATTAATAAAAGGATATGTTTAGCACTTATTAGAGAACAGAATTTAACAAACAGAATGATTTCCATGACTAATTAATTTACTTACCTTAACAACTGATTTTCATCTATCGGGTAAAAATTATGGTAATAGGAATCACCTGCCAAGCTCCTGAAATGAAATCTCATATATCCAACTTACCGACTTTAGGCATTAGGTTGTACTTATGAGTCATTTGCTTCTTATTGTTTGCGTAGATTTTTGGAGTTGGTAATAAAATGTGTAGCGTCAGTGGGAATATTAATCAAATTATTGGTAGTTTCCAAGTATTCTACAAGCAGCTGGCATCGAAGTAAATGGTTGAAGGATTAGGGAGAACTACTCCTCGGTGTCCTTTCCCAGGAAAAAAAAGTATATATTATCTCCAAGAAAGAAAGGCTCGAATCTGAAACAGTTGCTCAATGTTTCCAAGATGAACAGTGGCCCCTGCATCAATAAATCATTCTAGGATGTGAAAGAGTTCCGGATCATAAATACTTGGTATCTTTCGAATAAATTTCTAGTGGATTCTTCCATTGTAACCATTTGAACAACTGCTGCTTTTGAGTCGCTCTCAGGCGAGTTTTATACACGTGGCAAATAAAATGACGCATTTTGTTTATTCCTTTATTTATTTTTCAATGACCTTTTAGATTGTTCAATAATGGTTGCCTATATCGACAACGAAAAAGCGTGATTCTGTCTTTCGGCAAAATTCAATCCAGGCACAGCTGTTCGATTGTTCGATGTAACAGTTAATTTTCTTTTAATTCCATAAAATTTAACATTTTAAAAGTAACCATGCATGCATCAAATTTCTTTGACCAGATATCATATTGATGTAGTTAAAGATGGAATGTACAGAAAGTTAATAAACATCAACGCTTATGAACAAATCCTAAAAAGATTTCAACAAATAGTTGAATAGTTGAAATTCTATAAACTATTTTGATATTTTTAATGTAAAAGAAAAACTTGTACAATTCGATATTGAAAAACGAGCATTAAAAGATGAATTACTCTTCTGAAAAATAGGAGGTTCTTGTGGGAAAATGGCTATCATCATATGAAATGGACTCGGCTCGTAACATTCAAATCTTGAACAAGGCTGTTTGCCTTTGATTTCCCGTCTATACCATTGTGTCCCTCTCTTTTCATTTTCCCTAGTTGGTAAAGATCATGGGATCTAACTATTCAGTAGTCTGGTTTTTCTGAGGAGTATTGTTTACGAATAATCATCTTAAACTTTAATAAAAGCGTCTCTACAACATTTATTTAAAATGATGACCATCTTACAACCCGTATATAATATGGGTAAATAAAGCTGATTAGTATAAACTAGTCTTAAATTAATAATGACAATAATTCATTTTAGAAATATGGATAATTTACATCAATACAAGCTAAGCAGGAGATTAGTTGGTCTCTATCAACACATTCTTCAAGAATTCTGGCTTTCTACAATGTGAACTCTCGTGCAATAAACGTATAATATTTTTCTTCTATTCCTGACCGCATGATTCACATAGAATCCTTATGTCATGTTGTAATATAACCGCTGACGTATTTTTGTATCCGTTCTACATTTTTATTGCTATTTGCGAGTTTTGCACCAGAGATTTTCTCAAGTTGGCAATCTCTCACTGGGGATTAAGTGACAGCAAGTCTCTTTCGGTCTCCAGGATTCGTCTGAATATCCTAGACGGTTTTAACAGTTCTCGATAGTCTCGACTCTTCTTCTTCTTCTTCTTCTTCTTCTTCTTCTTCTTCTTCTTCTTCTTCTTCTTCTTCTTCTTCTTCTTCTTCTTCTTCTTCTTCTTCTTCTTCTTCTTCTTCTAATAACGATTTCCGGGCTGATCACTTCTGTTATCGTTCCTTCTTGGAACTTGGACGTGCATCGATAACGAGTCGGTTTCACCCATACAAGGTCGCCCAGACGGTACCGGGTTTTGTGAGGAGGCCGCTGACGTGGGCACTGGGGGGATATTCCTTATCCTAACCTCATATCTGTAAATCCCGTTGACAGGTGCAGTCAACGATGATGTATCATTCTTGGGCGTGACGTTGTACCAGTACACTGCTTCTTGAACAGAGCACCTCGTTCTAGCTGCAATCCGCTTAATACTGCGGTGGCATCGTTCTACGATGCCGTTGCCTGCCGGCACCGAAACCGCAGGCGCACTCCCCAGCTGACGGAAATCTCTCTGAACTCCCCACTAGAGAACGCAGTGTCGTTGTCAGCAAGCAGTTCCTGCGGTGAGCCGCGCTCAAAGAATATAGCTGAGAGAAACCCCTCCTCAGCTTAACTATCAAGAATATTACCGCTCTTGATAACGGCTCGCTGAGACTCCTCTGAGACTGCGACTGCACAGAGACTGAGACTGAGACTCAGACTGCGCAGAAGAGAGCTCAGTTGGTATATCTCACATGAGGACGAGTCCATCTAGAGGGGATACCCTAACAAAAATGATAATAGGAATCTGGCCAGAAGCCGCTAGATTTAATGCAACAAACGAAAGACTTGCTAAGAGAGGTTTCTTTTAACGAATAACGGGTTTTTGACCTCTTGATATTAATGAGTTCAAAAAGGAATCCCCCAACATATATTGAAATATTGAATATTGAAAACCAAAATATCACAGAACCAAGTACCACAACATCAATGGTAACACAAGATAAATGAAACAATTTAAAGTTGATTAAAAATATCATGACCGAAAAGAGACTTATGTTATAATCCCAAAAGAATCATAACTAGAAAAAATTCAAGGTAAAAACCCAAAAAAGGTAAATAAATTATTAAAATATTTTCCAATGAACAGCATCACTGAACAAAACGATTCAATAATCTATGCCGTCAGTGATAATCTAGTCAGTGATAAAATTGGTATCCTAAAAAGGAACCCGAACAGAAATACAAAAGCTGGATGGGAAATAAGGTAAGAAGTACGAATAAAGAAACAGCGAGAATAAGTAAAAGTACTAAGGAAGGGAAAATACCGAAAGACGCAATGGAATGGAAAAACCGAAAAATACCACGATAGATAAGTCTGAAAATGCAACCGAAAAAAACTAAATCAGCAATACAAACAAAACAGGCATTTGCAAAATAACGAATGGTCGAATAAGTAAATAACATTTGAGAATTCCAAGGACTTGAAGAAGGTCCCGATGCGAACGTACAATTGGACTCACTAAAAGTAACACTCAAGAAAGTACCAAATAGGAAAACGCCAGACCATGATGGCATAGATGAAATCTGGTTTTAAAAAGTCCTGTCCACCCATAACAGATTAGCTGAGTAATTGAGTAAACACCAAGAAGAAGCAAGCATACCTGAATGGATGACAAAGGCGTAACTAAGTAAATACCTAGTAGAAACAAGCATACTCAAATTGATGACGACGAGGAAAACTAACATGATCCAGAAATACCCAAAAAAGAAACTATTCCAATCAACTATAGACCGATAACGTGTTTACCCTTGATATGGAAAATCCTAATCCTAACCGCACAGATTAAACAAGAAATCTATAAGTCGCTTGAATGCTGCGGACTATTTCCGGGTGAACGAAAGGGAAAAAATGATGACTTACAATTAAAAGACCAGTATTTCCACAAGAAGATCAAAACGAGGCAGAAAAATGTAACCATGGCGTGGATTGACCACGAAACGTCCAATGATATGGTCTTGCAAACTTGGATAATTGAAAGGTTGAAAACGTACAAAATATCAAAGTCTTAAAATTCATCACGAAAGCCATGGAAAACAAGAAAATAGAACTAGCAGCAGTGGTGAAATCCAGAGAGGCATCATCAGGAAGACATCAGAACACTTAGAGAAAAGGAAAAATACAAGTACTTCGAAATATTGGAAGCGGACATCAACAAACAAACCAAGATGAAAGAAAAATTGAGAAAAGAGAACCTCGGAAGAACTAGAAAATTTCACTAAACCAAGCTTAGCAGCAAAAATTTCGTCAAAGGAATGAACACCTGAGCAGTCTTCTCTCTAAGACAGTCTGTATGATTCTTAAAATGGACAAGGGAGGAACTCAGACAAATGGATCAAAGGACAAGGAAACTGATGACAATGCACAATGCCTTACACCTAAGAAGTTGATCCTTACCTGTGCTACTGTTAAAGATGTGACCTGGTTCTTCCAAGGAAGACGACCCTTTGGTGAGCCATAAAAAATTAAATAAGAAATATCTTTACTAATATCCGTATTATTCAACTTTACGATCGTCACCTTCATGTTCCACAGCCTTTTGAATTCTCTTGCAATATCCAGGTATTTGTCACTTTTTTGCTTTCTTTTATTTTCCACTCTGTGGTTCACTAGAACAGCAAAATCCACCAGATGACTTTTTTTCCAGATAATTAACACATTATCTGGTCTTCTTCTCCAAATTGGATTATCCGTTTCTGTCTCAAAATCCCAGAGAATTTTATGCGTCTCATTCTCTAGGAAAGATTCTGGCTTGTACATATACTATTTGTTTGCACGATTCTTTGTGAATCACGATTTCCACCCAGTTGCACTTTGTCTTGTACTCTTTTTGTACTAATTTGTTTCGTTCGTTGTTAAAGGTTTCATCACTTTCTCCACCTTATCTACACTTTCTATTCTATTGCTTATTATCAATCTTAGCTTTGATATGATTATTCCTTTTGGAATTATTTTGTGCTGTTTTTATAGGAGATCCAGTTTCTCTCTCTTGAGATTTCCCTTTCTTTGCCATATCCAGGTCATTTTTATGCCATCTCGTTAGTTTATCGCTTGAAGAATCCAAGTTTTTCGCCTCATTTTTGTTTTCTACATTTTCTTGTTGTCCTATTTGTCTTTAGATTGACATTGCTATTACTGGATGCTGCTATTAGTATTTCGTTTTTGTATATTATTGAGTCTTTGAATTATTGCATCTACGCAGTCTTCAATTCTGCCGAATTCTCTTCCTTATTTTTCTTGATACATATTGTGTATGTCATCACTCGGCTTTGTGCATTGTCGTCAGTTTATTTGTCCTTTGGTTCATCTATCTAAGTTTATCTATTGTCCAGTTTAAGAATTGTCTAGAGTATCTTACAAGAAGGACTGCTCTGGCGTTTATTCCTTTATTATTATAAGTTTTTCTTTCATAGTTCTTCTATTACTTAGCACCCAGTTGTAGGAGGATGTATAGAAGGAGGTGTAACAGCCGTAAGGTTTCTGAATTTCTTCAATTGTTTGATAGATTGATTTTAACGGCATGTTAATCCGTCTGGGGTTATTTCATGCCCAGAGGTAAAAGAATCGTGTTCATTGTCCGTTCATATTTGTGTTTTTATGTAAATATTTCTTTCGGTTTTTTTTTTTACTCACGGTCCAATCGAATACAAATAATCTTTAAAATACAAATAATCTTTAAATAGATCTATTTGATCCATAAATGTGAACTTAACAGGTACTACTACTCTGGTTTTGAGTCGACCTGGAAGTAATGGCAATAGAAGTTTTAGACAAATTAGTGATAGTCTTAAATTGTCTTAATTTATTAGATGAACTATGACCATTAGCATTAACATTTGACGAGTAATTCTTTCATTTCTTTTTAGTTTCTAAAAGCAAAATTTTGAACTCCATTTTGAGTTACATGATTGCTTTGTATAAATTGGTTGATATTTTTAATGAACATCACACCCATAGGTTAAGCTTGAAAAGAATGAGTACATTTTCCTACAGTGTCAAAGAAAGTCAGTTTCCCACCAGCAACTGCATCGCACACTAGCAAGACTTAGCGAGTGATTGTTTTAGAATTTATATCCAAAATACGTTTCTGTGTATCACTAATGATTCCAGCCATAGTTGCTGCATTGTCGTGATCATAGAACAGGCTAATGAACGATAAGAGATTGGTTACTATTAGACAACTATTTGGCAAGTAACTTGAAAGTTACTTGGAAATTTCCACAGCTTAGATCTTCTGAGTGAGCCCGTCGAGGTAAAGTTTACCCGCATAGATACGACAGTACATCATCAAATATTCTGATTAAGGTCACCTTCCATTTCTCAAATGACCTCGTTTGTGCAAGATTCTTCGGCAGCCGCATTACAGATTTCCTCCGTATTGTAAATGAATTGACATGATATGAATTGTACTCATGATCTAGTAATCTGCTTGAGTTTAACGACTTGCCACACCGTCTATGGTTATTTTATGCCAAGAAGTGTGAGAATCGTGTTCATATTTATAATTTTGTGTAATTTTTTAGAGTCTTTTGCACATATTGAATATTAGTAATTTTTAAACAGCTCTATTTGACGCATAAATAGGACCCTAATAGGTACTACCACTCCGGGTTAGAGTGGGCCTGGGTTTAATAGCAATGAAGGGATATTCCACACTCCCCAGATCTTCAGAACCTGAGCTTCAATATCAAATGCAGTTTAGTGTCATACCAAGGACACCCTAGTAATCAGGGATTTAGATTTCTTTCTGTTTTAATTTTACTTTGTTAAAAAAACCTTTTTTTTTTACCTTCTGGAAAATCATCTAAGAAAAGCTATATACAGCACAGTTAACAGGAAAAAATACCAAGCGTTTCCAAAAGATTGTCTCAACATTCTTCGAATTTATGTAGAACTAGTATTTAGCTAGTGACCTGATGTCACTGTTCATTGGATACAATGCTTGTCACAGTACTTTATTATAATACTATTGTGCCTTTAGTTCCGAGACTACCACATACGTTTCAAATTCTTTCAGTTTTATTCTGTGGTCAGCCAGGATAGCAAAGTCCACAATTTTGCAAGTTCTCTTTTTATTTTTTTTGTTGATTATTATAAGGTTTGGTCTTCTGGCCGCATATTAGGTGATCCGTTTGTATGTCAAAGTTCAATAGGAGTTTATGTGTGTCATTTTCTAGGACAGCTGCTGGGTTGTGTATATACCATTTGTTTGTTTGGTTAAATTAAAATTTATTGCACATCTCCCAGTGGATCACATTGCCGACCTAGTCGTATCTAATCTTATACTCCTTCAGTGCTAATTTGTTGCATTCGCTTATTATGTGATTGATGGTTTCGTCTCTATCACCACATAATCTACATTTGCAATTTTGTTGCGTCTTATATATTCTCGCTTTGGTATAATTGGTTCTTAAGGCGTTGTTTTGTGCTGCTGCTATTATTATTATTATTATTATTATTATTATTATTATTTACTCCTTGAGAGTTTTTCACATCAGTTTTAGCTGATGGTCTTTCACTGGAGTTTGAGTGACAGCAAGTTTCCTCAAGTCTCTAGGAATCTTCTCAGCATTCTGGTCGTTCTCAATTATGAATTAGTTTGAATGGTCTCTACTCGTACTCTTATATCCAAGTTCTCCAGTTCCTTTAATAAACCTTTGCTGATTGTACCAAAAGCACCAATCACGATTGGCATAATTGTCTCCATATTATCATTACTACTACTACTACTACCATTATTTTTTTATTATATATTTACATTTATTTATTTATTTATTTATTTTTTGGTGTTTAACTTTAAAAAATTAAATAGGGGATTCTGTGCCTTCTCCCTCTTTTTTCATTTAGAATTTTTTTAAACTTTAGAACTAGGAGTAACAAAAATTCCTTACCTTAGCAATCTCTCTCTCTCTCTCTCTCTCTCTCTGTTTATTTTTAATTTCTTTCCTTTTTCTTTGTTTTCATTTTCCTTCTGTTTTTTTCATTCTCTTTTTCCTTTCTTTTCATTCTCTTTTTCCATTTTTCATTCTCTTTTTCTTTTCTTTTTCATTCTCTTTTTCTTTTTTTTTTCATTCTCTTTTTCCTTTTGTTTTTCTGGGAAGCCCCCTATGCACCCCACTGTGCTCATATCTCTTCGCAGTTCTACATTAACCATTTAGTTTGAAAGTAACACCACTCTCTCTCTCTCTATATGTTTTAATGAACCTTACTTTTATCCCCTTTTATGTTTCTCCTTCTTTTCCTTTCATTTTTCCATCATAATTTTCCACCTTTTTCTTTCTTCTTTTTTCTTCTTCATCATTCTCTCCCTTCTCTTCCCTCTTCTTCATCCTATCCTTGTTTGCTCTGCATCTCCATCACCACTCCAATACTCTCTTTGCTTCGTGTCTCTCTTTCCTCTTATTCGAACCAATACATTTTATCCCCGTAATTCTGTTCTCAATTCACTTCATCTCAATTTTATCCTTCTCTTTATAATCATCATCTTAGTCGTCCCAGTTTAAAATCAACCCGTTACCTCAGTCAACACAAAGGAAAGGTTTTCGAAACGAAAGAGAAAAATCAAAAGAAAGGTACCATAGGAAAGAATTATCATACATAAATTTTTTCTACTTTTTAATCATGAGACTTATCACTTCTCTAACATAAAAGGTATTGTAAAACTTCTCCGAAGGGACAATGAAAAAAAAAAATTTAACACTAAACTGGCCACCAAACTTTTTGACAACTAAAAGCAAAGAAAGAAAGAAATACAACGTGGGAAGGAGACAGATAGGGAAAGGGGTTTCTTTCCTTTCCTCCTAACAAGACCAAGCCAGCAGCCATAGGGGGTTCAACTCAACAGTTTGACGACACACACACCCCAACAAAAACGAAATAGGTTACTTATTTTATCTACTATTATTTTATCTATTTAGTTTTTTTTACATTTTAAAATTCTGTACGAATTAATTTTTGTAGCCAGGCGTAGAGAATGATTGGATGATAAGGGTGAACCTTTGTAGGTTTCTTCTTCTTCTTCTTCTTCTTCTTCTTCTTCTTCTTCTTCTTCTTCTTCTTCTTCTTCTTCTTCTTCTTCTTCTTCTTCTTCTTTCTGTATGTCTCTCTCTCTCTCACGTTTTAACAAAAAAATTGTCTCTTCGTGTCAGAGTAGACCTTGGAGTAAAAGTAAGGAAACATTAATCCATACATCCCAAAGTTCCAGAAATTGAGTCTTCAAATCGGTCAAGTGTCATATCAGGACATTCTTTTGGGAGGGGTTTTACACCTTGGCAGAGATGCAGTCGCCGTATTCTAAGGTCACAACCGCCTGGGCAAGAATTAGTTTTTAGTAAAAATTACTTTAATCTAAAAAAGAAAAAAAAAAAAAAAGAAAAAAAAAACAACCTTTTTTAGGCTTTTCGAAATGGTTGAAAATTAGAGTATTCCTTGGTTTACATAAAAATCAAATATGTGCGGCGGTAGAGAAAAGCAAACTGAACAATTTACAGAAGAATGTGTGATGCGTACGGAGAAGCATGTTGTCAAAAAATGTTTACAAATGGGCTAAAACAAGGATTTGACAATTCGGGCTTGAGTTGAAAAGGTAGTCTATGGAGTGGGATCACACTTACGGTAAAGAAAGGTTTCCTTATTGAATGATCCTTCGATGAACTCCGACACAAAAAAAAAGCCAAGCAAATTTTTAATTTATTGAACAAAAACATTGTGAAATAAATTTGAACAATTATACCGTAAGAAATGAACATAGAAAGCATTTACTGATATATATCCTTAGTATGGAATTGAATTTCCTTTCAAAATTTTCAAAAAAGAAATTCTCTTAGACGTCCTCTCAATCAACTTCAACTGTGAGGAGGAGATGTTGCTGCATTCGCTCTGTACTGCTTCCCATATCTTATCGTTGTTTGAAAATGTTTTCCCTGATAGAGAACCAAAAATAATTGAACAAATATTTTTAATTAGATTTAAATCAGGGCTTGGGACAGGCCAAGCCAGGCCAGAACAATCGCTCAAACAAATTTTCAGCCAATCACTTTTTAGTCACTTTAGTAGTATGTACTGGAGTCTTATCCTTTTGAAATATTATAGTTTCTACTTTTGGTCAACTGAAAAGATGTGAAGAGTCAATAAATGCAAAAGAATATATTAAAAGAGCAATGGAACGGCTGGTAGAAGTCCTCTTTCTTGTATTTTGATATATTCTTTTGCATTTATTGACTCTTCACATCTTTTCAGTTGACCAAAACCTGCAGTAGTAAAGGCTCCCCATACCATTATCCCTCCATTTCCATGTTTCCCACCATTTTGATGCAACTTGGATGGTATTTTTCATCTGATCTTGTAATACAACATTCTGGGCTTCTCTAGAGAGACAAAATCGCGATTCATCAGAGCAGATAACTTTGCTAAACCACTCTGCATCTTTCTTGACATAATAGGAGGCAAATATCTTTCTATCGGTGTGTTCATTTTGGTTAACAAAGGCTTCCTAGAACATCTTTTTGAAAGGAAATTAATTTAATCTAATCTTCTATATATAATCATTCTACAAAGTGAGTTTTCATTCGTAGTTTTAAATTCTTTCGACATCTTAACAAAGGTTGTTTTCCTCTTTTACAAAACTGTCAGTTTCAGCCTGTAGTCATCCTTGCTGTGGAAGCTCTTGGGTGGCCAGATCCTGATTTTCTATGAATAGAACCTCTTTCACATTTCAAACCAATTCTCTTTACAGTTGACAAGGATGTTCTAATATTTTCTTTCTTTAATAGAGCAAAAATCTCCTGATAAGTCATCTTTGCCTGCCTTAATCGTAAAATTCTGTTTTTTAATTTCTCATTGAGATGTCTTCTTGTTTTTCTGCAACTTATTTCTAATGAATCTTATTTTATGGAACAATGTTATAAGACTGAAAAATAGTGATAACCAATATTGATTCAAATACAGCAAAAGCACTTCATATCCAATTTTTTTCATAAAATTATTTTGGCTGATTTTTTTATGCTGTGGTGACGACCAGCACTCTGATAATATATATATATATATATATATATATATATATATATATATATATATATATATATATATATATATATATTCCCTATTCAGGTATGTATAATAAAACTCACATACAGAGCGTATACAATGCAATTTAAAGAAAACTTGAACCTGGTTAAATTGCCATTATAAATTTATTTCGGCGAAGAATATCATTATACGCCTCGTCTCATCAGATGTCTTCCCACGTTTAATTTGAGGTTGAAAAACTGCAAATAGGGATTACAGTCTATATATATATGTATAAAAAAAAACTATATAAATTTAAATTCTCAGGTGAAAGTAAAGGGAGTTAAAACAATAAAGTATTAGAAAAATTAAGAAACCAGAAATTGGGTGTTCCTGTAAATTAACTCATCCTAATTTGAACATATTCTAGATTTTTCGTAGCAGGTGGAATTTTTGAATTATGTAAGCTTGTTAACTGAACTATTATCTTCATATATTTTTCTGTTTACTTCTTTTACATGTGTTAAATCCCTTTGTTAATAGGGCCATCATCATCACCCATAAAAGAATAAATAAAAAAAACCTTTCCGCACCCACCAGGGATACGTTGGTTCGTATTGTCAACTTAGAGTAGGTGAGGCTTATTGGGATGACGGAATTAACTTCATCCCAGATATTAACGGCCCCAAGACCACTAAAATACAGAAGATTATTTGGGCATATAAATTACTAGGTCCATGAATTGATATAGCCTTAGAGATAGTTGACTTTCTTGATGTCGCATTCAATTTAGTTAATAGCACCATCAAACCTTTTAGTAGGAGCGATTCCACCCCACCCACATAAATATTGACTCTAACTACACAAGATCAATATTAAAGCCGATTCCTAATGCCGTGAAGCAGAGGATAAATAAACTATCCTCATGTAAAAAATTTTTGAGGCGAACAAAAGAATATATGATGAAGCCTAGACTAGAGTATGTGAACCCAATGAACTTCGCCTCTAATGGACGAAGTAGTTGTAGTGGGACCCACGCACACGTCAAGGTAGGTGATATCAAAATAATCACTTAGATAGACGACGGAAAAAATAGAAATAGAAGAGTAATCTGGTTTAACCCACCATTCTGTAAACTTACCAATGTTGAATAATTAAGGAACCATCTTTTTTAAATTAATCATTTTTCGTTAATTATATTTCATCATTCAGTTTGGTAAGGCTTTGAGTCATTGGGTGCAGTCTTACGCCAGGGCGCAAAGGATATGACAATCACCATTTGTCATAATAAACCCTCAGACAGGAAATGGAGCTGGAGTGTGGATGACGTCATGCCCAGAAGAGATGCTCCTGAGAATTTGAGGATTTTGAAAAGACGTCAGTTGGATTTTGACCGTTGAAAGATGTAGTTGAGTATTCGGCCGTTGAAGGTGAAGTTGGGTTTTTGACCGTTGAGGCGTGAGGTTCAGTTTTTCGGATCACAACCGATGGAGATGAATTGAGATCTTAAACATCACAAGATGCGCCGTGCGTTGTGGTGGGGTCAGCATAGTATGGTTAGCATAGGCTTTTAAGAACTGTGTCTCTCTCCTCGTGTCGCAATGGACTGAAGTCACAAATTAATAAACCCGTTCGTATCCGAAACAACAGAGTCCGCCTGTGTTCTGTATATGTACTGTATAACTGTTATTATTGAGATCATCGTGATTATATAAAACCAACGTTAACATTGGTAAGTACTTGCCAAACCTCCTGGATTGGCACTTTAATAGGGACAATCCATTAAGGAAAATTTTTTGTACGAACAATGTAAAAATTAGTTACTCTTGTACAAACAATATGCATAGCACCTTAAACAACCACAACAGGAGGTTACTAGACGAATTAGATAGGAATAGTGGAGGACCAGATGAGGTGTCCTGTAACCGTAGAAGAAAAGGGTACCCCCTTGTGCGGACGAAACAATTCGAAAAACGTCGTATACCAAGCGTGCATTTCCCCCATAGAAGATAATAACCATGGGAGAGGGTTAATATAGGTATCACCGCTGGGAATAACCTCAGACATTTTTTATCCAATCCGTGACTTAGAAACCAAACTGCACAATCTGAATGTTTTAGAACCTTAAAGATCAGGGGCTAACCCTCAGTAAGTAAGTGGAAAAAAGTCAGGCAGTCTTCAACTGCGAATAACTTCAATAGCAGATGTAACTTGTGTATCGATGAAAACATTAGCATAATTAATTTTAAGGATCACAGACAACTACTTAATGAACGTAAGGAACTTGTTTTTAAATGTAGACATAAAAGTAAATTTAAATTATCCTGACTGGAGGCCACCGAAGCTCCTACTCAAGATAAAAACAAGGATATTGATTTTGGAACGATTTTTATTGGAAATAATAACATTTATTTTAGTAATTAGTTGTATTATATGACGGGGGTATTTATGTCGGGAAGAAGATTCTTTGAACTTTAGATATTAATTCGCAATTAAGTTTTTTTTTTAAATTTCTAGAGTAGTTAATTCATTTTGACCATTTTTTAAGTTAATTAAAGGCGCCTGGTGGGTCCGGAAATTTTATTTTTAATTTTTAGGAGGATGATGATAGCCCCATTAACAGAGGGATTTAACACATGTACAAGAAGTAAACAGAAAAATATATGAAGATAATAGTTTAGTTAACAAGCTTACATTATTTAAAAAATTCCACCTGCTACGAAAAATCTAGAATATGTTCAAATTAGGATGGGTTAATTTACAGGAACACCCAATTTCTGGTTTCTTAATTTTTCTAATACTTTATTGTTTTAACCCCCTTTACTTTCACCTGAGAATTTAAATTTATATAGTTTTTTTTATAGATATATATATAGACTGTAATCCCTATTTGCAGTTTTTCAACCTCAAATTAAACGTGGGAAGACATCTGATGAGACGAGGCGTATAATGATATTCTTCGCCGAAATAAATTTATAATGGCAATTTAACCAGGTTCGAGTTTTCTTCTAATTGCATTATATATATATATGAATATTGGAATATCTGGAATCCAAGAAATTGCTGGGCGCGAAAACCAAATTTGTATCCAAGTATACACATCTAAAAACATTTCTTTTGTTCTATCTACCCACGGATTAAGCTCAAAATAAGCTTTAAATAAAAAATTATTTTAAAAAAATGAAAAAAAAAGCTTATAATTAAAAAGTAAATAAAGGTAAATATTTTATTGGATCAAAATAATGAAAACCCTTTCTTTTTTTTATCTCGATCACGTGTTAATTTTTCTTAACAAATATGGAAGTCAAGCCATTTATACTTAATTTTTTCGTCTGATGATTGTATTGCACATGAAACTCGGAGTTACGGAACGAGTAACGTGACGTCATAATTTAACATTTTAGATTTTAAACTTACAAAAGCATAGAGTAATTTTCTTTTCTTGTACAATTCATCATATATATATATATATATATATATAACTTTAGGTTTCACGGACGAAGATTTATGAAGGAGTTATTCGATAAGTGCAGGGATACTATATGAAATTGGCAGATGCACAGAAAGGTCTTTTGCGGTACTGCTTTCTTCTCTTCAATTTTGCTGTTCTTCAACAGTGAGGTGGCTTTGGTGATTGTTTGCCGCCATTTTTGCTTGCCTGGATTGTCCTCGTACTTTTTGTAGTTACTAATTAATAAAAAAAACAAAAATATAAAAGAACAAAAAATCAAAACAAACAACAAACATTGAAAATGAGGAAGAAAAAGACATTGGTCAGGAATTTATCCAGGTATTAATGATAGGAAGAGGCTATTATATTCATAAATATCATTTTTAGCGATGATTTGCCATAGATTTATATTATAGAATTCCAAAGAAAAGGGATGGCTAGTGCTCAGGAACGAAGGTAATTAATGACAAAACATGACTATTATATGTATAATTGATGTTCATAAACTCATGTTTTTGCCCTTTTTTCATAGCTTTTACGCACCTGTAAATCAGATAGAACATAGAAACTTGTCTGATGTCCTGCAGGGAAATTGTGACAATTGTGGAGTCAGGTGAAAAGCGGAAACAATTTCGAATTGCTTTACGCAATTAACATTCATTAGAGGAATTACCTGTTTGTTGCTTAAGTGATTAACTAGTTTTTCTTGTTGGTTTGTTTAACTATTGTACTTCTTTCTTTCTTTCTTTCTTTCTTTCTTTCTTTCTTTCTTTCTTTGTATATGTGTGTGATTCTATGCGTTTTAATAAAATGCCTTTCAGTCAAGGCGTTATTAAGTATATCAGATTTTCATTTCAGTTTAGAAAACGACATAGGTACGTTAATAAGTCCGTGTCCTCAATATGAAACTAAACTGAATCTATTTCTCAGAGAACTGTGTGAAAAATGTGCAAATTATTTGTATTAAAAGTTACATGTTTACCAAGTGCAAATTATTTGTATTAAAAGTTACATGTTTACCAAGAATTATTATTATTAGTTACTTGAAACTTGAAAATTTCGAAATTAAACGACCGAACAAGAATTGACATACAGTAAAACCCACCACCTACAACAATAAATCAATTGTAGGTTACCTAATATGGAAAAAAAAGGCTGAACATATTTTACCTATCGAATATATTTTTTTCAATTTAATTTCCTCTGTTGTCAATAACAATTAAATCAGAAGTGAACAGTAAACTCGTATTTCACCGAGTCTATAAAGGTTTTATGAATGATCGACATTTTCGATGACGTAGAGAGGGAAGATGCCCATGTAGCAGGTCTCCCCTCACCACGTCACCGAAGTTGTCCAATGGGAGCGTAAAGAGCAACATAAAATCAGTGTCGTTGCAAGTGTTGCTGGATGGAGCTTTTGAATTCAGAGTTCCCTCCTTTTTTTTTTTTATAGATGTTTCCCTAGCAAGGCTAGAGAATCTGTTATTGTGGGAGATACAAAAATCAACCAGAAAAGATAGATACATAGATAGATAGATCGATGATTAAGATAAATTTCGAAATCCGACCTCGGAGCTCGGAGCTGAGAATGATGTTTTAAAGACTCTGGAAAATATTACCTCATCAATGCGTAAATGGGTCGATGAGAGGACAGGTTATAGTAAAATGGAATGTTTTAGAGAGAAAATTTAATCAGATTATTGGAAAGTGAGGATTGATTTGGTTTTTGTTTATCGGCAGATCAACTCTTTATTGGTTATTTAAGGCTGAAATTTAATTCATTTGTAAATATTTGATGATAATCATAACTTTTTATTTTCATTATTCCACTGCATTTTTTAAATTGCACGTTTTTGTCAGATACAAAGTTCTATATATTTTTGTCTTAACGTTACATGATATCACGTATTTCTATCTCATGCTTATCACTTATATAGAATTATATGGTCAAAATACCCATTCCTATTTAATAATGATCATTTGTGAAGTGATATAGTTTCAATTAACTTACAACTCCCTACAAGATGCAGTTTAGTGTCATACACAGGAATTCTCCATTTGGGAAGGGGTTTTATACGTCGACAGGAGATACAGTCGGTGTATTCAAAGCCTCACCAACAGCATTTTGAGATGGTGGAAATATCAATCCATTAAAATTAAAATGAAATTTATGAGTATAGTAAATAATCAAAGTCTTGGGGAATGGAAAATTACCTGTAGTCTCTCTCTGCACTGACCACTTGAATGTTCTCTCTCTCTCAATATATATATATATATATATATATGTGTGTGTGTGTGTGTGTGTGTGTGTGTGTGTGTGTGTGTGTGTAAATCCCAGTTTCAGCATATTTTAGCGTATGATTAATCTTAAATGAAGAACATTTATATTTTAAGTGTACATCGTTATTTGTAATGTCTGGACGAGTCCCATCACCAGCTTGCGGGTATTCAACACACCAGTAACCAGGACCATATCGCCAGTGGAAGAAGTAATTGATTTCTCCCTCTCTCCCTCTCTATATACATATGAATACACACGCACACACGCACACACAACGAAAACCCGATAAAAGATGATACTGTTGTACCTCCACCATATAAATAATAATAATAAGACGAAGAATCTGCCATGATCACAATGAAAAGGGGAAAAGAATAATAACCGAAGGAATATAACTACCAAATCAAGAGATTATCAGAACGCTTGAAGAAAAGGAAAATTTCAAATACTTGCGGATTTTGGAAGCGGTCACAATCAAACAAGCGGATATGAAAGAAAAAAAAGAAGAACGAGAAAGCTCATAGAAACCAAGCTCTGTTGTAGAAATCTCATCAAAGGGATAAATACTTGAGCAGTCCTCCTGGTAAGATACTCTGAATTATTCTTAAAATGGACAAGGGAGGAACTCAGAGAAATGGACCAGAGAACAAAAAAGTTAATGACGATGCAGAAGGCATAACGTTCGAGAGATAACATAGATGTGTGAAGGAACGGCCAGTAACACCACTGACAATATAAGGACAAACAGAACAGCTACAAAAATAAGGAAACAAACATGGGAAAGAAAACAGCGCTACGGATACTTCAAGTGACAAACTGGCGAAATCTCATACGTGAAGACATCGACATGGCTGCGAAAAGGAAATCTTAAGAGAGAAATGGAATTTTAACTAATCGCAACGTAAAAGAACATTATAAGGACCAATCCTTAAACTAAAAATCGATGATATGCAAAAAAAATAGCAATTGTTGGCTATGCAGTAACAAAGATGGAACGATTAATTACATAATAAGCGAATGTAGCGAACAAGGGAAAAAGGAGTAGACATGACAGTGCAGAAAAAGTGATCCACAAGGAATTTTGCAAGAAATTGAAATTTGACCATAATACCAGCTGGTATATGCTCAAACCAGAATCCGTCCAAGAGAACGAGACGCATAAAATTCTTTGTCACGTTGAGATATAAATGGATCACGTAATTTCGGTCGGAAGACCAGACCAAGTGCCAATATAAAAAGAACCTACAGACTAGTTAACTTTACCGTCCAAACGGACCACAGAAAAGTGAAAATCAAAGATAGCGAAAAGAGAGATAAATAATAAGACCTTGCTAATTAACTAAAAAAGCTGTGGAACATGAGGGTGACAGTGGTATCAATTGTGATTGGTGCGCTTGGAACGGTCTCCTTGGGCTTGGAAAAGGGACTGGTGGAGTGGAAAATCAGAGGAAGAATGTTGACCATCCAGATTACAGCATAGTTAAGATCGACCTGAAAACTGAAAAGAGACTGGATCGGTCAGAATACTGAGAAGAGACTGGATCGGCCAGAATCCTGAGAAGAAACTGGATCGGCCAGAGTACTGAGAAGAGATTGGATCAGCCTGAATACTAAGAAGAGACTGGATCGGCCAGAATACTGAGATGAGACTGGATCGGCCAGAATACTGAGAAGAGACAGGATCGGCCAGAATATTGAGAAGAGACTGAATCGGCCAGAATATTGAGAAGAGACGGGATCGGCCCAAATACTGAGAAGAGACTGGATCGGCCTGAATACAGAGAAGAGACTGGATTGGTCAGAATACTGAGAAGAGACTGGATCGGCCAGAATACTGAGAAGAAACTGGGTCGGCCAGAATACTTAGAAGAGATTGGATCAGCCTGAATACTAAGAAGAGACTGGAGCGGCCAGAATACTGAGAAGAGACTGGATCGGCCTGAATACTGAGAAGAGACTGGATCGGCCCAAATCTTGAGAAGAGACTGGATCGGCCAGAATATTGAGAAGAGACTGAATCGGCCAGAATATTGAGAAGAGACTGAATCGGCCAGAATATTGAGAAGAGACTGAATCGGCCAGAATATTGAGAAGAGACTGAATCGGCCAGAATATTGAGAAGAGACTGAATCGGCCAGAATATTGAGAAGAGACTGAATCGGCCAGAATATTGAGAAGAGACGGGATCGGCCCAAATACTGAGAAGAGATTGGATCGGCCTGAATACTGAGAAGAGACTGAATTGGTCAGAATCCTAGAGAGCTGAAGGGACTCGCTGTTACTCAGACTCAAGTAAAAGACAATCAGCTAAAGCTAATGTTAAAAAAAAAACTCGCTAGAAGTAAAATAATAATAACGATAGATGGGAGAAACAAAGAGAAATATGTTCGGATTGCAATTGGTCGATAGAGAAGTACTGAAATAATGAATATGAAGAGAACTAAATAAAATAAGCACCTTTTAAATAAAAAGTTAATGTAATAAACTTTATAAAACGGTATATCGTCAGTGCCAATATATTCAATAGTTTTTTTTTATAATATTTAAACAGTGTCAATATGTTAAATAGATTTCTGAAACTATTGCTGTAGATTGTAAATCTAATACACTTGTCTATGAATAAGTATCTAAATTCATATGTATCATTCGTGTGTGTAACACTCAGTAATCTGTATATTAACACCGTGGCACCTACCTACGTTCGTTTTGGGAACTTGGCATACGACATACTACTGTAGAAGTTGGGGGTGATGAAAAGAGTAACCAAAGTCAAAACTTCACCTTCATACTCACACTCATTTACTACACAGATCAGCAGTTGAATGTGATCACGAATATCCATTAAACAGGAAAGATTGAAAGGAAAAGAGAACGCCTGTGCGTTCCGACATTCTTCACTTCATACCACACATTCTGTAAGACTTTACTCCCCCATCTTCGACCGAACTACCTTCCTAGAAGTGCAAGGTGTGTGTCACGATAAAAATGATATTTATGTATCCACATAAATGGGGAAAAAAGAGAAGGAAAGACCGACAGCACACCAACTTTCCGACCTTCTTCATTCAAGAGCTCGGGCACACCATAATGTTAAAATAAAAGTTGTGTAATCTAATCATGGAGAAAGTAAGACCGCGACACAACGAATCACTTTTAATGAAAAATGTTGTTTATCATGGAGTAATAAATGAATAAAATATTTTTTTTTATATTTTCATCGGTTTAATTATATATATATATATATATATATATATATATATATATATATATATATATATATATATATATATATATATAATATCATCATTAAGAATTAAAAAAAGAAAAATACTTCAACTCACATATTTAAATTACATAATCTCTTAACCGCCCGGTAAGTGTTGATGAATCACCAAGATTTACCTGATGATCAAGTTGTGAGATGGGGGTGGTACTTATTTTTTCTTTCTAATAATATAATTATATTGTTTTTTGTTCGTTGGTTGTTTTTTTTTTTTTAATTTATTCTATTAATTTATTTTCTATATTGAACACTATTTCATTTGCGACTCGTAGTAATACAGTTTTAGATTTTAAACAGATGTTATAGTTTCCAGTCTTTGAACAAGCGGTAATTATATATATATAACAGTTACCATTCGTAATAGCTGTAGATCAATATAGTGGTCAATATACCCCCAACAAAAAAACAAACAAAAGCAAAAAACAATATAATTTTATTATCACATAGACGAGAAGCCGACGGACACCGAGCACCGTTGAATCTGTGTCATCTCTATCCTAACTTAGATATGTTCTGTCGCCGATATTGAGCAAACTTGATCTTTAAATATAGCCAACTATATTATCATTTGGTCTAATGATCGCATAAACGAGAAACTGCTAGACACAGATGTGTTATTGACTCAGTGTCTACGCTATCCTAACTTAGACATGCTCTATCTCTGTTATTGAGGCACACTTTATTCATAAACATAGAAAGCTATATATATATATATATATATATATATATATATATATTGCATTAAAAAATTATAATGATCTCTAGTGGTTATTTCAAATTAAATTGGAGTATTGCCACGCGTTCAGAAAAAAAGTACCTTCTTTGGCTTCTATCATTGGTTCTGGTTGGTGTTTATACAATTTTTCACCATCCAATATTCGATAACATCTGCATACTTTCCAATGAACATAGTATGATATTTTATCATACCTATCTTTTTTTATTATATTCGTGTTAGGATTAGGCTACTGGTCATTTGATTCCGTGTTTTGTTCGCACAATTTATATATTAAGTTTGATCCATTTTTTTTTAAGGCTTGCTGATAGATTCTTGTTGGTAAGCTTTGATCTCTTACTGCTGTTAATCAACTTCCCTGTCTCCATCTTTAGTCCAGTACTTTTCAGCCATAAATCAGTCTTTATTATATCTACCGCGGCATTTCTAGTTCAATGAGTATATCGTCTATGTATGAGTTTTTGTTCCTAGGCGTTTTTTTTTAACTGATTTAGTCTTTGTGCTTTTGCTTCTTTTTTTATCGCATGATTGATGCCATCCGCTTCATTAATTCTTAAATATATATAGTTTTTTTTTATTGTGTTCTAACTCAGTAATTTCTGTATTTATAGTCTTTGTGCTTTGGATTCTTTCTTTATGTTTGTGCTGCCTCTATTGCTTTAACTTTTATATCTATTTCTTTCAGGGTGAGGTCGAGTTAATTAACAAAGTTTTTCCTATCTTTACTAATTGAATATTTTTCTTTTTCTCCTCGTGTCTATTTACTAAATGTAACATCCAACCTGTTGTAGAGTTTACATATTTCTTTAATCCAATAGTGGTTGTTTTGTAGATCAATTATACTTGGATTAATCTTCTTTAACGATTTTCTCTCTTGACCTAGAAACGTTGTATATCGAATCTTGGGTGATGCATTCTGCAGCTGGTTATACATTTCTTAATTTTAGTATCCATATTTTTTTTATTTCAATTAACGTCTAGTTTATTATATCAAAACAATATATCATTACTGGTACTGATAAGGTGTTAATTGTTATAATTTTATTTTTTGAATTCAGTTCTGTTCTTAATATGGCTCTTATTATCTATAGAATTCTTTTCTTACTTTTTCTTTATCTGTAGTATGATTGATACTAGTTTATTATATTAAAATTATATGTCACAACTGATATTCCCAAGGTTTTAATTGCTATATCTTTAGTTTTCGCATTCAAATCATTTCTTGATGTGGCTCTTATTCTCTTCTAGAATTCTTTCATATTTTTCTTTAATTATATTATGATATATATCATTTGTTTGATTAGTTCCTAAATATTTATAGGTTCATAGTGTTTTTTACAATTTTAATTTTTTTTTAGTTATATCTCGAGCGATGCTTTACTGGCGAGCCTTTTTTAAAAGCGACTTTTGCACATTTTTCCCGATCAAATATTTTCACAGTGACTTTCTGAATCGTCATAATTTTTTGCATGTAAATTTAAATCGTACAAATAGAATATGTTTTATTTCATTCTATTTTTTATCCACCGTCTGCGTTTTTAGGTTCTATGAAAAGAAGTATCCAAAAAAGAAGAGATGAAAGCGAGCCTCCGTGGAAGATTCTATCGTTAATGTTCAGATTATTAGTTTTTGGTATGCCTTTTTCATGGATTAGTCTGAAGTTTGTGTGCCACCTTTCCATATTGCATTTTGGAAATATTATTATTCCTGGGGATATATCTTAAATGTTTAGAACATATTTAGAATCTATTCGTGGGGTACACTATCAAAAGATTATTTAGAGTAAATCGTTGCCATATTTAGATTTTTCTGTTTGGATCGACAATTTCTTCTGAACATTTTGCTAAAAGGAGCCGATCTTTACAGCGTGATGATTCTTTTTTTTTTTTTTTTTTGCATTCTTTTCTTTTAAAGAGAAGATATCTTTGCATTCGATGAATTTAATTATTCTCTCCTTGCTCGATGCATCCTTGCTCGATGCATCCTTGCTCGATGCTATCGTTTTATATGTTGTGGGGGAAAATATGAGATTAGTTAGTAGTTTTTTTGTGGTTATAGTTTCATTTGCTTTTGGTAATTGATATCTTACTCATTCTGTGAGCCAATCAGGCATTTTCTTGGTTCTTTAACGTAAGATAAGTTTCTTTATTGGTGGGAGGAAAGGTTGCTGAATTAAAAATGGAATAAATAATTCCATGTGACTTTTATTTATGTATGCGTTTAAGTATTTTTATACTCTCTTCTATTGTAATATCTTCGTACATTTGTGGTTCATTATTTTTATAAGAGTCTTTCATATTTTCTATCCATCTTCTTTTTCAATTATATGATTTCTTATAGCTTCATATATTTTTTTTTTCAATTCTTTAGTCGTCGGGGTTTACTTTACATTTATTGCTTCTTTTCCTATTTCTCGATAGAATCTTTTGGGGCTGTCTTGAAATATTTTATTGTTAATTGGCTGAATTTCTGAGACAAAGCTTGAAGATTTTTATCATTTATTGTTTTATTCACAAAGTTTCGACTGATGTGTCCTCCGGCGTTCTTCAGGTGTTTTTTGCCGAACTCTGGAGCCTACACGGAACTTTGAACCACGTCCGTTATTTTTACCCTCGAGGGTCACTTGCTCCGATTCCGTTAACCATAACGAGTATAAGTTTTGTGTCTAAAGAATTTTGTTTGTCGTTCAAATACGCTGGGCTTTTAGTTGGATTTTTGCTAGAATTTTTGTTTTATTATTAAAAAAAAATACTTCTTGCTTTCCTAGTTTTCATGTTGTCTCCTTTACTCATAAAATCTGTATTTCTCTATTTCTTTTTATATCCTTAATTTCCATTTGGATTTCTATTTTGTTTATGTTATAGTTAAAGAATTTATAACAGCTGCAGTGGCAAATATCATTTCATTTAAAAGTGTAAGATTTTGTGTAAAGTCTTCAATGATATTGTTTGCCAACTTTATCTGCATTTTTAAATTTTTTAGGGGTGCTCTATATCTAATATTAGAATTAGTTACCCTCGTGATTTCTCTGATTATATTTTGTTTCATTTCGTCGATTTTAATCTTATTTTCTTTATAGTCTGGGTTTTCTATTTAAGGTTAGAAATACTCTAATTTTTTGTATTCATTTTCTGTAACTAAAGTTTTTATACAATCATTACTTGATGTTTTTAATGTATTATCTTTTTCATTATTAACTACATTCATTTTAACGACTGACCTTTAATTTCTTTGGATAGCATCAATTGCCAGTTCTTTGATATCATCTTTTACAGCATCTGTTTTGCAGTCGCTTATAACGATATACCTTCTCATACTCGATAATTCATTGGGACCTAAGTATGTATCAAAACATTAAATCCTTTATTGCCTTATGTAGAAGGTTCCTTATTACTTACTCCTGAAGAGTTTGCACATTATTATTATTATTATTATTATTATTAGTAGTAGTAGTAGTAGTATTAGTATTAGTAATAGTATTATTATCATCTACTCCTTCAGAGTTTTTCACATCAGTGTTAGCTGATGGTTTTTCACTGGAGTTTGTGTGACAGCCTCCTCAAGTCTCCAGGACTCGTCTCAGGATTCTGGCCGATCTCAGCAATGCTGTCGTTTGGATAGTCTCTACCGGTTCGCCAACTTCCAAGTCCTCCAGGCCTTTTAATAATCGTTTAGTTACTGAGCCTAACGCACCAATCACAATTGGCACAATCGTTACTTTCATGTTCCACAGCTTTTTCAATTCTCTAGCAAGGTCGAGGTATTTATCATTCTTTGCACATTCCTTCAGATTTATTTTGTGGTCCGCCGGGACAGCAAAGTCGACAATTTTGCAAATTCTCTTATTTTTGTTGATTATTATAAGGCTTGGTCTTCTGGTCGGTATTAGGAGATCCATTTGTATGTTAAAGTCTTGTGTCATTTTCTAGGACAGGTGCTGGGTTGTGCATATACCATTTGTTAGTATGGGCAAATTTAAATTTCTTGCACATTTCCCTGTGGATCACCTTGCCAACCCAGTCGTGTCTTGCCTTATACTCCTTCTGTGCTAATTTGCTGCATTCGCTTATTATGTGATTGATCGTTTTGTCTCTGTCACTGCATAGCCTACATTTGCTATTTTGTTGCGTCTTATCGATTCTCGCTTTGATATGATTGTTTCTTATGGCGTTGTCCTGTGCTGCTATAAGGAGAGATTCCGTTTCACTCTAAAGGTTTTCTTTTCTTAGCCAGGTCCAGGTTTTCCGGTGTGAAATGTTTTTTAGACGTTTAAAACGCCCATAGAGTTGTTTTTTCCCATTTTTGTTTCTTAGTTGTTGTCATTCTATCGTCTATCGTATTGTCCGTATCGTTTCTGATGACTGCTGTGACGCCAAATTAAAATAAAAAGATCCCCGGATGAGCAACCTTTTAAAAGCGTACGGGAACTGGTGCATTTAAATATTGTTATCACCAAACGGGGAGTTTATTTTTTTGCCCGAGTGAAGACGGGGCGTTCTGGCACTTGATCCCTCGTAAAATAAGTCCTTGTTCAGAGCCCTTTCTCGGGCATATAGGAACTGACATATTATGTGGGGGTTAATTTAGGGCTAGACTGACCGCCGTTGGCAAGGGGTTTCCAAATTTCACACTACACACACACCCACCAAGGCCACTAGTTCTTCCTCCCCCTAGAACAATGGAAGATATGGACCTCTAGGTTTAGATGTAATAATATTAATTATAGTAGTCGACAACTCCGGTTTCCCGTATATTTTTAAAGGAATTTATAGGATAATTTAAGCGAGGATAACATGAGGCGAAAGAAGCTGAAAAAGAAACATGAAACAGCAACTTGACAGTAGACGACATAAATGAACAACTTCAACACGTGGGAACATTAAAATATATCAATCTTTTTACTACACACGCGGATGCACATATTCAACGTGTCGGCTATATTATTAGCGGATAATACATGATTCTAAATGTTTTTCTTCCTTTTTTCCTTTCCTTTAGTCTTTCTTTGAATTGAGAGAGAGAGAGGGAGAGTATATAATTGGGTATGGGGAGAAACAGTCTTATAATTTATTTATCTTTTCCGATGGATTCCTGTGGAGAATATTTTCTCTTTTACGGGCTGACGGACTTTATGTTATATTTAGTTCTGGCTTGAAGGTATGCCTTCTCATTCTTGTCCAGGATTCTTTCCGTTTTCTTTACCTGGAGTCTTGGCATGAGACTCGCGTCCTCTCAAGATGACCTCATCTTCAAAACTGATTTTCTTATTCCCTATTTCTGCTGACGGGAGAAATTGCCACTTCCATTTTAGGGTTCTAGCCAATCATTTGGCTTCTATCTTCTTCCTTCCGGTCACAGAATACAAATACCTGTTGGCTTTTATTCTGTAGGCGATCCGAGTGAGGTCACGGAGTACAGAAAGCCTGACCCAAATTTTTTTTTTCCTTCAACGGCCGGCCGAAGTTGACCTACATTCTTTATTTGTCTTTTAACGGTCAATCTTTGGCTAAGTCAAACACGGAGGGTAGTGGAAATTCCTTATTTCTCCTCTCTCCGTGGGAGATCACGTGACACTGTAATAAGTCCTCCTTCGTGTTTTTCCATGTAGCCTTCGAGCCGTTGTATCGATGTGTCTTACGCTGCCTTCGATGCTGGCAAGTCCTCTTCCTCCCTCTTTTCTAGATACATATTGTCTGTCAACGTCGTCTCTGGGATGTAATGCTTTGTGCATGGTCATTAGTTTTCTTGTTCCTTGATCCATTTGCTTAAGGTCATCTCTGGTCCACTTGAGAAAGGGTCCCGAATATCTAACGAGGGGAACAGCCCAAGTGTTTATTCCTTTGATGAGGTTTCTGCTGGAGAGTTTTGTCTCGGGTAGTTTACTAGTTCTCCTGAGATATTATTTTCGAATCTTGTCTTTCATTTCCACTTGTTTGATGGTGTCAGCCTCCAAGATACCCAAGTACGTGGTGCCTTCAATAAGTTTCCATATCTTTTTTTTCTACAGGCGTTTAAAATTGTCGTAGATTTTCTGAGAATTCGGTATTTTATTGCTATAATCTTATGAGATGACTGACCAATTTTTATAATTTCAGGTTCAAATGAACAGCTACAGCCGCAATTGGAATACACCCTACTAAAACCTGATTGTCACAGCTGCTGAATTTCAAAAATGCAATCTGAACGTTAGGGCACTTTAGAAGAACGATATGCAATAAAATTCTGTTTTAAACCTGGAAAAAAATGGCACAGAAACGTATGGAATGCTTCAAACTGCTTTTGGAGCATCGTGTAGGAAGCGTCAGTTTTTGAGTGGCATAAGAGATTCTAGGAAGATAGGGAGTCTGTGAGGGATGATGAGAGGTGTGGGAGGAGTAAGGAAGTCAATACACCAGAGTTGATTGGCCAAAGGGTTAGGCTTAGGGTTGAGGTTTTAAGGGAGTTCAGGAAGAGATTCCGTCGGAAGAGGCCAGCACTCTTGAAATCGGGTCAGTGGCATTTCCACCAGGACAATGTACTATTCCACAAATCCACCCTTGTCACTGACTATTTGACCAAGATGGGTATCAAGACAGTTCCTGAGCCTCCATATAGTCTAGACCTTGCTCCCTGTGACTTTTGGTTATTCCCTAAGCTCAAGGGCTGTTGTTATGAGACAATTGAGGAGAAAAAAGAGGCTGTGACGAAGAGGACTTCCATGGGGCCTTCCAGAAGTTGTTGGAACGGTACAACAAGTGCATTGTAGCCGGAGGAGATTACCTCGAAGCGAACTAGAGTTTCATATGTGTACTATCAATAAAAGTGCCCATACGAAAAAAGTCTGGAAACTTATTTAATGATCCTCTATTTGTAGGTTTCCTTTTCTTGTCTTGATTTGGTAGTTCCATTCCGTCAGTCAGATGTCGTTTGCCACATTTCATGACGAGCATGGCACATTTTTCTATGCCAAATTCTATTCCTATGTCCTGACTGTATATTCTAACGGCGTGTATGAGAGTTTCCAGTTCTTTTTCCTTTTTTGCAAATAGTTTAATGTCATCCATGTCCATTAGGTGATTGATCTTCTCTTGCGATCCGTTAAGTTTGTATCCGGCTTTGCATTTTCTGAGTATGTGGTTTAGAAATATCATGGCTATTATGAATAGTAAGGCGGATAGTGCATCTTCTGGAAAAATCCCTCTTTGGATCTTTGTTTCAGCTAAGCATTTTCCTCCTGCTGTCAGCTCCGCTCTCCAGGTTTGCATGGTCTTTTCGATGAAGTTCAAGAATTCATGTGATATTTTGTACATTTTCAGACAGTGTATTATCCAGCTTTGTGGGACCATATCATATGCCTTTTTGTAGGCAATCCAGGCCATAGCTAGATTTTTCTGTCTTGTCTTGCTCTCATTTAGGATGTGTTGATCTATGTAAAGTAATTCTGCTGTGCCTCTGGATCCTTTGCAGCATCCTTTCTGTTCGTCAGGGAACAATCCGCGGCTCGTTAGCGAGTTGTAAATCTTTTCCCTTACTTGTGCTGTTAGTATTTTCCACATCATTGGTAGGTAGGTTATTAGTCTGTAATTGTTTGGAGCAGTTCCTTTGCTTGGGTCCTTTGGGATTAATGTTGTCTTACCTTTGGTCATCCAGTCAGGTATATGTGCGCCTTGTAGGCATCTGTTCATTTCTAGTGCTAGTCTGCCGCGAATGGAGGTGAATTTCTTAAACCAGAAGCCATGTATTCCATCATGGCCTGGCATTTTCCAGTTTATTATTATTATTATTATGTTTACTACTTAAGAGTTTTTCACGTCAGCATTAGCTGATGGTCTTTCACTGGAGTTTGTGTGACAGCAAGTCTCCTCAAGTCTCCAGGACTCTTCTCAGTATTCTGGCCGTTCTCAATAATGCTGTTGTTTGGATGGTGTCCACTCTGCCGCCAACTTTCCAGTCCTTCAGTCCCTTTAATAATCCTTTAGTTACTGTACTAAAAGAACCAAATACAATTGGTATAATTTTCATCTTCATGTTCCATAGTTTTTTTTTATTCCCTAGCAAGGTCGAGGTACTTATCCTTCTTTTCACATTCTTTCAGATTTATTCTGTGGTCAACCGGGACAGCAAAGTCGACAATTTTGCAAGTTTTCTTTTTTTGTTGATTATTGTAAGGTCTGGTCTTCTGGACGGGATTAGGTGATCCATTCGTATGTCAAAGTTCCACAGGAGTTTATGTGTGTAATTCTTTTGGAAAGATGCTGAGTTACACAAATACTATTTGTTGGTATGGTCTAATTTAAATTTCTTGCACATCTCCCGGTGGATCACATTGCCGACCCAGTCGTATCTAGTCTTATACTCCTTCTATGCTAATTTGCTGCATTCGCTTATTATGTGATTGATGGTTTCGTCTCTCTCACATCATAATCTACATATGCTATTTTGTTGCATCTTATCTATTCTCGCTTTATATGATTGTTTCTTATGGCGTTGTTTAGTGCTGCTATTAGGAGAGATTCTGTTTCTCTCTTGATATTTCCTTATGCGTTTTAAATGTAAAGGCACGCTTACTCTACTGTAAAGCCAATTTGATATCCACATGTCAGCGAACAAGGCAGAATGTTTTTAAATATCTTCTATCGAATAATTTAAAAATTCGTAAAGAAAGCCCTAACAGTAGTTTAGAAGAAAAAGCCTAGAATGCTACTACAGCCCCCCCCCCTCAGAAAGGGAAAAAGAAAAGAAAAAAAAAAAAAACAAAAAAAAACGAATTGTCCCCTTCACCCCACTAGACCGCCCCCAAAGCTACCTAAAATATCAGTAGTAAATAAAAGTCCAGACGAAGAAGAGCATTTGAACTCAGGAGCCAAGTGGAAGAAATATGTCAATATTGGTCAGTATGTCTTTAATTCCAATTTAAAATGCTGAATTTTACAAAATGTTATGCTGTATTTTGATTGTAAAATAATGCTTAAACTATGCGTTTTAAATGTAAAGGCACGCTTACTCTACTGTAAAGCCAATTTGATATCCACATGTCAGCGAACAAGGCAGAATGTTTTTAAATATCTTCTATCGAATAATTTAAAAATTCGTAAAGAAAGCCCTAACAGTAGTTTAGAAGAAAAAGCCTAGAATGCTACTACAGCCCCCCCCCCCCTCAGAAAGGGAAAAAGAAAAGAAAAAAAAAAAAACAAAAAAAAACGAATTGTCCCCTTCACCCCACTAGACCGCCCCCAAAGCTACCTAAAATATCAGTAGTAAATAAAAGTCCAGACGAAGAAGAGCATTTGAACTCAGGAGCCAAGTGGAAGAAATATGTCAATATTGGTCAGTATGTCTTTAATTCCAATTTAAAATGCTGAATTTTACAAAATGTTATGCTGTATTTTGTTTGTAAAATAATGCTTAAACTATGCGTTTTAAATGTAAAGGCACGCTTACTCTACTGTAAAGCCAATTTGATATCCACATGTCAGCGAACAAGGCAGAATGTTTTTAAATATCTTCTATCGAATAATTTAAAAATTCGTAAAGAAAGCCCTAACAGTAGTTTAGAAGAAAAAGCCTAGAATGCTACTACAGCCCCCCCCCTCAGAAAGGGAAAAAGAAAAGAAAAAAAAAAAAAAACAAAAAAAAACGAATTGTCCCCTTCACCCCACTAGACCGCCCCCAAAGCTACCTAAAATATCAGTAGTAAATAAAAGTCCAGACGAAGAAGAGCATTTGAACTCAGGAGCCAAGTGGAAGAAATATGTCAATATTGGTCAGTATGTCTTTAATTCCAATTTAAAATGCTGAATTTTACAAAATGTTATGCTGTATTTTGTTTGTAAAATAATGCTTAAACTATGCGTTTTAAATGTAAAGGCACGCTTACTCTACTGTAAAGCCAATTTGATATCCACATGTCAGCGAACAAGGCAGAATGTTTTTAAATATCTTCTATCGAATAATTTAAAAATTCGTAAAGAAAGCCCTAACAGTAGTTTAGAAGAAAAAGCCTAGAATGCTACTACAGCCCCCCCCCCCTCAGAAAGGGAAAAAGAAAAGAAAAAAAAAAAAAACAAAAAAAAACGAATTGTCCCCTTCACCCCACTAGACCGCCCCCAAAGCTACCTAAAATATCAGTAGTAAATAAAAGTCCAGACGAAGAAGAGCATTTGAACTCAGGAGCCAAGTGGAAGAAATATGTCAATATTGGTCAGTATGTCTTTAATTCCAATTTAAAATGCTGAATTTTACAAAATGTTATGCTGTATTTTGTTTGTAAAATAATGCTTAAACTATGCGTTTTAAATGTAAAGGCACGCTTACTCTACTGTAAAGCCAATTTGATATCCACATGTCAGCGAACAAGGCAGAATGTTTTTAAATATCTTCTATCGAATAATTTAAAAATTCGTAAAGAAAGCCCTAACAGTAGTTTAGAAGAAAAAGCCTAGAATGCTACTACAGCCCCCCCCCTCAGAAAGGGAAAAAGAAAAGAAAAAAAACAAAAAAACAAAAAAAAACGAATTGTCCCCTTCACCCCACTAGACCGCCCCCAAAGCTACCTAAAATATCAGTAGTAAATAAAAGTCCAGACGAAGAAGAGCATTTGAACTCAGGAGCCAAGTGGAAGAAATATGTCAATATTGGTCAGTATGTCTTTAATTCCAATTTAAAATGCTGAATTTTACAAAATGTTATGCTGTATTTTGTTTGTAAAATAATGCTTAAACTATGCGTTTTAAATGTAAAGGCACGCTTACTCTACTGTAAAGCCAATTTGATATCCACATGTCAGCGAACAAGGCAGAATGTTTTTAAATATCTTCTATCGAATAATTTAAAAATTCGTAAAGAAAGCCCTAACAGTAGTTTAGAAGAAAAAGCCTAGAATGCTACTACAGCCCCCCCCCCTCAGAAAGGGAAAAAGAAAAGAAAAAAAACAAAAAAACAAAAAAAAACGAATTGTCCCCTTCACCCCACTAGACCGCCCCCAAAGCTACCTAAAATATCAGTAGTAAATAAAAGTCCAGACGAAGAAGAGCATTTGAACTCAGGAGCCAAGTGGAAGAAATATGTCAATATTGGTCAGTATGTCTTTAATTCCAATTTAAAATGCTGAATTTTACAAAATGTTATGCTGTATTTTGTTTGTAAAATAATGCTTAAACTATGCGTTTTAAATGTAAAGGCACGCTTACTCTACTGTAAAGCCAATTTGATATCCACATGTCAGCGAACAAGGCAGAATGTTTTTAAATATCTTCTATCGAATAATTTAAAAATTCGTAAAGAAAGCCCTAACAGTAGTTTAGAAGAAAAAGCCTAGAACGCCAAATTCTACCACAGAGCTCTAATTCCTGAAGCCTGCTAGGTCCCCAACTGTAGGATGGAGAAAAAAAAAAAAAAAAAAAAAAAAAAAATGAAAAACCCTTGGAAAAGTCCCAATACAGCAAAAAAGTATAAGTCAGTATTAGTGAAAGTCATAAGTACCTTAATGTTGGACTTTAACTAAGTTAAAACTTAAAACAAACCCCCCCCTTTTATTTATTTATTTTTATTTTTTATTATTTATTTTTATTTTTTTTTTATTTTCATTTTATTTAATTTTTTTAAAAATTTTTTTTTTTTTTTTTTTTTTTTTTTAAAATGTTCATTTATTTTATTATGTACACATGGGAAGCAGCATGATGTACGTTAAGGTATTTGAATAAACCAATGGACGACCAAAGTCAATACCCAAATGGGTCCTGGACGTAAGTTTGACGACTTTTCGCTCAGGATCGACAGTTCGATCGGGGAACTACTGCTGCTCCTCTATAAGAGTGGCTTCTATAGAAGAGAACAAAACAGCCATCGAAAGATAACCATGACCCACACTCAAACCACTTACACAAACCGCATCGCTCTTCGCGCGGGTAAAAAAGGGGCGCGTCCTGCTGAGGTTGGAGCCCTGGCCTCGGTGTTCGAAAAATCAGCGACAGTGCTCAAACAATCAAAACTACTAAAATGCAAGCAAACACTACAAATAGCCACATTTAACGTAAGAACCTTAAATAGAATAGGACAACTCCCAGAGCTAATCGCATCGGCCGAAGAACATAAAATAGACATAATATGCATACAAGAACACAGATACACACACACAGAAGATATCAAATATCACGAAACTAGCAATGGATGGTCGCTCGCCACTGTATCCGCATGGAAAAACTCTGTCAACGCCGCAGTGGGAGGGGTAGGATTGCTTATAGGACCTAGAGCACTAAAAACGCTTAATAGCATAGAGAAAATACAACCTAGAATGATGGTAGCTACATTTAACGGAAACCCCAGAGCAACAATCATCTCATGCTACAGCCCCACCAATGTTAGTGAAGAAAATGAAATAGTCACCTTCTACGATGAGTTATCCTCATTAGTGCGTAGCATCCCGAAACACAACATGTTAGTCATTGGCGGAGACATGAATGCACAAATCGGGAAAAACGGAAACAACAAATACAGCCTCCACAACACGTCAAATAGAAATGGACAACATCTAACAGATTTCATGATAGAAAATAGATTAGCATGCCTCAATACAAACTACCAAAAAAGAGAGGGCAAACTATGGACATACACGTACGCAAACAATACTAAAGCTCAGATAGACTACGTCCTTATAAACAAGAAATGGAAGAATAGTGCATTGAATTGCGAGGCATACTCCTCTTTTGAGGGTGTGTCCACCGATCACCGAATAGTCACAGCGAAAATACGGTTAAGCCTACGAAAAAACGCCAAACGAACAGCGACCACCAAACACTATGACTGGGCCCTATTAAACAACAAAGATGTCAGAGATAAATACGTAATAGAATTGAGAAACAGATTCGAAACACTACAAGAAAAGACGGAAAAAAGTACACCAAACGACGAATACGAAAATTTTGTCAATGCACACCTTGAGGCAGCAGCAAAATACATTCCAACAAAAATTAAAACTAAATATAGAGTCCCATGGGAAACCTTAGCGGTGAGAGAAAAACGTGCACTAGTGAAAACAGCCTCCAAAAACTATCGAAAAAACCCAACAAACACAAATGCCTTAAAACTAAAAACGGCACAATATCAATTAGCAGGCATATATATAAAGGAACAGACAGAATACATTCAAAATCAGATAGATAAGATCAGAGACTCGGTAGAAGATAGACAATCTAGAATTGCCTGGCAAACAATAAACGAAGTGAGCAGAAGAAAGAACACAACCAAAGCAAAACTTAAAGCAGCAAACCAACAAGAAAGAATAAAACTGTGGAAACAGCACTTCGAAAACTTACTTGGAAACCCACCAAAAATAACGCATGAACCAATCACCAGAATAATTAGCAAACAATTAGACATTAAACTTGGACCGTTCACACAAGGAGAACTCGACTCGGTTCTCAGAAAAATTAAAAATAGGAAAGCTGCAGGACTGGACGAAATTCCCCCGGAAGTATGGAAGACCAGACAATTCGACGACATACTGCTCCGACACTGCAACGCAGTATACAATCAAAATCCGATAGATAGATGGACGAAGGGATGCATACTCCCCTTCCCTAAAAAGGGAGACCTCGGATTAGCCAAAAACTACCGAGGCATAACACTTACATCCATAGCTGCCAAAATCTACAATGCCCTACTACGAAACCGCATAGAACCCAAAATCGACAACATACTTAGAAAAAACCAAAATGGCTTCCGAAGAAATAGATCTACGACCTCACAAATACTAACCATCCGCAGAATCCTTGAGGGTGTACGGGCAAAGAACCTACAAGCTACATTAATATTTGTCGACTTTACCAAGGCTTTCGACTCCATTCACAGAGGAAAGATGGAACAAATCCTACTAGCGTACGGCATACCTAAAGAAACCGTAGCGGCAATAACGATTCTCTATAGAAACACTAAAGTAAAAGTACGATCACCAGATGGAGACACAGAATACTTCGACATTGTAGCAGGAGTACTACAAGGGGACACGCTGGCTCCGTATCTCTTTATCATTTGTCTAGACTACGTACTTAGAACATCGATTGACAAAATCAAAGAGAATGGCTTCGAACTGACGAAGAAAAGAAGCAGAAGATATCCCGCAACAACAATTACCGACGCCGACTACGCCGATGACATAGCGATACTGGCAAATACACCTGACCAAGCCGAAACACTTCTGCATAGCCTGGAACGAGCAGCAGCAAGCATAGGCCTCCATGTTAATGCACACAAAACGGAATATATGTGCTATAACCAAACAGGGGACATCTCCACTCTAGAAGGAACCCCTCTTAAACTAGTAGACAAATTCACGTACCTAGGAAGCAGCGTCGAATCAACCGAAAAGGACATCGAAACGAGGTTAACGAAAGCATGGACAGCTATCAATAGGCTATCGACTATATGGAAATCAGACCTAACCGATAAAATGAAACGCAGTTTCTTCCAGGCAGCGGTCACATCGATACTGCTATATGGATGCACTACATGGACGCTAACAAAACGGCTGGAGAAGAAACTAGATGGCAATTACACAAGAATGCTGCGTGCAATCCTCAACAAGTCCTGGCAGCAACACCCCACAAGACACCAACTGTACGGCCACCTGCCCCCTATCACGAAATCTATTCAAGTTAGGCGAACCAGACATGCAGGACATTGCTGGAGAAGCAGAGATGAACTCATAAGAGATGTACTCTTATGGATCCCCACACACGGCCGCGCAAAAGCAGGACGACCAGCACGAACGTACATTCAGCAGCTATGTGAGGATACAGGTTGTTGTCCTGAAGACCTACCTAGGGCGATGAACGATAGGGAGGAGTGGCGAGAGAGGGTCAGGGATATCCGTGCTGCCAGCACGATATGATGATGATGATGATGAAACCCCGTCCAGGATTTGTCGTGTTAGATGTTGTTCATTATTCGCTTAAAACGCCTATAGAGTTGTTCTTCCCATTTTTGTTTCCTAGTTATTGTCATTTTGTTGTCCATTGTGTTATCAGTATCGTTTCTGATTGCAGTAATCAGTCCTCTTTCGTGCTTTTCTATGTAGTTCTCACGTCGTTGCATCGATGCGTCAACGCTGTTTTTAATGCTGGCAAGTCCTCTTCCTCCAGCGTTTCTTGATACTTATAGTTTGTCAACGTCGTCTTTGGGATGTAATGCCTTATGCATGGTCATCAGTTTTCTTGTTCTTTGGTTCATTTGCTTAAGTTCTTCTCAGGTCCACTTCAAAAAGGATCCCGAATATCTAACGAGGGTTACAACACCGGTATTTATCCCTTTGATAATGTTTCTGCAAGAGAGTTTTGTCTCGAGTACCTTTCTAGTTCTTCTGAGATACTCTTTCTTAATTTTTCTTTCATCTCCACTTGTTTTATGGTTCCAGCCTCCAAGTTGCCCAAATATTTGTAGGTTTCCTTTTCTCTGAGCGTTCTAATCTTGTCTTGATTCGGTAGTTTCATTCCGTCAGTCAGAGGTCGTTTGCCACTTTTCATTACTAGCATGACACATTTTTCTATACCAAATTCTATTCCTATGTCCTGACTGTAAATCCTAACAGCGTGTATGAGAGTTTCCAGTTCTTTATCCTTTTTTGAAATAGTTTGATATCATCCATGTACATTAAATGATTGACTTTTTCTGCGATTTACTAAGTTTGTATCCGGCTGTGCATTTTCTGAGTATGCGGTTAAGTGGCATCATGGCAATTATGAATAGTAACGGTGATAGTGCATCTCCTTGAAAAAACCCTCTTTGGATCTTTGTTTCAGCTACGCTTCTTCCCCCTGTTGTCAATTCAACTCTCCTGTTTTTCATGCTTTTCTCGATAAAGCTCATGACTTCATCTGATATTTTGTATATTCTTAGGCAGTTTATGATCCCGCTTTTTGGACCATATTATATACCTTTTTGTTGTCAATCCAGGCAATAGCTAGATTTTTCCGCCTGGTCTTGCTCTCATTCAGGATGTGCTGATCTATGTAAAGTAATTCTGCTGTACCTGTGGATCCTTAGCTGCATCCTCTGTTCCTCAAGGAACAATCTGCGGTTTGTTAGCGAGTAGTAAATTATAGGTCTGTAGTTTTTTGGGGTGGTTCCTTTGTTGGTTCCTTTTGGATCAAGGTGGTCTTTCCTTTGGTCATCCATTCGGGTACGCGTGCTCCTTGTAGGCATCTGTTAATTTCTAGTGCTACTCTGTCGTGAACGGGTGGTGAATTTCTTGAACAAGAACCCATCATAACCTGCCGTTTTCCAGTTTAATATTTTTTTAGCGTCGTTTTGAGTAAATCGATGTATATTTCCGCTTTCGGGCTTTCATTGAGTTCTTCTAATTCTTTTTTCATATTGTTTATCCATTCGGCTTTTTCATGATGATTTCTGGTTGTCTAAAATCGTTCGGTTTCTCTTGCATTCGATTGTTGGTATGTTTTGTGTCATCTCCTTCCACTTGTTGGTAGAATTTTCTTTCTTTCTTTTAGAATGCCCCGTTTTGTCTGTGGTGTTTTACCCTTTGTCGATATCTCTTTAATCTTTCTCCTTTCGCCAGTACTTTCTCATTTATTTCCTTTTTCACATCAGTTTTTCTCGTTCATTAAATTTCTTGCACGATTCCCCGTGTATCCTCTTGCACACCCAGTCGTATCTAGTTTTATACTATTTCAGTAGTATAATAATAATAATAATAATAATAATAATAATAATAATGATTAAAGGATTATTAAAAGGCCTGGAAGACTTGGAAATTGGCGGACGGGTAGAGACTATCCAAACGACAGCATTACTGAGAACGGCCAGAATCCTGAGACGAGTCCTGGAGACTTGAGGAGACTTGCTGTCACTCAAACTCCGGTGTAAAACCATCAGTTAACGCTGATGTGAAAAACTCTAAAATAATATTTAATAATAATCATTATTATTATTATCATTTGATTGCTTCGAAAGAAAGGAAAAAGATGGGACAGCAAAGTAGAATGATCGTAATGTGTGGATGGGTGTGGAATCTAAACAAAGACACCATTCTTGAGAAAAGATTGACAGACGAATTCCCAACAGCACAAGACGTTTACAATTGGCTTTGTACAAGCTAGGGAGTTACGATGTAAAAATATTGCAAGAATGCCACGGACAAGAAATTCTCTCTCTCTCTCTGTGTCTCTCACACACATACAAACACGTATATATATATATATATATATATGTATGAAAATTTTCTCGATCCAACGGAGGTTTTTTTTTTATATACTTTCAGTTTCGTGTAAATAAAGAGGGAATATTACTTTCAGGACGTTCTCAGCTCAACGAACATTCATTATCTTCAAAAAATTATGAGAATAAGATTATTTTTTCATTTTAAGATATTGGATTTTTATTATTTATAAAAAATCACTAAGTATATGTAAAAAGTATTGAAACTGATGCTGCATTTGCCAAGACAGAAATGGACAATGGCTGAAACGTTAATTTTCTTCGAAATAATCCTCTGGGAACTCAACACACTTATTAAAGCGAGTATTTTATTTGTCGAAGCACCTCTGAAACTTTTCTTTTGACATAATGTGAAGCTGCGCTGTTATATTTCTTTTAATGTCCTCCACGTCTTCAAATTTTACCCTTGAGGTAAGTTTTCATTTTAAGAAATAAGAAAAAGTCACACAGAATAAGTTGAGTATGGAGAGTTCCGCTCTTACGTAATCTTATGTTTCGCCAAAAACATTTTATTAAAAATATCAGAAAGTTTTGTGACTCGGTAATAGCTCGTCTAGGCAAAGCGTAGAAGTCTAGACGATTAGACAAGTTCGAAATTTGAAGAATATTTCTTGATACTCTGCTATCACTTCCTTTGTATATTCGAAAAGGTACTGGAAAGTTATCGAATCTACCAGGTGATTATCTTTCTTTTTCCTCAGTTTTATTGATTTCCTTTTTTTCTGGAGAAGGGTTAAGGGAATTTAAGAAACGGAAAACAATGTGGGTATCAACCTATACTGAAAATTTATCTTTTACAAAGTTTTCACAAAGTTCATCATTGTCTTCTTGTTTTGTAGATAAAATAATTATAAAAACAAAACAGAAGAAACAAAAAAAAACCCCCGAAAAAGCAAAAATAAAAGTAGCTTTCTTTACTGCCATTGCATTACATGTATGAAAATTCTGGTTCATGACATGGAACTCTTAGAATAACCAACCAACTCAGCAAAAGAGAATCTCTGGAATAATGTGAAAACAGTGAATTTACCAACAAACATTTCCCACATAGATCATTTGAATGAAGAAATAAAGGCAATTTGGATATTTTTGATAGATAGATAGATAGATAGATATGAATAAACTAAAGACATACATATACATACATATAGAGAGAAAGACATAGATAGATAGATAGATAGATAGATAGATACGAGGCTCGGTTGAAAAGTTCCTGGTCTAACGATGATACCCTCATGAAATATGACCAAATAAGGTCTATTTTTCGACATAGTACCTCTTTTAATCATCACACTTCTTCCAGCGGTAGTATAGAGCTTAAATTCCATTGGTCCAAGTCATCAAAAGTAGATATGACATCATCATATGAACTTTTCAGCCGACTAATTTTTCAGCTCATCCTAGTATATATATATATATATATATATAAAGATAGATAGATAAATAGGGAGAGAGAGAGAGAGAGAGAGAGACAGAGAGACAGAGAGAAAGAGAGGGAGACATAAATACATATATACATACATACATATATGAAAAGAGTAAGATATATAGATAGAAAGATATTTAAAAATTACGCTTTAAGGCTATGTTACACTAGTTGTCAAATTAAATCATTCATAACTTCTAGTTTCGAATATCAATGCAGTTGGACTGCTTAATTTGCCAGTTATTAATATTTAGTTCGATCTTTATCAAGTGTCCTACAAAGTTGACATTGAGCCAGACTTGATTTTTGTCTAACAACAACATACCAAATGAAATGATTCCAAGAATTTTAGAAAAATGCATAAATATTTGGATGTTGTCCCACCCAGAAGACCGAAGGGGGGAAAAACCTGATCGGACAGGCTGGGCAACAAAGCGTTACTTGCCCCTAAACAATATTTGCCGTTCCTTCATGACTATGTCATAGTGTGGCAGATGACGTCACAGCTGCAAGATATTGTGAGGAAGGAATACTAACCGCAAATGTAGACATTTTGGGCTATGTGAATCCGGATTTCACAAGATATTAATGAGAAAGTCATGTTTTTAAAACGCTTCGTCTATTTTGATTTCTGTAAAAGATAAATGATGCTTGTATATCTTTATAGTTAGATCGGAAAATTAATCAGAAATGGCGTCCTGTAATCTTCGCTTTTGAGGGAGGTAAAAATATAATAAATTTATTGCACAATCGTGATGAAATTCTTGGAATCATATATCAAAATCACACACACACACACACACACTCACACACGCACACACATCATCATCATCATCATCATCATCATCGAATCTTGTTGATACTTGTCTCTCTTTTCTCCGCCCCTATCATTAATCACCTCAAGACAGATCCTCTACATTGCATCTGGTGTCTACACAGAGCTGATGCTGGCGCGGCCATATGTAGGAGTCTATGGAACAACATCCTTCATGAGTTTGTCCTTGCTTCTCCAGCAGTGTCTTGCATGTCTAGTTTGTCTTACTTAGATGGTTTATGAGATGGGCTGTAAGTGGCCATATAACTGCTATTTTATATACTGTTGCTTCTGGATTTGTTTAAAACAGCACATAGAATTCCTATGTAGATCCTGTTTAGCTTTTTTCTCCATGATTTTCCTTAGAGTCCATGTAGTGTAGCCATACAGTAGTCAACACAACCACAGCTTTGAACAAATCCCGTTTTATTTTATCTAAGAGATCAAATTTTCTATGATCAACGGCTAAATTTCAGGCAACTGCTACTGCAAAACAACGGCAGTGCCAATATCCATGTTTTCATCAGTTGATGACCTCGATGTCATTCATCGTTTTGGGGTCTATGTATCATACCGATGGCCACTTTAGGTCAATGGTGATCTAGAGTGGCCATAAGCATCCTACAACACCACTAGACTTTGTTTGTATGATCTTAACGCCTCTTCATATATATATATATATAAATATATATTTCTTGTTTTTGTTCCTTACAAAACTAGTTCTTTAGGAAATATACTGGTCATCCAACACATACATATATATATATTCTAATTCAGGTAAGGTCCTGAATATTGCTATGTGAGTTTTTCACATCAGCTATAACTATTATTCCTCGGTTTTTATCTTCTCTTGTTTTTTCCCTGGCTCTTCTGAAAGGTTCCAAATTTTTGACGCCAAGGAAAGCAGAAGTATATTTTTGGAGTCTATGTGAGGCCGCTTCTCATTATTAGGGATGGACTAGGATTTATAAAATAATGAACCCATCGATTGAACCCAAACCACTACCCGTCTTCCTGCTTATAAGACCGGAACAAAAAGAATGAAATATTAACCAAAAAATAACCTTAAAAAAATGAACTGGAGCGGGTTTTATAACAATGTGTTTGTTCTTTTGACATCGGAATCAAGTGAAAGCCTCTTCGTCTCCTCAACCTTTCCGAAACATCACCTTGCAAGAGAGACCCACAAACACTTCACCAAGTCTTTTCCTTCTAACGTGTTATATTAATATCGGTCGACACGGGTCCATCTACTGTATCACTCATAAATAACCCTAAGATTAAAAAATAAACTGTTAATATTCTTTTAAATTAAAGATATCAGGGACTTTTAATTCCTGGTGGAAAATTATGCAGTCAAAACAGATGTTATTAAGTACTATTAATTATCGAACTCAACTGCATTAACATTTCATAGCCAAAAATTTGAATATATAGTACTCCAAATATAGGTGCACAGAAACACACACCCACACACACGCACACACACACACACACACACACACACATATATATATATATATATATGTATGTAAATTTTAGTAAGGGTTATGCATAGGAAGCTCTTGGCAATTCCGAAGGCATCTTTCTTAGGGAAAGGGAGGATGCTGCCTTTTGTCCATCTCCCTATTTTATTCTGGTTATATACGGCGTTACAGTATCGAAGGAGTACGTCATCGAATTTCCTTATCTTCCATACTTCTAGTGGTATTTCATCAAGACCGGTAGCTTTTCTGTTTTTAATTTTTGTTCGTACAACGTAGAGTTCTTCTCGAGTAAATTGTGCCAGTTTGATGTCTTGTTAGTTATTAATAGTTTTCGTGATAGGTTTATCTGAAAGTTTAGGGAATTTTTCAAGCTAATATTTGAAATGTTCTTTCCACATTTGTATACGCTCTTCTTGGCTGACAACCTTTAGTTTAGCTTTCCAGATGCTATTCCTTTTACTCACTTAATTTACTATCTGCCATGCTATTCGAGATTTTCTATCTTCTACCAAGTTTCTGATTTTATTGATCTGGCTTTGAATGTATTCTATTTGTTCTTTTTGATATGCGTTAATTAGACCACTTCTTAAGTTTATGAACGCTAGGATTAGTTGGGTTCCTTTTATTACATAGGAATGCAGTTTTTAAGTTTTTCTTAACTGCTAATATCTCATACAGAACTCAACGTTTGGCTCTTAGTTTTGTTGGTATGTATTCTACTGCTGCTTTCACGTGGGTATGACGAAGTTCTCATATTCGTCACTCGAAATCATATTCGTCATTTCGAAGAGCATCGAATTTGTTTCTTAGTGTTATCGTATATTTATCGCCATTATCTCTATTGTTAAGCAGGGGGCCAGTCATAGGTTGTGGTTTTGTTTTTTTGCGTCCTATTCCTGCATAGACTCAGACGTATCTTTGTTGTGACAATTCTATGATCAAAACACACACCTTCAAAAGAGGAATATGCTTCACAATTCAAAGCGCTATAAATCCATTTCTTATTTATGAGGATTATCTGTGCATTAGCATTGTTTGCGTTGATGTAGGTCCATAGTTTTCTCTTCCTTTTCTGGAATTTAATATTAAGGTATGCTCGTCCATTTTCAAGTAAGAAATCAGTTAGGTGTTCCCCATTTCTGTTTGATGAGTTGTGTAAGTGGAATTTTTACCAATAGAATATTCATGCCTCCACCGATGATCAGAATGTTGTGTTTGGGGATTCTATAAATAAAGGAGGATTGCGCGTTGTAGAGGGTGGTGAGGTCCGTTTCATTGGTAGGATTGTAGCAGATAATCGTTGTGCTGGGGTCGCCGTTAAATGTAGCTACCATCGTTCTCGGTTGTATTTTCGCGAGGCTGTTAAGTGATTTTACGGCGCGAGGACTGAGAAGTATTCCTACACTACCTATAACGGCGTCGACAGAGTTTTCCCATGCAGATGCCAAAATAAATGTCCATCCATTGCTAGTACCGTGGTATTTTATTTCTACTTCACTATGATTTTATCTGTGTTCTTGCATGCATACTATGTCTATATTATACTCTGCTACAAACGCTGTCAGCACCGGTAGTTGGCTCATTCTATTCAAAGTTTTAACGTTAAGTGTCGCTATATTTAATTTTTGTTTGTGTTTGAGTTTTATAACTGATTTTCGAACCCTGGGGCTAGAGTTCAAACCTCAGCAGAACAAGCCCCTTGTTTACCCGCGCAAAGGCGAAGCGGTTTGGACGTAATATTTGAGTGAGAGTCTTGGTTATCTTTCAATGGCTGTATTTTTACCTCATCAACGGACGCCACCCTTATAGATAAGTAACTGTAGTTTCCTGACTGGACGATTTGATCCTTACTGTTGACCTATGAGGTTTTTCTGCACCTGGTGAAACGCACCATTGACCCAACGTTGGGTTCATCCGTCTTACTTCATATCCACCATGCTGCTTCCTATGGCTTCTGAGGTTTAACTTGTGGGTTAAAAATGTTTAAAAAATTCCCTCTGTATTCCTTAAGCTTTAACTTATTTAAAGTCCAAATATTAATTTCTTATTTACCGCTTCTCAAATCCCACAGTCGACTTGTTCCCGGTTACAAATACAATTTCTTAAACTTATTCTAAAGTTAGTCACATGACTTCGTAGAGGATTTGAGATAAGTGTCAGGCGAATATCTGGTTAGTAAAATACAAATCACTAATTTAGAGAACGGTGAAATTTTAAATGTAGAAAAAATAATAATGTGATCAACTGTAACGGCAAAGTCCATTACTCGGTGTGTTCTCTTTTACTTATTTATTTATTTTTTTGTTGACTATCACCAGGTCTGGTCGTCTGGCTGAGAATGAATGATCCGTTTGTATCTCAATAGCCAAGAGAATTTTGTACGTCTCATTTTCTGGGACGGAATCTAAATTGTGTATATACCATTTGTTCGTATGGTCAAATTTAAACTTTTGGACAATTCACAGATCACCTTGCCCATCCACTCGTTTTTAGTCTTATATTCTCTTAGCGCTAATTTACTGGATTCGCTTATTATATGATTGATCGTTTCGTCTCTATCATCACATAACTTATTTTAACTTGATATTTTGTTGCATCTTATCTATTTTTGCTTTGACGTGGTCTTTATGGCGTTGTTTTGTGCTGCTATATTAAGAGATTCAATTTCTCTTTTTAGGTTTCCCTTTCTTAGCCATGTCTGTGTCTTCTCATGTGAACTGCTGCTTTTTTGTCGCTTGAAATATCCATAGAGTTGTTTTTCTTCCCATTTTTGTTTTCTGATTATTTCTTTTCTGTTGAATCTTGTGTTGTCTGTATTTTTTCTTGTCCCTGTAATCAGTCTTTCACTTCATATTTTTTTAAGATAGCATCGATACAACGTCGAGTCGTTGTATCGATGCTATCTTCAATGTTGTCAAGTCTTCATCCTCCTACTTGACACATACAGTCTCTCTACGTCATCTCTTGGGTATACGGCCTTATGCATCGGCATGAGTTTTCTTGTTCACTGGTCCATTTGTTGAAGTTCTTCTCTAGTGCACTTTAAGAATGATCCTGAGTATCTTACAAGGTGGATAGCCCTTTGATGTGATTTCTGTAATGTAGTTTGGTTTCCTGATTAATTTATATAATTTAAAACAAATAAAAAAACTTTACTAAAATTTTCATGAATTTCATAAGATTATTTTATGGCTAAAACCTAGGAATATTTGGTTCTAAAGTGGAAGCGAGGTGTGTTATTTTTGAATTGCCTTTCGATTTGATTGTTTAGAAAGTTCCCCACTGCTGCACGAGGACAATTCTGAGTACAGATTGATGAAAATAAAACTCGATTTCGTCTAATTCAATAACAAACAAAAAGTATGGCTAAGAGACATTTTCTCTTATTACACTGTGAGGCGGTAATCATTGATTCACCAGGTGCTGATTAGTAAAATTATGAAATTTCAGTATCAGATTACTATAAAAAAAAAACGTCCGGCGTTGTCAGGCGGTGATTAGTTGCGGCAGATTTCTGAAGATTAAAAAATAAATTTAGGCTGTAAATAGATAGATCACCCACCCGCACGCACAAATGCCTATCTCCGACAATCTATCAATTTATACAGTCTTACACCCTACCCCGTCACCACAATGCTTCTGTCCATGCCCGTGAATAACGACGTAGGTAAATCGCCATATAAAAGTCTGTGATCAACTGTTGGCTGTCAAAATTGAAGGAGATGAAACATCACGTACACAGGTCGCGTGAGGATGGCGACAAACCAAATTGGATACGTTACTTGGAGTCGTCGCTTTTTCATGAAAGATTTTCTGATTTCTGGACACGTGACAAAACAACGGTAAATGAATATTTAATGATTATCTCATTTGGTTTGGTGGATTTTTCCAACTTTTTTCTCTTTTTATCTATAAAGCTTTGTTCAGTCAGGTACACATACCTCAGGTACATACCTGCTGTTATTTAGTAAGTATTAGCAGGTTCTTTGTGGTTTTACTTCACTGATCTGGTGAGAAGCACCACTTTCAGTGTGACTTAACTGTAAGCCACTCTTCATTTCTAACCTGGATAATCGTTATAAGCTGTAATATACCGAAAAGAAACACACACACACACACACACACACACACGGATAGATGAAGCGTGCGTGGCGTGAGAAAAAAGACCCGACGATCTGAGTTCAAAACCTCGACACGGCTGTGAATCTCACTTCTTGCTAAGGCCTTTAGAAAAGGTATGAATCCTTTTCCCCCACCTCAGTTATGGGTGAATAGTCGGCTAGACTGGGTTCTTTAGTTTTGGTAAGGCAACCAGTCTATGAAAAGGAAAAATTCTGACTTCAGTACTTGAACAGTGTTGTTCAGAGAATCTGTGGAACATTGTTGCACCATTCTTCCGTTATTAACTTATCCAAAAAGTGTGGCTGATTAGGCATTCTTCCTATTTAATCGAACTGTTTATATCGACGAGAGGGTCATATATATATATATAACCCTTTCTCTTTCTCTCTCCTTTCCCCCATCTCTCTCTCTCTCTCTCTCTCTCTCTCTATATATATATATATATATATATATATATATATATATATATATTTATATATTCGTCATATATTGCTTTTTCGTCAAATCACACATATCTATTTTGTGTACCACTACTCAGCGTCTATCTACCTCTCCTGTACACGAATAAATCAGATATATTCCTGTTGTCAAATATTGATGCAGTTTGCTTGAAAATGAAATTTAATATTCCAAAATGAATTGTTTTAAGAACTATCTCTGAAGAAAAATTTCTCCTTTTTAAATTCAAAACGATTAAAATGAAAGTTTTCATAATTTTTTATTTATAAATTTTTCATTGCAATTTTTTAGGGAAAAATTTGTCAATTTAATGTAATTAAATAGATTATCATTAAAGAATTTTTTTCTTTATAGTTTTCATAATATCACAGTAAAAGAGAGCTATCAAAATTATTGAGTTCTTTGTTTTCGAAGTGTAAAAAGATAAAAAAAATTTGATTCTAAATTTTGGAAACAAATAAATTTAGTATAAAAACATTATTCAAACATAAATTTTGTCGTTTGTTTTCATCATATATCACTTTACTTTTTTCTTACCGTACTTTCTTAAGTAAGGATATGCATTTTTCAAATTTCAAATACTTGAGAATAAACATTTCCCGAATTGTATAGAATTTAATTTGTCGTCATATTTTTGTGATTGATTCTTTCGTCTTAACTGCATACCAGCCCGACTTGAATGATATCATACATAGAAGTTAGGGAATCGCACTCATTGTATGTTCATATCTATATTTTTTTGTGTAGTCGTTTTTTGAGAGTTTTTTTTTTTTTTGTGCAGGGAGCTCTCGAATACGAATAAACCATATTGGATCTATAAATAGGGTCCGAAGGGGTGCTACCACTCCGAATGAAGTTGAACCTGGGAGTAATGGCAATGAAGAAGTACTCCACACTTTCCAGGTTTTCAGTACTGGAGCCTTACCATAAGGTGCAGTTAGAGGTGCAAACAGATAGATAGATAGATGGATAGATAGATAGATAGCAATGAGTAAAAGAAAGAAATGAAGAATGTTTATTTTAAAAACTTATTTTGGAAGTTTATTTTTAAACAAACAAAAAAATGGAGAGATATATCATTAGATAATAAAATCTTTAAAAAATCCAACAAATATAACAAAACATTCAATTTTAATTATGTTTTCGGTACTTATTCAGGTGAAATTAAACAGAAATTCCAAAAGGTCTAATTACGTTTATTTATTTGCGAGAAAGCGAATAATTTGTGATAAGAAGTAATAATAATACTAAATCATGTGTGTATGTAATTTAAAGTGGCATTTATTTAAATTCAATAGAATTCTCTTTATGAATTTATGTATCAAAATAAAAGAAAGAAAATTTATAAAAAGTTGAATTTTCATATTAAAGAAAATTCAGAGATACAATTTCTTTCTATCGAAGCAAAGATATTTGCGTTTGAAAAATTATTTTGTACTATGTAAAGCACAACATCTAATAATTCTCATGAAAAATTTTAAGCGAAAAGCAGCTCCGTTTTAAAATTTTAAGCGAAAAATCAAGTGACTACGGATACGTAGTAAATAAAAGACGTAAATTTTTGCAGAAATTTCCAGGTCAAATTAAAATAAAAAAAAAGAATTCCAACGTAAACATATGATATATTAATGTACTTTTCTAAACTTATCTTGCCGGGGATGCATCGGGTATCTCTGGGACTATAATATCTACATAGATTTTTTAAAGAAAATCTTGATTGAAAAATGCGAAAAAAATCTCGAAACAAACAAGTGACGATTTGGTTATGTGAAATGAATACTTTAGTAAATAGGTTTATTCATCCTATTTTAAAGAAGTTTCATTACTTCTTTTTTATGTGAGTACCTAACGAATGTCTTTTGCAACAAAGTCAATGTTGATGACAAATCTACTAAGATGTGAATATTTATTGAAAAAAAAAAAACAACTATCAGCATAACAATTGCTAATTAAAAAAATGCACCCCCCCAAAAAAAAACCCACACGTAATTAAAAAAAAGTAGTTTGAAAATTAATGATAAATAAGTTATTCATTTCCAATATTCTTTTTTAATTAGCGAATTTTGAATGAAATATGCAAATCTGCTCATCCTATAAAGAAAAATCGTTTCTTACGCTACCCAGAAACATATATGAGGAGAATTAAGTGGTTGTAAGCTCAGAATAGTACCGACTGCATCTCTGCTTGAAGTAAGATCCCCGCTCCCAACGAGTGTCCTGGATATATCAATGAACTGCATTTGATGGTGAGGCTCCAGTCCTGGAGATATGGGGAATGTTGATTAGTCCTTCACAATGATTACTTCCAGGTCCACTTTAAACTGGAGTGGTAGCACCTGTTAGGATCCCATCCATGGGTCAAATAGAACTATTTAACCATTTAACTGTGTGAAAACAAATAACTAATGTTTTGAATTCACTAGTGTATCAGTATTTTCTCGTTTCTTTGTTTCCTTTTTTTTTCATTGAAACACTCAACAAAGTTGATTGATTAGAAAATAATTGAAAATAACAGACACCCAGTTTGCAATTTTAGTCCTCAATACTTGTCAATTACCCGTGAACTTTTGCCCAAGCTAAGACTGAACAAATAAGTACCTAGTGCACGTAGTAATTCTCTCTCTCACCCTTTTGCTCTCTCATTATCATTCGGTCCAGTTAAACCGGAGTAATTCCATCAGGACAAAAAAAAAAACAAAAAAAAAAAAACATTCAACAGTGAACATTTGAATTTTCCTGGTAAAAAGCTCAATGTAACTAACATTGCCGAGCAATAATATCTTTAAGAAAAAAAAACAAAACCGGTCACATTAGGATTATAAATTTATATCCATCCTGTTATTTGTTTTTGATATAAATAAAAAACACGAAAAAAACTAACAGGACTTCTTCAGATCTTATAGATAAAATAATTTAGAATAGACACAGGAAAGAAGGGTGGGAGGGGATAGAAGAGGGGTGAAGAGTTTTCTCCTCATTTAGCCCATTTCCATTTTTTTTTTTTATTTTATTGCCGGTTGGAATTATAGTAAATCATTTTTTATTTTTATTTTTTAAAATTCTAATTACTTTTTGACTTAAAACTCCAGATTTAATACTAATTTAGATCAAATAACTTTATTTATTAACTTTGCGTAAGGATACAGTAATACTTATATTAAATTAAATTCAAGGTTTAAAATTAAAATTAATTTTTTTAAAATTTCAATTTTATTTTCGAGTCTATTAATTCAGTTACCCTTTTTATTGAAGAGTACGTATACAAGATATGGTTTATTCACATTTTTTAAAATTATTTTATTTCTATTCATTTACCTTAAATCTCAATTTAATCCTATGTTTTTTATTTAAGTATTATCTATGATAATTTGTCTATAATTTAAATTTAGTCCTATGTCTATATCTAACTATTAATTCACATCTCTTATTTAACAATTTTTCAGGGTCTGGGTATATCATTATTTGTATTTTTTCCTCTAGGAAAATAGTATACATCTATTATCAAAACATTTTGGAGTATTTGGTCCATATTGAAAAAGTCAAATACTCCAAAATGTTTAATGTTTTCCGTGTTTTTGATTTATATCAAAAACACATAACAGGATGGAAATAAATTTATAATCCTAATGTGACCGGTTTTGTTTTTTTCTTAAAGATATATATATATATATATATATATATGTGTGTGTGTGTGTGTGTGTGTGTGTGTGTGTGTGTGTGTGTGTGTATGTATGTGTGTGTGTGTGTGTGTGTGTGTTAAGTGATAATAATATTCCCAGTGCTCTTTTTACATAACATGGAAATCTTAGAAGTGTCTTTGTCGTTAACTCTGCTATTTATTTCTTATGCAATCAGACAACTGTATATTAACAAGCCGTTGGAAAACAAAATTGAAGTACCAAAAGTATGTTTATAGTGCAGATGATAGTAATCTGGGTCCATTTAGCCATCTTACTCCCTCTTCTATCGATTCTATACAGATATGTACAGCTGGTCTAATGACAGTCTCTTAATCATCTCTCTCAACCTACCATACATTCTATATCAATATCCACTGCTGGTGCTGATGATTGTGATCTGGACCCCTTACGCCATCTCACTCCCTCTACCACCAATTCTATAAAGATATGTACATCTGGTGCAGATGATAGTGATCTGGGCACCTTAAACCAAGTTTCTTACCCTACCATCTATTCTACACAGATATGTACAGCTGAGGCAGATGTTAGGGATCTTAAGGCATCTAATCCTATTATCATTCACTCTATGCAGATATATATACTGTTGATGCAAATGATAGTGATCTGTTCTTCTTAAGACATCACGCTCATCCTACAATTCATTCTATGGATATACGTGGTGCCTTCAATAAGTTTTCAGACATTTTTGTACAGGCATTTAAAATTGTCGTAGACTCTTGAAAATTCAGTATGTTATTGCTATACATCTTATGAGATGACTGACCAATTTTTAGGATTTCAGGTTCAAATGAACAACTACAGCAGGAATTCGAATACACCCTACTAAAGCCTGATTATCACAGCTGGTGAATTTCAAAAATGCAATCTGGACGTGAGGACACTTTAGAAGAACGATATATAATAAAATTCTGTTTTAAACTTGGTAAAAATGCCACAGAAATGTATAGACTGCTTTTGGAGCATCTTGCATGAATCGAACATTAGTTTTTGAGTGGCATAAGAGATTAAAGGAAGGCAGGGAGTCTTTGAGGGATGATGAGAGGTGTGGGAGGAGTAAGGAAGTCAATACACCACAGTTGATTGTCCAAAGAGTTAGGGTTAGGGTTACTATGTTGAGGTTTTAAGGGAGTTCAGGAAGAGATTCCGTCGGAGGAGGCCGGCACTTTTCAAATCGGGTCAGTGGCATTTCCACTAGGACAATGCACCACTCCAAAACTCCATCCTTGTCACTGACTATTTGACCAAGATGGGCATCAAGACAGTTCCTCAGTCTTCCTATAGTCCAGACCTTGCTTCCTATGACTTTTGGTTATTCCCTAAGCTCATAGGCTGTCGTTATGAGACAATTGAGGTGATGAAAGAGGCTGTGACGAAGGTCTTTGACACGCTCACATAAGAGGATTTCCATGGGGCCTTCCAGAATTTGTTGGAACGGTACAACAAGTGCATTGCAGCCGGGGGAGATTACTTCGAAGGGGACTAGAGTTTCATGTGTGTGCTATCAATAAAAGTGTCCATACTAAAAAAGTCTGGAAACTTATTTAATGATTCTCGTATGTACTGGAGGTGTAAATGATTATGATCTGGTCTTTTCAGCCATTTCATTCATTCTATACCAATATGTAAAACTGGTGCAAATGATAGTTATCTATACCCTTTAAGCCATCTCACTAAAACTACCATCTATTTTAAACAGATATGTACGGCCTTAATCAGACATTTATTTCTAAATTTCCATGTCTCAAAAGATTTTAAAGATGAAGGTAGATTTATGGAACGTCTTATTTTTAACGAGGAATCGTCGGTAAGATGCAGAAACAAAATTCATGTGTTTCTCGGCAACATTGTGTAACAATATCTCAAATATTAAAGATTTGTAGATAACATGTATGTATATAAGCATATACTTATTTACAATTTTGTGTGCATGTATGTGTATGAGAGAGAAAGAGAAAGAGAAATATTTGTAGATAGCTATACAATTTTTGGGCTTGTGTGTTACAATAACACAACGAAATATCTCGCCTCATGAAGGTAATTGTCAGCGCCAAAGTGTTAGGATATTCACAGGGAGAAAAGCAATTTCCAGTTCGACTTGCAATTTAATAATAACTGTGAGGAGTCTTCGTTCGTGCTCATTCTGATCATCGATAAATATTAAAGGCTATTTATTAAGTAATTTGACTTTTCTATGTATAATTTTTTTTTTTTTTTGCTATTAATTTTAATTTAATTTATGGTCACCGAAAGCAGCTTTTATATAAGTAATAACTCAATTAATGAAAAATAATGCTACAACTACAACTGAAAAGTTTGCTGTCGTTTCTCTTAACAAAATCAGTTAAATATGTTACGGTAACTGAAAATAAACAGTCAATTATTTTATCTCAAATCAATGCTTGAGTCAAATAAATATGTACATCAAATTAATTTGCTCCTTTGTAAGTCGATAAAAACAAAGAAAATTTCTCCAATAATTGACATAGGTGCATGGAAAGGGATTTTACTATAAAGAAGCACTGGAAATTGTTTTGCAATAAAATGCATTAGAGTTTTTTTATAAATGTATTAGGAAACATTTTACACCAAAAACCCATTTGAAATTATTTGGAAGCTCTACATTAGATTATTTAACCGGTTATAGAAGACAAGGAAATTCTATTCAATTATTAATACAGATGGCGTCTAAACTTCAAAGTTGCTAACAATGATAGCGCCTTTAATAAAATATATGTCGCTTAAACGCATAGTATATAAATCTGTCGTAACGACATTTGCTTCGAGCATTAAGCACTTATCACCGTTTACAATAACAAACTCTTGTCATAAATCTTTCATCTTTATGTAGGAGTGCACTATTTTATTTATTTGTTTATTTAGCTGGATGTGAAGTCAGTCGAGTTTGAGGTATAATATGCGAAGACAGCTTCTAAGGATTGGGTGTTTGTTTAAATAGAAACCTGCTTGATTGTAAAATTGTTCGCCCAGAAGCTGTTGTTATGTGCGAACGGCAATTTTTGAAAGCGGCTTGATCATGATAACTAAGTTCAAATCTTGGACTACGTTTCACATCGTGCTAATGCCTCTTGGAAATGGGTGAATAGTAGGGCAGACTGAACTCTCTAGCCTTTGAACGTTAACCAGTCTAGGTGAATGGAAACCAAGTGTATTCGCTTAAAAATTTATATGGTGTCGTATCATTACCATGGTGGAGGGATTGCGAACTGTCTGGGTGTAGGGATGCATTCATTCTCTTCTTGTGCGGCAGATTCGGTCAGATTATTATTGTACTCCTAGCGAATGTCTTCCACCTGATTTCACTGAAAAAATGTAAAAAATTGTCCTCTTACATATCATTAGAGAACAAAATATTTAAATTAATTTGATAGGAATAGAGTGATACATGAAAAAGAAAAGAAAACAGGACAAAACAAAAAACAGAAAAAAATAAACAAACACGTTCTTTCCGAAATTTTGAGTAAAAACTACTTTTAAAATAAATTTTGTCTTTTAACACTTAAGTATGGAAACACACACACACACACTACATTGTGCATCATTATTCTGTTATCAACTCATCCAAAACGTCTTCAACACTGTCAACAAATCACCAGTGTAGATAATCCAGCGGGTCACATCTTTACTTGAATCGTAAAGATCAATGTGAAAGTTTATTATATATATATATATATATATATATATATAGAGAGAGAGAGAGAGAGAGAGAGACTTTTATTTGTAGTATTGGCTATGATCTCCCTGAGATATTGGACTTGTATAGTAAAATAACACTCAGATCGAATTATCTGGTTTATGGTTTTAAGGGTTAATAGAATGAATTGTCTTATTGACCGTTAGAAAAAATAGACTTAACCCCTGTGGCACGTTATTTAAAGACAATTGAGATATGAGTTCATTGTCAGAGGCAGACAATGCCTAAGTGCAAAGGTAGTAGATTACCCGACACTGACCTTGTGTTGTCTTTAAGTTCTTTGATAGATGAGTCAACATAATCATCAATGCTAACAAGTCTTCGTCTGTCGCGTTTACGTTCAATATTTCCCTGTTGTCTTATTAGTGATATATATTAGTCTCATGTCACCATGGATATGCACCCGGATCCTGACCCAAAGTTGTATGGAAGATCAACAGTTGCCCATACAATGTTTCTCCTCTTAATGTCACCGATGTTGAAGAGAAGAGCAAGGACCGATCGTGCCAGTGCTGTCGCAGGTGTGGGCAGAACAGGCCTGAAAACAATATCGGACTGTCTGAGGGATTCTAGCTTTTAATTTTGAATTAAAAATCATTCTTTTCTTCGAATGGTTTCCTCGAGTGGACTAAAGAGCCCAGAGTGCTCTATGATTTCATCCATAGTTCATTTGAACACCATTTTTTGTCATCAGATCTAAAAATTATAGCAGGTTTTATACAAGTCTTAACCAATTTAAACAAATCACATATGTTGGTAGTCTAACGTTGATATGGTTACCTGAATTTGTTTGACTCTTATCCAATGAGATCGACGTGAGAGTCCATTATACACCCCCCATATATATATTACATATATAGTGAGTAGTTGATATATATATATATATAGAGAGAGAGAGAGAGACAGACAGACAGACAGACAGACACAGACTTTTATTAGAAGTATTGGACATGATCTTCCTGAGCTTTTAATATTGGGTTTTAGAAAAATAACGCTCAGACCGAATTGTGTTAAGAGAGATGGTTGGTATTGTTTTCTCAGTTTATTCGTTTACCTACGAGGATCAAATGCCGATGTTTTATTTTGGGGACACACTTAGCCAAACTTATTCGTCATAATCTTAGATTATACAGCCGTTTTTTACCTTTTTTTTTTTTTTTTTTACCTTTCTCTTCATTTTATATACTTAATTTTCATTTTTTTCTGCTCTCCGTCAATTGTCCTTTTCCTTATTCAATTCTTTCTTAGTAATTTTCCCTTTCCTTTCTTTATTTTTTCGTTCTTTTCTGTCAGTCATTATTCAGTTCTTTCTTTCTTTCTTTCTTTCTTTCTTTCTTTCTTTCTTTCTTTCTTTCTTTCTTTCTTTCTTTCTTTCATTCATACCTTTTTTCTTTCTTTCAATTCTGTAAATCGCCCTTTTTTCTTTTCAATTATTTCTTAGTACCTTTCCATATATCTTTCTTTCTTTCTTTCTTTCTTTCTTTCTTTCTTTCTTTCTTTCTTTCTTTCTTTCTTTCTTTCTTTCTTTCCGCCCATTCATTAATACCAGTACCTACATTCACATTTGGCCATTTGTGTTATTCCCCCTTTCCTTTCATCTGAAAATCACTAACATCATATTCTTTTTTTTTTTCAAGACTAACGACACAAGACATACAACTAGCTTTGTCTAAAAAAGTACAAAAGAAAACAAAAACAAAAAAAGCGACTACACAAAATAGGCGAGGCACTGTTTTCGTTTGCTTTAACCTCAAACTGACAACATCAGGTCAGCAACGTCAAGATCATGATGTCAAAATCGCTAAAAAGAAAAGAAAAGAAAAGAAAAGAAAAAATTCACTCGACAGAGAAGATAAAGAAAAAAAATTACCGTTAACAACTAATATAATAATGAATTTAGAATTGGTGAAAGTGAATCACAAAAGATATATGTGATTATTTAATGTTCTCATTTCGTATTCGCTCTATTCACATATAATTATTCTAAAAGAAAAGAAATATATATTTACGAGATCTGTCTAAAAAGTTGAGAGACCCATTTTGTCCTATTTTTCAGATTGGCAACATTGCTTGAAAATCAGTAGATCATTATAAATCTCAAACACCTGGGAAAACATTCAGTTCATGTTTTTTCTCAGGATTCACGCTCAGCTGTGTAATCTAAGATTATGACGAATGAGTTTGGCTAAGTGTGTCTCCAAAATAAAACATAAGAATATCAATCAGCATAAGGGCTTCCTTTGATCCTAATAATTCTCTCTCTTTCTCTCTCTCTCTCTCTCACACACACACACACACACTCTATTATTGAACTACTCAATTCTTATTCAATTCTATCTTTTACATTCCTTTTCCTTTCTTATTTTCTTTTTTTTTACTTTTGTTCTTTCTTTTCTCAGTCTTTACTTTCGATTCTTTCGTTCCTTCCTCCCTTCCTTCCTTTCTTTTCATTTAATGAATTTTAAGTAATAATTTTTCCATGGTAACTTTTATTTATTTATAGTACTATGGTTTTGGACGAATCAGGATTTTTATTTTTGTATTTTGAATATATTTTTATAATTTATTGTATAATCCTGTTTTTTTGTTGTTTTTATTTTTTGTTTAGTCTACAATTTTGCTTTTCTTTAGTTGAAACAGTTCTGTTAGGTTCCTTACCCGAAAATATCTGTTTTTGATAAGAGTTAACTTGTTGCATTCCAAAAGGATGTGTTTTACTTTGATTATTATTTTGCCACATGTACATTTCGGACGTTCCTCTTCATTTAGTGTAAAGGCATGAGTCAATCATGTATGACAGATGTGTAGTCGTGTTAAGACTTTTTGGTTTTTGAGTTCTGATGACCATCTCTCTTTATTTGGAAAAGTCTATTTTATGTATTGCCTTCCACAATCGTTACAATTTCCCTCTGATATACTCGTTCACCATAATTTTATATTGATGTAGGTTATTTTTGGGGTGTCATCAATGACTATTCCTGAGGTCGTTTTTGCTGCTTTGTCTACTCTATCCTTTCCGTTGATTCTAATGTGACTCGGAATGCAGCAGAATATGATGGTTTTTAGTTTTATGCATGGAATATAATTTGTTCAGGAGCTTGATAATCAATGGGTTTTCCAATATTTTCCTCCCAAGTGAAATCAAAACAGACAGGAAATATAAAAATATGATGAATTTCTTATATTTGCTCACAGTTCTATTGCACAAGCTGCTACCCTAAAGACGGATGCTTCCTTTGGTAAATGTTTTTTAATATAGTTTTGTTGAGGATTGCAACACAATCTGTTTTTCTCCGTTTTTAGGGCCGTCAAGGAAGATAGTTGAATAATTTCACTGATTTTGCGAACTTTTAAAGGTAGGCAATTGAGTGAGTTTTTGTTTTTGTTTGTGGAATTTCATTATTACATTAGGTTGTTGAATAGTCCAAGGGGGTGTATCTGCTATCTCGGTTCTGTATATTTTCTTAGAGGGAGTCGATTTTTCGATTAGTTTGCTCCATTCAAATTCCAAAGGTCTTTATTTATTTATTTTTTTTAAGCTGAAACGTCGTTTATATTTAGGACTTACTGTGCAGTCATATACTGGATTGGATTAAGAAGATTTTACTTTGAGGTTGTATTAGATGGGTAACTTATCTCGCCTTTGTTTTCATTGTGGTTTATTTGCTTCCACATAAGATTCTAAACTGGACAGGTAGAGAAGTCTCCCAGTGCAAGTTTTATTCTTTCATGGTGTACTACACTAAATATTTGCAATTATAGAGCATACAACCATACTCTATCCAGAAACAGGTTATGGATCTGTATAGTTTCATGGGAGTTTGCCGATTAACTCCCCAATCTCTATAGGCTACCACGGTTGGTAGTTGCAGTGTATTGTTACATCTTGTTTTAAGGTAATTTATGTGAGGAATAAAGGATATTTTTCATCATATATCTCGCCTCAAAATTTATGTTGTTAAACCACAGTTCTTTTCAAATATTAACTTCCATCTGAAATCACTCTGGTATTTTGCCATGAGGTTGTTTTTCAAGGAACCAGGGCAGTCTCTATGAGTTCAATAGTTTTGCAGATGTTAGTCAGATGGATCTGTAGTTTTGCGAGTTTGTATCGTCTTTGTTAAGTTTTGGAATGGGAATTATTATCGTTTGTTTTCATATTTCGAGAGATTCACTGTTTATTCAAATATTATAGAAGGTGTGAAGAAGATATTGTAGTGATTCTTGTGGGAACAGTTTGATGAACCCATAGTGTATCTCACCAGGACCTCCGGCTGTGAGACCTTTTGCTGGACTTTTGTCAGTTTTGTCAAGTATTGATGCTAATATTCTAAAATATTTGATGAAAAAATTAGTTTACATTTACTTGTTTTGAAATTTTCTGAGAATATTTCTGCTCGTCAGTTTGCTATTTCTGCTTTATTAGTTATTTTGTTATTGTTTACTTCGAGATGCTTTATAAGGGTGGAGTGCTTCTTTCAGAAGATTCTTTAGTTATTTTCCAAATTGTTTTGGTATTTGTGTAATATAATGGCCGAGGGATTTCGTTTTATATATCTGGCCTTTGGGTTTAGTTAGGCTGAGAACTTTTCGGCTGAGCTAACTTGAGCGCAGGTGTTAACGCGCGTGCGGGGAGTAATTGTCGTTCACAGATGTCAAAATAAAAATCCCAGGACCAGGGGATGTGAATAGCGTCATGCACCGGAAGCGTGCGCGGAGGATTTTGGAGGATTTGAAAAAAGTCAGTTAGTTGAGTTTTGTGGTCCGAAGAAGAAGGTGACTTTCGCTAGCTCGCAGTGGCCTTGTGGCAGGTGCCACACATGTTATGGGGGGCAGATGGAAAAGCCTGCATAGAAAGATTGTGCCCCTCTTTTTATTACTTTTGAGTTAAAAGGTTTTTCGACATAAGGATGTCGAAAAACCTTTTAACTCAAAGGTAATAAAAAGTTTCGTACCTGAACTAAGACGTCGTAAGTGTTTTTCGTGTTTCGGGATTCCTATGTTTATATGTTATCAACATTCTATGTACGTTTCACACATAGCCATATCATGACTATGGTACATTTGAGTGGATGTTACGACTGTCTTTGTATTTTTCCAACATTCTTTATTTGTTTTTTTTTTAATTGTTTTACGTGCCTTTTCTCTGAGATGTTTGAATTCAACAAAGTACCTACAACATACATGTTGTAGGTACTTTGTTGAATTTATGTTGGGCAGCTCGTTGATTGCTTTTTGACAATTTTTTCAAACAATTTTTTCAAACCATATATATTTTTTTGTACCTGGTGTTTATCTTTGGAGTATGCACGCCTTTGCTATGTCGATAAGAGTTTCTGTGAAATCATTTGCCAGCCTTTATTTTCGTCTTCCTAGATTAATCTTTTTTTTTTTTTTCTACATTCATTTTAATATCTTTCTAAATCTACTTTTAGTATCCAACAATGGGGGGTATCTTCATTTGGCATAATTGCAAAAGGATCACTGCCGCATATATCTTGATATACTTTCCAGGTATAATCCATATGGATCAAAAGGTGGTACATTATTTGATCGTAGTAATTACCAGTTGATGGATGGTCTCCCAATATTATGAAAATTTTGGGTAGTTGAGTTATTTGCTTGTTAAGCTCACTTTTATTGATTGCATTATCAAGTGGAATGTAGAGTGAACATACGTTCATCTCGCTATAAACAGTTGTTTTAGTAACAATTGCCAGTAGTTTGGTATTTAAATTTATTTTGGTTTCAAGTATCTTATTTCTGACTATGATGGATGCACCTCCGTAAGTCCTGGGTCCGTTATTGTGCATATCGTTGTTTTTAATTTTTTTTCTGTTGTTATCTTTGAAGAAGGTTTTTTGGAAGCATATTATGGCAGAATTTAGGATATTTAGTTGAAGTAGATCATTTTCATTTGGTTTTAGTCTCCATATATACTTAAAAAAGCCAAACTTATGTTTAGGGATTTCAGAGAGTGTGCTTTGACCTGAACATTATAAAAGTTAATTAGAAAGCCGGATTGTTTTTTTTTTCTTTTTTCTTTTAACCTCAAATAGTTGAGTTTAATTTCTAAATTTTTAAACCAATTTGATAAATGATGATAGGCTTGAAATTGGTGAGTGGTTAGTAGATTCAATTTTCATAAATCTTGGAAAAATGTTTCCAATAAAAAAAATCTGATTCAGAGCGGTTTCGTTTAGGATTTTTGGTTTGGATTTTCCATGTGGGTGGTTTGTTTATTGCTAGTCTTGTGCTCTCCTACCCACCATAGAGTCCACCTTCTGTTGGGAATTTACCCATTTGACCTGATTGAGACGAAGATCCATCTACCAGTATACTCCTTTAGGGAGGAGAATTTAACGCTTCTGATAATTTTAGTAACTGTTGTGGCGGAATCACCTACTAATGGACTTAACCACTCTCCATGATACTGAAAGACGCAGCAATACGAAGTCAGTCTAGATCCGGAAGCTAACCTCGCCTCCGCGCAGTTATGCGAACTAACTTACCGTCCTATGTTCTTGTAACCATCTTCTGGTCTTGTAAATATATACCTATACTATAACCGTTGTGTTCTGTTCTCTTTGTGACCCCTTCCAGAGCCATAACACTGGCGACGAGGCATTCGAACCCATAATACTAGCAGATCGAAAATACGGACTCACGCAGGAACCACAAGTCAAACCTTAACACGGACACTTCAAAAATTCGAAACTGCATACCCACGAAAAATTCGCCATAACACCGACGAACGTGGATTCAAACATTACAGGGGTATCACGTTTCAACAAGCCCAGTTATTCTCGCCAACTAAGAACGAACGTCACCTTTAATATCTGGGAACTAATTGCGAACCCAACGGGAAAACCAAGCATAGCCCTTGTTTTCAGCAATAACTCTCAATGTTTTTTTTTCTTCTAAAAAAAAAACAAAACGAATCCACCCAGTGTCTAAAGCACAGTCAAAAAAAGAAAGAATTTTTTTCTTCCCTCTCTGTTTGTCTACTACAAACAGTTAATATTCTGAACAATTTCGGGTCGTGAATAAAATTTTCTTATTTTAAAGAAAAGACCAGTACCGCGTACAAAGTACTATCCTCACGGGACTACAATTGAACAAATTGTAAGTACAACGTTTATTTGTTGTTTTGGATGGTGAAACGAATTGCCGTTTTTCCCCACCCCCTAAAATCGTTCCAACATAAATATCGGGAAATGAATTACTGTTCCCCACCCCCGTGGTACTTTACAAAAAGAAAAAAATCGGCCGAACCAAAAATCTTAAAAATCTGTCAAACCGACCACGGCTAAATCTTTAAAACTAAAAAAAAAAATAAATAAATAAATAAATAAAAATAAAAATAAAACTTCGATAAAAAAAGAATCTCTATATTTCTTTTTATTGGAAGAAATAGAGAAGAAAAAAACTGTGCATTTTTTATATTTTTGACTAACCAAGCAAAATGGAAGAACTACTGACGGCTATGACAAAGTTGGTAAAACTACAGATTAAACAGGAAGAACGACATGAAAAATGGGAGAAAAAACATGAACTACTATTAGATCGGCCGGAACGCGCTGAGGAATTACAGTTCGAACACCAAAAATAATTATCCGAGCGTCAACAGCGTACGTAGGAATTGCTGGCACAAATCTTGAAGACAATGCGCATGCAGATAACGATACCACATTTTCTCAAGATTCAATATGGAACGCCATTGACAATTTTTACGACGAACAGGAAGAAGAGAAGTCGTTCGCGGTATACTATAGGAGGTACGAAGACTTCTTTAGTATTGACTGCAAGAACTGGTCTGATTAGAGGAAGACCCGCCTACTATTAAGCAAGCTCGAGACACCTGAAGATAATAAATTCGTGGATTTCATTTTGCAACGAAAACCTCGGTGCTATCGTTCGACGAGACGGTAAAACTCCTAACTGAATTGTTCAGCCCGAAAACCTCTCTCTTTCACAAGAGGTGGAAATGCTTGAACCTAACAAAAAATAATGAAAATGATTTTGCAACGTACGCAGCTGTAGTAAATAAACACTGCGACGAATTTAAATTATCGGAGTTAACGGCGAACAACTTCAAGTGCCTAGTGTTTGCACAGGGACTTACTTCTGGTAGAGATGCAGAAATTAGACGGCGCGTTCTAAGTTAAAAACTGAACCAAGTCTAACTCTAAAAGATTAACAGAAGATTTTCAAAAAATTGAAATTATTAAAAAAGACTCTAAAGATATCGAATCTGGCATTTCGCACATAAAAAGAGTTGTCAAACAAACCAAGACTCACAAAACAAATAAAATACAGGATAGAAAAAACTATACCCTCGCAAATCTGACGACAAATGCGAAAAAAGAAAAATCCGTAGTCCTTGCTACAGATGCGGAGGCATGCATTGAGTAAATCCTAACCTCAAACCTTTTCCTCTCACACTTTAACCCGGAACTAGACATTATAGTTGCTAGCGATGCTAGTCAGTACGGCATAGACGCATGCCTACTACACATAATGCCAGATGGTTCGAAACAGCCAATCGCTTTCGCATCCAGAACACTGCTTCCGGCTGAAAAATACTATTCTCAGATAGAGAAAGAAGGACTTAGCATTATCTATGCTTTTTCAAAATTTCACCGTTACCTATATGGTAGGCATTTTACACTGCAAACAGACCATAAGCCGTTGATAACCATTTTGGGGTCAAAATAGAACTTCCTACATTCACTGCAAACCGCTTGTTAAGATGGGGAACTATTGTATTGAATCATGACATCAAATTAGAATTCCTCTCCTCAAAAGAAATCGCACACGCGGACGGTCTGTCGAGATTAATTCCTATCCCAAAGGAATTCCTCGAGGACTCGGTAATCGCTGCGCTACGCATAGATAGCGAAATTAAAACAATGATCAACAACACAATCCGCGAACTACCGGTAACTCTTCTAGAGATAAAGACAGAAGCCGTGAATGACACATTCATTAAAACTACAAAGTAGAAATTATCTCGAGGGGATGTCACTCCAGATATTTATTCTGTTTGCGACGACGTGCTGCTTTATTGTGAAAGAGTCACTATCCCCAAAACTCTTCAAAAAGAATATTAAAGTATTTCCACATAGGCCATCCAGGCACCAACAGGATGAAAAGCCTAATGCGAAGTTTCGTCTATTGGCCGTCCATGGATCAAGATATCACCAAAATGGTTAAAACATGTAAAGGTTGTGTCTTGGCTGCTAAGGCATCGCCCATTACTCACAAACCCTGGCCTAAATCCGAACAACCGTAGTCCAGGATTCACATAGATTACGCTGGACTATTAGAGGATTTTTATTATTTAATAGTGGTAGACAGCTATTCTAAATAGCCTGAGGTCCAAAGATGTAGGAAACCTACCACAGCGACAACCATTAATTTCCTACATGAGTTGTCTGCCCGTTTTGGTGTTGTGGATTGTCTGGTTAGTGACAATGCCACCCAGTTCACTTCGTCAGAGTTCAAGGAATTCTGTGAAACCTACCAAATTAAACACATCACGTCCCCACAGTACCACCCCAGAAGCAACGGTCAAGCCGAACGTTTCGAGGACACGCTAAAAAGGGCATTAAAGAAAGCTTATGCCTCGCCTACGGAAAAGTCCCTTCAACAATTTCTCCAGGTCTACAAGATCATGGCAAACCCTTATATACCAGAAGCCCAATCCCCAGCAGATGCCATGTTTGGTCGAAAAATTAGATCAGAGTTCGAAAAACTGCTACCAAAACAGACATTACAAAACAGAACCTCTACTGTACCACTCAAACGATTCAACCTTGGTGACAAAGTCTACTTCAAACACTTCAGAAACAATGCTTCCTTTTGAGAACTGGGAACGATAACCCAAAGAATCGGTAATGTCACATACATTACACAGGGCCCAAAATTCGAGCATAAGAGACACTTCAACCAAATCAGGAAACGCGCCACCGAGGACCTAGTGGATCTGCCGCAGGAGGAAGTAGAGGCAATTGTCACCGTCTACGACACATTTGATATCGAACCTCCCCAAACTATGCCAGAACCACAACGCTCTGGTAGGAAAAGGTAATATACCGACTCTCTTTTGGTCTGCCCAAAGAAAAAGAGATACTAATTTCACCTATCAGCTTGGGAGGGGGATGTTATGGCGGAATCACCTACTAATGGACAAAAAGTTGTTGCTCTCAGCGTAATTGAATCTCTTTTTAACCCCTTTAAGCAAAAATGTTTGGATCTTTGTTCGCCATAAGAGCAATTTGTAGAATACGATCGGGATTTAATCATGTAGGTGTTAGGGCTTGACAGGATTAGCCGATTGACTGGATCGGACCTCTCCGGCCGCTCGTCGAGCTCAGTAAAGACTGAAGTAAATTGTTGCAAGTCACGTGACCACTTTGGCAATCGGATCATGGACTAAATAGTAGGTTCCCGTCCTCAAGCTTGATGGGTCATCATCCACGGTCAACAGGTAGCCTCGTTATGTAGTGTCTTACCCCTCTGTAGAGGTGCAGTCGGTGTATTCAACAGCCCCAACCGACAGGACGGTTACAGATTTATGATGAAATTTGTGCATGTGTCTGTGCGTGTGTCATGACTAAATTATTCGGGGCCAATTTTCTGCATGGATTTTCCATATTGATTTGATTTTAAGCACTAAAACTAACAATATGAAGTTGATTTACGCTGGAAATCATCCAATTAAGAAGAAAATGTCATTTCTGGCAAAAGGGGAAATATAGATAATATAAAATATAAAAACCTTTTTAATTTCTTAAATGTTGATATAGATGAGGTCTGATCCAACTTCAGAAGTTAATATGATCAAAAGAGACCATCGAATGCAGAATTATGCTATCTTCGGCAAAGCAGAGAGAGATAAAAACGTTGTTTTGAAGTGAAAATTTAACTTAGAAATAGCTGAACTGCACACTTCTGTCACCATTGCATATCATCCCATCTCTCTCTACTTTCTCTTCATGAGTTCGCTAAATACTCTTTGTCATACTTGCATCTTGAACACGTTACATCAATTTGCCTCAAAACCCGAAATCCAGGGATAATGATACTAGAATATCAAAGAAGTAGATATCAACAAAATGAGATAGATAGATAGATAGATAGATAGGAATTTTTTTTCGCCCTTCATAAATCAAACTATCATCGAACCACTATCCAACTATTGGTCAATTCAACGGTGACTATATTGTCCTTAGATGTTGAGAGATTAAAGATGAATGTTTTAATGTGAATTGTCTGAATAATCTGATTTTGGGATCCTGTTTCAATTTGACACATTGCGAGAGGCACAATTATCAGTATTTAATGATACAAAGCCACCTAAAAGCTGGGAGCTCTTGTAGATGTGACTAACAAATTTGGTAACCACTCAATGAAGAAAGACATTGCTAACAATCATATCTCAGTTCAACATTGGTGTCTCTAAACTTACTATATCAATGCAGTGTATGCCATATTTCATGGGGTTTTGGGGGATAAACAAAATTGCTATTATTAATATATCACCATCAGTGACTGTGCTTCACATCAGCTGGACAACATTGCTATTGGATTGTGCTAAATTGACACGGTGTTGCTTAGTCAAGTAAGTTAAGTTTCCTGTAAAGCTCAAACTCATTACATAATTACACCACAAAGCAAAAAAATTGAAGATAATGAATATTTAACTTAATACAGTCGAAGAAGAAGATTACTTGTTTCTTGATAGATGGAGAGATATAAATAGAATGAGATAGATAGATAGATAGATATGAGAAAGAAAGAAAGAACGTGAATGCAATATATCTTGAAAGAACGAGAGAGAGAGAGAGAGAGAGAAAGAGAGAGAGAGAGAGAGAGAGAGGGGTCAGCATTCACAGTGTTATCTGTTGTAGTGTTGACATCAATCACTTTTTCGGTTGTCATTCATATTTCTCATCAAAATGCATGTAAAACTGAAATGGGGTAAAATGACTGATATATATATATATATATATATATATATATATATATATATATATATATATATATATGTTAATCTTTATATCTAATCAATGATTATGTTGGTATGAAAAAAACCCAGATTGTACAATTTTCAAAAAAAAAAAAAGAGGACGAAAAACACATATGCTACTTGAAAATAATCAATCAACACGTATGTCTAGTCCAAAGAAAAAAACGCCGACAGAATTTCCTAAGCTAAAACTCAATACATGAGATAGAGCTAATATTATGAAAACAATTCTTACATGGCCAAGAGCCAGTCTGCCTAGGTTGCACCAAACGGCTCTTCAAGATTGCTCTGGTCTGTGCGATCCTGAAGAGCCATTTGGTGAAACTTAGGTAGACTTGCTCTCGGCCATGTAGGAATTATTTTCATTATATATATATATATATATATATATATATATATATATATATATATATATATATATATCAGAACTAGTATTTCCTCTTTTTAGTTATTAGTAGTTTTTTAATGCGCACTTTACTCATGTCGTCAACTTTTCTTTGTTCTTTTCTGTCTTCAGTCTTTTACTAAAATAGAATTAGAATTCTGAATTAAACAACTGGCCATAACTGTTTGTGTTTATTTCACATTAATGTCAATGAGCAAGACACGGTAGAAAAGTAGTGCAGATAGGACTCTCTTAGCCCTAGGTTAACAACCACTCAAGAAGGATAAATCAAATCATTGGTCAACAAGGATTGGTTTGGTGTGGTTTCTTTGTTTAATGGCAAATCAAACTGGCTGAATTATTCAATGCCAAACCGTTGTAAAAGAACATGAGTGGTACAGTTTAATCAATTGCTGGAGGAGGGGATAAGAAGATTTATACCTCTCCCATTTGTCATCATATTTTTGGTGTTTGAGAAGTACAAATCCTGTGAAATTTATTGGAGAATGTGTTATGAGTAAAGAGAAGCGTGTTTTCGTGAAAAATATCTTTACAAATAGGCTAGATTGTTTAAAAGGGCAGAAATAATATTCAAAATGAAGACAGGCTATGTAGGCCCAAAATGGTTATCACACCTAAAATGGTGAATTCAATTAATGTACTCATTTTAGCAGGCAGAAAAGTTACAATGAAGGGCATTCCTGAACAACTGAGAATTTTTGTAGGTACTAAGCACAAATTGTGCATGATGGTCTTCTAAGGTCAGTTGTCGTTAGGTTCCCAAAAGGTTGAAGTCGGAGCTCAGACAGTGGGGATTCCATTTGTTCCGGTTAGTTTGGCTGGAAACAGCTACAACATCATACTTACTGTTCAGATCTGCCTGTCACAGATTTCTTCTTGTTTTCAAACTATGATGAAGCAAAGAGCACAGTGAGAAAATGGCTAGAAATGCAATCAAAAGATTTCTTTGCTGAAGGAAAACAAAAGTTTTTCGATGGGAAAGATATGTTTTAAAGAATGGAGATCATATTGGAAAAAAAAGCAAAAAATATTACTGGTTAATGTGAGTAGTTTTATTGCAAGAATCACCTCATTTATTGAATGACCCTAGTATATATATATATATATAATCAAAGGAAATTAAAGCGAAGCTCCCTGTCATTTCCCGATAGAAAAGGCAAGAAAAAGCTTTTGATTAGGATTCATACAAATTTTGAAATAAATTGTTTGAAAATAAAACGATTGGTAATTAATATCCAGAAAAAAATTGCACCTTCGCAAAAAGTTTATCGACCTACAAGCTTCATGTTCCTCGGCCATTTCAGTAGATTAAATAGTCAACGTTCATCTCAGGTAGAGTTCAATACTTTACCGACAAAATTATGTGTAATGAAAGATTTTGTCTGGAAGGTGATGACAAAATCTGTACCAGGCATGAACGATTCGTCTCTAAAATGTCCTGCTGTTTTCATATTTCTGTGGAAACTTTAACGAAAAGTGCATACCAAAAAATGACCGCAGAAGATTGGGGCTTAGCAAACGGAATCCATATTCCAAAAGGAAATGATTTCAAATGCTTGGTGGAATGTCGACTCAATGTAGAAAGAAAGATATTTTTCGGTTTCTTGCTAAAAGAATGGCTAATTTCGTTTTGAGCAATGATTAGCCGAAATATCTGGTTTTCTATTCTATGGGATAGTATAATATAACTGAGCTCGATAAATCATCTGATTTTTCATGAAATCTGGTTTGGATATCTTCAAGATGTTTATGGATCAGTGAAGGATTCACTGATCGAAAAGGCACTGGAATTCAGGTGGATTTCAGAAGATATCGGATAGTTAATATTTACGTTACATGAATATATATGACATTTTCCAAAATGAAATTTTGCATTGAATGGTAACAATTAAATATATTTATTATGATGGATTGTTTTATTTCTTTTCTACTTTGTATTAGTAAAGGATATGGGATTATGTAGCGTAGAGGATAATATATTGAGGAGAAAATAAAAGAATATTGAAGGTTCATTTCAGAGTCGAAATCACACTTGAACCACCTTGTGATCTGCCTTACAGGTGCTTTTAGTTAGTCTAGCATGAAAATAAAGTCATCTAAATGTCGCAGTTTATCTTTGATAAAAAGAAAGACCAGAGAAATAAAGTTCTCCATTGATGGAAACGAAATCCCAACAACTCGTGAAAAAAGCGTTAAGAACCTCGGTTGTTGCTACTTCCTACTTTTTTCTGATTATCATCGCTGAAAAACTCTGATGAAATTACTGGGAGTTGGCTAAGACTCCGCTGACAAATGTGATCTCATTGCCAAAGATAAATTGTGATGTGTTTATTTTGGTTTCCTTCCCCAGATAACACGTGTCCATTGAAAGTGTATGAGATATTGAAACAATTGAGCGTTTGATTTGAATCAGAACAAATGGCTGCGACTGCTTTTTTCCTTGAAAAACGTCTCATTTTACGTCAAAGCTAAAATTGCCACCATTTTCACTTGTTGAAAAGAATGAAGTTAGTAAAATCTTTCAAATGCAGCATAACCAATTAGTAAGAATTGCCTAATCTTCCATTATAACCGATCGAAAATGGGATGCTGTTGTGTTCTGGTTAGTGAACACAAATAGTAGTAATAACAAGACAAACCACGATATGTGAGGAAAATAGTTATATTTACAGGAAAGAATATTTACAAGAGAGAGACTGTTAGTAATAAGAACATTGGATTAGTGATAGAGTAATGATATACTTCAACAATAGGAACGGCTCTTCTGGTCTGACTCGTAGGCTTATTCTCAGACTGATCTCCGTTACTGCCATATATGGCAGATGGAACAGCTCATTATGCTGAAAAGGTAGAACCCAACAGATGCAAAAATGCTGTAGAAGATGTTGGATGAAAAGGTTGGTGCTTTGGCAACTGGTAGAACAAGTGTAGGTATCTTTCCACAGCGTTGGTGGAAAAGAAATCCTCAAGAAATGGAATTAATACATTGATAAAAGAAATTTACAAGGCGTTGAACAATCAAAACAGGGTGCATTGAACATGCCAAAGAAAGATATATAACATGCAGCGATATATAAGACTGATGGATCCAAATAGAATAAGTTTCCTCATGAAGGCAGTATCCGACATCCTACTAATACCAGTAAATTTGAAATTGAGAAATTTTAAAAAAATTATGGATAGGAGAAAACTTCAATTTATAAACATTCTCATCGGTTGCGAGTATTCGCTGAAAATCTGTTTGTAAACACAACCAGATGTTGAAAATTATTTTTGAAGCTATAATGAAGCATGAACAATGAAACTAAGTAAAATTTTGTAAAGAAAACAATTAATCCATTTCGTAAACAAAAGGAAACTTAGGAAGAATTACTTTTCTAAATAAGAACCATTCTTCGTTGTTTGATGGTTGCACAAACGGGAGCATGTTCTACATTTGAAACGTTATGTTGCCTTTCCAGTTGAGATAACGTTATCAACCTTGGTCATTGAGCTAATAGTTCCTTTTGAGGAAAATATCTGCTCACAAAACGACTGGACGACCGATGTAGTTCCCATTGTTGACATCAAGTTTTGCTGTTTTTTTAAAATTCTAGTCTAATATCTGTAGTATACAAATTGTTACCATATAGATTTTTATAATTTTTCAGACGCCAGTTCTTTCTCCCACTGGTCAAAACAAAAAAGAAGCTCAGGGGTCTGAACAATGGCAGAGCAGTGTCAACCCCACTCTTTACAAGACTGTAAAATGCTGCCGGTTTCGCACTTGTTGTCTCCTCCTTTTACTTCTTTTATTGGCCGCACTTTTCTCGGCATTGGCAGCATTTCTATGCTATTATTTTCTGCAACCAGGTAAGTGACTGTTTTTTAAATAATGTCTAAAAGAGTTGTAATAATACTGATTATCTTGCATGTGGAATTAAAGATATTAAATGAAAGGCATCACATTATATCCCAAATGTCAACTGATTTTTTTTTTAGTGTTTGTATTTACAATTATTAAACAATTATTTACAATTATCAAACTCCGTGTGTAACTGCCAAAACGAAATTCATCGAACGCGAAAAATTTTATACCACTGAATTAATAATTTACATTTTTTATTAGATATTTTATGTCATTTTAATCTTTCAAATATGATTTTATTAAGTAATTAATCCAACTGATCTCCAATTCACTCAGTCTCTTTTCCAGGTTCGTTGAAACTATTCCATAGTCTTCAACTATGGTTGATATCACTGATTCCTTTTGTACAATAATTTCTTTACGTTTCCAGCAAGGTCAAAGTATTTGTCCACAAATTGTCATATTCTTTCTTCTTGTCAATTAAAATTAGGTTTTTACGTTCTGACCGGGATTGGGCGATTCTTTTGTCTCTCAAAATCCTGTAGAATTTTGTGTGCCATATTTTCGAGGAAAGAATCTAATTTGTGCATATATCATTTGTTATAATTGTCAAACTTCAGTCTATTCCCATCCAGTCATGTCTACGCTTGTAATCATTTTGTACCAGTTTGTTGCATTTGCATATGTGATTAACTGTTTCATCTGTGTCACCACATAATCTACATTTGCTATTCTTCTGTATTGACTCAAAAATTTGATTCTCTCTTATCTATTTATATTTACAGGTCATCTTCAAAGATATGCTGGTAAGTCTTCTTTTTCTCTCTCCGTTTTTTCTAAAATAAATTGAGATGAATCATAGATAGTTATCAATTAATAAATACCAGGACTTTCGCTGTTTTAAGAAGTGATTGATTTATCTGAAAATATTTGAGTTGTTAATATATCTTAACTTCGAATAATTATTTGAATGACTCTCCTCCAAATTATCGAAGGTATTTTAAGCAAAACGAAAATGATCAATCGCTTTGATTGCTTAATATTACGTCACAGCAATAAAAAATAGAGAAAATGCGTGTTGTAATTGGACCACATTTACCCACTTTTCTTTTTTATTTCTTTTTTATTTTAGATAGGAAACGCGCCCTGGTCTCCGTCAATATTTGGAATGAAACTTTTTTAGAAGAATACAAGGACCCGAATTCTACTGATTTCCAATCACTTGCAAGACCTTTCTGCGAAGCAGTAAGTCGATCTAAAAAGATTAATTGATAAGTAAGGTCTCCTACTGGTTGATATTGATAATACTGAAGATAGAAACATATTTAAACCTGTATTCGGTTGTATTTAAAGTTCTTTTTAAATATAAGGGTCAGTTCGGTGTTTAACGACTTTGAGGAATAGCAATCATTAGTCATGAATACTACGTCTGAGTTATGTATAAAGCTGCAATCAACAGAAACTTGTATACGAATCGAAGTTCAGACATATGAAAGCAATTTATGGAGAAACTTGGCTAGTGGTAAGACAATCCTTTTTCGCAGTGCCTACAAGGAATCGAGTAGAGCCTGAGGAACCAACGTACCCAGAAGTCCAAGTAGCCAAAGTTACATTTTTTACGTTATAGTTAAAATGTTTTTATACTACAAATCCTGCTGTTCCATAAATGTAATCGAATAAGAATGTTCTCAATGGGACTCCATAGCATTCGAAATGACATGAATAGATTTCTCCATAGTTTCGGGACATAGAGCTTTAGAAACAAATATCAGATTAGGATTGTATAGAATTGATCGTAGGGTGAGATGGGTAAAGAGGTGATTAACTTCTTTGCCATTCTGCCTTCATTTAAGGCTTAGTTGGCCACGAGATTTTTAATAAGCATTTACTTGTAATCATTATTCTTAATAAAATATATCCCAAGTTTTATTGCTTTGTGGGAAAAATCATATCTATTTACAAATCAATTTTCAGGTGGATGATTTGTTTAAAAAGACAGACGTTTACCGCCATTACAACAACTGCCAAGTGGCAAGGATAAGGTGATTATTATTCTTTCTACTCCCTCCCTCCCTCGCTCTCTCTCTTTATTTTCTCTCTCTCTCTCTCTCTCTATATATATATATATATATGTGTGTGTGTGTGTGTGTGTGTGTGTATGAGTGTGTGTGTGTGTGTGTGTGTGTGTGTGTGTGTGTGTGTGTGAGAGTGTGTGTGTGTGTGTGTGTGTTTATGTAAAAATTCTAATTTACTGAAATTTGTGAGATTTTGATTTGTTCTTAATAGCTAAAATTTAAATGAAAAAAGGGTTATGCAAACTCATGGTAAGTTAAAATTTATACAATTTAAACGTCTTAAGTCTATGGTAGCTTTATTATTCCCTTACACGAGTTTTGTTTTGAAGAAATGGAATAACGTCACCCACCAAAAATCCGTCAATGTTATTATTAGAGGTGTAGGAATGCTTCTCAGTCCCCGTGCTTTAAAATCACTAAATAGCTTTGTGAGAACCAAACCGAAAATTATGTGTAACATAATGCACAATGATCGTCTCTTGCTACAGTCCCACCAATGCCAGGGATGAAATGGATATCACATTCCCAAACATAATATAGTAATTAATGGTGGATACATATATGTACAACTTGCCAAATAAAAATTGCAAATATCAAATAGATTTTCCACTTGAGAAGTCTTTCATAACTAAACACTAAATTTTAGATAAGGAAGGGAAAACTATGGGCCTACACCAGTCCAAATAATGTTAAAGCACAGCTTGATTATATTCTCATAAATGAAAACTGGAAGAATAGCACTTTGAATTGTAAAGTATACTTATCTTTTGAAGTAGTATCTTCCAATTTAAGAATCATCATGGCAAAGCTACACCTGACTCAACAAATATGAAACAGTCAAAACCACACGTTACACGTTACAACTGGTCCTCACTTACCAATAGAGATATAAGAAATAAATATAGAGAATTTGTATGAAACAAATTCGATACTCTCCAGGAGATTTCTGAAATACATATTCCAAATAATATGAAAACTTCGTCATTGCACACTTGGAAGTAGCAGCAGGGGGCATATCATACAAACAAAAAGCAAAATGTAGAGTTCTATCGGAGTCACTCGTAGTTAGGAAAAATTAGATAACTTAAAAAAAGTACCCTGATTCAATAAAAGAAACCCAACAAATGCTAATGCGCAGAAATTTAAAAAAGCCTCAAAAGAACTAACCATCGCATACTAAAATGAACGATTAGGATATATTCAATGTTGAATCGATAAAGGTTAGAAATTCAGAAGATAATAATCACGAATAGCATGGTAGACAATGAATAGATGAGCGAAAGGAAAAGCCCATCAAAGGCAAAACGAAAAGACTTCTAAAGTGGAAAGAATATTTTAAGAATCAGTTCAGAACCCTTACGGTCTGAAATCATTGAAAAATCTGTACAAAAAAAGATTAATGGCCAACTAAACACTAAACTTGGACAGTTTACAGGAAAAGAAATTGATGTTGTTTTGAAAAAAATTAAAGTCCAAAAAGGTGGTGGCCTTGACGAAATACCCACTAAATTTTGTCAGACAAGAACATTTGATGATATACTTCTCTGACTATGCAATGCAGTCAATAAACAAAACACAATTGAGGAATGGGCGAAAGGTTGCATCGTTCCCTTCCTCTAGAAAGGTGAACTCAGAATCTCTAAGACTTACAGAGACATACATAACTCTAACTGCAATAACTGCAAAGGTTTATAATGCCCCACTTTTTAATCGCATGCAACCTGAAGTTGAGAGAGTTCTAAGGAAAAATCAGAATGGCCTTCGAAAGAATCACTCAATCCATCGAATTATCGAAGGAATACGTGCAAAGAGTCTCCCGTTCGGGAATTTCTACAGAACATTTGATTGAATACACAGAGGAAAGATGGTGCAAATACTACTTGAATATAATTTTTCCAAAGAAACTGTTACTACAATAATAATTTACAAAAACATGAAAGCAATGGTTCTCTCACTTGATGGAGACACAGACTTCTTCAATATAGTCGCTGGAGTCTTGCAAGGAATTACATTAGTACTATATTGGTTCATAATATGTCTATACTGTGAAATTCAAGCGTTAACAGATTTAATAAAAGAAAATGGTTTCGCATTTAAAAAAGACAAGTAGCAGACGATATCCCGCAGAAACTATAACAGATGTAGACAACGCAGACGACCAAACACTTCTTGCAAATACACCAGCCTAAGCCTAATCCTTACAACATAGCCTTAAGCAAGCGGCGGGAGGCATTGGCCTCTCCATGAAAGCAAATAAAACAAAGTACATATGTTTAAACAAAAAGGAGCCATCTCTGCTTACCTCATACTTACATCTCATTTACTAATAGTGATATCGATATACGTCTAGTGAAGATATAGACTGCTACTGATAGGTTATCGATCATATGGAAGTCTGATCTCTCCGATAAAATAAAACGGGATTTCTTCCAAGTTGTTGCTGTATTCATACTACTATATGGATGCACCACATAGACGCTGACAAAACGTATAGAGAAAAAGCTAGATGGGAACAACCCAAGAATGTTGACCGCCATCTTGGACAAATACTAGAGGCAACACTCCACGAAACAACAGCTGTACAGCTATTTATCAATCAAACAATCCATTCAGTTATGACGAATAAGACATGCGAGTTACTGCATGATGATAAGAATGGATGTCGAAAGAAAAAGTCCGAAAACTCCGAGCTACAAGAGCAACTTAATAATAATAATAATACTAATCGCTAGACAGATTTTCAATAAGACCTAAAACTAATAAAAGTCAATATTTTTTACTCGAAACTTTGAAATACAACGAATATGCCAAGCAAATATTGTATTATTATTTTATTCTTCACGGGTTTTTACACCAGCGTTAGCGGGTTATCTTTTACTGGAGTCTGAGTGACAGCAAGTTTTCTCAGGTCTCCAGGACTCGTCCTAGTATTCTAACCGATCATAATAATTTTTAATTCCTCCAGTCTTTCTTCCAAGCTTTTTGGGATCATTTCAACCACACCAATTACATTTGGTAACACCATTACCGTCATATTCCAAAGCTTTTTAGGTCCAAATTTTTGTTTATCTTTTCGCTTTCTTTGATTTTCACTCTATAGTCCACAGGAACAGCATAATGATAATTATCACTCGGACTGGTCGTCTGCTCGGGATTCGAGGATCTGTTTTAATCTCATAATCTCTGAAAACTTTTGGCGGTTCATTCTCTAGGAAGGATTCTGATTTGTGCATACACCATTTGTTAATATGGTCAAATTTGAATATCTTGCATAATTTCCAGTGGATCACCTTTCCCCCCAGTCGTGTCTAGTTTTATACTTCTTTTTCACTAGTTTGCAACATTTGCACATAATTATTATCATCATCATTATTATCATTATCCTTGTGAGCTTTTTTAGATCAGCGAAAGGTAATGATCTTTGATAAGAGTGAGTGGCAGCAAGTCTCCTCAAGTCTCCAGGACTCTTCTCGGTATTCTGGCCAATTTTAGTAATGCTGTAATTTCGATGGTTTTGACACTCTGATTTCCAGATCTTCTGTTCCCCTTACCAAGCCTTTGGGGACCGCTGCGAACCCATCAGTTATAATTGGTATCACCGTCACTTTCATGTTCCATAATTATTAATATTAGTTGTAGTAGTAGAAGTAGTATATTTTAAGAAATATGATTAATATTCCCCACTCTCTATTTCTTTGTAGTGTACAGAGCATGTCATGATTTGCTTTTAGCTTTCTTTTTCCATCAATGATAAAACCCTGTTTAAATTTATGACCTTTCATCGGACTACTAATGTATAATAAAAAATAAAATATAATAGAAGATATCACGCTATTTTCTTAAACTTTATTCACTCATCGTATGTGAAGCAGGAGTCTGGGCTGATGGTTATCGGTGCAGAATGTAGAATCGGTGAACTAAATAGAAATTAATTCAAACAATGGAGAAACAAAGCAAGACTCCATTGTTACTATTCCCGAGAATAGCCATGATCATAAACAGCTTAAGCTCGCTAAAATTTACGATCGTACCACTGATATAACCTTCTGCCCTACATCTGATAGATCGATCGAGATGATGCAAAACTCCTAAATCAAACACCTACCAGAATAGTAGAGTAAGTTACTGTGATGGTGTGGCAAAACGTAGTGTTCAATAATGAAAGTTCATTTTTAGAATTAAATCAGCATTCTATGAATACTTGTATGACGGTTGAACTATCTCCTTTCTTTTTCAGTGATGAGTCTGAGTTTCCTGTTTGGGAAAATCTAAGTGAACCAGTCAACACGTCATGCTTAGACGAATGCAGGTCAGTAATTAGGCAGATACCCGGACAACTGACACTTCTTTTGTGATATTATCTGCTAGATTTATTCCACTTTTTCGTCGTAAAACACACACACACACACACACACACACACACACACACACACACACACACACACACACACACACACACACACACACACATATATATATATATATATGATAAAAATATGTGGAAAGTTGGATAAATCAAACACTTAATGCAAATTCAAGACCTTGAAGAAGTTCGTGAAGATGATATAAAGACCGATCGAAATATCACACATCTAAATTTAAGTTGCAAGGATCATTAAATAAGTTTCCAGACTTTTTTCGTATGGGCACTTTTATTCATAGTACACACATGAAATTCTAGTCCCCTTCGAAGTAATCTCCTCCGGCAGCAATGCACTTGTTGTATCGTTCCAACAAATTCTGGAAGGCACCATGGAAGTCCTCTTGTGTGAGCGTGTCAATGATCTTCGTCACAGCCTCTTTCATCTCCTCAATTGTCTCATAACGACAGCCCATGAGCTTACGGAATAAACAAAAGTCACAGAGAGCAAGGTCTGGACTATAGGGAGGCTGAGGAACTGTCTTGATGCCCATCTTGGTCAAATAGTCTGTGACACGGATGGAGTTGTGGACTGGTGCATTGTCCTGGTAGAAATGCCACTGAGCCGATTTGAAGAGTGCTGGCCTCTTCCGACGGAATCTCTTACAGAACTCCCTTAAAACCTCAACATAGTAACTCTAACTCTTTGGCCAATCAACTTTGGTGTATTGACTTCCTTACTCCTCCCACACCTCTCATCATCCCTCACAGACTGCCTGCCTTCCTTGAATCTCTTATGCCACTCAAAAACTGATGCTCGATTCATGCAAGATGGTCGAAAAGCAGTCTGAAGCATTGCATACGTTTCTGTGGCATTTTTTCCAAGTTTAAAACACAATTTTATTGCATATCGTTCTTCTAAAGTGTTAGGTTGCATTTTTGAAATTCACCAGCTGTGACAATGAGGCTTTAGTAGGGTGTATTCCAATTCCTGCTGTAGTTGTTTATTTGAACCTGAAATCATAAGAATTGGTCAGTCATCTTATAAGATGTATAGCAATAACATACTGAATTTTCAAGAGTCAACGACAATTTTAAATTCCTGTACAAAAATGTCTGGGAACATATTGAACGCTCCACGTAAGTGTTTGATTTATTCAACTTTCCACATATTTCTATCATACTGTCAGATTCACTACAAATCTATCTTTTTAGCACACACACACACACACACACACACACACACACACACACACACACACACACACACACACACACACACACACACACATATATATATATATTAACGTTTTATTATATCATTCCTGTGTATGCTTGAATGTTGGCAGCCAGGTCAGTCTCAGTTTCCTGCCATAACCTAAAAATCAAAATGGATTAGACCATATGCAATAACAGATCAAAGAAAAAAAAATAGATAGCAGAAATTCTATCCGTTTGAACACCAAGTTAGTGAAAGAGTGTGTGTATGAGTGATTAAAAGAATGAAAATGTCATTGAGTACACGAGTGATTAAAAGAATGAAAGCTATGGTTAAATAGTAGGGCAGACTGGGTTCTTCAGCCCTGGTTAGGCAACTAGTCTGAGAGAAGGAAAACTCTGAATTCAAACCTGTTAAACTCCACTTAAGAATTGACCTTGTGTCATTTCCTGCCCGAGTGGAGGGGTTGGGTAAATATGGATTAAAAGAGAGATTGAAAGAAAGGGTAATTCAATAAATGAGTGAGTGGTTTAAAGTAAAATGAAGTAAAGCAAACAGAAACGTTGAAAAGATATCGCAAAGTTACACACGAGGGAAAGTTTAGAAGTAAATGAAAAAAGAAGTACAAATAAGAGACTACTAGGTTTTAGACATTTGAAGTTTTAAGTCTAGCTTGGGTGCGACAGAGGAGACGGACACAGAGGAAGGTAGAATGAGAAGAAAGAGAAAAAAGAAAGGAAAAAAAGTATTTTCGTTGGATGAGATAGATAGATAGATAGATAGATAGATAGATAGATAGATAGATAGATTTCATGGGCACATAAATAAATATGCATTGGATTAAAAACAATAATTTTTATGAAATATTCTTATAACAGATTATAATATACACTACGTGATAAAAGCCCATTTTCAAGGCTTTTACCACTTATAAGATTTCCCCAAGTCAACCTTATCTCATCTTCATTTCAAGCAGGTGTAAAGAATGCTTCGTAAATACCTCTATCTTGTAACTTGCTCTTCTTTCCTTAGGAATGGTTCGTTCATTGTCACTTTTGAACTGGAGTTCTTCGACATGAAAGAGGAAAAGATGAAGACTGACATTCCACTTCTGATAAATTCTCACGCTGACCACAAGAAAACGACCGACCATAACTTCGTGTATTTAGGACCTCATCTGATTTCTATTCAAAAAATTCCACCAGCACCAATGCCCGTGTACAGTAAGTATACAGTGAAACACGTGAAGATAAAACGATTAATGTGAATGTATCAACGGTGAAGCCTGTTTGTCGTAAACGATTGTTGTCGTACAGAATGAGACTCAGTATTGGTGCAAAGTGAAACATAAACAGCCCCGTCCAGGGTTTGAACTCGAGCACTGTCTATTTTCTACAATAACAGCTGCTATGCAACTCGTGGGTCTATGATGCTATTACTACTAATACCTATATTAGATTAAAGTTATGTGATTAATAACTTATAATACTGATGCAAATAGGACATTAAGTTTACTTTCAGGAAGAAATCCATAAGACTATTCTCGTAAGAATTTTATTGATGTCTAATCAAACGGAAACGAAGACACAAGAGAGAGAGAGAGAGAGAGAGAGAGAGAGAGAGAGAGAGAGAGAGAGAGAGTGATGTTTGTGTGATGACATAGGATCCAATTTACCTACTTGGAAAATGTTCCTTTGGTTATTTATTGACCTCACTGTCCGTGAAAATTGTCCGATGGACAGAATATTTTGTTTGTACTAAGCTCATATGATATTTCGACGGTACAAAGCGGCTTGTTTATGACAAGGAGGCCCTGGTCCTCTAAAAGTTGCCTTTAGAGACGGACAAAACTCACGTCTTCTCGCTGATGAAGCTCATAAGGATAAATATATAAACATTCTACTAAGTAGTTTTTTTATGTTTTATCGCTTTTCCATTCTATCTATACTTTATCCATATATTCATTAACATATCTACATAAAACGGATGGATAGGTGAGATGATTTAAGTGCTGATAACTTTTTCTTTTGGTACCTCTGTTTGATTAACAAATTTTACACTTTTCTTTATTTATTTTTAGACGGGGTTTTATCGAACTTGTTTATACCGGTTTATAATTTGACCTTTGTACCTGAACTAAAAGACAACACGTCGCATATTTTTGTGGAAAGGGCACTCAAGTTTTGCAATGATGTAAGTAGCAACTTCATTTTCCTCGTTCAAAATAAATCGTGTTGAGAATCTTGAAAATTATCTTGGTAGAAAATTAGATATATAAGGAAAAGGAATGCAAACAAAAGTACCAATTCAACTACAAAATTGATCTTGTGTCACATCCTGTTCATGACGGAGGTGTTGGGTAAATTGTCGACATCCACCGTATAATTGGCGATGTAGAAAAAAATAGATATAATATCGTCTTCCCTGGAGTTTATGGGATTAAAATATCTAAATCACGTATCAAAGACTAACTCTATTTGATTCTATAGGGTCTTTTTTAGCATCTAGTTAAAAATATAATAGCTAAACTGAGAAAAAGATGATAAAGATCAAGATTAAAATATAACTACAATCATTTATATATTAATCAAAGATCAATATATAACTGCAATCTAGTCAGATCATTAGGTGAGTAATGTAACCATTTACGAAGAGATTGATGGTCTAATGGTTAACAGCGCGAAGAATAGAATTGGCAGAGTTTAATCCACTTCTCTCGGCACTTTGTCTTGTAAAACTTTATCGTCTGGTCAGAGAACGTTTCTTGTTATTGCGTTATAGCTCTCAAGTTATGCAACGATGAAACTGTTCATTACTTAGATAGGGGACCACTTAATAAATGAACGTACCGTAAACAACATGAGACCTGGGTGCCAGACTAAAAAAAGTTTAGTAAATAATAGCCTTGTAAAATCGAAGAAAGGAGACGGTAGTGACGCAAGTATAGTAATGAATATCGTCGTAGAAAATGGATTTCCTACAACGATAACCATTATGTCATGAGAATGTTTTGAAAAAGAAAGTAGATTGGGAAAAAAAACGGGAAAAGCGTCAAATTTTGTTGTAATTAATTTTCTTGTTGTTTTTAGGTTGATTTTATCTTCAAGAAAAAACGAGATTATCATTCGTGCAAAGTGAAGGAGTTTCAGTAAGTATTTGAATACCAAAGCTTAAAAAGTCTCCAACTACAAATCATACAATGAATATGAAACATCAGAACAGTGGATCCAAAACTTATTTCGTTGCGGAATCCGAACACGACTTCCATCAAATCGCAGAATTCATATCTTTTTTATCGGACAATCCGCCCATCTTAATAAGAGATTAAATGAAGTAAAAATTATTTGAAAAAAAGCAAAAATTTATTCCGTTGCTTTTTATTTTAATGTTTCATTTATAATGTGTTTTATATAGTAAATGAAAAATGAAAATGAATGTGAGGCTGAACAGGAATGGTAATACATTTTATGGTCTTGTTTATGGGTCAAATAAATCTGTTAAAATATTCGTATTTGATGGAAATGTGTGCAAAAAAATCTTCAAAGAAACAACTGCCCAAAAAATGTAAATATGAACTTAACATGAGTCCGATTCCCTAACCTCGACGCATAAAACCCTCAAATGTGTTGACATGCAGTTAAAATCAATCTATTATCAAAATGAATTATCAAAATAAAAAGCAACTGTTTTTGTTTGTCATGAATCTATAATTCCTGTACATTTCTGAGTAAAGGAGTTGTTTTGTAGACTTGTGTCACATTTTGTCACAGCTAGTTTTTCTAAAGATGGCAGACAGCCAGTGTCTTTTTCCGAATTCGGTAACCTTCTGTTTTGAATCAATCCCTGTATGAAAAAAAGTTCTAGTTGAATCGGAAAATAGCTGAGATGATTTAAGCACAGCTCAACTGGTTCTAATTGGAGTATAAAGGAATTTCGTAACCCGCACTATAATCCGACCTTCAGGTCATTGACCGTGTGTCAAGTCCTGTCTGGTGGGAAGCAGAGACAAATATATAAAGTCAAATACCTGAGGCTGGTTCAGAGGTTTGAGCAAATGGTTCAATGGGAAATTTTCTGAAGATTACCAACCAGAACAGATATTCCTGTAGAATGCCGCAAGGTACTGGAACTTTTTGAATATAACAACCAAAATCAAGCCAATAGTCTTAGACGTATAAATAAAATTTGTAAATTTTATTTCAAAATTAAATACAGATTAATGATAAAAATTTTATCTTTAATTTGAATTTTTTACTTGTTTCCCTTGCAAAGATAGGATTCCTTCAATTTTGAAAATAGTGAAATAAACAATAGATTTTATTAGACATCTTATTCAAAAACACCTTATCTCGTAAAACCTTTCAATTTCTTTTTGTGAAACCCTGGCTTTTTCCGGAGTTCACGTTGGGAAATGCTGTTAGAGTACTCGTCGATTTGGGTTCCAGCTGATTATTTTACAATTAAAACTGTACCCCAAATAGTTAAAGATAATAATTGTTATAAAGATAATCACTTTGAAATTAAAACTTTGCATTTGTTTCCATGGAAATTACCAGAGATGCAGAGAACACAATGACACTTTTGGTAAGAATATATTTTCTGTTAGAAAATACTATTTTCTCCGTTAGTCATTTTCACTGGCCTTTCCTAAGCAATTTACGAGAAGTTTCATGCTCATAGAACTATTATACTATCTGTATTTGTCGTAGTTTCCGAGAAAATAAATAGCAGGCATTACTTCCTGAGCGTTTTTAGTATCCATAACTAAATTAAGGTAGCAAAAAAGAGATTAATAAATTTTATTTTTATATTACTTTTACTTACTTTTATTTTTATTTTTATATTACTTTTACTTACTTTGAATATATAGTGAACTTTTTAATTGAAAAATATCCACATATAAATATTATATGTGAATATTTTTCAATGAGAAAGTTCACTATGTATTCAAAGTAAATGACAATCCAGAAATGTATAGATTTAAACATTTTATTTTCGTCTAGATTATTAGTCTAGAACGCTAGTCTAAGCTATGAACGCTAGTCTAAGCTATGAACGCTATGTATTTGTTTTATATCTCCTGAGTAAATAACTACCTATAAACCCAACTAGTGATTTGAAGTTAAACTTGAATAACTATTTTTGTAAGATAATTCAATATCTTTTTTCCTTTTGATGCCTAGAAATTTAAATTCTATTTGATTATATACAGTTTAAATCAACATGGATTCATGCTGATTTTTGTTGGAGAGACCCTCTTGAAGGAAGTTGTTTTTTCTCAAAAAGAACAGACTTTTTAAAGGCAAAACTTTCTCCTATGCCCCATGAGTATACAGAAAAAATTTAATAGTTCTACGTCATATAGTCTATAAAGGAAAGACAGACTTTTAAAAAAAATTTTCCAATTTTCCTCTTGCCTTCGGGCAGGTCACCTGATATTTGTGCTGGTTGATTGGAAAGTTTTTTTGAACACTTGGTTTCAGCGGGCCGTCCTCCCGGCTTTACCTGTTTTGCTGGGTTGAGTTGATTGCTCGGCGTCTGAGGTGTCCCATTAGGGGAATGCCGACGGAGCCAAGTTTGTTTGTTTTTTAACCTGCCGCGCATGAGTCTCGATTCGAGCTCGGTCCCCACAATAAAACTGGCCTCATGCCGCATTCTGGCTGGGTAGGAAGTAAAATACATACCAACTACTTTCAATTATCAATACTTGCTGAAAACACACTCTCTCGAATTGTGAGTTAGTTTATATGATTTCTCAAAAATGTCTGGTTTGATAAATTGCAGGTGGGACGTTAGCGTTGAGTAGTAGTAGTAGTAGAAGTGGAAGAAAGAGGAGTTTTTCCGTATAGGAATTCAAAACTTGTTTAGACTTTCTCCTAGTCTGTTCTTTTTAACCAATCATGCATTTACAAAAAAGCTACCTATATATATATATATATATATATATATATATATATATATATATATATATATATATATATTGAAAAAAGACTCGAAATGAATGATTATATTTCATTATTCTCTGCAAGTTTTTTCAAAACGATTGTTAATAAGTGATCGTTTTTTAACAGCTATTACATTTATTCTAGGCTGTAATAGTGGCTGTTATCAAGATTAACCTTCGACTAGAACAAGCATTGTTAACAAATCGAATCACCAACCTAAAGTTAACGAATTTTTTTCTCGAAAATAAGTTGAATATATTTAACCACACACACACACACACACACACACACACACACACACACACACACACACACACACCTATATATATATATATAGAGAGAGAGAGAGGGAGAAAGTGAGAGGAGAGATCATATCTTTTTTACACATTTTTTCAGGAAACATCCAGTCGCCATTAATGTGGAGTTGATGTTTGCGAACAATGATACAGAAATGGTCCAATCTGACATAATGGATGTCATACGAGAGAACGCTTTTCGAGTTAATGTCGAAGGGCAGAAATATTTGGTCCTGGGAGAATTACTCTTGACTGCAGTCAACATAACAGTGCCTACTCTACCCATAAATATTACCGATGTCCTCACCACACCCCAACCTGATATCACCATACCACCAAATGTTATCCATGGTATGAAAATAATTAATATTCTCCACTTACCTGGTTCTTATACTTTATTGCTAACCTATATATGCATTAATCTAACAAGTAGAATGTAATAATATGAGCAAATTTTAGTAATGTTTTTATACAACGTGCAATTGTTGGTGTTATACCCAATCTCTATCTCCCGCCAACCAGGGGAGATATCATATATATATATATATATATATATATATATAGATAGATAGATAGATAGATAGATAATAAATAATATGAAAATATGATAGCTGAAAGGGAAAAATAGAAGTGATCGATACCCTACGACAGACCAGTATAATCACAAACTAAAAATATTGTACTCTGTTCCCAGTTACGCGAATTTCGGGTCGCTACGCAATCTTTAAACAGATAACAACGCCTTATTCACCGTCCGATGATTGTATAGCTATATTTGAGTAACTGTGAAGAGAATGCAATACTGTAAGTTTCTTTTAGTTTTATATGTACATATAGATATGTAGATTAGGGCCCTGAAAACGGCCAAGCGCCTATTTCCCAGTCTCAGTCTTGTATCTTCATTTTAATCGTACAGAAAGTGAAGTGTAGAGTGAGGTGTTGTCATTACCCGATATTTTTAAACAATTTTGACCAAACTGAGCCGTGATAGTTAAAGCCTTTTGAAACCAAAGTCTTTTTGATAATAATTGTGGCTTAAGCAGTATTAACAACATTTTAATCTCATCTCATCATTCGTGAGAAAAATTTAGCCGATTTTTTTCATTAGAAATTTTTAATCTCTGAAGAAGGAATTTAAGCGGAGAAAAATCATCATTTGGGCTTTGCCCGAATCACCTGGAACTTGTTTTTATGGATTTCTTTTCCATAGAAAACTGTAGTTAAATCCAGGCATTTTTTTCAAGAAGCAAAATTTTGACTGATTAAAACGAGGAAGCTTAATTGGAATTTTGCTGATCATTCCTGATCTTGTGGAGTTTTATTATTAAGAGATGTAATCGTGTAACAGATTAGTTTAAAGTTAATACTCAATACGTTTCACATTCGAGAACACTCCCAAAATAGCAACAAAAAAAATCGAAAAAGATGCTAAAATTGAGATTTTGCCAGCTTTGAGCTGCCTCCACTCAGTCGACCTGTTTTTTTTCTTATAGATGTTGAAATTTCAACAGAAAATGTTGTTGATGGGTTGTAGTTTTTGACTAGTGGAAGGATCTAAAGTTGGGTATATGCGAAAATGAAAAAATCCGAAAATATTCCCCATATTTATATTTTAAAGCGCTTGTTTTTCCTGGTCATTTCAGTAATATAAGTTCTCAGAAATATTTAAGGTCGCAAAATATGAACAATAAGCATTTCCTGAGTTTTATCTCGCATTTCAATTTGAGTTTGAATTTAAAAAGAATTATTTTGACCACAATTTGTTCGAAAAATTTTGATAAGTTCGTAAAAGTAAGCTCGAAGGGGCTCTGTAAAACAGCTTTTTCGATTTTGTGTCTGATAGATAGATTTTCGCAGATATTGTTTTGTGATTTGTTTACGCTGAAGATAACTGTGTTTTAAAATTATACATATTTTGCTACGATATCGAATGAAACTTTATCCACATGAAGTAACATTTGATTTTCTTCCTTTCATTGAAAGATGGCGTTCGTGTAGCTCTTCAGTTCGATGTTCATAACCTCGATTACGATGATAGACTACGAAATAACCAATCACACGTCTTCTTGGATTTAGCAAGACCTTTCTGCGATGACGTAAGTATCAACTCTACGGCACTACTTATTGCTTGTGCGCACCAATAAAGACGATAGAAAATCTTAATTTTATAGTTACAATCGATTCTCGTTGCCTTAATAATAAAATTCAAATATTAACAAAATTGTGTATTGTGAGTGTCAATGTCTTAGATCTTTTGTAGACATCCAAATGAAAATATGTCATTGATAATTGAATTTTATTTTTATCTTTTACAGCTGGATACAATATTTCAAGACTTCAAAGAAACAGATGAAAGATATATCGGCTGCACTGTTGATTCTTTTGGGTTAGGTTTCATGTTGTTTTAACCCTCTTTCCATTCACAGATTTAACAATTTATCCCGAGATGTAACTATTAACACCTTGAAAAAAAATTAATTCGACATAAAAGAAATTACACCTGTTATAATATAGGGTTCGTGGGGTTTTAATAAATCATGGATGCAAGTGAAGAGGTGTGTGTGAAGTATATATTTACCCAACTCCTCGGCCACAGAGAGGATGCGACACAAGGTCACATTTTTTGCTGTTATCGGCTACCTAGGTTCAAATCCTAAACGAGTCTGCCTGGATTGCACATAACGCTATTATCCTTGGGAAAGGTATGAATTCAACTCTCACCAGTTATGGGTAAATACTAAGACAGATTGAGTTCTTTAACCATATTGTGGTGACCGGTCTAGGAAAAGGAAAACTCTGAATTCAAACCAGCTGTAGATTTGGAGATGGATGGGCTCCACCAGGCTATTCCGACCCAAAACACGTTACATGAATAGTACTCTTGTGACCAAACTCAGTTACGAGATAAATCCAAGTATTTAAGTTGGTTTGAATTCAAAGTTTTCTTTTTTGAAAACTTGCGATGTTTTACCACTGAACAATCACAAGCAACCAAAAGAAATCATTCACACTATAATCAATTCAATCTTTTGTGAGTGACTCATGCTTGCAGTCTCTGGTCAGACTTGACTAATCTTATGGTGCTTTACCATTAAAAAGAATACCATACGGACTTTTACTTTTACATGGAGTTTGATCCTTATAATGTGCCCAGTACATGTGACCTTCTGTCAGACTAAGCTGAGATGAATATATTTTTAAAGTATTACATTTTTGCTTATTTGCAGGCATAACCCTGATGAAGTTAGGTCGTCGATTATATTTCAAGGAAATGAGACAAAAAACTTGAGGAATCACATTAGAAAGGCAATTCACCAGAAAGGAATCAAAGTTATATTCGGTAATCGCTTGTTGACCAAACTAGGACCACTGATGGTATCCCCAAAAGAGTGGCTTGTATGGTCACCCATTAACATGACCACAACTCCACTACCAACAACTACAGGACTTCCTCATTATGGTAAGACATTTTCTTTTGTTTTATTTTAAATTTGTTGTATTTCTGTATTCACAGAAATTGATCATCCACAAGTTATTTTGGATCATATCTTGCCGCTGGATCTAGGTGGTATCGAGAGAACACGTGTGGACATGTTCAACTTGACCTTAGCGGCAGAGCCAAGAATATGCTAACAGTACCTCCTGTTGAGGGGGTATGAATTCCCACCAAAAAGGCGTGCTCTTTATATGATACTAAACTGCATCCAGTGGTAAAGTTCCAGTTTTGGATATTTAGACAGTGAGCCCAAAAACCCAGGTCCGTTGTCATTTGGACTGATAGTACAAGGCAGGTTGTCATCTGTTGGTCAAATACATCAGTTTGAAAACGTTAGCATTAGGTACGAATACTTGAAACCTTACAGGTGTGGAGAGATTATTTGTATTAGTAATAGTTACTTGAACTTAGTACCGGACATTGGCAAAATTGTTAGAGTGTTCGCCAGTGGCCCGGGAGACCTGGTTTCAGTCCATATGTCGAGTCATACCAAAGACTCAAAAATGGTACTTGATTATTTCTTGCTTAACACTCAGCATTATAAGGTACGGATGAAGGGAAAGGAATATAGCGCCCTCCCCTACACCTTGGTGTCGTAGCTATCGAAAACGGAGCCTTCGGGTCACCAACTTTACTTTACTAACAAATGATTAATATTAATAAACTGAAATCATATAAATGCATAAATCAATACTTAAATCCATATAATTGCATGCAAATTATTAATGATAGACAAGACTACTTGAAACCCTATAACTGTATGCAAGCAAATGGTTTTTATCGAATACAAATAATCATTTGAAATTGTATAATTGCGTATAAATTATTTGTATCAAGAATAGTTAATTTACTCTATATTTGCAAACGAACTATAATCACTTGTCACGTGTGAAATCATAAACTATTCGAAAAAGACTTTCTTTTGCATTAGATAACCCAAAAAGGGTTGACATGCCGTACGACCAACCAATCTCTTATCTAAATCCACTCCCCCGCACACGTTGCTTCTTTTCAAGAACAATCATTACCCTTAGGGGTAAGAGAATAAATATTGATAATGTACGGTTTAATTAGAAACAACAATTAGAAATAACATTTTTATTGCCTTATTTATCTGTTACATATATAATATGTAGACTAATTATTTATATTTACAATGCAACAAAATTAATCGAATGAATAAATAAATAAATAAATGAAACTTGTATAGATATTATTTTACTCATTTAAAACTTCATGATAAACAATATTCTTTGTAAAATTAATTTCTCTTTTAGTGGCTGAATTCCTTATTTTTTCTATTTCACAACTTTTTGTCTGATTTCTTGATTTGAAATGGTCGGAAGGCTGACGTGTTAACAGTCTTTCTGTTTTGTTTTTGTTTTGTTTTGTTTTTTCGCTTTCCTCCTTCCATTTTATTCCTTCTTTATGGATATTCGTAACCCAGTTCACCTGTTGGCCGGTATTCATAAGCTGTTGATTGCGAGTTTGGTGGGCAGCTGATAATTAAGAAATTCAGGCCTCAACAAGATTGCCACAAAATTGCTGCAACTACCAAAAAAACAAAAACAAAAAAAATACAACGGTTAACGTTATTATCTCTGAAACTGAAAATATGAATACATAACGATCCAAAAATATGTTCACTATACAATTTTATTTTTGGTTAAAAAGTTTCAATGTAATTGGGTTCAGTAATAAATGATACTCAGTAATATCTATTTTGTTTGCACGAAAAATAAAAATCTGGTATTTTGGTTTACAAGAAAATTACTTTTATATGGAATAATTATTTCTATTTCTTTGTTTCTTTGTTTCTTTATGTATAGGTTTTATATATTGCTATATTTATAAATTAAGTGTGCTCAAAGTCGGTGATTGAGCATATGCATTTAAATGAGGGTAGTATTGACAGTGAGTAAACGGCGCTTGGGTACTGTCATTTTCTCATTGGTCTGTTGATTACATAGGCGAGAAACCGACGTAATTCCTTATCGAATAAATGTTGAAATCATTTTAAAAATTTAGGATTTCGCGCCTTTTTGATTGTATCGTCAGCCATTTTCCAAAATGTTACTGTTTATTTTTATGGAATTGAAAAAAGGTAAATTTTCATTGACCCAAGACATTTAAACAATGGTGTGAACTGGTCTTTTACAGTTGTGTTTCCAAGAAGTTGGCCAAGAAAACTAAAACTTCAATTGACATTATGAAACGGTCCTTGATATTCAAACGATAGTTGCAGTGTCTAAAATTTGGTTGGTTTAGACGAGAATTGGGTAATTTGGAATTTCAGGTTGAGTGTGTTGATTGATTTCTGATGGGATTTTTCGCCATTTAATAGTTATTTCCGTTATATCGAAAATTTGAATTATTATAAAATGATGTTTAGTGCGAATGTTCAGTACCCACAAAAGTATTAATTCGCGATCTAGCATGGAAATCCCTCTAAGGTTTATGGTTCAAATAAAAATCTTTGTTAGGTTACGATCACACACACACACACACACACACACACACACACACACACACACACACACACACACACATATATATATATATATACATATATATATATAGTAATCGTGTTGCCATTAGCGTCTATTGCAAGCCTCTTCGTAGTTGAATTGAGTTCTCGGCTACCGTTGAACGGATGTATGTAAACAATAGTAATTGTGATTCATAACCGTTTAAAATTTACTTCGCAGCTAATATCTCCTCGTGGCTGAATGGTTAGAAGCTTTGGTTTGACGTTTGAGTCAACCGGGTTTCGATCCCAGCTACGGGAAGATACTGTCTAGCCACACTGATGAGTTCTGATAGAACGAAACAGATCTGTCTGTGGATAACTATATATATATATATATATATATATATATATATATATATATATATATATATATATATATATATATAAGGCCATCATGTCAGAATGGATGAATATAAGTAAGAATATCAACTCTTTATGTACATATTGGTAGGAATAAAGTAACAATGTAACAACATAATTATAATATTAATGATAACAGTAATAATAATAACCAGTGAAAATGATAGTAAGATAATAATAATTCGAGCAATAATGGCAATAATATAAGTAGAAATTAAATTGGCTAAAGGGCATGGCAGTAAAAATACTAAAAACATTTTTAAGTCATCAATTATTAAGAGAGTAAAAATAGGTTTTAATACTAATAATTAATCGGCGGTAAATATTGAAATATTAAAATAGAGATCCAGAAACTTAAGAGAATAAATTTAACTAGCGGTAAAAAGATAATTAACCCCCAAAGTAACATTTTATAATGAAAAAAATTATCTTTAATTAGAAACATAGGAAGTCATGATATCCCTAAATAAAGTATAAATAAAGTAAAGAGTAAATAAAGATAGAATCTTTCTTAATTCAAAAAATGTCGAATAGGAAAATTTACTTGCGAACAAATGAACAGCACGTGGATAATAAATAGAAATAAAAAGATAAATTGAAATATGACACCGAGATTAAAATCCGAAACATTGGAATGTCAACTAGCTTTAACCCGGTTTCCAATTGATTTGATGTTCCACTGCTTCGGCCTTTTATTTTATTTATTTATTATTTCATTTTTTCTTTATGTTTGTGAATTTCTATTTATACTTTTTAAAAAGCAATCTGATGACGCAAGCCGAGTCTACGATTTGTCGAAATAAATTTTCAATGGCACAATGACGGCCCATTGAGTTTTCTTTCAAATTATCTTATAGTTTTACGTATATATACATGTATATATGCTGAGAAATATAGACATATTACCTACGTTTTATAATATTTGTTAGTGCATGCAATTTATATGCATAGTAACAATTATTATGACACAGAGGTATTAATGAGCATATCTATTCATCTATTTCAGAAAATATCCGCCTTGATGCCACATATCCTGCCTACAATGTGAGTAAAAATCCAAAAGTCATGGACAACAATTCAGAAATATTCTTGAAGTATCGGAGAGAATTTTGCAAAGATGTAAGCATTTTTCAAATTCTTGAAATATTTTTTTATTAAAATGGATAACAGACGTGCGTACGCACAAACATTTTACATTTTTAAAATTGAAAAATATAAATTTAAGTGACGACGTGTGGACTTCGGAGCGGTTTATATGATAAAGTAATGATATTGAGACGTACAGACTATTATTTGGACTGTTATCTAGAAGTACAGACTCCATCTAGTTAATGAAGTTAATCCCAATACTTTATGAGAGAAAAGCTTTTGGTGAAGCACAAGATTTTGCAAGTATAGCACCTCTATATTCACCTGACCTCGCAGTTTTTCTTGTTTTCTGAAAATTCATTTTAACGATTAAGGATAAGAGATTTGGGAATACGAAGACATTAAAAGAATTCGACCGAACAACTTCACACGAAAACTTGTTTCATAGGTGCTTTGACCAATAGAAAACCATCTGAAATAAGTGGGATCAACGTATAGGAAACTATTTTGAAAAGAAAATCAACGTTTTATTGTTCATTTCTGTCTAGGTAATTTCGTCCTACTCTGGATACTTTTTGAACATATTTCATATATATATATATATATATATATATATATATATATATATATATATATGTGTGTGTGTGTGTGTGTGTGTGTGTGTGTGTGTGTGTGTGTGTGTGTGTGGAATATCTACTGTTTGTAAACTTAAAACAGCAGTAATCAGAAATAGAACGGTGATCAATGCACTACAAGTATTGAGAATATAACAATATCAAAAAATTATATCACCATCCCACACCAGTGATTTCAAGACACGAATTATCAAAGGAGGAACATGATGTGAAACTGCGTGTTGTGAAATAATAATAATAATAATAATAATAATAATAATAATAATAATGAAAAAGAAACAGACAAGCTATAAGAATATATAGTTAGAATATAGAATGGGGTGTGTGCTCGTGGTGTCAATGGTTAAAGTGATGGACTGCAGACTCGTAGTAAGCGAGTTCGTACTCCAGTCGCACTATTACGTTCACTTTCGGGCAAATACCCTTGGGAAAGGTATGAACCCCCTTATCCTCTCAGCTATGGGTTAAATAGTACCACTACTGTTCTTCTAGAAGAATGGCTTAAGCATTAAATAACCCACCAAGTTTGATATGCCATTAAACAAAAACCAAACCAATAAAATAGGAATTTGGGATAGAAAAATGTGTCATACTCATAATGAAAAGTGGGAAAAACCAATGGATGGAATAGAATTACCAAATCAAGAAAGCATAGAAACACTTGGAGAAAAAGAAAATAAAAAGTACTCGGGAATATTAAAAGCAGGTACCATCAAACAAACAGCGATTAAAGAAAAAGTGAGAAAAGTGTACTCCAACTCGAAACTAAACTCTACGACAGAAATTTCATCATAGAAGCGAGTCCTCCTTATTAGATACTTTGAACCATTCTTAAAAGGGATAAAGAAGGAACACAGACAAAAAAACTAAAGGACTAGGAAACGAAGAAGGCTTTACATCCAAGAGATAACACTGACAAACTCTATGGGGGAAGAGGACTCAGCAGCATTGAGGATGGCTTAGATGCATCAATACTTGATAAATATTCTAAAAGTGTGAAGAAAGACTAATTACAGCAGCCAGTAACAGTAATGGCAACATATGGCTAAACTGAAAAAGATAAATAAATAAAAACTGGAAAATAGAAATGGAGTGAAAACCAACAGTATGGACACTTTTAATGAAAAACTGGGTCGATTGCACACGAGAAGACCTGAACATGACTGAGAAAGAGAAACCTCAAAAGAGAAAGTGAATTTCTCTTTATAGCAGCACAGAATAAGTGCCATAAGTGCCAATTTTATGAAAGTAAAAATTTAAGTGTGAATAATGTTAAATTCCGTTGTTATGATAACAGAAGATATGTTGGTTTCTTTTGTAAAAGTCATGTCATAGAAATTTAAACATTTCCATAACTTTTAACAAATAACCAGGTATACTTATTCTCTCCCCCACTCTTTCTCTCTTGCTTTTGCTCTTTTATATATTTTTTCTTACTACAACGTTCTATACTTCAGTTTTTTTTTTTTATCTTCCTTGCTCACTAAGTTTTCTTTTCTTTTTCGTTAATATCTCGTGTAAAAAACATGACATTGACTTGTGTTTTTGAAATTGTCAAAAGATAAACTGTTTTCATGTTACATATATTTAGATAATAATAATAATGATAATTATAATAATAATCTTCACATCTTTTATTAATAAATTTATTTATTTGATAGATGGATAAAATTCTTAAGAAAAGTCTACTCGTCTCCCGCTTTTTGCAGTGCGATTTCTTAGAATTTACGTAAGTTTTATCTTTATAATCTAAAACCAATTTTATTTAAAATAATAAAGTTTATCTGTGTTATCATGTCGACGTTTCTGTCGGAGCGTGCGTATATATATATGTGTGTGTGTGTGTGTGTGTGTGTGTGTGTGTCCGATGATTATGGCCAATTGGAAAGACCCAGGAACATTATTTTTACATGGATATTGATAATCAGATAATTGGATGGCAAATATACCGCATAGTGTGAGACGGTTTGATATTAAGTACAAAAAGTTTTCTGACCTCAGAAATGGTGAGATAAACGAGATCAGATCCATATTTTCCCGTAATTAGCTATATATAGGATGCTTATAAGTATACAGTATAAAAGCAAAAGATTTACTTGAAAAAGAAAGAACAAGCAATATTGAACACACACACACACACACACACACACACACACACACACACACACACACACACACACACACACACACATACACACACACACACACAAAGAGCTATATACATGTAATAACAATAAGAAGCAATATGTAAAACAAAAATTGAAAAAAATTTGAAGTGCTCCGATGCGAGCAAGTAGACCAATATAAAAACTAAAAGATATTACTTACTTTCACATTCCTACTATTAAAACTCTCTTGTGTTAAGTAGTACAATCGTCAAACGGAATACTTTCCTCCAGTCATATGATTTACCTCTCAAACTATTTCTTACAGAAATAAGAAAAATAACTTTTTTTAGTTTCGTATATATATATATATATATATATATATTGGCCTGATGAACGCATAAGACAGATACTGACAATTGGCAAGCAATGTTAACTATCTATATATATGTATATGAAGAGATGTAAAAAGGATCAGGGAAATCGATATTGGTATGTGTGTGTATGTTTGTGTGTAAGAGAAAAGAATGAGAGATATAGTGGAGCAATGCAAAATTCAACTTCTAAATGTTTTCATTTGCATTTCACCTAATGTTCTCCTTGGGAAAGACATGAATTCATCTCTTACTCTTCCAGCTGTGGGTAACATAATAGGACTTAATGGGCTCTCTCGTCTTGGTTGGGCAACCGGTTTAAGTGAAAGAAATTCAAAATCTGAGATGTGTGTTCGGGGAATCTGATATCTCTTATTCTTTTATCAGTTCATCCAAAAATGTTGTTGTTCCTTACAAGACTTCATCACTATTAACAAATCATCCGTGTGCTAATCCAACGGGACACATCTTTAACGGAAATATGCTTTATAAGAGTATATATATATATATATATATATATATATATATATGTCTGTCTGGAAATCTGAGAAAAGGTGGACAGAGAAACAGAACAGATGTCGACCAAAGTGCCAGAGTTTGAAGGAGCAAAGCGTGTCGAGAGAGAGAGAGAGAGAGAGAGAGAGAGAGAGAGAGAGAGAGAGAGAGCCAAAGAAATGAACGTCAAAAGTTATGATTCAAAAGTTTAGTCGCCTTCATTATACCACATCTCCCGAACGTTAAATATTACGATCTTGCATTCTGCCGCTAGCGTTGCGTCGAAAAAATTTCCTATTTCTTTTGAATTTTTTACGCAGGGATCAAGCCAAATTGGCGAGTTTTAGTTTGATTTTCGACGACACAGCCGATGATGCTATCATAGCTGACATTACGACAGCCATTCGCAAGTATGGCCACTTCAAGAATTTCAAAGGCAAGAGGTTGGCTCATCTGGGAGGCTTTCTCATCGACATCAATGCTGGAAACTATAAATTCAGCTTCTTAAACTATACAACCACTCCAGCGCCACCAACAACCACCACAGAAGGTAGTATCACTCCCTGAACAACATAGGAAGTTTTTGTTTTTTTAAGAATCTTTTTTCTTTTAAGTATTTATTGCGTGTGCCCGTGTGTGTGTGTGTGTGTGTGTGTGTGTGTTTCTACCATGTCATAATTAAAAGTGAGTGTTTTATTCTCTTAATGCTATTGAATTATGGCACACAATTGCTGATCAAATTCTCATTTTTGGGGCGGGGTTAAATTTTTTATAAGATTGTCTTGTTGGACATAGCCTCTATTTCGCACATTTTCTGAAAATAATTCTCCCACCTTTCATGTATAAAAATTATCTTTCTGTGAAAGGGTTAAACCTGGATTTTGTGCAATCATCTACTAAGCTTTTATTTGTTTGGTACAAGGCCGGAATCATTGAGCATCTAGTAAAAATCAAACTTGCGATGACCTGCTTGTCTATCTCGTTAGCCACTGCACCATGCAAGTACTCTAATTTAATAACTAAGCACTGCTTCGATTTTGGCACAAGGCTGTAAGTATGAAATAGTAGTCATAGTATTTATTCAACCCCCCTACACAGTGCTACGATGTGGCACAAGTTCGCCTTAAAGTGAGATCTCCGCAGAAAGCAAGCTTTTCTTGAGGCGGTGCTAAAAATAGCTCAGTTCGTTGGCATTAATTTTGGAGGGTGCACCCAATAAAAATTCAATTGACAGGTGACAGTCTTATTGATCCAATTTCAGTTCAGCTCAACAAGAGAAACACACAAAGATAAAACGTCTTCAAATACTTAATTCAAACTAAACCATCACTGAAACAGCGCTTTGAAATAGAATGGGTTGCTAAACAGACATTTAAATAAACAATGTTTAAAATAAAGATTACATTAAAAACTGTTGCGTTTAATGAAACTCTCGGTCGCGCCTTAGGGATTATTTCTTTCTATCTGTGTATACCATAACCACCGGTTATGGGATGCACAAGAATCATAAAACGATCAGTTCTAAACACTTGAATACAAAAAACTTGCTCATTTTACGATATGCTACGTTACTGGTCCGTTTTTCATCGCTACTTTTGGGGCATATCAGATCTTTTAAAACCTCTAGAAAGTCATGCCGTAGGTTTGGCAGGAAACTATATCTGGTTGCGATGCTCTGGAAAATGTGGAGTATCCCTCCATTGCCATTACTTCCAGGTCCACTCTGACCCAGGGCGGTAATACTTGTTAGGGCCCAATATAGTGGGGTGATAGATCTATTCGAAAATTATTAATATTTGATAGAAATTATCATGTAAGTAAAGTTGGCGACCGTAGTCGAGGGTGACCCGAAGCCTCCCTTTTCGCTAGCTACCACACCAAGGGCGCTACTCCTCTCTCAGGATTGCCCCATTTTACCCTTTATCTGTACCTTATAAGACTGATTGTTAAGCAAGGAGGCATCAAGTACCATTTTTGAGTCTTTGGTATTAGTCGACTTGAGATTGAACCCAGGTCTCCCGGGCCATTGGCGTACACGCTAACCATTAGGCAAATAGGAATGCTTGAAACCATATAACTTTACAAATAAATAAAGAATTGAAAATACCGTAAAAATCTTACGCGACACATAAATATAGTTACGATTACAATCGAACGTTTACAACTTAATCGAATTTCGGCAAAAAATACCAATGAGCATTTGATAGAGCATTAAACAAATAAATAAAACAAAACAAAAAAAATTTCCTCAGAACAAAAAGTTGTGAACAATTAAAATTCAAAATCAAGTAATTACTAAAAAAAAGTTCCTGTTTGTCTCATCAGTTTAGTTTTCATATATATATATAGTCATGAAGAGCTATCCGATAAAATAAAACGAATTTTTTCCAAGCCGTGGTCGTGTCCATACTACTATATGGATGCATCACATGGACGCTGACTGAGCGTATGGAGAAAAAGCTTGACAACAATTGCACAAGAATGCTACGAGGTATATTGAACACATCGTGGAAGCAACATCCCACGAAAGAGCAGCTGTACAGCCACCGACCTCCTATCTCTAAAACCATTCAAATCAGACGAACAAGACATGCGGGACACTGATGGAGAAGTAAAGACGAACTCATAAGTAACGTTCTCCTGTGGACCCCTTCACACGGACGAGTGGGTGTTGGATGAACTTATCAATAACAGTTCTGAACAGACACAAGGTGAAGCCAAGAAGATCTGCCGGAAGTGATGGACAATAGAGAAAAGGAAGAGTCAGGGAAATCCGTGCTTGCGGTACAGCATCAGAAAATAAGGCTACATCAATGACTTTTAATCTGATTTTCGACGAAACTATGATAGCCTTAAAAATATAATTACTTTAAGAAGTTCCAAGATTAGTCCATTTCGGGCGGGGTTTCTCACCAATATCAAAACTTCATAAGCAATACAGCCAGTGCGGAGTTATCTACATCCTCCATTAAAGTTTGTTCTGTTTTCTAAATAAAAAATATAAGAACATTTTACTTTATCTAATTTTGCTCATGGTTCTTTATGATTTTATTTAATTATCTTTTAACAATGGAAATACGCTGGTAAAAAACAAAGTAAGGGTCTCTTCCATTATGTCTGTAGTTTCCTGGCTTTATTGGCCTGAGTCACATTTCAAAAGCAACAAAAATATATTGGTCCACTTAATACGTAAAAATATGCCGACGACGTAAGCCATTTACAATTGATACAAGAGATTTGAAACGTGATGTTTGTGTTAAGGTAAATGCCGAAATCTCAATAATCATAGCTTGTTCGAGCTACATACCTACACTGCCCGCAAAAATTCACATGGAGAACGAGTCTGAAGTTACAAAGTCCATAGCAAACTGTATGGCAAATGGTTCCTTAAAAACTACAGTTAAAGTTTAAGTGTCAAAGATTAAATCACATGGGATTTGTGTATAGAAATACGGGAGCGTTGTAACTATGAAGATAGATTTATGGGGTGTCAAATATTTTAGTGATGCGTCGACTGTACATTGCGATAATAAACTTGAAGTTGTTCTCAGTAAAACTATGTATTGTTAGCGTCTATATCTTAAATAATTTTAAATACATTTTTGAAACTATTTCATTCGAAGACACCCTATATACAATGATTAAATACTTATATTGTTCTATTGACTTTGCAGCACCAGCGGTTATGAAGATTAATGTTTATGCATACAATATCAGTCAACCAAATTCCCTGGTTGATTCATCGGCACAAGAATTCAAGGAAATGTCCAATGCCATTTGTCAAGATGTAAGTAGGTTTGAATGATCGTTGTAATTGTTGTTAAAAATTTTCAGGTAATTTTAAAAGATAAAGAATCAAAGATGCACTCATTATTATGATCTTGTGCCAGACTAAGGAGTGGTGTGTTTTGTTTTGTTTGGTTTCTTTGTTTAATGGCATATCAACCTTTGATGGTTATTTAATGCCAAAGCCATCCATCTAGATGAACATTAGTATTATTTCACCCACAGCTGGGAGGGTAAAGGAGTTCATACCTTTCCCAAGGGTATTTGTTCGAAAGTGAACGTTATGGAGTGACTGGAGTTCGAACTCGCTTACTATGATTCCGCAGTCCACCGCTTTAACCATTACACAACGTGGACCCCTTAAGAGTAGTGTTAGTGTTGGTGTGTGTGTGTGTGTGTGTGTGTGTGTGTGTGTGTGTGTGTGTGTGTGTGTTAAAAAGACCCTCCAAAAATTTAGGATTTCGAGCACTTTTGATTGATTCTTCAGCCATTTACCGAAATGGTCCAGTTTATTTTAATGTTTTTTTTATTTTCCTAAACCATCTAAACAACGGTTTGAACTGACTTTTTACGGTTTTGCTTCCATAAAGTTGGCGTGGACATCTGAAACAAGATAGGGTAGTAGTAGGAGTTTATCCAATGTAAGAATCGAGGGATTGTTTAGAGTGAGAAAAGCATTCATGCCGCCCTTGTCTGTTCTATCAACGAAAAATTTCTGAACACACACACACACACACACACACACACACACACATATATATATATATATATATATATATATATATATATATATATATATATATATTATATATATATATATATATATATATATATATTCTAATGTGATTAGCCAACTTGAATTTTTGCAATAAAAATTATTAATCAAAAAAAGAAAACAGGTTACTAGAAAACAATAAAACAGAAAAAGGAATAACTTTTATTATTCTTTCAAAATTTTATCTTTTTACTAACTTGGGTATTTTTGTGGGATTTTGGATGTTAACTAGCGATCGTTTTTTGTTTTTCTTTTATGATTATGCTTAACAGTGATCTTCTAGTTAAATGACATTGTTAATAAATCGAATCACTAACCTAAAATTAACGATTTTTGTCGCACAGATACGATGACTATTCAGTAGCAAAAGTGAGCCATTTAACAAGGCCAGGTTGTCACTTTTTAAGTTTTGTTTCTTTATTTGTTTTATCGCATTGTAATGTTTGATTTATTTCAAAAATTGAAAGTGAAGATGAATTCAAATCAGGAAAAAAGGCATGAATCCATTTTTCTCCTCATTTATGGTTAAGATAAGGTAGATTTGCTTCTTTAGGCTTGATGGGCCAATAACCTAGAAGGACAGCTCTGAATTAAAACCCGTTGCGACTGGTTTAGCAAGTCAGTTGCAGATAACAATTATTCTAGAAATATAAAAAAAGAAAGCATATCGCCGACTTCATCTAACAACTAAATAAAAGAAAGAAGATGAATTATATTAATTGTCAACTAAATTTTTACGGCTAGCTGTCCATATAAGTCAGTTAAAGAAGAGTTGTTTTTTTAAACACTCATCTACCCCAATCACTTTTGAAGCTAGAAAACTGGGTCTGTTTATTGATAGAAAACATATCAGGACTTAACCAATGAGATGAAGAAACTGCAGTTAAAGAAAAAACTTCTTTGAATTATTTAATTTTTGAACAAAAAAACCCTCTCATAATATTAAACTCTCCCTGTTTCCTCCTTCAATTAAGACATCATCCTTGATTACAATTCCAGTTGTGTCACAGATGAGTTGGGAATGATTCTATTTGAGAATATATAAGAGGATTCTAATAAATCTACCGGATCACTCATGCAGAGCAAATTCATATTAATGAAAAGCTCTACAAACCATCATTTGACTATTATGACTTTATTTTAGCCTGCTACTCCAAAAGAAAAACCAACCTCTTCAAATATCCATCATACCATGGAGAAAGAAATTATCAAAATTATGAAAATATTTTTTCATTTGAAACATAGGTGGGGACAAAGGATATAGGCAAGAAGTTGGTGTCCAAACCAGATGTAATGTCATCGTCTGGTGTCATATCCTTATGCATCATTATCCAACTCAAAAATCCTACAGTTACTAGAATGTTGTCCATAAATTAACCTACTTTATTTTCGGAAAAAATCTCTTAATTTATTCATTTATTTAGGAAAACAATATCACTAATATCAAATCTATCCTGTTTAGTTAAAAAAAATTATAAGTTTTATTTGATTTCCATCTAAGATTAAAATTTAGTCTTTATTTGATTTTTTAATATTGAAGTTTGAGACATAGGAGCCAAAAGCTAATATAAGTTTTGAAACTTTAACATGCAATTCTAATACAGAACGCTATCAACAGAAAAAGAATTTTTAAAAAAAATTATGTTTTTCATTTCGTTAAACAACTTATGCAAAAAGAAAAGAAAAAAATAAAGACATTTAAAAAATTATCACTATTTTCAGAATTAATTCTATTAATTATTGGCTTTTATGTTTTTTTATGTAGAACTAGAATCATCAAAGTCAATCGTAAGACGTCTCGAAAATTCTATCACTCTACATCTTAAAAGTTACTCCCTCCCCAAATCCAAAGTTCAAAAAGTTCTTGTTGAAAACATTGCTATAATAGCACATAGGTTTATAAGCCACGACGACAAATCTTTGAAACTCTACATATAAAAACAGCAACAAAACAAAACAAAAAAAAAAAAACAATAATTGATAGAATTAATTTTGAAAATAGTGATAGTTTTTTTAAATGCCTTTAGTTGTTGTTTTTTTCTTTTTTTGCATGAGTTATTAAACGAAATAAAAAAGATAAAAAGTTTTTAAATATTCTATTTCTGTTGATAAGGTTCTGTTTTAAATTTGTATGATGTAATTAGAGTTTCAAAATTTAACCATGTAAGCCTTCTTTTTACGATCTCAGTATAATCCAACTATACGTTTATGTATCCAAATATTGAAATGTTTTTGCTATTCAAAAAATTTAACAAAAAAATTCTTTACATTTGCAACCTCGATGGTGGTCTATGAAGGGCCCGAAAGCGCTCGGGAAATTTCGGGAAATTCATCTACCAAATTCAACCTAAAATCAAAGCACTTGGCAGGAAAGTTGAAAGGATCCTAATAAAATTATATGGACAACACGTGTCCTTATTATTTAGTATATATATATATATATATTTCATTAAACATAATAGACATCTTATGTCTACATATTTTCTTCTGGATCCTTTCGAATTCCCGTATTACTTTTATCGTATTCGGGGGCAATTGATTTATGTATTGTCCATAGTTGTATGTATCCCTAGTACTTTCTACCCGACTTTTGGCCATCATCAGGGGAGGATCTATTACAAAAGTGATATAACTTTTGTTATAGCATTTACCACTGTGTAAGAGCGTCTTTACCGTTGAAGATTATGGCGTTTGCTTTTAAATAGAATTCTATAATTAGTATCAGTAGCTAAAGACATTTAAGTACATTAGCACTGGTTTGAAAATTAATTCTATTAACTGTCGGTTGCATGTTTCTAATATGTAGTGCTTCGAGAATCTGTAGTTTTTGTTTATTATTTTGATGTATTAGAATATCAAAATAATAAACAAAAACTATTCGACACTGCCCAGGAATCTTATTACCTTTTCAACTGAACAGACAACTAGCAAAAAACAAAATCTGAATCTCTGTCTTTACTGTATGGGATCCGGAAGAAACTTAGTTTTCTTTTACTTTATCGGATATAGCTGATGTTTTAATTGTATACATGGAACACAAAATAACTGAGAAGAAATTAAAATAAAAAGGAAATAAAAAAGATTCTCAACAGAAAATTTAGTATTTTTTAATGTATACATGTTCATCATAGAAAAACCCAAACTATTTATTCAATAAAACTACCATCAGCCTCGAGGGCGGTCTTGGAAACATCTGTATGCCCGGATCAAATGGTCATCAGTTAAAATAACGCAGACAATGTAGGGATTCAAATTTAATTCCTTACCAATCGTTCTTTTAGTCATTCATCAATCAGATCACTGCATAAACTGACCGGTCAGCATGGCTTAGAATACACTGGCTGTATTTTCCGTAGAGGGTGAAGACCCCCCTCAAAAGGGGAATCTTGAGTATGACACTAAATTCCATCTAGTAGTTAGGATCTAGATTTGGAGATTTGGCGAATGTGGAATACTTTTTCTGATCTGGAATTGTAGTACTTATTAGGAATCCCTCTATGGGTCAAATAGATCTATTTAAAAATTATTTGTATTTGATAGGACTGTGTTAAAAAAATTCTTAAGAAACAACTACCCAAAAATATAAATATGAATACTATTTCTAGCTTCTTGGCATAAAATAACCTAGACTGGTTGCCATGCCGTTAGGATTAAACTCTCAATCAATAACCAATCAAACAGGAGAGCGTTCCTCTTCCACAGTCTTCCAACTCATCAAAAATGTCTTGTGTTCGCTCAAAAAGTTGATTTCTCAGAAGCCTGTGCTAATTTCTTAAATGATTTTGTCAGATTGTCCTGATGTTTTGTTTCGAACTTAATAATTCTTATGACATACTTCAACGCATTTTTATGACATACGTCAACACATAAGACAATATTACTCAACTGAACGTGGATTCTGAGAGACAAACATCAATTTGTTTAAAATAATCTAATTACATTTTGAACGTTCCCGTATTATTCCATTGATGAAGTATTGCACTATATTTAAAAGGTTTTTTGAAATTTTCCGTACAACTTATGCAATGTTATTTATTTATTTATTTTAAATCGATCGAGGAATTGTCTTTGTTGTCCTGCAGTGGCAAATTTTACTTGTTGGACCAGCTGTGTCACACAGTTCATTATTTTAATTCAGGCAAAGATTGACAAGATTTGTGTCTGAAATTTATTTTCATTGCAACAAGTCATTGTATTTATTTCTAATTCTTTCATTCACACAGGTGTTGCAAATGGTCCGACTGTCACGGCATTTAGTTGATAGCCATTCGACATGTTCCATGTCCCCATTCAGGTGAGTATGATCACAGGTTTTAAAATGTCATGATATTTTACAAGAGTATATATTAATAGACAAAGACATATAGGTACGTATGAAAAGATTGAGTTAGAAAACAAATATATAAATATATATATATATATAACAATATAGATCACAAGATAGATACGAAGAAGAGTGTGCAGCGTAATAATAATACCCCGAGAAAATGAACTCTGCAACTCGAGCCCAGATTCTACATAATACTGTTTTAAAGTTTAATTCACACTAATGCACTTGAGAAAGGCATGAATCCATCTTTTCTTCCGTTAAATAGCAGGGTAGATGGTATGGCAACCTGTCAAGGAGAATGAATAAAAACCATCTGCACTGCAGATGGATTGAGATTGATAATATATATATATATATATATGTATATATATATATATATATATATATATATATATATATATATATATATGTATGTATTATTTGGTCCAGTTAAACAGGGGTTGGGAGTAATTCAATCAGGACAAGAAAACTATAACAGGATGGAAATAGATTTATAATCCTAATGTGACCGGTTTGTTGTTTTTCTGAATGATATATATATATATATATATATATATATATATATATATATATATATATGTATGTATGTATGACAGATTAAGATAGATAAAAAATGTTTTTCAAGTACGAGACTGAGGCTGTGATTATCCCGGCAGAAATACTCTATGAATAAAACGTGTATTTCCTTCCCAATAGTCTCCTCCCCACTTATATTGAATACAAGGTTCATACGAGTAGTTTCCAGACTTTTTTTGTATAGGTACTTTTATTGATAGTACACACATGAAACTCTAGTCCTCTTCGAAGTAATCTCCTCCGGCTGAAATGCACTCGTTGTGCCGTTCTAACAACTTCTGGAAGGCCCCACGGAAGTCCTCTTGTGTGAACGTGTCAGTGACCTTCGTCACAGCCTCTTTCATCTCCTCAATTGTCTCATAACGACAGCCTGTGAGCTTAGGGAATAACCAAAAGTCATAGGGAGCAAAGTCTGGATTATAGGGAGGGTGATGAACTGTCTTGATGTCCATCTTGGTCAAATAGTCTGTGACAAGAATGGAATTGTGGACTGGTGCATTGTCCTGGTGGAAATGCCACTGAGCCGATTTGAAGAGTGCTGGCCTCTTCCCTAGGAATCTCTTCCTGATCTCCCTTAAAGCCTTAACATAGTAATCCTAACCCTAACCCTAATTCTTTGGCCAATCAACTCTGGTGTATTGACTTCTTTACTCCTCCCGCACCTCTCATCATCACTCACAGACTGCCTGCTTTCCTTGAATCTCTTATGCCACTCAAAAACTGGTACTCGATTCATGCAAGATGCTCCAAAAGTAGTCTGAAGCGTTCCATACGTTTCTGTGGCATTTTTTCCAAGTTTATAACAGAATTTTATTGCATTTCGTTCTTCTAAAATATAAGATTGCATTTTTGAAATTCCCCAGCTGTGACAATGAGGCTTTAGTAGGGTGTATTCGAATTCCTGCTGTAGCTGTTCATTTGAATCTGAAATCCTAAAAATTGGTCAGTCATCTCATAAGATGTATAGCAATAACATAGTGAATTTTCAAGAGTCAACGACAATTTTAAATGCCCATACAAAATAAGCCTGGAAACTTATCGTATGCACCTCGTACATTTATTCATTTTATTTTTCCATTGGTAGAAACTCCTTTGAAACTATTCTTTTCTCATAATATTAATATCAATCATTTCCTAAAACCTTACCTTTGGGATGAATTTTCAATTTATGAAACAAGAAAACGTCTCATGGAGCTAGGTCTGGTCAATATAAAAAATGCTACACTTGCAGAATTTTATATTTCAACAAGACATTTCCTTTAAAAATAACTCACTTCATATTTTTTTAAATTGGCACTGACTTAATTTCATCTTCTAATTTAAAAATAGAATCTAAAAATATGAATTTTTAGAATTTTACTAATAGAAAATTTGTAGACCTATTTAAAACAGTTGATATTCAAAGACTGTCCCTGTATTCTTTAGCTGCATCAACGTTATATTTTGTCACAGTAATTTGTGTGTAAAGGTTTAAACCAATTTTTAATTACAATCCCAGTATTGTTAGATTGTTGAATTTCCGTAAAATTCTCTTATGCTATGGGAACTAAAATGGCGCCAATGTACGCCATCTTAACCTTAGCATACTTAGAGCAAACTCTATATGAAATTACAGGTAAATAATACAACAATATAAAGATAAAATTTATCAGATCATCGAAAAGATATCTGGATGACTGTTTTATATTTTGGAAATGCTCCTAAGGCAACATTAACGATCTGCATAACCTATTCCCAAACCTACTCTCTAAGATAAAATTCACCATCGAACAGAGCTTTAAAGAACTATAATTTTTAGACACCCTCATTTAAAAAAATGGCTAAATTATCAAACGTTTACCACAAACCCACAGACACCCAACAATATATCATCACTCCAAAAACGGCATGATATCCACCCCTTACTCCCTAGCACGTAGAATATACGCCATAGCCACTAACAAAAACATCCGACAAACTCGCCTAGAAGAATTACGCGTAACCCTCCACCAGAGGGGATATCCGATAACACTAAAATGTGAAGATTCGATTAAGTAGAAAAAATACCCTTAAAAGAACTACAAACCACCACCTCACCCCAAATATAGCAACGAAGAACTATATCTCAACATACTACTAAAACAACCCAGAACTATTCAGTGAAATAACAGAGAATCTAGAACAACTTAAAACAGTGATAAAAACTAAAACATACTGGACCGAACAAAAATCCTTAAAAGCAAACTTAAAACGTACAATAACCTCATTTAAGTTTGGGGACACACAACACATGGAATCTCAAAATACAAAATGTGGACATACATATTTTTTATCTTTAAATAGAGGATTTATATATTGAATATCATGACCCTACATTGAAACATAAAGTTTTCTATTTTCTGGCAATCTAAAGTAATCCCAAATTAACAAGTCACGGTAAATGCGCAGCCAATTAACTTGATGTGTCTTGTTAATTTGACAATGTTTGTGTGTAATGTGGACCAGTAGTCAGTGGTAGAGTTTCGGCTCTGTGGTCGCGGGTTCGATCTCCAGTGGGGGATGTCACAGTATACACTGCTGATGAAACCTAATAAGGCTGTAAGAGTTGTCCAGTGGTCTCGTATGTCGCGTGCAGTGCTTTTCGGATTTTCTGGTCATGATAATTCAATTCATAAAAGATGTGCAGTATGTAATAGAAGGAAATTCCTGTACTTTTGAAAACACAAAAACAACATTCATAATTGAGAAAATGTAAATCTGCAATTAAAAAAAATCGTAGTCTACATAAACGAATGCTGCAATTTTAAAAAAGTATACATAGGATCGACTTAGACACTGAATAATAGAGTATCTTTACATAAAAGCAACATTAAATTACCAGAAAATAGAAAACTTTATGTTTCAAAGCACCTTCACGAAAGCAGTAATGGAATCTTTAAGATAATGGTAATGACGACTCCTCGTTTCTCCAAATAAAAGAAAAAAATTCATAGATAAATTTAAACCTACATTAACTTCACGCACACACAAACAAATACAAAACATATATACACTGGCTATCTTACATTCAACTCAAGGAGGAGGAGAGAGAAAAGAAAAAGTAACAACCCTGAAAATATGTGTGTATGGGTGTGTATACATGAATGTATATGTATGTATACGACTGTACACGCACACAGTACATCTTTATTAACACGTACAAAAATCTGCAGAGGCCAAAGGTTTTCACGGACAATTAACACCAACGGAACATTCACTGACAAAAACCCCGGAATTAAATAGAAGCACATTCCTATCAAAACAATCTTGACTATAAAAGCTAGAAATAAAAACTACCCTAACCATTTGAGGACTACAAAGTCTGAAACACTTATAAATCATAATAGAATGAAATAAAAACATAAAGTATTATATTCAAATTCATTTGCAGACCTATTCTTTTTAAAAATATTTACTTTCCTCTCGTATGACTTACAAAAAAGGTATTTATACATGCATACATACATATCTGTGTGTGCGTGTGTATGATTAAATTGGACAAATACTCCATGTCTATCTACTCTATCGTTGATCCGTTCAAGTCTGCTTTCGCACATACATGCGTACCTATATATATCAAGTCTTGCTGATAGCATGGATTTCACTGACTCTCTTTTGCTATCCGTCCTTATCATCCATTGCTACTGGACCTCTTGACAGCATCCAATTTTTTGCGCATAGTTGGGTTATGTATTTTGGAGACAAAACTCTGAAGCTTTCGTACGATTTTTACATTTATTAGATCCAGACGGGCGTTCCTTTGTTGATAAACAAGAAAGCTTTTTTAAAATCTTTTTTATTATTCTGGGGTTTTTTTGTTATTTTTTTTAACCAAACAAGTATAAACGAAAAACTGCTACCTCTCCACGCATTTATATATATATTAAAATTCATCTCAACAGAACCTTTCCATACTTTTGTTATCCGTCTGTTTACATATGTGCCACTGTATGTGGGAAGGGGAGTGTAAAAAAAGTAAAACTCTCTTAAAATCTGTTTTATTCATATCATTTAAGTGTAGTTTACTGTTTATAGATGAAATACTACAATGGTAGATCAAACCTGTCACCCTCACTTTGACCTAAGATTACTTCAACACACGGTGTTCATGCAGCACAAGTCAATTCAAATAAATCATTTGTAGATGTCGTCTGTTAACTCTATGGCATTTTCAGTTGACGTACTCCAAAAGCCCTTTAGCGACAAAGATATATTTACATGAACAGGTGGAGGGTGACCCTAGAAGTACTTCACTGGAAATTTGTACATAGGTGGTTGAAGGTAACCCCCAGTGAAAACCCAAATAAAATAGCATCTTTGAGCAAAAACATTCTACCGGTCCTCATTTGTCGTTTATGACATGAGAATTCAGTATATATATACATATATATATCTTTAAGAAAAAAACAAAACCGGTCATATTAGGATTATAAATTTATTTCCATCCTGTTATGTGTTTTTGATAAAATCAAAAACACGAAAAAAATTAACAGGACTTCTTCAGATCTTACGGATAAAATAATTCAGAATAGACACACGAAAGAAGGGTGGGAGGGGATAGAAGAGGGGTGAAGAGTTATCTCCTCATTTAGCCCACTTCCGTTTTTTTAATCTATTGCCGGTTGGAATTATAATAAATTAATTTTCTTAAATTTTTATTTTTTAAAATTCTGATTACTTTTCGACATAAAACTTCAGATTTAATACTAATTTAGATAAAATAACTTTATTCAATAACTTTACGAAAGGATACAGTGATAATTATATTAATTTAAATTCAAGATTTAATTAAAATTAAAATTTTTTCAAATTTCAATTTTATTTTCGAGCCTATTAATTCAGTTACCCTTTTATTGAATATCACGTATATATGATCTGTTTTTTTTTTACATTTTTTAAATTTTTATTTCATTTTACTTTTATTCATTTACCTTAATTCCCAATTTAATCCTAAGTTTTTTTAAAAACATTATCTATAATAATTTGTCTATAGTTTAAATTTATCCCTATGTCTACATCTAGCTATTAATTCACTTCTCTTATTTATCAATTTTTCTGGGAATGGGATATCATTATCTGTATTTTTTCTTCTAAACATGGAGGAAATTCCAATATAAGTTTTTCTATCATTAATATTCTCTTTTGGGTAAATAATTCTTTGATATACTACATTATTTAAGTTACATAATCCATTCATAGGACAATTATTTAGAGTTTTACAATTACATTCGTTTTGTTTACTATTATTATTATTATTATTATTATTAATTTTTGCTCTGGAATGTCAGTTACCAGCTCTTTACCAGGAAAATTTAAATGTTCACGTTTGAATGGTTTTCTTGTCCTGATGGAATTACTCCCAACTCCGGTTTAACTGGACCGAATAATACAGCGTAAAGTTGGACGGGTTTCGATCCCGGCTCCGAGCGTCCTGCGTGTCTAGCCACACTGAAGAGTTCTGATAGAACGAAACAGTCTGTCTGTGGATGACATGACTATATATATATATATATATATATAACCATCCACAAAATAAATCAAATAGATGAACTAAACTACTGAAAAAATATCTTACTTCATGATAAATAATATTTGGCAAATTAATGACTCCTTAAATATTCTGAATTTCTTCAATGTTGAATTTTACAACTTTCATTTCAAAATAATACGGGAAAATGATTTTTTAGAATTTCGGCTCTAATAAATCTTGAAGACATTATTAAATGATGTTATTTATAGATTATCCTAATATTCCATCATCTTCAAATTCATTAATATGATATTTACTCGCGGAAATTTAATCTCTTCTGTGTTTTTTTTTAAGTATAGTTACATTTTGTGGAAAAAATGAATGTTAGTTACTATTCCAATACAGCCGTAGTATTTCAGCAAAAGTTAAAGTATGGTAAAAAGCGGTTGGAATTGACAGGTGTTGGTGCGAAGTCATCAACTCGAGAGCTGGTGTGCATGGGTATGAAGGAAAGATAAGTTTCTTTCCAAAATGTCTTCTCTCTTTTATATAACTTACTCGAGATCTCAAGAAGAGAGTTCTGTAAGTATTTTCAAGATATTATAATTACCGATGAATTTATTTTTACAGATTGAAACCGTTGTCAAGTATCCTGACCCTAAAATTTTGGGGAATCGATGAGCGGGCTAATGAAAAAGAGGTGCAAAAATTAATATGGACTAGAGCGCCACCTGTTGCTGTAGGGTCCCGATTGTTTTGGATTGGAAACCAAATTCTTTCTCCCGATCCGCCAGAGAGAATTCCCGGTAACAATTATTTATTACTGAGAAAATTAACTGTTGTAACAGCACTTATTTCATTACTAATTTTACTCCATTTTATTGCAGTCAATACAGTCTTGATTGTTACAAGAATTTTATCACTAGTTTTAAGTATTACCGAGCATTATGGGGCTATACATAATTATCATTATTCATTTATTACTAGTTTTACTGTCTTATTATTGTTAAATTAAATTAAATGCTTCATCTAAGAATTATTTTTTTAAAAAATGAAACAAAAAAAGAGAAAAAAATTTAACCTTCTATTATCGTTAATAGCATTCCGTTTCAAAATATAGTAACTTAACTAGTGTTTGAATTTTTTAAAAAGGATAACGCCCTTGCCATAGATTTAAAACGTTTTTTAAAAACTTGCACAAGAATTAAGCATTTTTTAAAATAACGTCCATGTGTTTAGTTTAAAAAATTGTTGTTAAAAATGTAGTTACGTTACTATATTTTAACGATAATAGAACGCGAAGAATTTTTTCATTTCATTTTTTCATTTGAAAATAATTTTGGGATGAAGCATTTCAACAGAGAATTCTAACATCATCTTGAAGATAGTTTAACAAAAATGCGTAATGCCATTGAGAAAAAATTAGATTTGAATCTTTGTTTCTTTTCCTTGAATTTTTATATCAGCCTCAATTCTTTCAGGCATGGATTTCCCTAGTTTAAATGTTTTCTTTTTTTTTTTAACCATCCCATTTCATTCATACTCACACCAAATTGTAGACTCAGCTGATTAGGAACAACTTATGTTTTTCACTATATTCTACTGTGAAATGTCTGAGTTTTATTCATTGACAGTTCTTTGGTTCGGGCCATGTTTCCTTTCAATTAGGTATACCCAACTCTGTGCTGTTTTTACGGTAGACCGATTTGCGTATGTAAGCTTCTTTTTTTAAGGAAAGCTAATTACTAGATCATTTCATAATCTTTTCTTCGACATTGGGTTATTCCATGATATCTTCCTCTGAATTGCTTGGAAAAAGACTATACCATTAATTTCAATAATTTGATTAAGTTTGTATAAAATATATTTCATGAAGCCAGAATGTTCAGCTATTAAAGAAATACCTTTTACGTCTAATCTGCTATTGCTTTTTTTACTGCTAAATAAAAAAAAAACCCTAAGTGGACATTTAAGTGTGCTAATTCGATTAATTTTAGCCAGAGCTAGTAGATATAAAGAGGTGACGACACACTCTGAACTTCAGAACTGGAGCCTCACCATAGGATACTGTTTAGTATCATTCCCAGGATATTATTTTTCTAGAGTCCTTACTCCAATGTAGTGGATGAAGTTGGAATTGTCTAGGTTCCACCGACTGAGCGATTAAATTGGGTAACGATTCCTGACGAGTATACTCGAAAATACGCTTTTACTCCTGGAGTAAAAAAAAAATTGCATAGTCTAATTTTATACCAGAACTGGTAGTCTCTTTTTTCTACAGATTCTTATACATCTAAATATTTAGAAACAAACTATTGTATATTTTTCAATATATCAATGTTTCTCTTTCCCTGCAGAGTATGATGGTATCGCAATTAAATCTAAATTAGCTCTATATAAATTTTCCGCCAACGCATCGACCTACAAACAAACTTTACAGGAATTCTGCGCAGATGTAAGTATCTCCTTTAATATTTATGTATTTGAACTATGTATTTATTAATTAGTTCAGCTACATACAGTATCGCCAATAAATAATTACATTCCTAACAAATTTCTTCCCAAAAAGCAAATTTTTCGGTAAATAAAAGATGCTAAGATTTTATTGTTTGTAGTGTAACATACAATCAACGGATATTATGTATTATTCATGACCAAACTCTTCAGCATTGAAAATTTGTAACCAAAAACTAAATTGTAACTAAACAGGAAATTGAATTAGTATACATAAGGTGTGTACTTATTTTTGGATTGCTATATATTCATATTTTTGGTTACAGAGCGGTAGAGTTTGGCAATAAATAATATCGAATAATATTCGTCTGGATCACATCATATTCTGCTTGAAATAATAAAATTATTGTCTCTTTAATTTAGAAGAAAATTAACATTTTATAAAAAAATTATTTGAGGTACATTATTGGCGTTACCACACACACACACACACGCGCGCATGTATATGTTTTATGAAATAGGACACTTTGTGCTTGCCTATTTTATCTTTGATCTGTTAAAGACTTCGTATAAGTTGTTTGACTGCTGAAATTCTTGAAGCTCACGGTATAAAGCTTAACAAACCCTCCTTAAACAAAATTAACTTCGAATGTAGCAGACACACTCTAAAATGCATTTAACACTTTTCCCACCAATTTTTCCCTTTACCTCTAGTAAAAATTTTCCTCCTAAATTTCCCTTCCACTTATTCTTCCTATTCTTTATGTAAATATGACTCATCATTGTGTTTTTTATTTCATTATTCTTTCCCCGAAGATGGTTCCAGTTGGGACCAAAGGAACTTGGCAAAAATACGGCGCCTTTCTGAATGAATTCCATTCAGAAGTCAAACAACTCATACTAAGATTTGAACAGATCAAAATTAGAATAGGAAAACACAAAGATGTTTCAAGAGAAAATGCTTCCTATATATGTGTGTGTGTGTGCTTCTTTTTTTATGTTCTTTTGCTATGTTTTTTATATAAAGAGTTCAATCCCCACCCCGCCACAAAAAAATAAAAATAAAAAGGAAAAATAATGATATATTAATAGTAAGTAGCTGTATCCGTACAAATTTCACTTTTTTAGTTTTTCTTGTTTTGATACATAAATTTTATTTTACCTATTTATTGTTGGTGGGTATATATCTAATCTCAATTTAATTAGCTCGTTTACAAAAAATCTTTGAGTAATAAAGAATATTTCAAAAACTGATTTATCTAATTTATTGATTATTGCCGCTTTATGTTTAAGCTGAATAACAAAAAAAAAAAAAAAAGAAAAAAAAAAAAAAAGAAAAAACAAGCAAAAACCTGTAATTGAAAAAAAGAAGTACCCTGTATCATAATTTTTGTGTAAATTATTTTATTGATTATCATCATTTATCTTTATTAATCAACATCGGACTGATAATTTGATAAAATCGGATTCAATGTAAATTATTTTCATTCATTAATAAATACAGGAAATTTTATTGGGATTGAGGTTTTGTAGATTTACGAAAGATTTCATAATTATTTTGGTAATATCACATCATTTATTATCTTGCCGTGTTTCGATTTATGGTGCTCAATATCCACGATAGAGCTACGTGTATAGCAAAAATAACCCGAATATCAAATTTAAAAATGAATTTAAGAACGGATTTTAAATGCCATCAGAAAACACTAACTGCTTGTTGCCATGTATCTGTTTGTAGTTTAAATTCGTTTTAAATTCTCTCTCTCTCTCTCTCTCTCTCTCTCTCTCTCTCTCTCTCTCTCTCTCTCTCTCTCTCTCTCTAGTTCAGTACAAAGATTACTTTTTCTCTGTAGTTTTAAAATCCTAAAAATTTGCACTGATGCAAGTTCGACTCACAGACCTTCTCCAGAACAGTTGAATAGTGGAATAAACTCTATTGTGAACCTTTTCCACCAGCATATCACCTTGAACGCTTTAACTCATGCATTCTATTTTTTAACAGTTAGACAACCTTCTAAAAGAACGTAGCCATCAGCAAAGATTTATTGGTTGTAAAGGCAATGGATTCGGGTAAGTTGCTCTTTACCATTTTCAAGTCAACCTAAACTTAATGAATTCGCCGACAAGCTATGCATGACAGTGGGTATTTCCTCCTGTGAGCAAGTCGAGCAAATCAATTGCTGCTGTGTAATATTTGCATAAGATAATTTGAGTGTCAGTTTGATCTCCGGTTTTAGATAATGTTGTTTACTGCCTTATTAAGTATTTACTTTTGTTCAACTTAAAATATCATCAATGAATTTTCTCTCTGTTGACTTTTACGAGACGCATATTGTCTAATGTTTAACGTTGTCGAAATGAACCAAATTCAAATCCTAGACGATGCTCAAGAAAAACATCACAGCTTAACTTCCGTGATCTGATAGAAACTGATTCTTTCAGTATGACTCACGGTCAAATCATACAGGATATTACAGTTTTAGACTATTTCTAAAATTCCTTATGTCAAAAATAATCTATGTTCTAAAATACTGTTTTTATTGATCAAAATATATTTAAAGACTACCATATTGAAACTATATAAGTACTTGATAAAATATCAATTTCATATCAACCAAGATTTTTGCTGATTATATATTTAGATGGTTTTACGACAAGTCAACCTTGTTGGTTTATTTTATATCGACGTCAGCTTTTTACACAAACTTCAGGTTTCTTACAGAACTGGGTCTTCTTAAGTGGTCATCCATTTAGATAAAGGCTGCTTGAGTTTGGTGATCTGATGGGAACTGATGCTATCAGAGTATATGGACCCTAACTTACAATGAAACAAGTGAAAGGCATTAAGGGAATTTAGTGGTGAATTATCAACAAGAGTAAAAGCAAAAAATATTATAGCATTCCTTCTGTATCTTAATTATTGATTTATGATTGGGAATATAAGGAAATATGATTTTTTTACCATTTGAAGAGGATGATTGAATATTCAGTATCGTTCTTGCCGACAACTACATAGAAAAAAGGAGCGTAGAATCGGATATTTGTGGTCTCGTATAACGGTTATAATCGTAGGAAATCATAATATTGTTGGCAATGCGAGTTCAAACCCTGAATGAGGTGGTTTGAATTTAATTTCGCATTAATGCCCTTCGGAAAATAGTAAAGCAGACAAGGTTTTTTAGCCTTGGTAGAGCAACTGATCTTGGAGAAGGAACACAGAACAGTTCTTCGTTAAAAATGATTTCGTGTTCCATGCTGTTTATGGCGCAATGGGTGGGTGAATACAGACTAATACTTTCTTTCTTGTGTGTCATACTATATACATATGAGAGAGTGAGAGAGAGAGAGAGAGAGAGAGAGAGAGAGAGAGAGAGAGAGAGAGATAAGGATATTAAGTCTGCCACGAAAGGAATAGATTGATAAAGCTAAGTGAAATCTAACTTCCATATTCAGGTATAATTTTACACTTGTACTTATCCTCCATGCATTTCACATAGAGAAACAGGATAATGACGTGAAAACAACTCGATTATTCTATTTTCAGTTATATTGACAATCAAATCCTTTTTTCTGCTTCTCCTCCGTCCCCCTGCTGGGTTCGGTTTGGTTTCTTTATTTAATGACACATCAACCTTCGTGGGTTATTCTATGCCAAAGCCATCCACGTAGAAAAAAAAGTAGTGGCACTATTCACCCCATAGCTGGGGGGATAAGTAGGTTCATAACTTTCCCAAGGGTATTAGATCAAAAGTGATCGTTAGAGTGCAACTGGGGTTGGAACCCACTTACTATGATATCATAGTCCAGCACGTTAGACACTACGCCAAGAGGACCCTCTCCAAGCCTTCTTTCTTATCTTCTCTCGTCATTTTGTTCTCCCTCCTCTCACATTCTTTTCCTTAATCACAGTAAATTCAAGATCTCCTCCCTCTTTCTCTCCCTCTCTTTCTCTCTCTACCCACTTAGACTTGTATTTACCCAACCCCTCTGCCATAAGCCGGATGTGACATAAGGTCAATTTTTAGCAGGATACTGGTAGAGTTTACCTTATAGACCGATTACCGTACCGAGGCTTAAGAACCCAGTCTATCCTATCCATAGCCGGCGGGAAAACCGATGGATTTATGCTTTTTCAAGCGACTTTAGTGTGAAGTGAAATGCTAACAGCCGATACCACAGGAAAATTTATAAATTAAATTGTGACATACGCACGAACGACAAGAAGCATATTATTATAGAGATTCTTAATGAATGAGAATATGAGTAAATTCCGACTCCTTGATGGTATGCAGGAATAAAGTGAAAAATAGTAATAGGCCGCCACAAACAATACCACAAAAATCACGGTCCACATGATTATTCTTTATCTCACCTAAGATAAGAACACGGCAGTGGTAGATAAATACTTTAAGCCCAAATGTAAGTGGCAAAGGTACGACGTGAGGTTAGTTTCACGAGGAAACACCTCCAGGGACATTGGGAAGGGTTTTTTTTTCAAATATTCTTGGGTGTATCAATAAAGGTTGTCACTTGATCCTGATGAACGAGGACGAGAGCCACGTTGGTAAAAAAAACCCTCTTATGTTTCTTTCCAAAATGTTACATTTTCTTTTTTAGGGTGATCTAACACACACGCACGTGCATAGATACACACACGCGTGTGCGCGCGCACACACACACCATGAGGGATCAGTTTCAATTAAATCTTAAACTTTACTCTTCGAATCTTGGTCATAAATGCCTTTTTCAATCTAATTAATTTTTTTAACTCTCACGTGACAGCTTTGGTCAATCAACGAGCGCCCTTTTGATTTCCACTCTTTATCATTTTTGCTTTGGCAGTCCAAACTTTTGATACCTTAGTTACATCCGCTATCCTGAGTACCGAGACACATGAGGGTCAGATACGTCTCAGTGTGTGTGTGTGTGTGTGTGTGTGTGTGTGCGCGCGCGTGTTTTGTTTTCGGACAAAATTAACATGTTTTTCATATTCATTCATACGTTTGTTTGTTTTCAGGCAACACCCTGACGAGATTTCATTTGACCTGTACTGGAATGAACCTAATCCTGTGGGTTTACGCAATACTACAATAAAATCTATTCAGAAATATGCCCCCAGCAAAACAATTGCCGGTAAAACTGTTTATCGTTTGGGGAACGTTTGGGTTCAACTGAATAGATCAAATATGGTGAATCATATATTAAATACCAGTGATATATTGGCTTTTTTTACAACAACAACGCCAGCACCGACCACACCGTACATTGCTGCCGGTAAGTGAAAGACATACATACATAACTTCCATATAATGACAGATTTTTATTCATTTTTTTAGATGAATCTTGATCAATAATAATTATTAATTATTCTGAGTAGAATTATCCTTCATCTTCTTAATCTTAGTTACTTTTCTACGCAATTCACTTATTTCTTCGACAGTGTAAAAATAAAATCCATCCCATAACCTGGTTTTGTGGTGAAGTGCAACTCATATATCTTATCTTGGGCAGAAATAACCGGGTGGAGTTCATCCCATTCCATGTCTGGTTTGAATTCAGAGTTTTTTTCTCCTAAATCGGTTGTTAAACCAAAGTTAATCTACCTTACTATTTACCCCTAACTGGAGAGAGAATAGTTGGAAAACACTTTGTGAAATGCAAACAGTCTCGTCCAGGATTTGAAATCGGGTACTGGTATCCACCTTCTGCAACGATAATCGTTACACCATGAGCGCCCCCATAGTATGCAAAACAATGATAATAATAAAAACAGCACGAGTAAGTACTGAGTTGTTTTATAAGTGTTATTTTGACGGGCACTATCCTTCATTATCGAGTTTTCATCGCTTTCCATTGCAAATTACTTGAGTCATTTCTACTACTTCGTGGAGCTGCGTATATCAGAGACAGTTATCGTGGGTAAAACAATTATGATAATAAAAACTTGGTGAGTAAATATTGAGCAGTTTTATAGGTGTCATGCTGAGTTCATATGGACATAAATATTTAGTTACAATTATTATTTATCGGTGCCATATCTGTTTTTATTGTGTCACACGCTAGTAGTGTTAATAGTATTTCTATTTATGCCTTTATTTTAAGATAAAGCTCTGTCCCTCATTATTATTAATAGTGTTAACTAATATCATGTATTAGATAAGTGTTATTTAGACTCTTGTCACACCAACAGCTCTCCTAGCTTAGATGGTAAAGCAGCTAGTTCGGAGAAATAGACTTTCTCAAGGCAAAACTGGACTCGAATTTTATGTCTCATGATAAAATTATTTTGTTTTTGTTCTAATGACGGTAATGCACAGCTCGTCTTGGTCGAAAGATAACAACCCGAATGAGTTAGCACTAAAAATCAACTAGGATTAAGATTATCGCAAATACTTGTTCAAATCATAAATAATGATGGCGATATATTATAGCATCATGCATATGAAGTATGTTAAAAAAGACTGAAGCTTTGTTTTAAATGTAAATGAAGACTTAATCATCGCATAGTTTTTGAATAGTAATTATAAGTAACAACTTCATTCTTTTCTATCCTAACACTGGTCAATAATTTATAACCCTTCTACTCTCTTTTGATCCTTACACTTAATACTAACTCTAATCTTCAATAGTAATTTTAACACGGAGATGTCAGTATTGGAGGCCAGTGATTTCAAAGTATCCATTGTTTCGAACATCAGAATGAGTTGTGTTTTGTAAAACTCTCTAAACATAATCTCTCATTTGTCTAAATGCATTGTGAACGGTGAAATGTTAAGTAAAACTTTGACTTTTATTTTGAACGCTTTTAACATTTTATAATTCAAAGCAGCTTTATTTCTATTTAAGAAATATTGAACCTTTTTAAGTAGCAATATTCTAATAACATCTTAACAGATTTTTCGAAATAATGATAAGATGCAGAAGATGTAAAAGAGGATTAAAACTCATGATTTAGAGTTTCACGAGGTGAGCTTTTAATGTTGAATGTTAATTATATACATATATATATATATATATATATATATATGTGTGTGTGTGTGTGTGTGTGTGTGTGTGCTGCGGTCAGCAGAATGACCTCCCAAAATTAACATTGTCGCCGCGCAGACACCAGTTGCGGTGGGTGGGTGTAAAGTATATATTTGAGCAACACCGGTAATTTGAATAGTCATTATGGCGAGTGATGGCGAACATCACGTATTTGGGATTTTTATTGCCTTTTCTATTTACGTTTCAAGCCTAAAAGATCATTCTATTTTAATATCTTTATAATTATTTAATTGTAAGATACTCAAAAGATTTATCGAATTTAATATCTTCGTTTTTTGTCTGGATTATTAGTTATTATTGATTAATAATTTTATGTAATTATTTGAAATTTCCATCTTGATTAACAGCCTCTAACCCTAATAAGTAATATTTAATTCAAAGTAAATAATTATTTAAATTAGATAAATAATCCATTACATTTTTTTCTTTTGAACTTGAGAAATTTATATTTTGTAGGATTACTTTCGTCTGTCAGTCATATTTTTCCCTTCTGGTGTTGAACTGGTCTTAGTGAAATCTCCTATTTTCTTAGTTTTTATATAAAAATCTTCCGCTTAGACCAATGAATATGCATACCATTCAGTTTGATTGTCTATTGAGTTCAAACAAACAGTTCTTGATTATTAATATAGATTTACAAAACTAGTGGAAATTCCATTGTGTGATATTCTTTGTTACCGTATCTATTTAGGTTCCACTCCCGAAAACATTCAAATGAACTCTCTCTCTCTCTCTCTCTCTCTCTCTATCTATCTATCTATCTATCTATCTATCTATCTATCTTTCTTTCTCTCTCAATACATATATATATATGTGTGTGTATATTTATTTTCTTTTTATTGCAGATGCAGTTTTAGTGAACCACACATGGCAATTGTACAATGTAACCTTCGCGAATCTTCCATCTTTTAACAGCTCCTCTCCAGAATTCAAATTTAGAGAATACAGATTTTGCCTTGAGGTAAACATTTACACACACACACACAAATATATATATATATATATATATATATATATATATATATATAAATATGTGTGTGTGTGTGTGTGTGTGTGTGTGTGTGCAGCACTTATTCCAAGTATTTGAACAGACAATTTGTTTCTAATCTCCTGAGTTAAAAAGCTAGAACATTACGCAGGAAGAATGTTGCTCGAATTTTTTTTCTGAAGCAAAACTTTCCAAAGAATTACCTCGTCAAAAGAAATAAGATTATTGTTCTATTCATCTAAAACCGTGTTTACAATCGATTAGGGGATCAAGAAGTTACCCATGAAAGTACTGATCGGGCTCTTCATTGCTGATCCTTTCAGCGTGACCTGACTACATATGTTGATAGAATTAATTGTTAAATGGTAAATTTGTTATTCTTCAAAAAATATGTTCAAAATCGTTCAAGACACTAAAGGGAATTACCAATGTTATTTGGAAAAGTTTCGAAACTTGACAGTTAATCTGGACGCTGCTGCTGCTTCTGCTGCAGCTGCAAAATTCATCATTTCCTCAAAAATGAAAAACTAATTTTATACTTTTTCAAATATTCATGTGATGTACTTTGTCTTGCTGTTATGAACAGCCATAATAATCAGTATCATTATCAAAGTGTGCTGATAGCACTGATATGTCCAAAATGGGAATGACACTAATGATTTCGTCCTTATTTCTCCAGTTGTTCCCAGCTTGCCTTACTTGAATGATTTGTAAGATGAAAGTTAAGTGGTCGTACAGCTGCTGTTTGTTATGATGCTGCTTCCTGGACCCTTGTGTAGTTTCCATCTAGCGTTTTGTTAAAATCCAGGCGTAAAATAGTACTGATACGTATTTAAAGAATTCCTGATTTATTTTATCAGATTGACCAGATTTCCATATGATAATTATCCTGTCAATGTCAGTCCATGATTTACCTATGCATATGTTGCCATAGTTCTAAGTATTTAAACAGACTATATTGGTTAAAAATGGATTTAAAATCACGGCATGTTTTTATAATGATATTTTTTCTCTTTTTAGCTAAAAGCTATCATACATAAACACAATGGTTTGAAAAAGAAAGATATTCGTTGTTCAGTTCTTTCTTATGAGTAAGTATTATGCATAAATTCAAAGAATTATTAATCAGCCATTAAAGTATTAATCAGCCATTAAAGTACAAATCAGCCATTAAAGTACTAATCAGCCATTAAAGTATTAATCAGCCATTAAAGTATTAATCAGCCATTAAAGTATTAATCAGCCATTAAAGTATTTTCCCAGGATTTCTTGGTTTTCTCACCACCTTTTCATTGAAAGTGAGAATTCCAGCATATTATCTTGGTCCAAAAGTTTCCAACATTTTTGACATTTTTTATATTTTCTTTTATTCATATTAATTCATAGTATCCTTATTCAGTCAGGAAAGTATTTTCCCTGGCTTTCTAAAACCTTAAACAATCTTTCATTGTCTAATTATTGAAGTATTTCCTTGATTTTCTATGACCGTACATATTGATAATTAAAAAAAACGACAAAAAACACATTTTTAAACGTGTTGTTATTTATTTAGCTTTGCTTAATCTTTCAGATTGATTACTCACAGTACCAATTGTTACTACGTGGTCACCCATCTAAATACCGAGCAAGCTAAACTCGTCTTAACTTCGGTTAACTGTCCGTAACTTGTATTTTCTGTGTATGTTGACTGTAAGTCATGTTCTTGTGCTTGTTGAATATAAAAAAAGATGTCAACATTTGCTTTCGGCACTATTCAAAAGAATTATTCTTTAAATGTCATCATATGCTACTTATTAATCTTTTTATTTGCATTTGAGGAATATTGTATTATTATTTACAAGTTTTACAACACTTTGACCAAGGGAGACTCCCAGCTCAAATTTTAAGACTCAATATGACACTTTCAATTTGTTTTTGTTTTTATTGTCTGTTTGTAGATTTTGCCATGATCAGTGTGCATTGTGTTTTATATGTAATGCATATACACTTATTTTTATGCAGCCTCGAACCACCAGCAATCCGCTTTGTCCTCGTATTTCAAGGCCGTCAACTCCCAAGACACGAGCTATGGGAAGCCATCAGATGGTTTGCGCCCTCAATTGGCTTCAACAAACACATCCGACGTATTGGTGTAAACAACGTCATCGTTGACAATGAGTTTTTTGACGAAAAACTTGTTAACCTCACTGACTGGAAGACGCTAACGCCAGTGACCACTACCGTTGCGCCAACAACAACACCAAATTGGGAGATACTTGGAGGTATGAAAAAGAACATTAATGAATACAAGAGGGTTAATACTGGAATTAAGGATCAGAATTATGATTATGAACGAAATGTATGAACAAAACCTATATACGAGGGTTACGTTTTGGGATTAGGAGTTGTAGGTGCCGTAACGATTATCGTCCGATAAAACGAACTCAGCGAACCAAGTTCAAATTCTGCACAAGCCTATTTGCATTTCACTTCGCGCTAATCCTCTCCTTGGGGAAAGAAATGGATACATCCCTTCTTACCCAAAATATATAGAACAATTATGCACCCCAACTTAGTCTTCATACGGCAAACGGTCTTGGAGAAAAATTTGAATTTAAAACCAGCTTGATCAGAGGATCCTTTACGAAAACGGTTACCGGGGAGATATTAATCCGACTCCTTACCAAGTCATATTTGATATGAAATCATTTTATAATAGAAAGCGTGCCCACGCACGAATCTAGACAGTGTACCCGTCACAAAAAATGCTTGATCACTTCGGCATTTCTCATTTTGGGGCGCCTCAGGTGTCAAGCGATAGACCTGGCACATCTGCCTGTGGGGGAGGTCCTCTGGAACTTGATAACAGCCACTTGACGTTTCAGCCAGATGGTCCTCAAAAACTAAGGTGACAGCCCATGAAAAATGTCACCAGGGGTTGTTGACAATTTGACGAAACAAGTTAACAAAGTGAAAAGTGAGAGCTTGTCATTAAAGTTATGATTAGGTTTCAAGTTTATGAAACAGGTTTACGGTAAGATATTAGAGGTAATGTAAGAGGTATAAAAGTTAGGTTAGGGATTACGTATTAGGGGTATTGTAAGAGGTATTGAATTTAGATTTGGGTTTAAGGATTAGAAATAGTATAAGAAGTATTAAAGTTAGGTTAGGGTTCAGGGATAAGGGGTACTGTAAGAGGCATTAAATTTGGATTTGGATTAAAGGATTAAAGGTAGAGTAAGAGGTATTAAATGTAAGTTAGTTTGTTTGGTTGGTTGGTTGCATTTTTATGGCATATCAACCTTTTTAGGTTATTTAATGCCAAATATATTTTTATACAAATAGTTAGTTCTATTTAAAACAATTCATTTTAGCATGAGAACACAGTTTAGTTGTCAAAAACATTTCTATTTCAAGTCATTCAATTTATTCAAACAGCTCTAATTCAGCAAATTAAGTTTAGTACAAGTATATGTTTTGTTTACACACAATTAAATGTCAAAACAGTTCTTTATTAAACAATTCAGTTTAGCATGAGTACGCTAATTAAATGTAAATACACAGTTTACTTGTCAAAAACATTTCTATTTCAAGCTATTCATTTTAGTCGAACAGTTCTAATTCAGTTTAGCATTAGTATATAGTTTAGTTCTATTTAAACCTATCATAGGTCCCTATCAGGTGCTATCATTCCAGGCCAGAGTGGACCTGGAAGCAATGGAAATAAAGGGATGCTCCGCATTCGCCAAAGCCCCTGCATCACTGGAACCTCACCATCAGATTGCTTAGTGTCAAATCCAGGACACTCATTGAGGGGATCTTACCCTTCTGCAGAGGTGCAGTTGGTATATTCTACAGCCCAGAATAAGTATAGATTTTGTTTACACATGTCAAAACAGTTCTAACTCAAACAATTCAGTTTTGCATAAAGTACGCACTTTAGTTCTAATTAACCCATAGATAGGGCCCTATCAGGTGCTACCATTCTGGGACCAGAGTGAACTTGGGAGCAATGGCAATGATGGGGTGCTCCGCGTTCCCCAAATCTCCAGCATGACTAGAACCTCACCATCAGATTTTTTAGTGTCATATCGTGTCGTTTGGGGGTGTCTTATCCCTCTGCAGAGGAGCAGTCGGTGTATTCTACATCCCCGGTCGACTGGGCAAAGTTAGGTTAGGCTTTCGCGATTTGAGTAATTATTTGGGATTTTGCTAAATGTTTGGATAAGGTTAAGGGATTGTGCATTAGAATTATGTTTTAGCCTTGCCTTTATAGTTTATGGTTGATTTCGGTGTTAATGTTGCTGTTAGTATTAAGGGTTAGTAATGAAAATGGTCTGTGTATGCTTAGAGTTTAACTAAACCATGTTATTTCGAGTTAAATGGTATAATTTGGTGCAATGAAGTAGTTTTTTTATGAAGTCTCATCTTGCATTCCATACTCCAGAATGTGGATATTTAACATTCCTCCACTGAGTGAAAAGTGAAATAAAGTCGTATTAAAGGTGGACGACCCTCACGCATATTTCTTATTTTGTTCAATGTGGAGTTGCGGCCTCAAAGGTGAAATCATCAGAGGCCAGGTACACCCACTGTAAATGTCAAATCTTCAACGAGGTTGTTTGAATTTCTCTCTTAAGAAAGGCATTTATCCATCTCTTCTCAGCTGTACGTAACTAGTTAAGCAGACAGCGTTATCTTGCCTTGGTATGACAACCGGTCTCGGAGGATAACATCACTTAATTTAAACCAGATATCCTCTGTTTAAAAATTTACCTTGTTTCATATCTTGCCCGTGGTGGAGGGGTTAAATGAATTAAAACTGGCTTTGTACACATCCTGATTTTGGTGGTGGGGTTGGCTAAATAACTACACCCATTGATTTGTTTATTTGCTTGTTGGCTTATCTTACCCGATGAAAATAATGTTGCTTAAAGAGTCGAAAGATAGGATAACAAATTTTAATATTCATCTATCACCTAACTAATAAAAACGCATTACAAGGTCAGATTTAAAATGGAGCCGCAAACGTGTTAGCAAAAATTTCCTCTATAACCAGGCATGACCACATCAGTTCTCTGCTTTTTAACCCAAGGGTAAGAACAAAGCTATTAATGGGAATAATGGTCCCAGTCATAAACGATGGCTTAAACATTCCAGCAACGAAAGCTCTTAAGAATATAGCAGAAGGCTCTCCATTAAATTTCAGTCACTTGTTTATTTCTTATTCTAAAATTATTACTCGATCTTTTATTAACAACCTATTAACAGGACCGGTTTAAGGTGGTGTAAACACGGGAATTTACCCAGGGCCACAAGTGCTAGGAAACTCCAGTAATGAACCTGAGATAATAGGAATTACCTGATAAAAATGTAAAAATAAGAACCTGAATTAATTTAACTGCATCAAAACAGTCAAAATAAGAAAATTCCCTGGTATGAAGTCAGAATGCTGAAAGTGGGTAGAGCCTATTTATACACACATTCACACAAACACAAAGAAGTTTTAGTAAATCATACCACGTCAGGAGTGGGATCAGCCGCCTTGGGGAGAAATCCAGTCAAGGAGAACAACTCTGAATTTAAGTCATCTACATCAGGGGGTAGATGAGAGAGAGAGAGAGAGAGAGAGAGAGAGAGAGAGAGAGAGAGAGCAATTCTATTCTACTGATTGATACACAACAACCTTGTCAGAGATTTAGGATTTTGTATTTTCAATTAAATAACACATAAATCTGTATTGATATGCCAGTTGCTGTTTTCATGTTTTTACATTTTCTTAAATTGATTTGATTTTTTTTATTCTTCTACTTATTAGATGGAATTGCCACAAATTTAACTTTGCGTCTTTTTAATTCAACTTTACCGAAAGAACTGCAAGATTCAAAATCAATGTCGTTCAAGAGAGAAGCAGATCGATTTTGTGATCACGTAAATATCATTTTCGTTTAAAGATTTAAAGAGAAACTTAGTGTCATTTTAAAGGTTGTTCTTGATCTTCGTGATTAAATTTCACGTTGTAAAAAAAAAAAAAAAATTACCCTGTCGACGGAGCTTAGAATTCGCTGACTGTATCCCCTTGCTGAGGGACGAGACCCCCCCTCCAAAAATGATGTACTGCATCTCATGGAGTATAGAGTGTGGAGTATCCCTTTATTACCACAACTCCCAGGTCTACTCTGACCTGAATGGGTAGTGTTTGATAGGGCCCCATCTAGGGGTGGGGTCAAATAAATCTGTTTAGAAATTATTTGTACTCGATTGGACCGATTGGACCTTTAAGAAACAACTACACAAAAATATAGATATGAACGTACAATAAACATGATTACTTAAACTCTAGGCATAAAATAACCCTAAACGGGTTGATATACCATTAAAATCAAACAATCAATAAAAAAAGGCTACCATAGAAACTGAAAGAAAAAAGGATTTTTATCAGAGATGAACGCTCGATATGATAAAAAAAAGTATCAAACTGAAGCTTGAATTTTTTTTAAAAATCTAAATTTTCTATGAAGATAGCTGATTAATTTATGCAATCAAGTGATGACGTCTAGACATCTAGATAACAGTTTAGTCCGTCGTTTGGTTTTCTCTTGTTTCCTAAAATGATGAAAGTCATTTAAAGAAATACGATGCACACAATCCTGTATTTCATCGAAACACCATTATGATATGAATTGGTCAACTGTGTACACATCTTTAAATTTTAAATTTCATGATTTGAAGAAAAATTGCAATCTAGTTTTGTAATTTAATTTTGTAATTAATTTTCCATGCTTGTTTTATTCAGATGTCCGAGATTGTTAGTAAAAGCACTGCTTTATCCGAGCGTCATGTACGTTGTATGGTCCAAGGGTTCAGGTAATTTATTTTCATTACAAACTTATTTTCTCTGTTTTGCTATCGATACATCACCACCATGACACTGCCAACGACAAACAAGAGAGAGAGAGACAGACAGACAGACAGACAGACAGAGACAGAGAGAGATTAAACTAAATTCATTATTCGTGAATAATTTCGCTCTGAGAGAAAGTTGTTCATTTTTTCCCAAACACCGTGAAATAATTAACTATTTACTCTACATTTTATAGTAAAATCATTTATAAATGTATTTAAAAAGCGAAATCCTTCGCAATAAAATCATGAAATCATTCACAAAGAATTCCTAAAGAAAAAATAGTTTACAACGCATTTTTATTGTAAAATCATCGGCAATGCGTTTTATAGTAAAATCTTTAGTATTACATTTTTATAGTAAAATCATGGTAAAAATTTCCGAATTAATGCATGTCTTCTTGTTCATCTATTATAACAGTTCCATATAAGCAATTTAATATTTTAACGATACGAACTAATTGCACAACTTTTTAAAATGTTGCAGAGATAAACCATCTTCGGTCAAAGTTTTCCTTGTGTTTGACCGGACTGATGATGCCGGCAATTTAACTGATTATATTGTAAGTGCCATCCGTTCGTTTGCACCCCCTGTGGAGGTGGACGGTTATATTACACACTTAATTGGTGGAACCCTTGTTTGGCTTGGAAATGAGATGGACAGTGTGTTGATTCCGGTTAATGTATCTGATTGGACAACAGCCCTGCCTACAACCACAACAATTCAACCAACAACATCCGACTGGTCATTGCTTGGAGGTGAATATGTCTTTGACATTTGCATATATGCACCACAAATATTTCTGTATCTAGGCTTCAAATGACAGCAATCATTTTTGATCTATAGCACCGAGGAAGACACCAATACAGCTATAGTCTGAAAGGTCCTAAGTTATTCTCAAATCTTATTCTTGCATTCTCACCTCTGGAGTTTTTGAAATTTTATCCAGTTCTCATGTTTAAAAGTAGTTTCTGTCGGAGATCTATTGACACTTTACAATGCATTCTTGTCGTCAAATCACTTACAATGCCTTCTTATAGTGATATCATATACAATGTATTCCTATTGTAAAATCATTTACAGTGCATTTCTGAAGTAAAATCGTTCGCAATACATTCCTATATTAAAATTATTTGTAACATATTTCTCTTGTGAAATCACTTACGATGCATTTTATTGTGTCTTAATCCTAAAGAAAGCAATGTTTTAACATCTATTCGGTAGCTTGTACACTTCTGTGCAAAGATATTTTATGCCAACTCGTGTTGTGATTGCATTTACTGATAGCATTCCTTAGTCATGAATAAGAATTCCGAGTTACACATCAAGAAGAACTCACTGATTATATATATTTTCAAAATTTTATTATTTGTTATTTTCATTTTTCCATTGCAGATGGACTTTCCACAAAATTCCAGTTTCATCTTTGGAATTTCACTTTTGAACCTGAACTGACGGACTCGAAAAGCCCGACTTTCATCATGAGGTCGAATAATTTTTGCAATCATGTAAGTTTTAATAGATATCGTTGAAGTTCTGTCTACGTTGACTAACTTAAGAAAAATAGATTCTTCGAAGTCACCATCAGAATGTTTATAAGCAATGATTTTTCACAAAAAAATTCTTAAGATTTCTTAGGAGTATTGTAGTGTCAGACCCAATGGGTCCGATGGAAAATATATGAAAAAAAGGAATATTTGAAATAAGTAAAGCTTTTTCTTTGGTTGGTCAAGATTGGCATTAAGGAAAACGTTTTGTTTTGTTGAGCCAGACGATTTGATATAAGACATTTTCTCTTATAATGATTCTAGGTTCGATATGACATTTGGAAAATGTTTCCTTGTTTGTAGCAGACGACTTAAAATAAGAAAACTTCCCTTTGACGCAATAGACTTCAAATAAATAAAATCTTTTTTTTTCTTGATTCAAACGGTTCGGCACAATAGAATCTTTTCCCTAATTCGATCCGAACCATTTGACAGAAAAAAGATTTATTGTTCGACCCCGCTCCTTATTTTTCCCTTTCCCATTCTACCGACAAATAAAACTCAGACTTCTGTATCCGGCTTTTTCGTCTCTTTTTGCTTATTCTTATTTCCAAAGAAGCCAAAAAACAGTTTATTCATTAAAACAAAAGCATTAATTTTTGACAAAAAGAAGAAAACTATTTAAAAGTAATATCTATCGTTGAGGGACATTTTTCGAGGTCGAAATAGATGAAACAGAAACCTGTAGCGTTTTCGTAACGGCAACCCAGGATGATATTGTTATTTACTAAGCTATGTAATAGTTACAGTCTTAGAAAATTGACACGACGATCCGAGTTCAAATTCTGGATAAAGTTGTTTGCATTTCACATAATGCTTTTACTCTACGAAATGATATTAATCCAGCTATACTCCCTCCAACTATGGTTAAATAGTAGGGCAGACTGGTATAGCAACTCTGCATTCAAATCTGTTAAACTCGGCTTAAAAATGACCTTTTGTTGCATCCTGATCGTGCGGAGGAGTTGGTAAATAAATATTTACTAAGATTCTTTTTTGTGTGGAACACAATTTTAAGATAAACTGCGCAATGCTGGAGAAGCAGGGACAAACTCAGAAGCAACTTTCACCAGTGGACACACACCAATGTTGGCCAGCCGGCAAAGATTTATAATCATCAGTTCTGTATAGACACAGAGGATAACATCCAGAGAACCTACCTGACCCAGTTGGCTGGGGCTGTTGAATACACCGACTGCTTCTCTGCGGAGGGGTAAGACTTCCCCTACGAGTGTCCTGATATGACACAAAACAATCTGATGGCGAGGCTCCAGTAATGCTAGAGCTTTGGGGGATGTGGAGTACCCTATCATTCCTATCACTCCCAGGTCCACACTGGCCCGGAGTGGTAGCACTTGATATGGTCCTCTCTATGTATCAAATAGTACTAAACAGTTTACTTATGCTAAACGGAATTGCTTGAAATAGAACTGTTTTTGACACTTAAACTGTGTACTTATACTAAACTGAATTGTTTGAAATGGAACTGTTTTTGCATGTTAAAAATGAATTGTTTGTAATAGAACTGCTTTTTGACATTGAAACTATGTATTTATGCTAAACTAAATTGTTTGAAATAGAACTATTTGTATCAAAATGAATTTGGCATGAAAAAACCTACAATGGTATTAAAAGCAATAAAACCCAACTCAACCAAACCAAACCAAATCAGAGAACCTACTAAAAGCCATGACCGATGGGGTCGGATGGCAAGAGTGAGGGATTCAAAGGAATCCGTGCTATCAGTATGACTTATATATATATATACATATTATTTCAAAGTAAAATAAAAGAATAAATACAACTCGTTTTTTTCTTATCAGTGAAAGAGCAACTACAAAGTTTGATATATCATTCAAAAAGGTCTGCTTGTCTGACGATCGATACATCATCAGGAAATTGATGAAAAAAAAACAACTCTTGTGCCTATAGTTCAGTTTAAACCTTTTTTATAAAGGGATCAAAGAAGCAATTTTAACCACCAACCATTCAACTTTGTACATAATATGATGTTACTCGCTATCCGAACATTCACTGTCTCTTCGTCGTCTTTAAACACTGTTGACGTATTCTAAGACTAAACAGGCCAACAGCACTCCATGAATAATCAACATTATATTTTTTTTACAGATGCGACTAATTGTAAATCAAGATGTTTTGAGTGAACGATTCGAACGTTGCTTTGTTTTAGACTACGAGTAAGTTCCCTGAATACTTTATTACTTCTGTAAATATAATTTATAATATCCAGTGTATAATACAAATACTTGAACTATTCTCTCATTTTAATGAATAACAGTTGGTGAAGATTCTGTCAACTCGTATTGTTATAGTTAGCAAGCTAATTACTCATATAATAAGTACCGAGTACTGAGTTTGATCCTCACTAGGTATCCCATAAAGATGGGATACCTAGTGATGTATGTTATCGTAATAGAAAACAGACTGTTATCGTCAGAGAAAGTGGACTGAAAGAGCTGACTTCAAATCCAGGACGGAGCTATTTGCATTTCAGCTCGAGCTTGTACCTGCCTTTTATCCTCTCCACCTCAATTATGAATAAATTGTAGGGTAGACTAGGATCTTTAGCCTTTGTAGAAAAATCGGTCTATGGGAAGAAAGACTCTGAATTCAAAACCTGAGATGTGTTGTTTGGGGGAATTTGTGAAACGTTTGTGCACTATTCTTCTCTTATTAGCTCATTCAAAAAGTATGGCTGATTTTACACAAACAATCATCCTAATAAACTAAATCACTTAGTAGTTCATTTGCTACAACCTGGCTTTTTTAATGGTTGTCATTGATGGTTATGATAGAACATTATTATCAATTCATTTATTCATTGACCTACTTCCTTTCATGCGAATAGAATACGACACCAGGTCAATTTTTAAGCGAAGTACAGCCGCTTTGAATTAAGAGTTTTCCTTCTCCTACGAAGATTAAAGTGTCCAGCTTATCCTAATATTCATCTATTGCTGGGGAGAGAAGAAAAATATTTATGACTTTCCCAAGGACATTAGTGCGGAGTGAAACGCTAATAGCCTCGTCCAGAGGGCACTCAATAGATGATGAGAACACCAAGACCCCAAAATTCATTTTATTTCGAGAAATTGTATATATTGTATTAGATTACCAATAATTGTCTAATTGACCTATTTTAATGATCAAAAATGATTTTCTAAAAAGTGTTAGGCGGTTTTGAAGCTCTTTGATTGTTATAATGTACATGTTGGGCGTGATGCCAAATATGTACATTGTAACGGCCCAGTGTGTTTCATATAATTATAATGCTTTTTTTTCTGTGCGTTACTTTAAACTTTCAGCAAGGAAACGTCTTCAATGAGAGTCAACTTTATCTTTCATGGAACTGACGATGCTGCCGATTTGCCTCAGATGGTTGAAGATAATATCAGACAATACGCTCCAAAGACCAATGCTACCAAAGATGACAATGCCAGACAAATAGGACATACTATTATTTGGCTCAACAGTTCAGTGGTCAGTCTTCATGCAGCCAATATATCAGACTGGACAACACCAATGCCGACCACCACTACACAGATGACCACACCAGATTGGTCAGAACTCGGAGGTTGGTCGAAATCTTATAAAATTAGAATATATTTATTTTTAACAAGAAATGATAAATGTTTGTAAGATTTATATATATATTCTTAATCAAGAAATGTTTGTTTCAAATCAATGACATGGACAGTATACAGTATTAACCCAAATCCGATTGAAAATTTATGATGGAAAATAAAAGTTGATACATGAGAAAGCTGCAAAAGAAGATCTAAAGATCTAAATAGATCTAAAGAAGATCTATTAATTATCATTCGGGAAACTTGGTACCGCTTTGATAAAGAATATTGCTTTAAATTAGTAAAATACATGTCTCGAGGAGAGGCAATTTGTTTCTTTGTCAATGAATTCCATAATTTATTCTTTAATGGTGGGTTATTCCATAATTTTTTTCCTCTGGGTTATTCTATATTTTCCTCTGCAGAGCATGGAAAAAATGATACCATCAATTCCAATAATTAATCTCTTTTGTTTAAGATACTTTTATGAAATCGGAATATTCTACTATGTTTTGCATCTTATCTGTTGTGGCTAAATGAACAAGAAGGTAAACATCGTCTGTGTACTAATTCCATAATTTTGACCAGGGGTAGTCGACAATACATAGACCCTCACATGTAAAAATGGCCATCAGCTCAACAAAAATGAGCCATACAATGACCACTGTGGGTTGCAGGGGTAGAGAGCTTCTGTTCAAAGAGAACTCTGTACTACTCATTCACTCAGAGTAGATCCTGCAGTTGATCACGAGAAACAGGGGATGTGAGGTTGGATCTCTTTGAAGTGTATCACTTACACAATTTTGTTTCACCGAAAATTGCGGATCCAAAAGTAGCAGGAATGAGTACTGACTAGTGTAGACTGCAATCAAGACATCTAGACATCGTAAGATTTTCTATTTAAGTTGCTCAGCTGTACTCGTATTGACACTTTTTACTCACACCTCATGCATATCTCTCTCTCTCTCTCTCTCTCTCTCACACACACACACACACACAACTGTCTCTCTCTCTCTTTGTCTCTCTCTCTCTCTTTGTCTCTCTGTCTCTGTCTCTGTCTCTGTCTCTCTCTCTATATATATATCAGATCCAGTAAATCCGGAGTTGGGAATAATTCCAATCAGGACCAATAAAATATTCAAAAATAGAATATTAAGTTTAAATAATCCTAGTAAAGAGCTCAATGTAAATGAAATCCACAGAGCAAATAATTTTCTCTTTAAAAAAAACAACAATCGGTCACATTGAGATAATAAATTTATTTCCATCCTGTTAAAAGCATTGATATAAATAAATGCTCTAAAAAATTCACAGGACTTCTTCAGATCAAACAAGAAATGGATTAAAATAAAAAATTTTTCCCATTTAAAACCAGACTGAAAAAAAAGCAAAAAAATAATTATTTCTCCTATGTAATAAAGCAAACCTAAACATTCAAGGAACAATGAGAATCAAATTATTATGGCAAGTAAAACAACATCCAGTTTCATCATATTTCAAAGTTAACAGAGGCAAAATTTACAGTTACAATAATACATGTCAAAAATTCAAACATTTATTTTAAAGAATTATTCAGACATATCTAATTTTAGTACATGAATTTTTCAAGTTTAGTATATGAATTTTTATCATTAAATTAAACTAAAACATCTAAAACTAATGTTAATTATGGTAACCCCCTAACAATAATAGAGTAAAAATCATTAATATAAATTCAAATTATAATTCATTTACGTATTCAATAAATCATCGTTATTCGTTTTCTGTTTATTTATTTATTCACTTATTTTTTTTAAATAGTCTAAATTTATTTTTATGCCTAGGAGTATATATATATATATATATATATATATATATATATATATATATATATATATATATATATATATATATATTCTATACAGCTAAACGATTTAATTCAGAGTCATTAAATTTGAGACCTATGCTTGAACCCACGAAAAGATCGGGTTTTTTTTTTGTTTTCTTTTAACGCAAAATTTTTTTGAACCTTTTGAATTCCTAGATCCCCGGTGTAAACTCAGATTACAAAAGAAATCATTCACTGAACACATTTTAACATTCCCTCATGAAGCAAACATCTTTGTTTAAAGTTATCCTATAATTCCAAGAAAAAAATCAGCAAATGGTCCCTATATTACGCCTTTTATCATCAGTATCTGACATTATCATCCTTATGCTGAAATATCGGGCTTACAGTGTGTAGTAAAAGATTGTTGTTGACGAATATTGGATTAATCTGAAAGAAGATGAATACAATGGCCCGAGGAAAAAACAAAAGGAAAAACATGTTAAAAATTGTTACATTTACAAAAAATTACATTCTTCTTTCTTCTAGATGGATTGGCAACAAACTTCACTTTCAATCTTTGGAACTTTTCATTCGATCCGGAACTCTTCGACCGAAACAGTCCAACCTTCATCGGGAAAACTCTTGATTTCTGCGAGAATGTAAGTCGATGTTTGCTGAAACGCAAAACATTATGCATTTATCCAACTCCTCTACCAAAGATAGGTTTGAGTTTAGAGTTTTCCCTTTCTTAGGTTTTCGTACCATAGTCAAAGAGCTCAATCTGTCCATAGCTAAGCGGAGAATAGATTCATACCCATCTCAAGGGCATTAGCGAGAAGTATAAGGCAAACAGTCTCATCCAGGATTTTAACTTGAGTCACAGAATTTCATTTCCTGCAACGATAACCGTTACGCTAAGCTCCTCCAAGATGCAAAGTATTATACACCTCGTTATGCAATTGTCAATCACTGACCCCCCCTCTCTCTTTCTCTCTCTCATTCCCCCCCTCTCTCTCTCTTTCGTGGATAAGGGTATGAGTGCATGTCCTGTGTTCTTTTCGCCAGAATTATCTATTTAATAGCAGGAATATCAGACATTGCCCGGAGTAAAATAGTTTAAAACATGAGCACACATTTAAATGCTTTTTGCCCATATTTGCAAAAAGAAGTCTATTCGTTTAGATAAACTGAATCTCTATATTTTTGTTTAATAGTTTAAAATAGTAATCTAACAGAAAATTTACTTTTCAGAAATTAGAATTGTCATTTATTAATCTAAGTATAATTTTAAATAATGTTAGAAGTATAGGGCACCCAATGATAATCGAACTCCCTCTAAATGGTCTTCAAAAGGAATTCACTAATTATACACCACATGAGCTGCTTAGGTCAGAAAAAAGCTTTTAAAAAACGTTTGGCAGCATTTACATTCGTAATATGAGCAATGGTAATCAGGAAGCCATGATGGTTAACTTCTCGATGCCATTTATTAACTTATTAGTTCTCACAAAAACATTGTTCAGTTTTGTCTGTTTATTGCATAAAAGTAAAAGTTGGTTAATTCGAAATACATTATTTCTTTTTAGGATTAAGGATTCCATTTAACCCTTTCGCCAGAACTAACTAAAAACTCATCTTTAAAGCTAATTTTTAACTATTGGGTTAAGTCATAAATAATTTTGTTTTTTGTAAAATACAATTTATTCATGAATACTTTTGCAATAAATCAATTTCTATCAATAGCATATTCACCATTATTTTTTAATCACCTCTTGTGATTTATCAGGTAGCTTGTTGATTCATCTCAAGTAAATTTCAACTGGTTTCGAAATCAATCACTTTTTCACAAACGTTTTCAGCTGATCTTGAGAAAATATTTTGTAATTTAGAGCATTTTGTAGAGAAGGAAAAAGAGGGAAATCACTCGCTGCAAGGTTTGGTGAATATTGTGTCTGGGGTGAATGGGATAGAAAAGACCACCCTAAATCCAATATTTTTCCAGCATGATTCTTGTTGAATGAGGCCTTGTATTATCATATGGAAGCACAATTTCTCTCCAATTGACAAATGCAAGCACGTTAGGTTTTCATGCACACGTTGCAACTGCAGACAGTATAAGTCTACATTGAGTGTCTGACTGCGATTTAAAAACTCAATAGGAATAATTCCACTGGGTTCATCTCACAATGACGTATCACTAGAATGAAATTTTGAAAACAAATTTCGAACTTGGTGGCCAGTAATGACACCTTTTGGCCTTAAATACTACAAATTTTCTTGGCTGTTTCTCTAGTGTTTTTATTATTCTTATATTCCTACAACATTACATGTCGATTATACAGTTTCAATTCCTTCATTTTTGAGGCGTGAGATCATAGGTTAAATTATGAAGTGCACTCTTTCATTACTGAAATACGAATGAGCGATGAAGGCATTTTTTAAATCATGTAATTTCCAGTTATGCTTAAATCATTAAAAGTTTAAACTGCGTCGTTACAACTTGCTTTTAAAAAACGTAAATTATTTATGAGACAACCCAATAGAAATAGAAGGGATTTTAATTCGGAAAATATGTAAATATTGCATTTCAACATGGTTTCAATAATTTATTTTTATCAAAGAATCAATTTTATTTTATTTTCAGATGAGAAATATAATGAATCAAGATACTTTCAGTAATCGATTCGCCGGATGTGACATTTCACAATTTGAGTAAGTAAAGTATATTTGAAGATTCATCTGGAATAAATAAATAGTTCGAATATATATCTGATTTTATTATTTTCAAAACTTGGAATGATATTATTAATCATTCTTTTACATTGAATTTCAAAGGATATTTTTGACTAAGCGACCTTTCAGATAAAATGAATTTCCTCTTTGCGGCTTGACAGAATATATATATATATATATATATATATATATATATATATATATATATATATATATATATATATATATATATATATATATATATTGCATTGAATTAATTTAGAGGGCTAGTGCAATGCAAAATAATCATTGGGTCTGATTGATTTCAAAGTAAAACTTCATCGTCTGAGACTTTTTTTAATAAATGAAGACGATGTTGGAGGTTCAAAATTTTTGAACGTTATAAACATAGTGCCACGTTGGGTGTTTTAACGCCATGCGAAATAGACGGGACTTCAGTTGTCTTAATTAATTTCATTTTACTTTATTTTAATTTGATTTTTTAAAATTTTTTCTAAATTTGAATATTTATTTAAAATGTGCATGTTAATTAATGATATATTCAGTATTTAATTCTAACCAACTGTTCATCTGAGGGTGTAACTTAGCTATTAATAAAGCCTCCTTAATTCTGAGATTACCAAAATTATGTTCTATTGCTTCTATTTCAATGGAAAAATCATTATCATTATTTTTGCATTTAATTAATTTTTATGGAATGAGGATATATGTGTATTGAGGTGTTCTTTAATTCTGATGTGGAGGGGTCTGACTATACTTCTTATATAAAGATTATGGCATTTTAGGCAAATCAAACGATAAATAATGTAAGTTATTTTAGCATATATTTTAATCCCCGACTGGGCAGTTGACGAGTGCATTTTGCGATAGTATGGTGATTTTTCTTCGTTAGATATTGGTGTAGTGAGGGTCCGGAGTGGGCGGCCAATTGTATATCTAGCCCTTCCTTGTAAATAGCCCTACGTATTTCTTAGGTGATAATTTCTCTGAAATGTGTTAGTTTCAGGAAACAGGTGTTAGAGGGTCTATGTAGTTTCCGTGATTTCTTATAATCTAAATGTCACGTGATTGATATTGGATAATCATTGTTTCTTAGGGTGTTTTATAAATTGTGTGCGGTGCATGTAATTGTGTCTTTCTCTTCGCTGCATCTATTGTGAATTTGTTTAATTTCGTTTCTAATGTAATTTGTTTCGGCACTGAGTTGAAGGGCTGATTTGAAATGCACAAAGAGGTTTTTTAGTGGTGGTTTTTCTATAAAACTAGTGTAAATTTTACCAGTTGGTGATATTTGCATTTTAAAATCTAGGGGTGATAGGGACCCAGTGTTTATCTTGATGTTCAATGTTAAACTGAATATGTTGTGGAACTTCTTAAATATGTCCATAACTTCTTCTCTGGATGATGTCAGCATAAGTATGTCGTCTACATACCTTGTAAAGAATATTCATGATGAGCAGATGGATTGTGCTCGACGTTCTAGTTTGTCCATATATGAAATAGCTAGTCTGCCTGATATGTTGGATCCCATGATTAGTTCTGATGTTTGTTTTTAGGTATTTCCGTTGTAAGTGAAGTAAGTATTGTCTACTATAATGGATATTAGTTGGTATATATCTGTTGCTGTTAGTTTGTGACAATATAAGTTCTTGGAAATTATGCGTTATGATATGATATCTATTGCTGGTTATGCAAAATCATTATATATATATGAGTGAGTGAGTGAGTGAGAGAGAGAGAGAGAGAGAGAGAGAGAGAGAGAGAGAGAGAGAGAGAGTCAGGTTTCAATCACTAATATATTTGCCAGTATGTCGAATTACTTCTTGCATTTTGGTATCTTGTTGATTCCTTTCAAGTAAAATTTCAACCAATTTCAAGAAGTTCTCCACAAACATCTTTACCTGAAAATATTTTGTTATTCAGAGCATTTTGTAAAGCATAAAAAAGATAGAAATCACTGCTGCAAGGTCTGGTGAATATGTTTGATAGGGTAGAAAAACCAGCTAAATTCCAATATTTTTCTTGTGTAATTCTTGCAGAATATTAGCATAGAGAAACACAACGATTCTTCTATCGACAAGTGTGAGGCATTTTCAAAGAATATTTTCATGTACACGTCGCAGATGTTGAGAAATATTTTGCTTTGACTATCTGATTGCCATTTAAGAACTGAAAATGAATAATACTGCACGGCATACATTTTCTTCCGTGAAGCTTCGCCTTCAGAGTTGGCAGCGGAGATTCATCCTTGTCAATCCATTGCTTTTTGCATAAAAGACCCATTTCTCCTTACCTGCAATGATATAATTAAAAAATGGGCCGTTTCTCTGCCTTAAAAGAAGACTTATTGCTATAGATGTTTGATATCCCTTATTCATCTTCCTAAAAGTATGAGGAACCCAAACGCCCTGCTTGCTCAATTTTCCTATCTTTTTAAATGTTGGCAGATTGTAAATTGGGATGTTTACAGGTCAAATGCTACTTTTCGAGTATTTCTAAGCGGATTGAATTCCACCAATTTCTTTAAAGCATCTTGATCGACTTCTGATAAGCATCCTGATCTGGGTTCATCTCTCACTAACCTATTGCCATTAACTTTCAAAACCAGTTTCGGTCTTGGCAGTCAGTAATGACACCCAGGCCATAAAGACTCGAAATTTTCTGTTGCATTTTTGTTATTCTTAAACTCCTACAACATTATGCGTGGAATACGTTCATTTATTTTAGGATCGTGAGATCATAGGTTAAATTATGATATACACTCTTTTATTACTGATAAAAGAATGTGATGAAGGCACTTTTTAACCAGCTAATTTCCGGTGGGAATAGAATATTGGAAGTTTTAATGCGTTTTTACAACTAGCTTTTAAAAACAAATTATTTATGATTCAACACAAATAAAGATGCTGATATATATATATATATATATATATATATATATATATATATATATATATATATATATCAGTCTTTTTGCATCAATATATATACAATTCTATCTCATCCATAATTACTTATCTTCCTTTCTGACTTGCTCTGCATATATCTATAAATCTGTCTAAACATCATGTCTATCTTAATATAGAAGATAATGTATTCATATCTATCAGTCTTTTTACTATATATCTATTTAGCCCGAAATCGTTTCTTTTACAATGTTAATTTCAAAATCTTCTCAGTATGGACACATCTTCCGTGAGGGTCATCCTCATCTTCCATGGAACTGACGATGCTGCCGATTTGCCTCAAATGGTTGAAGATAATATCAGACAATACGCTCCCAAGACCAATGCTACCAAAGATGACAATGCAAGACAAATAGGACATACCATAATTTGGCTCAACAGTTCGTTGGTCAGTCTTCATGCAGCCAATGTGTCAGACTGGACAACACCAATGCTGACCACTACAACACAGATGACCACACCAGACTGGTCCTTACTCGGTGGTAATTATTCTTTTTCTTAAAAAAAAATGTATGAATCATACATTTTCTTATATAAGTAGAGAAATTATATTGTGAATTGGTAGAGTTTCGGCTCTGCATTCTGTAGTCGCTGGTTCGATCTCCAGTGGGGGAGATCATGGTATACACCGCTGATGAGACCTAATAAGATCGAAACATTTGTTTAGTGATTCCGTATGTCACGCGCAAGTTTTCGCCGGATTTTCTTTCCAAATTGCTTATTAAATCCTATTTCGTGCCAGATCAGGCCTAATCCAAGTAAATCTTCGGTTTGGGAAACATCCAATGGATACATATAAAGCTAAAACAGCTAAATATGAAATCGTTAATTCTAAAAAACAGGACTTCAAGTTCTGAGTCAAATAAAAAACTATAAAATCTTATCAACATTTATTTATCCTAAGATATTTTCCTTTTTACACAATAATGTTTATGGGTTTGAAAATTTTTTTTGTTGTTCTTATTACGGGTTACTTCCTTACAATGTCACCCAAAGTTGAATTCGGGGACAAGAAGCCATTAGCCGTTTACCAAAACTCGTATAGGGAACCGGTTATAGGGGTTGGTTCCCTAAGCTTCTAAGGAGACAATCATCTGAAGGTTGCAGGTTCAATCCTGACTGCTGGCGAGTAACAATACAGGAATACTAAGCACTTATACTCGGTTATAGTTAACGGAATCAGAACAAGCGACCCCCGTGTATCAAATAAAGGACGTGGTTAGAAGTTTTGTGTAGGCTCCCGAGTTCGACAAGAAACACCTGAAGAAGGCCGGAGGACATATCGGCCGAAACGTTGTAGAAATAACAATAAAGATGAAGACAATAGTCCGAAAACCCTTTATGATAAATATCATCCAGCTTCGTTTCAGAAATGTGGACAACTAAAATAAATATAGTGGTATTTATTTCTTAAAATCATTTTCTTTTTTTCTCTCTCCAGATGGACTAGCAACAAATTTCACTGTCAACCTTTGGAACTTTACGTTCGATCCGGAACTCTTCGATCGAAACAGTCCGGCCTTCATCAGGAAAACTCATGATTTCTGCGAGAACGTAAGTCGGCATTGGTATTATTGATTTATTTTAAATAAAATTGAAAACTTTTCCTGTCATAAATGAACAGTGTGTCTTTAGATGAACAATATTACTTTTTCATTAATGAACAAAGTAACTTTTTTCTGTAGATTTCTTTGTCTGTTACATCAGTCTCACTATAGTCAACAGATATAGAAAATTACCAAAATGAAATGGACCTAAATTCGAACGTGGATATAAACAGGCAAGTGATACATTCACGATACCAGCAATATGCCACTTGAAAAACAGAGTAAAATTAATCTGGAAATACTAAAAGTTAGGCAGAGTCACCCCTCGGCTCTCAATTTAAAATCAACGAAGTATCTACCACCTTACCCTGTTCCTGGGATAGATAAATGGGTAGAATATTTGTAGATTTAAATTTTATGCTACTAAATTCATCATCATCACCATCATCAAGGCTTACAGACGGCGTCCAGTGTTAGCACAGAGATGATAAATGTAAGTTTTTGATGGTCGTCTAACTGGTATAGCAGATGATATGTAGAATCAGGCTTGCTAGAGGCGTAAGTTCGAATATCACTGGACGCTTATTCTTTATTCTTTATTCTTGTTTTCGATGAATTGCAATAAAAAAATTATTTTAAAAACTGGAATAATGAAGATGAAGGATAATACAAGGCAAATTATTGGAAATAACGATTGCAACGTATTCGTCCAAAAATGAAATATTAACAATTATATAAAAAAAAACAACAAACATTCCTCTCATAGAAACACTGCAGTCAGAGATGACATCATTTAATAGTTAAAATAATTGAATCGTCCACAATTCATCCTGTTGTGTTATAAGTGTTATGTCACTTTCCAAGGAAAAACGTTTGGATTTATTTCTCAGATAAATGTAAAGGCGGAACGTGTAAAGGCGGATTTAGTACGACATTTCTCCAGTAAGTCGAATATATTCCATTTGCTTCAAACTTTTTCTGAGACTGGGTCAGCCATCTTTGTTAACTGCCGGAGTTCTCAATAATGTGTCTCGGCGTTTAATTCTCTGGTTCAAGAAATCTCTTAGAAAGCTATCAACACAGTTTAATTTTTTTTATATCTAGCATAGGTTAGGACCAAGAGTGGTCCAAACTATGCAACAAATAGGTCTCTTTAAAATCATTAGTATTACATGAAATTATTCTTGAAATATATAAAATTATACTCGAAACAATTAGTGTTTAATTTTTTAAGGAATACTGGCGAAATCACATTTTTGTAGAAAAAAAGGATGACTTCGGTAAAACCAACTATTTCGTTAGATACCGAAATTTAGAAAATGCAGCTACAAAAATGTTAATTATATTTGTTTTCATTATTTTTCAGATGAGAAATATTATGGCCCATGATGCTTTGCGTGATCGGTTTACTGGATGTGACATTTCCCACTTTGAGTAAGTAATTTGTATCATAGCTTAATTTACAGGACTTCACATCGACCTTTCCATATCTTTTTCAATTAGAAATTCTCATTTGAGTGACTAGTTTTCTGTAATGTTGTTTAAAATTTTGTATCTGATGATTCATTGAGATCTAAGACTTCAAGCATAAAGCAATGATATATACGAGGTGACTTTAATAAGTTTCCAGACTTTTTTAGTATGGGCACTTTTATTGATAGTACACACATGAAACTCTAGTCCCCTTCGAAGTAATCTCCTCCGGCTCCAGTGCACTTGTTGTACCGTTCCAACAACCTCTGGAAGACTCCATTCAAGTCCTCTTGTGTGAGCGTGTCAATGACCTTCGTCACAGCCTCTTTCATCTCCTCAATTGTTTCATAAATGCAGCCTCTAAGTTTTTCCTTGAGCTTAGGGAATAACCAAAAGTCACAGGGAGCAAGGTCTAGACTATAGGATGGCTGAGGAACTGTCTTGATGCCGATCTTGGTCAAATAGTCTGTGACAAGGATGGAGTTGTGGACTGGTGCATTGTCCTGGTGGAAATGACACTGAGCCGATTTGATGAGTGCTGGCCTCTTCCGACGGAATCTCTTCCTGAACTCCCTCAAAACCTCAACATAGTATTCCTTGTTGACTTCTGTCCAGTGGGAACCCCGTGCATGTAGATCATGCAAGTGCCGTCAAAAAAAGGGATCATCCAAAGTTTGTGGGTGGATTTGCTCTGTCTGTCCTTCTGGGGTCTGGGAGAGCCAGCATGCCTCCACTGTCTCTTGGTCTCTGGGTCATAGCAGTAGATCCAGCTTTCATCGTAGGTCACCAGAGCATCAAGAACTGCGAGATCTGAATTGATCAGCACGACCATCTCCCTGTTGTCATGACAACGTCTTTCTTTCTGATCTTCTCTGAGCACCCTTGGGACAAACTTTGCGTAAATCTTCTGCATCTTCAGTTCCTCGTGAATGATTGTGGACAGTTCCCACACTGACATCAAACTGTGCACTTATTGTCTCTATAGACACACGACGGTCCTTATCCATGAAATTCTTTATTTGGCCAATCAGCTCTGGTGTTCCGACTTCCTTACTCCTCCCACACCTCTCATTATCCCTCACAGACTCCCTGCCTTCCTTGAATCTCTTATGCCATTCAAAAACTGATGCTCGATTCATGCAAATTGTTCGAAAAGCAGTCGGAAGCATTCCATACGTTGCTGTGGCATTTTTCCCAAGTTTAAAACAGAATTTTATTGCATATCGTTCTTCTAAAGTGTCCTCATGTCCAGATTGCATTTTTGAAATTCACCAGCTGTGACAATCAGGCTTTAGTAGGGTGTATTCTAATCGCTGCTGTAGCTGTTCATTTGAACTTGAAAACATAAAAATTGATCAGTCGTCTTATAAGATGTATAGCAATAACATACTGAATTTTCAAGAGTCTACGATCATTTAAAATGCCTGTACAAAAAAGTCTGGATACTTATTGAAGGCACCTCGTATGTCGCTGTTGAAAAGTATATGTTAATTTGTTTTCAACCCCAATTACTGACCAGAGAGAAGGTATGATTAAAAAGGTTTGCTTCTTATTTAATTGCTCCCTCCCATTCGGTCAGAGGCAGAATGCGACACGTGACCAAATTTTTAATCGGAGACTGTACTGGGTACGAATGCACGGTTGAGAATTGTTCGAAAAACTTTTGTTCTCCGTCAATACTCATCTTTTCAAAGTCACCTTAGCCATCAAACAATGAATCTGACCCCACATCGAGGCGGTAGATGCTGTCTGGGTAGACAGTCTCCTGGAACCAAGCTATTCAATGTATCCTTCTTAAGAGCGAGCTTCAAGTGAAGGAGGAATTATTTCGTATTCTTCCTGGGCCGAGTCAAATCAACCTCAAAATATCGGCCAGTGAGCATGAATAATTTCGGGTGGCCTGTACCTATAAACGATAGACAAGTAGCTACTCTACTGGAGACACCGAGGTAGAAAGCTTTTCAGCTGCATACGATATATAATTTCTGTTTTCCGTCAGATACGAATGTAAAGTTTACCATTTAAAGTCTCAGCGAACTACAAAGATATACAGAAATGAATCTAAATTCACTATAATAAAGAAGAATGGAAAAAATACGAAGAAAAATACGAAGTAAGAAAAATAACTCATAAAGATGAATTATCAATTCTGTTTGGGAAATGGATTTAACAACAAATTAAACCTCACAACAAAAATTTCATTTGAACTCGCAAACACTTACATTCTCTTAATTCATTAATCTTTATTATATATTTTAGAGTCGTTTAACGCCCACAGCAAAAGAATCCAAAGCTGCCGAATTTTGACTCACATTACCAAAATAATGCAAAGCTTTTGCATCACCCTAATATCATTTAAAAAAATCAATTTAACTAGTCTTGTATCACGCAAAAAGTTGATTGATTTATCAACAACATTTGCATTTACATGAATACAAGTCACACAACACTGCAGTGACAAAATTTTGGCGTTTCATCGCATCTTATTTACTAAACTCTCGCCTAGAGCATCGGTGAGTTCTCGCGTATAGGTCACGCTGAGTTGGATACAGGAAAAAAAAAAACAAGTCTTCAAAACACTGTAAAAAGCTTTAGTTGAATTGGTCATCTTAAATACGCCTATTTGTTCTGTTTAGTTTGTATTTGAGATATTCGTTAGTCACATGAGATTAAGAATATGCGCTTGAAAGGTTTTTACGTCCTCTCTCAAGCTTAGATGAGGGTATGGTCAGTTGCTTATGCAGAAATCTAAATTGTCCATACCAATGATAGTCAAAAAATAAATATAAAAACGATGGCAAATATAGCTTGCAAGGGTTGCTAGAACTAAGAAGAGTTTTAATTTTGTAGAATAATAAACTTCATTAATATTCATCTAAAACATATTTTTTAATTTGCAGTAAAGATACGTCTTCCATGAGAGTCATCTTCATCTTCCATGGAACTGACGATGCTGCCGATTTACCTCAAATGGTTGAAGATAATATCAGACAATACGCTCCCAAGACCAATGCTACCAAAGATGAAAATACCAGACAAATAGGACATACCATAATTTGGCTCAACAGTTCTTTGGTCAGTCTTCATGCAGCCAATGTATCAGACTGGACAACACCAATACCGACCACCACGACACAGATGACCACACCAGACTGGTCCCTACTTGGAGGTAGGTTGCGTGTGTATGTATGTGAGTGCATATTTTGCATCAGATATGTTTGACAAAATTTCTTGATGATCAGTTTTTTTCAGTAGTGCCTATATATATATATATATATATATATATGTGTGTGTGTGTGTGTGTGTGTGTGTGTGTGTTGAATATTAACTTGAAGATCCTTTTTGACATGTCACGTAAACTGCGTGTGTGGCATAACAGGAAATAGACCTGTTTCCTAAGTAAGCAAGATGCTGGTATTTCTTCATCGGAAGTGCCGCGTATGTTGTGTTGGTAGCATGCTAGACAGGAGGCGCGTACACGTGCAACGTGTAGACGGGAGTTGTGAACCAAGGATTGGGTGGGCGTCCGGAAAATTGTATAAACCAGGAAAGATTTCGACCTAGGCAGAACGAAGCAGAAAGGCAGAAACCCCGCACCTTCGTCCTTGTGTGTGCATTTCATTCATCTCTGACTTGCCCAAGCGTACATTTCGTGTAATAAAAAAAGAAAAGAAGCAGATTATATTTTTGTACATCAGCGTTGTTTTTCTTCTTCCTTATATATATATATATATTTATAATTATAATGACTACCTCATCTCAACAGATAATAGCCGTCTTTACCACCAAAATTACAGTGCAGAACTCCTGGTTGATAATACTGTGAAGTATGTTTAAGATGCATAAGATTATAAGGTAGTAAGACATCTATACATCGTTGGAATATAGTGACATCCGCTTGTTCGACACTCAGGGTATACATAGCTACAGCTCAGTGACAAGCATTGCGTGATAGCTGTTGACTAAACAAAGTGCAGGTTTTATTTCAAAGCACCTTCTCTTCGACTTTTCCTGTCAAAGGATATCTACAGAGATTTGATGCTTATACTTCCTTCTCCTAGAAGGGTTGCCTTCACCGCTCATTTGTCATTAGACTGGAGCCTCTTCTACCCAATATATATGTATAGCATTAGATATATGTACCGATATTTTAATGAATATCAGTGATTTAAATATTAAAATATAAGTTTATATTTCTATAAAATATCACTTTCATCAATACATCGAACATTAAACACGTGTAAATTTTGATTTCTGGTCATTCCATTAAAGAAGAGGCAGTAAATTGTCACTTTATTAGATTTTTTATGACTAGCATCTTCATAGACCAGAAATATCTAGTCTATAATGTGTAGCAAAAGAGTGTTCAGTCGGAAATCTTTTTATATTGGGTGGAGTCATAAATAATTTCCGTTTTTAAACGTAATTACGCATTTCAAACTTCCAATATTTTAAATGCAACCGGAAATTTTCTGTTTAAAGAGTGTCTTCATTGTTCATTTTTATTTTAGTTTTGAAAGAATGTGCATCATAATTTAATCTATCATCTCAAGTCCTTAAATGGAGAAACTGAAAGGCGATATTCGACAGGACTGGATAGGAAAGGTGACCCATTGGGAATTGCGGAAGTGAACAGAATTTTACAATACAGAAAAATGGTATATGCACAAACCAGAAACTGTCTGAGAAAATTAGATCAACGAGGTTTTCTGGGACTATGAGATAAAAATGGGTCACTTAATCCCAGAAAACTGGTCCTATTTAAAAAAAAAAAAAAAAAAAAAGAAGAAAAAAATGCAGTCTTCGCCGTCCTAGCAGATCACTGAGTTAAAACAATGGAAAGCGAAAAACTTGAGAAATATCTGGACCTTAACAGAGAATTAAAAATGTTGTGAAATATGAAGGTAGTAGAAATAGCAACCATAATTGGAAAATCCTAAAGAACGTAGAAAAAGAATGGAAAATGTAGAAATCTTAGAAAAAATTGAGACTGTCCAGACCACAGCACTACTGAGATCGGCAAGAATATTTAGAAGAATCCTTGAGAATACTTGCTGTCACTTGGAATTTAGTGAAATACCAGCAGTTATTAGTGGTCTGAAAAACCTAATACTACTACTACTAATAATAATAATTCTCTGGGACTTTGAGATACACACTGATCATCAATCCAGACAGATTCTTTTCTTCTTGTTAATTATCAAAAGAAGAAAAACTGCCACCTCGTGGATTTTGTTAGCAGACAATAGAAGGCAAGTAAAAGAAGATGAAAAGCCGGACAAATACCTGGACTTTGCCAGAAAGCTGAAAAAGGTGTGCAATACGACGGCGACAAAGATACCAATCGTTGTTAGGGTCCTTGAAACAGGCCGTAAGAACCTGGAAAGGGAGCTCGATGAACTAGAGATTAGAGGAAGATTTGAAACTATCGAGACCGCCGGACTACTAAGATCAGCTAAGATTCTTAGAAGAGACGTGGAGACCTGAGGAGACGTGATGGGTAAAGGAAAACTTCATAATGAAAATACTGAATGAATAAAACTAATTGGAAAGGAAAACCAACAGACAGCTAAACAAGTATGAGCAGATATATCTTTGAAAGAGACGCTAAGAGAAATTAAGAAGTCAAGCACCTAGAAGGCTACAGGGAATGATGACAAAGCAAACTTTTGTTAAAAAAACCTGCCAGCACAACCCAAAGATCTAATCTATGCCCATAACAAATGGATAGAAAATCCGGAGGAGTGTTTCAAATGACAAAAACTGGTATCAATTATACCTTCTTCCCAAAATTGAGAAACCAACTACCACCAAAATTACCGGTAATCACAAGTCTTCCTACAATGTACAACATCTTAAAATCTATCATAAAATCTGAAAGTACCTAATGGATAACAACCTATTATCAGTGGATCACAAAAGGAGTGGAAAAGGGAGCTATGAATAACCAGCTGCTCATAAAAAAAGCCATAATAGGAGATGAAAAGCAAGAAAAGTATCCCATAAAAGCTTGGGTCGACTATAAAAAAACGACTGACTCTAACAACTATATCTGAATAATAAAATGCTGAGAAATCTACACCATGCCTTTCATGATAGCCTTTATCAGAAAGAATATGATGCAACAGAAAACGACCATCAAAATCAATCAAAACGATTGACGAGGGAACTATAACATCCATATAGATCAATACCAGGAGTGGATCTTCTAAGGTGACTCTCTCTCTCTCTCTCTCTCTCTCTCTCTCTCTCTCTCTCACACACACACACACACACACACACACACATACACACACACACTCCTTCTATTCTGCATTCTTCTTGTACCACCATCCTTTCATGAGAGCAACTTTCTATCGGTGACTTGAAAATCTGTTCCCAAAACGACGATTAGCAGAAAGGCCAACTCACTATCGATAAAGGCTTTAATGAAGACATCGGAATTGAAAGGAATCCCCGTGGCATAATGACCAAAGTATTGGACTGCAGCTTCGAAGTATGTGAGTTCGAACCCTAGTTGTGCTCTGACGTTCACATTCAGACAAATACTTTTAGGAAAGGTACGAACCTTCTTATCCCCCCCAGTTATGATTTAAATAGTAAAACTGCTATTCTTCGACAATAATGGTTTTTGGATTAAATGACTCACAAAGGTTGATATGTCATTAAACAAAGATACCATACCATACTTTAACAAATGTGCAAAAGCTAATATCAGAAGAGGCAAACTCGTCGAGATTGACATAGATATTACCATTCAATATCTGGAGCAAAATGGCTCATACAGATGCTTTTGTGAATTAAGAAGATCTAATAAAACACCCAAAGATGAAACAGAAAATTCCAAAAGCAATACAGAAGAACATGACTGATACTTGAATAGATGCACCCATTACCATTGTTATCCGAGTCGTCACCTCCAGCTTCAACATCCTCTACTAGAAGAAATAAATCTAAAGAAACTGGACTGCAAAACAAGAAAATTGATGACATGAAAAATACACCACCCTAAAGTAAACGTGGATAAGTTTTACCCCACAAGAACTTCAAAGGGAAGAGGCCTTATCTAAATCGAGAAGACAAAAAATCCCATCGGTCTTGACTCATACTTTAATGTTCTTTCATAGTCCTTTACATTCATAAGGAGAGCATATTTGGTGTTCAATATGCACTCCTTATGAATACAAAGGACCATGAAAGAAGACTAAAGGGAAGAGGCTTTATCCAAAGTCATCTAGGAAAAGATATTTTTGAAAAGTCAACCCACTCCTGAATATTGTCCTGATATCATAGGGACTTCATATCTTTTGAATCCTTTCACCTTGGCCTTTGATATGAGACACACCGCCTGTGACGAGTTCTTAGGTATTTTTCTCTATCGTTCGATCCAGATTTCTTGTAGCCGATGTTATACTCTCTGGGTAGTGCAAAAGACCATTAAAATATCAACAATGAACCCTGACCCTATCTAATTTAGAAGAGAGCTCAACATCACAGAAATCGAAAGAGTGGAAAACGAGCCAGACCCCCAACACAAAGAACAAATTTGAAGGCCAAACATTAAACCCTAGAACAACTAAAGAGTAAATGGAAAGAGAAACCCTTAAATTAGAAGTACCCAAAACGAGTCAACAAAATATATGAATCAACCACAAACAAATCGATGGTTAATTACAGCCAAGGGTGAAAGATTTTATTGTTTCTCGGGATTAGTGCATTATGACTTATTGTTATTTACATAGCATCTTGAAAGACGACACCAAGTCAATGTGCAGGATATGCAGCAAACATCAAGAGACAATAGACCATCCAGTTTATGTATGCTAAAAATTGACCAAAACAAACTCAATACAAAGGCACATCAAAGAAACAGCATTTCTTCGTTAAACAATCTGTTATTATAATAAGATCAAAGACAAATGTAACAATAAAACGATGAATCATGTGGTATATGCCGATCAAAACTAATAAAGATATTAAGTTCAACTGATCAGATATAGCTGAGAAGGAGAATAAAGAGAGAAAATCTTAGTTCATTGTTACGTCTTTCCTCATCAAAAGAAACACCTCCTTTAAAATGATGAAAAAACTTTCCAAATATAAAGTTCAAGAAACAGAAATTGATAGAAGATGGGGAATTAAGACTTCAACAATAGTAGAGGTAATAGGTGCTGTCAATCGTAAGAAAGCGATGGAAAAATTACAAGGCGTCCAGGAGATTGTCCTTCTCAGCACTGTTCACATATTAAGGAGGGCTCTATTCATTAAATAAAATCACCACATAACCATGGTTAGCCCAAGTCCAAGGAATGAACTCACCTCCATGTCTGTACAAAGCAGAATTTTAAGGCAAAAATCTGAGTAGTAGTATTAGTAATAGTAGTTTTCTTTCTTTTTTCTTTTCTAGATGGACTGGCAACAAATCTTACTTTTAATCTTTGGAACTTTACAATTGATCCGGAACTCTTCGACCGAAACAGTCCGGCGTTCATCAGGAAAACTTTTGATTTCTGTGAGAATGTAAGTCGACGTTTGATTGATTGGTCTGTTGGTTGGTTGGTTTCGCCACATGTCCACCCCTGTTGTGTTATTTAATACTCAAGTCAGTTTTTGAAGCAATTTATATTATTTCAAATAATTAACAAAACTTTACTTTTTCATATTCCTGGGCAGAAAGTATTATTTTCCCATTTCTTATGCCTAAAGTTTAAGGAAACGACCTATTTTTCTCTTTGAACTTTGCTTTTGTGACCAAAGAGCATAAAACGAAAATATAATAAGAGACTATATTTTGGGGGTTGTTACATGTAAGTGATTATATGAATATCAATCACAAATGACTAAAAATATTTACTTTTAAATATTTTAGTTTCTTTTTATATAACCTTAGTATAAACACATGTAAATATTGATTCATATATTCTTTTTTCAGAGTTTATGGAAATGAAAATGTGCTTATTTGCCCGTTTTTATATAGAAAATAGGCTAATTTCTAAATTTCATTATCCAGAGTACAAAAGGAAAGTTTCAAGGAAATAATAGACATTTTCAACACTTTTACAAAATAAGCAATTCAGTTCTATTAAGGAACAAAATGTATGTTACATTGTCTAATCATTCGTAAATAATTATTAGCTTCAAGTAACGATTCTTGATACAAATTATTTGCACCCATTTACGATATATGGCTTCCTATGTAATAGTATTCATCTATAATAGTATTCCTATATAATACTAATAATTTTAAAACATACCTATTTGACCCAATGATGGGACCCTAAAAGATACTATCACTTAGGGCTCAGAGTGGAACCAAGAATAATAACAATTAGGAAGTGACTCAGCTCGAGAAATGAAACCTCACCACCAGTTGTAGTTTAGTGACGTATCCAGTACACTCAACACTTGAGTAGTAATCGTTCGCTGAGGCGCTGTAAATGATTAATCATTTAAAGTGAGTGTTTACGCCGAGGGGCATTTATTTAATCAATGTTGCTGATATTTTAAATGTGAGTAGATACTTGAAAATCCTTGGATGTGGTATACAACAGTTTAGGGTTTTTTTCAGTCACCCATCTTTATACGTAAAGGCAGGGTTCTTGCGACCAATGTTACGCAGGCGTCAGATAACCCTGACATTTCCACTTTGATATAATTAGAGGAGATTATGTATAATTGGTAGTCTCGGACCAGGATCAAATCGATTTTTCGCAGGTAGGGATGTACCCCAAAATAAGAACACAGCGGAGTCAGATAAACACACTAAAATCTCATCCAAGAAATCAGGTAGTTGTTTTTATAGTGTGTGGGGGGTGCTTACGCCGGTGGGGACATTTTTAATCATCCAAATTCTCGATATCACAGAAATAAATGTGAACTGCTAATTAGAAATAGTGTACCATATTCGCATTTAACGGTATGTGCGAAATGGACATATAATGTTCATAACGATAGAATATATAAAGAACAGGAATCTCAAAACACGTAACGACTTCTTGTTCAGGTACGAAACCTTTTTATTAACGTTGAGTTAAAGGTTTCGACGTAAGGAGGAGAAACACAATCTTCTACGCTGTCTCATTCATTTGGCCCTAAACTCGAGCGGCCCCCCATAGGGCGCACGTTCGCCTCGCGCATGCGAGCTCCAAAATCGATCCTTCTCGTTTGGCGTCTAAAAACCCGACTGTTATTTTCTTCAATTTCTCACACAAACTTCCGCGTGCTTCCGGTGCGTGACGTCATCCGCACCTTGTCACCCAGTATCGTCTCGGACTGTTATGACATCTGAGTGACACCTCCATCCGCTCGCGCGCACCCGCGCAAACACCTGCTTCAATCTTACACCCAACCAACCCATGTGCTGAGCCAAAAGGTTCTCAGCCTAACTAAACTCAAAGGCATGAACCGAAATCCCTCGGCTATTTCATAACAATAGAATATCAATATCATCTATTATTACTACTAATATAACGAAAGGTCAACAGTCTATGAGTTATCAAGTATTTATTTAAACATTCATTTCATTCTATTTTCAGATGAGGAATATTATGGATCAAGACGCTTTGAGTGATCGATTTTCGGGATGTGATATTTCACAATTTGAGTAGGTAGATTTATTTGCAAATTTATTTGTAGATTTATATCTGAACGTAATCATCTGTATTTAAAGAAAGAAAACGTCTTGTATCGCTCAGCAACACTTTTATTACAAATAGAAATGCTTCTAAGATTCATTTTAAGCTGGTATTTTTAGGTGTATAAAATTCATATCACCAAACATAAAGAATTTCTCTTCATATTATCTCCTAATCCGGTGGTTTCCAATGTTTTTCGGGATACCACCCTCTTGGTCCCCAATCCATATTCATACTGCTTCTCACATAAAATGAAATATAAAACAAAATTAGGCGTCTTTCTTCGTATAAAATTTCCTGCCAATATACATTTAATCTGACACTGTAATGATAATTACCAAAAGCCCTGCCGATAAGAAAATAAGATGACAAACATTTCCCGCTATTTCTGCTGGCTGTTCTCGCTGGCGTATGGCGCGTGTCCTGTCCACTTATATACAAACAATCGTTCTTTAACACTGAGTTCAGATTTCCAACAAAAAATAAAACTATGCTTGACTGTTAAACTTGTGTAACATGTTTATTTTTACTTGACTTTTCGTCTCGGAGACTTTGTCAAACAGATTTTGTAAAAATTAAAGAATAAATAGAATAAATAAGTAAATAAATAAAACGCCTTTTTTAGTCTCAATTAAATTACCGCCTACAATCACCACTGGTTATCCTCATCCCAACACTTTAGATATTTTCCCGGCTTTACTTGGGGCAGTGTTGCTCACTTTGGCTATGTCTGTATTCAAGGACTGCTCTTTGTCAATGTCAAGCTGCATCGAAATCCTTAAAGGTAGTGGGGGAGTAAAACATTTTTGCAGTATGTGCATTTTGAACATGTCAGGCGGAATAATCGGGGGTGGGGGTAATTTCCGAGTTCGTTCCAAACGGTTGATGCTATCGATGCCAAACTATACTTCGAATGGCTGACGGTAATGTATGCAATTGTGCAGAAAAAATACGGCATTTGTCAACAGAAAGTGAGCTCTTTTACAGCAAGACAACATAAAACCTCAAACCGAATTGATTCCACTCCCAGCATATAGTCTGGCTCTAACTTCTTTGGATTACAACTTGTCCCGATCGATGATTCCCTTGCTGAGCTCACGACGCTTCAAAATCGAAGAAAAGGTGAAAGCTTCAGTAAAGGAGATATTTTCCTTGAAGGACAAAAACTGATATCAGCTGCAGAAAGATTGTTTCAGACTGTATAACATATTAGCTTTTACTTGGAATATGAGGTTAATTTTTTGGCAACTAGAAGCATAAAGAAAATAATCAAATATTGCAATGACTCTCCCAAGTGATTATTTCAAAGCTATGTATATGTACCATACACGACGATCAGTCTGATTATATGAATATATAAATGTGGACATTGTTATATGATTAGTCACCTCCCATCTCCACACCTCACTTCAGTTCGTTCTGCACTTCGTCTTTTCTCTAGTCACTTCGTTTTGTCGCGCTTACTCTGTCTTCTTTGTATAACCATATTTGATCTTTTTTGTTGATGTGGAACGACAATATGATCACCATTTCATGTGTATATATTACCTTCATTATTTCTCGGCGAATATTAATCATTATTAGCCGTTTAGCGTAAACGGGGTGTTTGAGAGTTAAGATGGAGCGTTCGACAGTTCAGATGGGATGTCTCTCAGAAGCTAACTTGATCTAACGCTTGAACAGTTGGGATCACCTGACTGAAACCCTTTAATCAGAGCTGGGATTTCAGATTGTCCTTGGGTTCAACTGCTGTCACTCAAATTATTTGACTCTCCTACCTTTCCATGTCTTAAAGGATGAAGACTTAATTCAAATGTTACACAATAAGTCAAAATAGATCTCGCCGATCTACTATTACGTAACAGCTAAATATGATCTGTCTTTTAGGCTGCTGAATAGGCAATATGTTAAATTCTTTCATCCTTTTTCAAGGTGGTCTGTTGTATTCCCCTCCCTCCCAAAAATAAGATACTTTTTTTTCATTTTCAGCTAATAAGACAAGGGGAAGTGCTAAACTGCTACAGTGCTTAACAGCAGCTTCGAAGTAAGCGACTCGAAATTCAGTCGCTTTGTTACGTTCACTATCGTACTGATGCCCTTGGGAAATTTTTATCCCCCTCCACTGCCCTAGCAATGGGTGATATAGTATAACAGCTGTTCTACTACAAGAATAGCTTTGGTATTAAATAACACGCGAATGTTGATATGCCAATAACCAAAGAAAGAGAACTAACGCAAATTTTAAACTTTATCATTTTCAGTAAGGACACATCTTCCGTAAAGGTCATCCTCATCTTCCATGGAACTGACGATGCTGCCGATTTGCCACAAATGGTTGAAGATAATATCAGACAATACGCTCCAAAGACCAATGCTACCAAAGATGAAAATACCAGACAAATAGGACATACCATAATTTGGCTCAACAGTTCTTTGGTCAGTCTTCATGCAGTCAATGTGTCAGACTGGACAACACCAATGCCGACCACCACAACACAGATGACCACACCAGACTGGTCCATACTCGGAGGTAGGTTGTGCGTGCGTGCGAGTTTACCCACATTTTGCACCAGATGGATTTGACAAAATCTTTGAAGATTACTTTTTCTGTTGTGCTTGTACATATATACATATATATGTAATGATTGGTAGGTATTGATAACTAATTTTTCGTGGAGGCTATCATCCCCTACCGATCACAAAACACCCTGCTAAACAAAAAATCAGAGATCCTTTCCAAATGCAGGCGCGAAAACAAACATCTTCTCTCACATTTTGACCCATACACATAACCCATCCAACACCTCTACTCCTATTAAAAAAATGACACTACACCACATCTAAAGCACAGTAACTACCATTTTCCTCCACCAACCATGACATCCGCCGCAACGTATATACCACCTTCCTCCATTAATCCTTCTTCATATGCACCCACAACCTGTTGTCATCATGTTTTCATGAGAGTTAGTAATTGGCTTCAACACGGTACATTCATCTTATCTACCACGTACACGCCATCATTTATTACAATAACGTATAAGTCATATAACGTTAACACAATACAGATAACTATTAAGAATAACCATCACAACCCCCACCACCTATTAACCATACCTCCCAAACCTATCATCTATTTCCTCAATTTTGTAACGATAACATTTTACGCTTCAGTCATATCATCATCGTACATGAAAAAACAAACATAGCTAATGCTAACAATTATTGCAACGTCTTATCCTTATATTTCTTACAAATGTAAAATCATAGATCACTATGATATATACGCAACATATCATCAACACCAAACAAATTATTATTGTAATCTAACTCAAACCTCATCCCAACATAAAATATCAATATTGTACCATACAACACTCGCTTAAATAGGCTTACAAATCATATATATATATATATATATATATATATATATATATATATATATATATATATATATATACTGCCTTAGATATATTAACGAAAATTTTTACGTAGATGAGAATTTTAGATATTAAAATATTAGTTCATATTTCAATTAAATATCATCCTGAAGGAAAGAAACATCGGTTTTGGTTGATAACTGTTAACCGTTAGACGTCTAAATTCTAGGCCTGCAAATATTTTGTATCTGAAATCGAAAATATGTCAACACATTAAGGATAAAAGACACTCAAATTTTACTGCAAAGTAAAGACATTTTTATTTAACATTATCTGATATTTCCATTATAGAAGGGGCTGTAAAATTGTTGCTATTTTTAACCTTTTGATATTTGCATCTGATGTGATCTTCCTGATGCCGAATTATTGAACAGCTTACAGAAAAATCCCATTCAGTTTGAAATATTGGTCTTCTGGGGTCAAATGATTTATCGACCTCAAATGTAACTAATGCTCCGCGACAAGCACAGAAGATGGTTCAATTAATAAAATAACTTAGAGTTACTAAAAACGATAATAAGTTCAACTGATCAGATATCGCAGTGACGGAGAATAAAGAAAGAAATTCTCGGTTCATTGATATGTCTTACCTTATGGAGGGAAATACCTCCTATAAAACGTCGGAAAAACTTTCCAAATATAAAGTTCAAGAAACAGAAATTGATAGATAGGGAATTAAGACTAGAACAATAGTAGAGGTAAAAGGTGCTGTCGATCTTGTTAAGAAAGCGATGGAAAAGTTACAAGGCGTCCAGGAGATTGTCCTTCTCAGCACTGTTCACATATTAAGGAGGGCTCTATTCATTTAATAAAATCATCGTACAACCATGGTTGGCCCAACCAAGTTCAAGGAATGAACTCACCTCCATATCTATACAAAGCAGAACTTTAAGGTAAAATCTGAGTAGTAGTGTTAGTAGTAGTAATTTTCTTACTTTTTTCTTTTCCAGATGGACTGGCAACAAATCTTACTTTCAATCTTTGGAACTTTACATTTGATCCGGAACTCTTCGACAGAAAAAGTCCGGCGTTCATCAGGAAAACGTTTGATTTCTGTGAGAACGTAAGTTGATTTGTCGTTGAGATGTAATGAATAATTTCTCTCTGAAACCAGTTTCCAAATTAAAGTTTTAAAAAGAAATTTTGCATTATCTGATATTTTAATTCATGCCTTCTATCACCGTTTTTTTTATAGGCTTTCAAATTAAAAGAATTATGTCTTTTTAGGTGACTATTTAACTTTCACTTTTGTATACAGTCATTTCAGTAAATATATATAAACTAATAAAAGTGGTATAATTCCTGTTACAAATGACTATTTTCTTGCTTGATCGAATGATTCTTACGACATGTCAACCTGTCTAGGGTTATTTTATACCTGGAGACTAGGGGACTGCGTTTGTTGTACGTTTATATTTATATTTTTGGTATTTGCTTCTTTCTTCTATTTTTTGCGAAACGTCCAGTGGAATAAAAATAACTTTTAAACAGATTCATATGGTCCATAGATGGGACCTTATCATGTACTACCACATCGGGGTCGAGTACAATGCAGAAGTACTTCACACTCCCAATCTAAAGAACTTAAGCTTTGCCATTAAATACAGTTAAGTGTCGTACTCAGAAGTAGAGTCTTTCCCATCTACAGGAAGATACACTCAACGTATTCTAAGTATGCAAGAAACTGAAAAAAGTATTTTGAAGACGATTTCGATATTATCTAAATAACAGTATTTTGTGCTTCGTCCCCCCCAAAAAATTGTGGTAATAAATGTGTTGAATGTCATGGGGACTATTTTTATTTACTAAATCTCAGTATTTTTTTTTTTTTTTTTGTAGATGAGAAATATTATGGATCAAAATACTCTGAATGATCGCTTTGCCGGATGTGATATTTCAGAATTTGAGTAAGTAATATACTGTTCAATTAACACTGTACTTAGGTGGAGCATCCTAGCTTGGAGGGAACTTCTGTTGAACAAGGCAATACCTACTCTTCGTCAAAAAAGTGTAGGTTTATTTCTATTGCTTTGTTCTGGAGCTGTCTGCAAATCTGTTAGCTATTGGTAAAAATAAAATGGGTGCAACATACCAACGGACAAGTAATGAAAATGGAGGGGGACAGCCAATAAAGAATGTGCCCGGCGAGCTAAATGTGATAGAATACGCAATATTTCATACCATAGAGTGAAGATAATCTTGCCCTAATCATCAATGATCCATCTGTCAAGTGGTCACCAGAGTTATGTTATATTTCGAATGTTTCAGCTGATGAGTCCTTTGGCCTTCTTTGCGTGTTTCTTGTCAAACTCGGCAGCCAACATGGAACTTCGAACCAAAATCTTTTTTTAATCAACAGAGGTAAATTTTTCTAATTCTGTAATCCATAAACGGGTACAAATGTTTAGCTATAGTAAGTATTCTTTGTTATTTTTACCTTGTCGTCAGGATTAAGAGTTGTAGAATTGTAAGAAAAGATGAAGCATTTAAGACGAATTTAGATTTTTTGCACGAATGATCACTCCTTTTTTTCATTTTGCCCGGACCTTTTCGTTAGTGAGTTTGAATGGTCTCCACTTGACAAAATAGTATTTCATATTGGTCAATTTTCTTTTCGTTGATTATATCAGCAAAGATACATCTTCCGTGAGGGTCATCCTCATCTTCCATGGAACTGACGATGCTGCCGATTTGCCACAAATGGTTGAAGATAATATCAGACAATATGCTCCAAAGACCAATGCCACCAAAGATGAAAATACCAGACAAATAGGACATACCATAATTTGGCTCAACAGTTCGTTGGTCAGTCTTCATGCAGCCAATGTATCAGACTGGACGACACCAATGCCGACCACCACGACACAGATGACCACACCAGACTGGTCCATACTCGGAGGTAGGTTGTGCGTGCGTGCGTGCGAGCGAGTTTACCCATATTCTGAACCAAATGGATTTGATAAGATTTTTTAAGATTATATGGGTCTGCTATAGCGGAACACCTTATGAATAACCGTGAATGTGCCTCAACGTACAGTGCGTATCTGTTTACTATTTTAAGTAGGTCTCACTCAGACGTCCACCTTAAAGTGTTTGAAACTATATACATATTGACTCATAAACTGTCCCTCTGTGAGCAGAAGGAATGTTTATTGGGTCTTAATGTAATTACAATTTAACATTTCTCCCCACTGTCATATTCTTTTTCTTTTTCTTTTTCTTTTTCCCCTACATTACAGAGTCTCTTTCCTCAATTTTTCTTAACCGTTGCCCTAGTTTAACTGTGAACCAGTTAGTTTCTCAATATTAACATGAAACAATTTGGTCTGTTTGTAAGCTTGATAGATTTTGTACACTGAATAATTTATATATATTGTCATTTGGTCCGTTAAAGGAAAAATGTTTTCGTTTCGGAGTTAACGGTCCCTTTTGAAGAAAATTTCGACTGGGCACATCAGCGGAAGTTGGAAAAATATGAAGATCTGCGAGAACATTGTGTCATATGTGGCTTGATAACTAATGTATTTCCTCGAGGTCGGATGCAGGGGTTTATTGCCAACTCAACCTCCGTTTTCTTAAACAATCTTAGACTTCCTCCAACAGACAAAATGAAATACATGGAAAAGATCCAAGATAAGGCTGTAACTGCATCAACGTGGATCTGGCAATCCCACAGAGCGACAACAATCTGACAAAGACTGCTGGTATCGTGAGATACCTCTTGGGCGCTCTGGGTTATTGATAATGATGCTTCGCCTCTGAGACTATGCCTGAACACAGAGTCATCATCTGATGAAGGCTTTGTTAGAAGCAATGCTGTTGTATAAATATCAGTTATTGTATGATACCTACTATGTATATATAGAGAGAGAGAAAGAGAGAGAGAGAGAGACAGACAGAGAGAGAAAGAGAGAGAAAGAAAAATGGTATATTTGATAAATCCAACAACATGCCAAGAGGTTGGTGGTAAGTGAATAAACCGAAACACTGACAACAGATTAAAAAAGTGGACATTATTCCACTGCTCTATTGTCTTTGTGTGTTTTGGCCTATTACAGCCTTTTGACATTGTTTTGCTTCCTCAGCAGTGGTTACTTGACAGCAATTCTGCCATATAGACAAGCTTCACAGAGACTTTTTCCCACAGTGGATGTTGACACATTATTTCACGGCATTTGTTCACTAGTGCAGTGATGTTTGGAATTGGCAGCCTTCCCTTACGCAAGCTGGTGACTTTGATTAATTTGTCCTTTGCTCTTAATATTGCTTTTGGTCTACTTGCCCAACTTTTGGCCTTGTTTTGAGCCATTTTCTGTTGTCTCTCAACATTATAATCCACCATATTCCCTGATTTTTATTTTATTTTTAGTACTAAAGTAGAGAAACACATTCAAATAATTTTTCAAAAGGTATCATGCTATATTAAGGTTATTAAGGTGTGTATGTGTGTGTGTGTGTGTGTGTGTGTGTGTGTGTGTGTGTGTGTGTGTGTGTGTGTGTGTGTGTGTGTGTGTGTGTTACTGAATAATTTACTTCATATCAACATATTCTAGATATTTCATAACATATCTATCCAACTTTATCAATGGCTGCTTTTTTTCTATATCTTTTTGTTTAATTAAACTGTACACACACACACACACACACATGTATATATATATATATATATATATATATATATATATATATATATATATATATATAATTTTCAAAACTAATCTATAAATTTGATGGTGTGAAAAAAAGTCAGATGATACAATTTGCAAATAAAAAAAAATATTACACAAACTGATATCCGGTAAAAAAAAATCAATATAGATATAACTAAAATCATACGCATCACTTGAAAATAATCAACCAATTTAAGAGATAAAAAAACACCGACAGAATTGCTTAATCTTAACGAAAGAATGCTCCATACATTAAATAGAGTGATATATATATATATATATATATATATATATATATATATATATATATATATATATATATATATATATATACGGCCTTAGATATATTATCAAAATTTTGTATGTTGATCACGCGCTTAAATGTTAAAATGTAAGTCTATATTTCAATTAAATATCATCTCTAAAAAAAGAAACATCTGTTTTGTGTGATAACTGTAACACGTTCGACCTTTAACCTCTAGCTCTGCGAATATTTTGTATCTGAAATTGAAAATATAACAACATATTAAGGATAAAAGACACTCAAATTTTACTGCAAAGTAGAGGCATTTTTCTTTTACAGTATCAGATCATTACATTAAAAAAGAGGTTGTAAAATTGTTGCTATTTAAAACTTTTTGATATTTGCATTTGATGTAATCTTCCTGATTCCGAATTATTAAACAGCTTACTGAAAAATCACATTCAGTTTGAAATATTGTTCTTCTGGGGTCAAATGATTTATCGACCTCAAATGTAAGTAATGCTCCGTGACAAGCAGAGAAGATTGTTTAATTGATAAAATAACTTAGAGATAACTTAAAATAACTTAAAGAATTTAAGTTCAACTTATCAGATATAGCAATGAAGGAGAAGAGAGAGAGAAAGTCTCAGTTCATTGTTGCGTCCTTCTTCATCGAAAGAATCACCTCCTTTAAAATTATGAAAAAACTTTCCAAATATAAAGTTCAAGAAACAGAAATTGATAGAAGATAGGTAATTAAGACCAGACTACAACAATAGTAGAGGTAATAACTGCTGTCGATCTTGTTAAGAAAGCGATGGAAAAGTTACAAGGTGTCCAGGAGATTGTCCTTCTCAGCACTGTTCACATATCAAAGAGGGCTCTATTCATTAAATAAAATCATCGTACAACCATGGTTGGCCCAACCAAGTTCAAGGAATGAACTCACCTCCATATCTATACAAAGCAGAACTTTAAGGTAAAATCTGAGTAGTAGTGTTAGTAGTAGTAATTTTCTTACTTTTTTCTTTTCCAGATGGACTGGCAACAAATTTTACTTTCAATCTTTGGAACTTTACATTTGATCCGGAACTCTTCGACAGAAAAAGTCCGGCGTTCATCAGGAAAACTTTTGATTTCTGTGAGAACGTAAGTTGATTTGTCGTTGAGATGTAATGAATAATTTCTCTCTGAAACCAGTTTCCAAATTGAAGTTTTAAAAAGAAATTTTGCATCATCTGATATTTTGATTCATGCTTTCTATCACCGTTTTTTTATAGGCTTTCAAATTAAAAGAATTATGTCTTTTTAGGTGACTATTTAACTTTCACTTTTGTATTTAGTCATCTCAGTAAATATATATAAACTAACAAAAGTGGTATAATTCTTGTTACAAATGACTATTTTCTTGCTTGATCGAATGATTCTTACGACATGTCAACCTGTGCAGGGTTATTTTATACCTGGAGACTAGGGGACTGCGTTTGTTGTACGTTTATATTTATATTTTGGTATATGCTTCTTTCTTCTATTTTTTGCGAAACGTCCAGTGGAATACAAATAACTTTTAAACAGATATATATGGTCCATAGATGGGACCTTATCATGTGCTACCACATCAGGGTCGAGTACAATGCAGAAGAACTTCACACTCCCAATCTAAAGAACTTAAGCTTTGCCATTAAATACAGTTAAGTGTCGTACTCAGGAGTAGAGTCTTTCCCATCTACAGGAAGATACACTCAACGTATTCTAAGTATGCAAGAATCTGAAAAAAGTATTTTGAAGACGATTTCGATATTATTTAAATAACTGTATTTTCTCAAAACACACAATTGTACAAGTATAGCACATTCCATAATCATAAGAGCTTCAGATCGGTGCAATTTTTTCTTGTTTACTGAAGTAAAACATTCCTCAAAAGTAAGAGGAGAAAATTAATAAGAATACAACCATGCCCCCCTATACTGTAACAAAAGAGCAATTTCAAAGGAGCTTCGTCCAAAAAATCGTTGAAATAAGTGTGTTGAATGTCATGGGGACTATTTTTATTTACTAAATCTCAGTATATTTTTTTTTGTAGATGAGAAATATTGTGGATCAAAAAACTCTGAATGATCGCTTTGCGGGATGTGATATTTCGGAATTTGAGTAAGTAATATACTGTTCAATTAAAACTATAATTACATGGAAAATCCTAGCTGCGAGGGAGCTTCTATCGAACAAGAAAATTCCTACTCTTCGTCAAAAAAGTGTAGGTTTATTTCTATTGCTTTGTTCTGGAGCTGTCTGTAAATCTGTAAGCTATTGGTAAAAACGAAATGGGTGCAACATACCAACGGATAAATAATGAAAATGGAGGGGGATAGCCAATAAAGAATGTGCCCGGCGAGCTAAATGTGATAAAATGCGCAATATTTCATACCATAGAGTGAAGATAATCTTGCCCTAATCATTAATGATCCATCTGTCAAGTGGTCACCAGAGTTATGTTATATTTCGAATGTTTCAGCCGATGAGTCCTTTGGCCTTCTTTGCGTGTTTCTTGTCAAACTCGGCAGCCAACATGTAACTTCGAACCAAAATCTTTTTTTAATCAACAGAGGTAAATTGTTCTAATTCTGTAATCCATAAACGGGTACAAATGTTTAGCTATAGTAAGTATTCTTTGTTATTTTTACCTTGTGGTCAGGATTAAACCTGCAACCTCAAAATAGTTTCACGGCAGGACGCGTGACGTAACAAATAAAGGTGCAGGTTTAATGAAATTCTAAGTGAAATGACGCATTGGCCGAAACGTTGTGAATAACAATAAAAATGAAGACTATAATCTGAATTCTCGAACTGACCAAAATTATCAAGCTTTATCAAAAAGAATTTGCCAAATAACATCCATTTTTTTAGAGTACATGCAAATATGAGACGTGACATAGTTTCTGTGAGTTAAATATTCTTACATTTTCTAAAGGAAGCTAATTTCATTTCTTTCTTTAAACATTTCTCAGAAAGGAAAAAATCTTCATTCAAAGGTAATGTGATTTTACGCATTGAATAGGATCATTTCTTTCTGAAAAAAGAAATTGTTTGAGTTGTAGAATTGTAAGAATAGACGAAGCATTTAAGACGAATTAAGATTTTTGCATGACTAATCATTCTTTTTTTTTCCATTTTGCCCGGACCTTTTCGTTAGTGAGTTTGAATGGTCTCCGCTTGACAAAATAGTATTTCATATTGGTCAATTTTCTTTTCGTTAATTATATCAGCAAAGATACATCTTCCGTGAGGGTCATCCTCATCTTCCATGGAACTGACGATGCTGCCGATTTACCACAAATGGTTGAAGATAATATCAGACAATACGCTCCAAAGACCAATGCTACCAAAGATGAAAATACCAGACAAATAGGACATACCATAATTTGGCTCAACAGTTCGTTGGTCAGTCTTCATGCAGCCAATGTATCAGACTGGACGACACCAATGCCGACCACCACGACACAGATGACCACACCAGACTGGTCCATACTCGGAGGTAGGTTGTGCATGCGTGCGTGCGAGTTTACCAATATTCTGAACCAAATGGATTTGATAAGATTTTTTAAGATCATATGGATCTGCTATAGTTGAACACCTTATAAATAACCGTGAATGTGCCTCAACGTACAGTGCGTATCTGTTTACTGTTTTAACCAGGTCTCACTCAGACGTCCACCTTAAAGTGTTTGAAACTATATACATATTGACTCATAAACCGTCTCTCTGTAAGGAGAAGGAATGTTTATTGGGTCTTAATGTGATTACAATTTAACATTTCTCCCCACTGTCATATTCTTTTTTCTTTTTCTTTTTCCCCTACATTACAGAGTCTCTTTCCCCAGTTTTTCTTAACCGTTGTCCTAGTTTAGCTGTGATCAGTTTGGATCGAAACCAGTTAGTTTCTCAATATTATCTTTTAACATAAACAAATTTGGTCTGTTTTAAAGCTTGATAAAATTTTCTACCCCGAATAATATATATATATATATATATATATATAGCTTTAACGACAAAGCGTCCAGATATTGTCATTTGGTCCGTTAAACGAAAAAAGTTTTCGTTACTGAGTTAACGGTCACTTTTGAAGAAAATTTCGACTGGGCACATCAGTGGAAGTTGGAAAATATGAAGATCTGCGAGAACATTGTGTCAGATGTGGCTTGATAACTAATGTATTTCCTCGAGGTCGGATGCAGGGGTTTATTGCCAACTCAAACTAAGTTTTCTTAACTAATCTTGGATATCCTCCAACAGACAAAATGAAATACATGGAAAAGATCCAAGATAAGGCTGTAACTGCATCAACGTGGATCTGGCAATCCCACAGAGCGACAACAACCTGGCAAAGACTGCTGGTGTCGTGAGATACCTCTTGGGCGCTCTGGGTTATTGATAATGAGGCTTCGGCCCCGAGACTATGACTGAAAACAGTCATCATCTGATGAAGGGTTTGTTAGTAGCAATGCTATTGTATAAACATCAGGTATTGTATGATACCTACTATGTATATATATATATATATAGAGAGAGAGAGAGAGAGAGAAAGAAAGAGAGAGAGATAGAGAGAGAAAGAAAGAGAGAGAGAGAGAAAAAAAAATGGTATATTTGATAAATCCGACAACATGTGAAAAAATTTAGTGGTAAGTGAATAAACCGAAACACTGACAACAGATGAAAAAAGTGGACATTATTCCACTGCTCTATTGTCTTTGTGCGCCTTGACCTACAAGAGCCTTTTGACATTGTTTTGCTTCCTCAGCAGTGTTTACTTTATAGCAATCCTGCAATATAGACAAGCTTCACAGAGTCTTCTTCCCACAGTGGATGTTGACACATTATTTCACGGCATTTGTTCACTAGTGCAGTGATGTTTGGAATTGGCAGCCTTCCCTTACGCAAGCTGGTGACTTTGATTAATTTGTCCTTTGCTCTTAATATTGCTTTTGGTCTACTTGCCCATCTTTTGTACTTGTTTTGAGCCATTTTCTGTTGTCTCTCAACATTATAATCCACCATATTCACTGATTTTTTTATCGTTAGTACTAGAGTAGAGAAACACATTCAAATAATTTTTCAAAAGGTATCATGCTATATTAAGGTTATTAAGGTGTGTGTGTGTGTGTGTGTGTGTGGGTGTGGGTGTGGGTGTGTGTGTGTGTGTGTGTGTTACTGAATAATTTACTTCATATCAACATATTCTAGATATTTCATAACATATCTATCCGACTTTGTCAATGGCTGCTTTTTTTTCTATGTCTATTTATTTAATCAATCTTTATATATATATATATATATATATATATATATATATATATATATATATAATTTTTAGAACTAATAAAAAATGTTGATGGTGTGAAAAAAGACAGATGATACAATTTGCAAATAAAATGTTTTTTGCACAAACTGATAACCAGTAAAAAAAATTCAATGTAGATATGACTAAAATCATACGCATCACTTGAAAATAATCAAGCAATAATGAAAGTCAAGTTAAGAGATTAAAAAAACACCGACAGAATTACTTAGTCTAAACGAAAGAGTGCACCATGCATTACATAGAGCGATATATATATATATATATATATATATATATATATATACTGCCTTAGATATATTATCAAAATTTTGTATGTTGATCACGCTTTTAAATGTTAAAATGTAAGTCTATATTTCAATTAAATATCATCTCTAAAAAAAGAAACATCTGTTTTGTGTGATAACTGTAACACGTTAGACCTTTAACCTCTAGCTCTGCGAATATTTTTTATCTGAAATTGAAAATATAACAACATATTAAGGATAAAAGACACTCAAATTTTACTGCAAAGTAGAGGCATTTTTCTTTTACAGTATCAGATCATTACATTAAAAAAGAGGTTGTAAAATTGTTGCTATTTAAAACTTTTTGATATTTGCATTTGATGTGATCTTCCTGATTCCGAATTATTGAACAGCTTACTGAAAAATCACATTCAGTTTGAAATATTGGTCTTCTGGGGTCAAATGATTTATCGACCTCAAATGTAAGTAATGCTCCGTGACAAGCAGAGAAGATGGTTTAATTGATAAAATAACTTAGAGATAACTTAAAATAACTTAAAGAATTTAAGTTCAACTGATCAGATATAGCAGTGAAGGAGAAGAGAGAGAGAAAGTCTCGGTTCATTGTTGCGTCCTTCTTCATCGAAAAAATCACCACCTTTAAAATTATGAAAAAACTTTACAAATATAAAGTTCAAGAAACAGAAATTGATAGAAGATAGGGAATTAAAACCAGACTACAACAATAGTAGAGGTAATAGGTGCTGTCGATCTTGTTAAGAAAGCGATGGAAAAGTTACAAGGTGTCCAGGAGATTGTCCTTCTCAGCACTGTTCACATATCAAGGAGGGCTCTATTCATTAAATAAAATCATCGTACAACCATGGTTGGCCCAACCAAGTTCAAGGAATGAACTCACCTCCATATCTATACAAAGCAGAACTTTAAGGTAAAATCTGAGTAGTAGTGTTAGTAGTAGTAATTTTCTTACTTTTTTCTTTTCCAGATGGACTGGCAACAAATTTTACTTTCAATCTTTGGAACTTTACATTTGATCCGGAACTCTTCGACAGAAAAAGTCCGGCGTTCATCAGGAAAACTTTTGATTTCTGTGAGAACGTAAGTTGATTTGTCGTTGAGATGTAATGAATAATTTCTCTCTGAAACCAGTTTCCAAATTGAAGTTTTAAAAAGAAATTTTGCATCATCTGATATTTTAATTCATGCCTTCTATCACCGTTTTTTTATAGGCTTTCAAATTAGAAGAATTATGTCTTTTTAGGTGACTATTTAACTTTCACTTTTGTATACAGTCATTTCAGTAAATATATATAAACTAACAAATGTGGTATAATTCCTGTTACAAATGACTATTTTCTTGCTTGATCGAATGATTCTTACGACATGTCAACGTGTCTAGGGTTATTTTATACCTGGAGACTAGGGGACTGCGTTTGTTGTACGTTTATATTTATATTTTTTGGTATACGTTTCTTTCTTTAATTTTTTGTGCACAGTTCTATGGAATAAAAATAACTTTCAAACAGATTTATTTTGTCAATTGATGGGACCTTATCATGTACTACCACATCGGGGTCGAGTACAATGCAGAGGTACTTCACACTCCCAATCTAAAGAACTTAAGCTTTGCCATTAAATACAGTTAAGTGTCGTACTCAGAAGTCGGGTCTTTTCCCTCTACAGGAAGATACACTCAACGTATTCTAAGAATGCAAGAAACTGAAAAAAGTATTTTGAAGACGATTTCGATATTATTTAAATAACAGTATTTTGTGCTTCGTCCCCCCAAAAAAAAACTTGTGGTAATAAGTGTGTTGAATGTCATGGGGACTATTTTTATTTACTAAATCTCAGTATTTTTTTTTGTAGATGAGAAATATTATGGATCAAAATACTCTAAATGATCGCTTTGCGGGATGTGATATTTCGGAATTTGAGTAAGTAATATACTGTTCAATTAACACTATACTTACATGGAGCTTCCTAGCTTGGAGAGAACTTCTGTCAAACAAGGCAATTCCTACTGTTCGTCAAAAAAGTGTAGGTTTATTTCTATTGCATGATTCTGGAGCTGTCTGTAAATCTGTAAGCTATTGGTAAAAACGAAATGGGTGCAACATACAAACGGATAAATAATGAAAATGGAGGGGGATAGCCAATAAAGAATGTGCCCGGCGAGCTAAATGTGATAGAATACGCTGTATTTCATACCATAGAGTGAAGATAATCTTGCCCTAATCATCAATGATCCATCTGTCAAGTGGTCACCAGAGTTATGTTATATTTCGAATGTTTCAGCCGATGAGTCCTTTGGCCTTCTTTGCGTGTTTCTTGTCAAACTCGGCAGCCAACATGTAACTTCGAACCAAAATCTTTTTTTAATCAACAGAGGTAAATTGTTCTAATTCTGTAATCCATAAACGGGTACAAATGTTTAGCTATAGTAAGTATTCTTTGTTATTTTTACCTTGTGGTCAGGACTGAACCTGCAACCTCAAAATAGTTTCACGGCAGGACGCGTGACATAACAAATAAACGTGCAGGTTTAATGAAATTCTAAGTGGAATGATGCATTGGCCGAAACGTTGTGAATAACAATAAAAATGAAGACGATAATCTGAATTCTCGAGCTGACCAAAATTATCAAGCTTTATCAAAAAGAATTTGCCAAATAACATCCATTTTTTTAGAGTACATGCAAATATGAGACGTGACATAGTTTCTGTGAGTTAAATATTCTTACATTTTCTAAAGGAAGCTAATTTCATTTCTTTCTTTAAACATTTCTCAGAAAGGAAAAAATCTTCATTCAAAGGTAATGTGATTTTACGCATTGAATAGGATCATTTCTTTCTGAAAAAAGAAATTGTTTGAGTTGTAGAATTGTAAGAATAGACGAAGCATTTAAGACGAATTAAGATTTTTGCATGAATAATCATTCTTTTTTTTTCCATTTTGCCCGGACCTTTTCGTTAGTGAGTTTGAATGGTCTCCGCTTGACAAAATAGTATTTCATATTGGTCAATTTTCTTTTCGTTAATTATATCAGCAAAGATACATCTTCCGTGAGGGTCATCCTTATCTTCCATGGAACTGACGATGCTGCCGATTTGCCAAAAATGGTTGAAGATAATATCAGACAATACGCTCCAAAGACCAATGCTACCAAAGATGAAAATACCAGACAAATAGGACATACCATAATTTGGCTCAACAGTTCGTTGGTCAGTCTTCATGCAGCCAATGTATCAGACTGGACGACACCAATGCCGACCACCACGACACAGATGACCACACCAGACTGGTCCATACTCGGAGGTAAGTTGTGCGTGCGTGCGTGCGTGCGTGCGAGTTTACCCATATTCTGAACCAAATGGATTTGATAAGATTTTTTAAGATCATATGGATCTGCTATAGTTGAACACATTATAAATAACCGTGAATGTGCCTCAACGTACAGTGCGTATCTATTTACTGTTTTAAGCAGGTCTCACTCAGACGTCCACCTTAAAGTGTTTGAAACTATATACATATTGACTCATAAACCGTCCCTCTGTAAGGAGAAGGAATGTTTATTGGGTCTTAATGTAATTACAATTTAACATTTCTCCCCACTGTCATATTCTTTTTTCTTTTTCTTTTTCTTTTTCCCCTACATTACAGAGTCTCTTTCCCCAATTTTTCTTAACCGTTGTCCTAGTTTAGCTGTGATCAGTTTGGATCGAAACCAGTTAGTTTCTCAATATTATCTTTTAACATAAACAAATTAGGTCTGTTTTTAAGCTTGATAAAATTTTGTACCCCGAATAATATATATATATATATATATATATATATATATAGCGTTAGCGATAAAGCGTCCAGATATTGTCATTTGGTCTGTTAAACGAAAAAGGTTTTCGTTACTGAATTAACGGTCCCTTTTGAAGAAAATTTCGACTGGGCACATCAGCGGAAGTTGGAAAAATATGAAGATCTGCGAGAACATTGTGTCATATGTGGCTTGATAACTGATGTATTTCCTCGAGGTCGGACGCAGGGGTTTATTGCCAACTCAAACTCCGTTTTCTTAAACAATCTTGGACTTCCTCCAACAGACAAAACGAAATACATGGAAAAGATCCAAGATAAGGCTGTAACAGCATCAATGTGGATCTGGCAATCCCACAGAGCGACAACAATCTGACAAAGTCTGCTGGTGTCGTGAGATACCTCTGGGGGGCTCTGGTTTAGTGGTAATGATGCTTCGGCCCCGAGACTATGACTGAACTCAGAGTCATCATCTGATGAAGGCTTTGTTAGAAGCAATGCTATTGTATAAACATCAGTTATTGTATGATACCTACTATGTATATATAGAGAGAGGGAAAGAGAGAGAGAGAGACAGAGAGAGAGAGAGAGAGAGAAAGAGACAGAGAGAAAGAGACAGAGAGAAAAATGGTATATTTGATAAATCCGACAACATATCAAGAAATTAGTGGTAAGTGAATAAATCGAAACACTGACAACAGATTAAAAAAAGTGGACATTATTCCACTTCTCTATTGTCTTTGTGTGCCTTGACCTACAAGAGCCTTTTGACATTGTTTTGCTTCCTCAGCAGTGTTTACTTGATAGCAATCCTGCCATACAGACAAGCTTCACAGAGTCTTTTTCCCACAGTGGATGTTGACACATTATTTCACGGCATTTGTTCACTAGTGCAGTGATGTTTGGAATTGGCAGCCTTCCCTTACGCAAGCTGGTGACTTTGATTAATTTGTCCTTTGCTCTTAATATTGCTTTTGGTCTACTTACCCTACTTTTGGCCTTGTTTTGAGCCATTTTCTGTTGTCTCTCAACATTATAATCCACCATATTCACTGATTTTTATTTTATTTTTAGTACTAAAGTAGAGAAACACATTCAAATAATTTTTCAAAAGGTATCATGTTATATTAAGGTTATTAAGGTGTGTGTGTGTGTGTGTGTGTGTGTGTGTGTGTGTGTGTGTGTGTTACTGAATAATTTACTTCATATCAACATATTCTAGATATTTCATAACATATCTATCCGACTTTGTCAATGGCTGTTTTTTTTCTATGTCTTTTTGTTTAATCAATCTATATATATATATGTATATATATATATATAATTTTTAGAACTAATAAAAAATGTTGATGGTGTGAAAAAAGACAGATGATACAATTTGCAAATAAAATGTTTTTTGCACAAACTGATAACCAGTAAAAAAAAATTCAATATAGATATGACTAAAATCACTTGAAAATAATCAAGCAATAATGAAAGTCAAGTTAAGAGTTAAAAAAAACACCGACAGAATTACTTAATCTAAACGAAAGAGTGCACCATGCATTACATAGAGCGATATATATATATATATATATATATATATATATATATATATATATATATATATATATATATATGTATGTATATATATATATATATATATATTTATATATGTATACTGCCTTAGTTATATTATCAAAATTTTGTATGTTGATCACAATTTTGAAGGTTTCAATTAAATATCATCTCTAAAAAAAGAAACATATGTTTTGTGTGATAACTGTAACACGTTAGACCTTTAACCTCTATCTCTGCCAATATTTTTTTATCTGAAATCGAAATAAAACAACACATTAAGGATAAAAAACACTCAAATTTTACAGCAAAGTAGAGGCATTTTTCTTTTACACTATCTGATAATTCCATTAAAGAAATGGCTGTAAAATTGTTGCTATTTAAAACTTTTTGATATTTGCATTTGATGTGATCTTCCTGATACCGAATTATTGAACGGCTTACTGAAAAATCACATTCAGTTTGAAATATTGGTCTTCTGGGGTCAAATGATTTATCGACCTCAAATATAAGTAATGCTCTTTGACAAGCAGAGAAGATGGTTTAATTGATAAAATAACTTAGAGAAACTGATAAAAATATCAAGTTCAACTGATCAGATAGAGCAGTGAAGGAGAAGAAAGAGAGAAAGTCTCAGTTCATTGTTGCGTCCTTCTTCATCGAAAGAATCACCTCCTTTAAAAATTATGAAAAAAACTTTCCAAATATAAAGTTCAAGAAACAGAAATTGATAGAAGATAGGGAATTAAGACCAGACTACAAGAATAGTAGAGGTAATAGGTGCTGTCGATCTTGTTAAGAAAGCGATGGAAAAGTTACAAGGCGTCCAGGAGATTGTCCTTCTCAGCACTGTTCACATATTAAGGAGGGCTCTATTCATTAAATAAAATCATCGTACAACCATGGTTGGCCCAACCAAGTTCAAGGAATGAACTCACCTCCATATCTGTACAAAGCAGAACTTTAAGATAAAATCTGAGTAGTAGTGATAGTAGTTGTAATTTTCTTACTTTTTTCTTTTCCAGATGGACTGGCAACAAATTTTACTTTCAATCTTTGGAACTTTACATTTGATCCGGAACTCTTCGACAGAAAAAGTCCGGCGTTCATCAGGAAAACTTTTGATTTCTGTGAGAACGTAAGTTGATTTGTAATTGAGATGTGATAAATAATTTCACTCTGAAACCAGTTTCCAAATTGAAGTTTTAAAAAGAAATTTTGCATCATCTGATATTTTAATTCATGCCTTCTATCACCGTTTTTTTATAGGCTTTCAAATTAGAAGAATTATGTCTTTTTAGGTGACTATTTAACTTTCACTTTTGTATACAGTCATTTCAGTAAATATATATAAACTAACAAATGTGGTATAATTCCTGTTACAAATGACTATTTTCTTGCTTGATCGAATGATTCTTACGACATGTCAACCTGTCTAGGGTTATTTTATACCTGGAGACTAGGGGACTGCGTTTGTTGTACGTTTATATTTATATTTTTTGGTATACGTTTCTTTCTTTAATTTTTTGTGCACAGTTCTATGGAATAAAAATAACTTTCAAACAGATTTATTTTGTCAATTGATGGGACCTTATCATGTACTACCACATCGGGGTCGAGTACAATGCAAAAGTACTTCACACTCCCAATCTAAAGAACTTAAGCTTTGCCATTAAATACAGTTAAGTGTCGTACTCAGAAGTAGAGTCTTTCCCATCTACAGGAAGATACACTCAACGTATTCTAAGTATGCAAGAAACTGAAAAAAGTATTTTGAAGACGATTTCGATATTATTTAAATAACAGTATTTTGTGCTTCGTCCCCCCCCAAAAAAACTTGTGGTAATAAGTGTGTTGAATGTCATGGGGACTATTTTTATTTACTAAATCTCAGTATTTTTTTTTTGTAGATGAGAAATATTATGGATCAAAATACTCTGAATGATCGGTTTGCCGGATGTGATATTTCAGAATTTGAGTAAGTAATATACTGTTCAATTAACACTGTACTTAGGTGGAGCATCCTAGCTTGGAGGGAACTTCTGTTGAACAAGGCAATACCTACTCTTCGTCAAAAAAATGTAGGTTTATTTCTATTGCATGATTCTGGAGCTGTCTGTAAATCTGTAAGCTATTGGTAAAAACTAAATGGGTGCAACATACCAACGGATAAATAATGAAAATGGAGGGGGATAGCCAATAAAGAATGTGCCCGGCGAGCTAAATGTGATAGAATACGCTGTATTTCATACCATAGAGTGAAGATAATCTTGCCCTAATCATCAATGATCCATCTGTCAAGTGGTCACCAGAGTTATGTTATATTTCGAATGTTTCAGCCGATGAGTCCTTTGGCCTTCTTTGCGTGTTTCTTGTCAAACTCGGCAGCCAACATGGAACTTCGAACCAAAATCTTTTTTTAATCAACAGAGGTAAATTGTTCTAATTCTGTAATCCATAAACGGGTACAAATGTTTAGCTATAGTAAGTATTCTTTGTTATTTTTACCTTGTGGTCAGGATTAAACCTGCAACCTCAAAATAGTTTCACGGCAGGACGCGTGACATAACAAATAAAGGTGCAGGTTTAATGAAATTCTAAGTGGAATGATGCATTGGCCGAAACGTTGTGAATAACAATAAAAATGAAGACGATAATCTGAATTCTCGAACTGACCAAAATTATCAAGCTTTATCAAAAAGAATTTGCCAAATAACATCCATTTTTTTAGAGTACATGCAAATATGAGACGTGACATAATTTCTGTGAGTTAAATATTCTTACATTTTCTAAAGGAAGCTAATTTCATTTCTTTCTTTAAACATTTCTCAGAAAGGAAAAAATCTTCATTCAAAGGTAATGTGATTTTACGCATTGAATAGGATCATTTCTTTCTGAAAAAAGAAATTGTTTGAGTTGTAGAATTGTAAGAATAGACGAAGCATTTAAGACGAATTAAGACTTTTGCATGACTAATCATTCTTTTTTTTTCCATTTTGCCCGGACCTTTTCGTTAGTGAGTTTGAATGGTCTCCGCTTGACGAAATAGTATTTCATATTGGTCAATTTTCTTTTCGTTAATTATATCAGCAAAGATACATCTTCCGTAAGGGTCATCCTCATCTTCCATGGAACTGACGATGCTGCCGATTTGCCACAAATGGTTGAAGATAATATCAGACAATACGCTCCAAAGACCAATGCTACCAAAGATGAAAATACCAGACAAATAGGACATACCATAATTTGGCTCAACAGTTCGTTGGTCAGTCTTCATGCAGCCAATGTATCAGACTGGACGACACCAATGCCGACCACCACGACACAGATGACCACACCAGACTGGTCCATACTCGGAGGTAAGTTGTGCGTGCGTGCGTGCGTGCGTGCGAGTTTACCAATATTCTGAACCAAATGGATTTGATAAGATTTTTTAAGATCATATGGATCTGCTATAGTTGAACACCTTATAAATAACCGTGAATGTGCCTCAACGTACAGTGCGTATCTGTTTACTGTTTTAAGCAAGTCTCACTCAGACGTCCACCTTAAAGTGTTTGAAACTGTATACATATTGACTCATAAACCGTCTCTCTGTAAGGAGAAGGAATGTTTATTGGGTCTTAATGTAATTACAATTTAACATTTCTCCCCACTGTCATATTCTTTTTCTTTTTCTTTTTCTTTTTCCCCTACATTACAGAGTCTCTTTCCCCAATTTTTCTTAACCGTTGTCCTAGTTTAGCTGTGATCAGTTTGGATCGAAACCAGTTAGTTTCTCAATATTATCTTTTAACATAAACAAATTAGGTCTGTTTTTAAGTTTGATAAAATTTTGTACCCCGAATAATATATATATATATATATATATATATATATATATATATATATATATATATATATATATAGCGTTAGCGATAAAGCGTCCAGATATTGTCATTTGGTCTGTTAAACGAAAAAGGTTTTCGTTACTGAGTTAACGGTCCCTTTTGAAGAAAATTTCGACTGGGCACATCAGCGGAAGTTGGAAAAATATGAAGATCTGCGAGAACGTTGTGTCATATGTGGCTTGATAACTAATGTATTTCCTCGAGGTCGGATGCAGGGGTTTATTGCCAACTCAAACTCCGTTTTCTTAAACAATCTTGGACTTCCTCCAACAGACAAAACGAAATACATGGAAAAGATCCAAGATAAGGCTGTAACTGCATCAACGTGGATCTGGCAATCCCACAGAGCGACAACAATCTGACAAAGTCTGCTGGTGTCGTGAGATACCTCTGGGGGGCTCTGGTTTAGTGGTAATGATGCTTCGGCCCCGAGACTATGACTGAACTCAGAGTCATCATCTGATGAAGGCTTTGTTAGAAGCAATGCTATTGTATAAACATCAGTTATTGTATGATACCTACTATGTATATATAGAGAGAGGGAAAGAGAGAGAGAGAGACAGAGAGAGAGAGAGAGAGAGAAAGAGACAGAGAGAAAGAGACAGAGAGAAAAATGGTATATTTGATAAATCCGACAACATATCAAGAAATTAGTGGTAAGTGAATAAATCGAAACACTGACAACAGATTAAAAAAAGTGGACATTATTCCACTTCTCTATTGTCTTTGTGTGCCTTGACCTACAAGAGCCTTTTGACATTGTTTTGCTTCCTCAGCAGTGTTTACTTGATAGCAATCCTGCCATACAGACAAGCTTCACAGAGTCTTTTTCCCACAGTGGATGTTGACACATTATTTCACAACATTTGTTCACTAGTGCAGTGATGTTTGGAATTGGCAGCCTTCCCTTACGCAAGCTGGTGACTTTGATTAATTTGTCCTTTGCTCTTAATATTGCTTTTGGTTTACTTGCCCAACTTTTGGCCTTGTTTTGAGCCATTTTCTGTTGTCTCTCAACATTATAATCCACCATATTCACTGATTTTTATTTTATTTTTAGTACTAAAATAGAGAAACACATTCAAATAATTTTTCAAAAGGTATCATGTTATATTAAGGTTATTAAGGTGTGTGTGTGTGTGTGTGTGTGTGTGTGTGTGTGTGTGTGTGTGTGTGTTACTGAATAATTTACTTCATATCGACATATTCTAGATATTTCATAACATATCTATCCGACTTTGTCAATGGCTGCTTTTTTTTCTATGTCTTTTTGTTTAATCAATCTATATATATATATGTATATATATATATATAATTTTTAGAACTAATAAAAAATGTTGATGGTGTGAAAAAAGACAGATGATACAATTTGCAAATAAAATGTTTTTTGCACAAACAGATAACCAGTAAAAAAAATTCAATATAGATATGACTAAAATCATACGCATCACTTGAAAATAATCAAGCAATAATGAAAGTCAAGTTAAGAGTTAAAAAAACACCGACAGAATTACTTAATCTAAACGAAAGAGTGCACCATGCATTACGTAGAGCGATATATATATATATATATATATATATATATATATATATATATATATATATATATATATATATGTATATGTATATATATATATATATATATATATTTATATATGTATACTGCCTTAGATATATTATCAAAATTTTGTATGTTGATCACAATTTTAAAGGTTTCAATTAAATATCATCTCTAAAAAAAGAAACATCTGTTTTGTGTGATAACTGTAACACGTTAGACCTTTAACCTCTATCTCTGCCAATATTTTTTATCTGAAATCGAAAATAAAACAACACATTAAGGATAAAAAAAAACACGCAAATTTTACTGCAAAGTAGAGGCATTTTTCTTTTACACTATCTGATAATTCCATTAAAGAAATGGCTGTAAAATTGTTGCTATTTAAAACTTTTTGATATTTGCATTTGATGTGATCTTCCTGATACCGAATTATTGAACGGCTTACTGAAAAATCACATTCAGTTTGAAATATTGGTCTTCTGGGGTCAAATGATTTATCGACCTCAAATATATGTAATGCTCTTTGACAAGCAGAGAAGATGGTTTAATTGATAAAATAACTAAGAGAAACTGATAAAAATATCAAGTTCAACTGATCAGATAGAGCAGTGAAGGAGAAGAAAGAGAGAAAGTCTCAGTTCATTGTTGCGTCCTTCTTCATCGAAAGAATCACCTCCTTTAAAATTATGAAAAAAACTTTCCAAATATAAAGTTCAAGAAACAGAAATTGATAGAAGATAGGGAATTAAGACCAGACTACAAGAATAGTAGAGGTAATAGGTGCTGTCGATCTTGTTAAGAAAGCGATGGAAAAGTTACAAGGCGTCCAGGAGATTGTCCTTCTCAGCACTGTTCACATATTAAGGAGGGCTCTATTCATTAAATAAAATCATCGTACAACCATGGTTGGCCCAACCAAGTTCAAGGAATGAACTCACCTCCATATCTGTACAAAGCAGAACTTTAAGGTAAAATCTGAGTAGTAGTGTTAGTAGTAGTAATTTTCTTACTTTTTTCTTTTCCAGATGGACTGGCAACAAATTTTACTTTCAATCTTTGGAATTTTACATTTGATCCGGAACTCTTCGACAGAAAAAGTCCGGCGTTCATCAGGAAAACTTTTGATTTCTGTGAGAACGTAAGTTGATTTGTAATTGAGATGTGATAAATAATTTCACTCTGAAACCAGTTTCCAAATTGAAGTTTTAAAAAGAAATTTTGCATCATCTGATATTTTAATTCATGCCTTCTATCACCGTTTTTTTATAGGCTTTCAAATTAGAAGAATTATGTCTTTTTAGGTGACTATTTAACTTTCACTTTTGTATACAGTCATTTCAGTAAATATATATAAACTAACAAATGTGGTATAATTCCTGTTACAAATGACTATTTTCTTGCTTGATCGAATGATTCTTACGACATGTCAACCTGTCTAGGGTTATTTTATACCTGGAGACTAGGGGACTGCGTTTGTTGTACGTTTATATTTATATTTTTTGGTATACGTTTCTTTCTTTAATTTTTTGTGCACAGTTCTATGGAATAAAAATAACTTTCAAACAGATTTATTTTGTCAATTGATGGGACCTTATCATGTACTACCACATCGGGGTCGAGTACAATGCAAAAGTACTTCACACTCCCAATCTAAAGAACTTAAGCTTTGCCATTAAATACAGTTAAGTGTCGTACTCAGGAGTAGAGTCTTTCCCATCTACAGGAAGATACACTCAACGTATTCTAAGTATGCAAGAAACTGAAAAAAGTATTTTGAAGACGATTTCGATATTATTTAAATAACAGTATTTTGTGCTTCGTCCCCCCCCAAAAAAAAACTTGTGGTAATAAGTGTGTTGAATGTCATGGGGACTATTTTTATTTACTTAATCTCAGTATTTTTTTTGTAGATGAGAAATATTATGGATCAAAATACTCTGAATGATCGCTTTGCGGGATGTGATATTTCGGAATTTGAGTAAGTAATATACAGTTCAATTAACACTATACTTACATGGAGCATCCTAGCTTGGAGAGAACTTCTGTCAAACAAGGCAATTCCTACTGTTCGTCAAAAAAGTGTAGGTTTATTTCTATTGCATGATTCTGGAGCTGTCTGTAAATCTGTAAGCTATTGGTAAAAACGAAATGGGTGCAACATACAAACGGATAAATAATGAAAATGGAGGGGGATAGCCAATAAAGAATGTGCCCGGCGAGCTAAATGTGATAGAATACGCTGTATTTCATACCATAGAGTGAAGATAATCTTGCCCTAATCATCAATGATCCATCTGTCAAGTGGTCACCAGAGTTATGTTATATTTCGAATGTTTCAGCCGATGAGTCCTTTGGCCTTCTTTGCGTGTTTCTTGTCAAACTCGGCAGCCAACATGTAACTTCGAACCAAAATCTTTTTTTAATCAACAGAGGTAAATTGTTCTAATTCTGTAATCCATAAACGGGTACAAATGTTTAGCTATAGTAAGTATTCTTTGTTATTTTTACCTTGTGGTCAGGACTGAACCTGCAACCTCAAAATAGTTTCACGGCAGGACGCGTGACATAACAAATAAACGTGCAGGTTTAATGAAATTCTAAGTGGAATGATGCATTGGCCGAAACGTTGTGAATAACAATAAAAATGAAGACTATAATCTGAATTCTCGAACTGACCAAAATTATCAAGCTTTATCAAAAAGAATTTGCCAAATAACATCCATTTTTTTAGAGTACATGCAAATATGAGACGTGACATAGTTTCTGTGAGTTAAATATTCTTACATTTTCTAAAGGAAGCTAATTCCATTTCTTTCTTTAAACATTTCTCAGAAAGGAAAAAATCTTCATTCAAAGGTAATGTTATTTTACGCATTGAATAGGATCATTTCTTTCTGAAAAAAGAAATTGTTTGAGTTGTAGAATTGTAAGAATAGACGAAGCATTTAAGACGAATTAAGATTTTTGCATGAATAATCATTCTTTTTTTTTCCATTTTGCCCGGACCTTTTCGTTAGTGAGTTTGAATGGTCTCCGCTTGACAAAATAGTATTTCATATTGGTCAATTTTCTTTTCGTTAATTATATCAGCAAAGATACATCTTCCGTGAGGGTCATCCTTATCTTCCATGGAACTGACGATGCTGCCAATTTGCCAAAAATGGTTGAAGATAATATCAGACAATACGCTCCAAAGACCAATGCTACCAAAGATGAAAATACCAGACAAATAGGACATACCATAATTTGGCTCAACAGTTCGTTGGTCAGTCTTCATGCAGCCAATGTATCAGACTGGACGACACCAATGCCGACCACAACGACACACATGACCACACCAGACTGGTCCATACTCGGAGGTAGGTTGTGCGTGCGTGCGTGCGAGTTTACCCATATTCTGAACCAAATGGATTTGATAAGATTTTTTAAGATCATATGGATCTGCTATAGTTGAACACATTATAAATAACCGTGAATGTGCCTCAACGTACAGTGCGTATCTATTTACTGTTTTAAGCAGGTCTCACTCAGACGTCCACCTTAAAGTGTTTGAAACTATATACATATTGACTCATAAACCGTCCCTCTGTAAGGAGAAGGAATGTTTATTGGGTCTTAATGTAATTACAATTTAACATTTCTCCCCACTGTCATATTCTTTTTTCTTTTTCTTTTTCTTTTTCCCCTACATTACAGAGTCTCTTTCCCCAATTTTTCTTAACCGTTGTCCTAGTTTAGCTGTGATCAGTTTGGATCGAAACCAGTTAGTTTCTCAATATTATCTTTTAACATAAACAAATTAGGTCTGTTTTTAAGCTTGATAAAATTTTGTACCCCGAATAATATATATATATATATATATATATATATATATATATATATATATATATAGCGTTAGCGACAAAGCGTCCAGATATTGTCATTTGGTCTGTTAAACGAAAAAGGTTTTCGTTACTGAGTTAACGGTCCCTTTTGAAGAAAATTTCGACTGGGCACATCAGCGGAAGTTGGAAAAATATGAAGATCTGCGAGAACATTGTGTCATATGTGGCTTGATAACTGATGTATTTCCTCGAGGTCGGACGCAGGGGTTTATTGCCAACTCAAACTCCGTTTTCTTAAACAATCTTGGACTTCCTCCAACAGACAAAACGAAATACATGGAAAAGATCCAAGATAAGGCTGTAACAGCATCAACGTGGATCTGGCAATCCCACAGAGCGACAACAATCTGACAAAGTCTGCTGGTGTCGTGAGATACCTCTGGGGGGCTCTGGTTTAGTGGTAATGATGCTTCGGCCCCGAGACTATGACTGAACTCAGAGTCATCATCTGATGAAGGCTTTGTTAGAAGCAATGCTATTGTATAAACATCAGTTATTGTATGATACCTACTATGTATATATAGAGAGAGGGAAAGAGAGAGAGAGAGACAGAGAGAGAGAGAGAGAGAGAAAGAGACAGAGAGAAAGAGACAGAGAGAAAAATGGTATATTTGATAAATCCGACAACATATCAAGAAATTAGTGGTAAGTGAATAAATCGAAACACTGACAACAGATTAAAAAAAGTGGACATTATTCCACTTCTCTATTGTCTTTGTGTGCCTTGACCTACAAGAGCCTTTTGACATTGTTTTGCTTCCTCAGCAGTGTTTACTTGATAGCAATCCTGCCATACAGACAAGCTTCACAGAGTCTTTTTCCCACAGTGGATGTTGACACATTATTTCACGGCATTTGTTCACTAGTGCAGTGATGTTTGGAATTGGCAGCCTTCCCTTACGCAAGCTGGTGACTTTGATTAATTTGTCCTTTGCTCTTAATATTGCTTTTGGTCTACTTACCCTACTTTTGGCCTTGTTTTGAGCCATTTTCTGTTGTCTCTCAACATTATAATCCACCATATTCACTGATTTTTATTTTATTTTTAGTACTAAAGTAGAGAAACACATTCAAATAATTTTTCAAAAGGTATCATGTTATATTAAGGTTATTAAGGTGTGTGTGTGTGTGTGTGTGTGTGTGTGTGTGTGTGTGTGTGTGTTACTGAATAATTTACTTCATATCAACATATTCTAGATATTTCATAACATATCTATCCGACTTTGTCAATGGCTGTTTTTTTTCTATGTCTTTTTGTTTAATCAATCTATATATATATATGTATATATATATATATAATTTTTAGAACTAATAAAAAATGTTGATGGTGTGAAAAAAGACAGATGATACAATTTGCAAATAAAATGTTTTTTGCACAAACTGATAACCAGTAAAAAAAAATTCAATATAGATATGACTAAAATCACTTGAAAATAATCAAGCAATAATGAAAGTCAAGTTAAGAGTTAAAAAAAACACCGACAGAATTACTTAATCTAAACGAAAGAGTGCACCATGCATTACATAGAGCGATATATATATATATATATATATATATATATATATATATATATATATATATATATATATGTATATATATATATATATATATATATATATTTATATATGTATACTGCCTTAGTTATATTATCAAAATTTTGTATGTTGATCACAATTTTGAAGGTTTCAATTAAATATCATCTCTAAAAAAAGAAACGTATGTTTTGTGTGATAACTGTAACACGTTAGACCTTTAACCTCTATCTCTGCCAATATTTTTTTATCTGAAATCGAAAATAAAACAACACATTAAGGATAAAAAAACACTCAAATTTTACAGCAAAGTAGAGGCATTTTTCTTTTACACTATCTGATAATTCCATTAAAGAAATGGCTGTAAAATTGTTGCTATTTAAAACTTTTTGATATTTGCATTTGATGTGATCTTCCTGATACCGAATTATTGAACGGCTTACTGAAAAATCACATTCAGTTTGAAATATTGGTCTTCTGGGGTCAAATGATTTATCGACCTCAAATATAAGTAATGCTCTTTGACAAGCAGAGAAGATGGTTTAATTGATAAAATAACTTAGAGAAACTGATAAAAATATCAAGTTCAACTGATCAGATAGAGCAGTGAAGGAGAAGAAAGAGAGAAACTCTCAGTTCATTGTTGCGTCCTTCTTCATCGAAAGAATCACCTCCTTTAAAAATTATGAAAAAACTTTCCAAATATAAAGTTCAAGAAACAGAAATTGATAGAAGATAGGGAATTAAGACCAGACTACAAGAATAGTAGAGGTAATAGGTGCTGTCGATCTTGTTAAGAAAGCGATGGAAAAGTTACAAGGCGTCCAGGAGATTGTCTTTCTCAGCACTGTTCACATATTAAGGAGGGCTCTATTCATTAAATAAAATCATCGTACAACCATGGTTGGCCCAACCAAGTTCAAGGAATGAACTCACCTCCATATCTGTACAAAGCAGAACTTTAAGATAAAATCTGAGGAGTAGTGATAGTAGTTGTAATTTTCTTACTTTTTTCTTTTCCAGATGGACTGGCAACAAATTTTACTTTCAATCTTTGGAACTTTACATTTGATCCGGAACTCTTCGACAGAAAAAGTCCGGCGTTCATCAGGAAAACTTTTGATTTCTGTGAGAACGTAAGTTGATTTGTAATTGAGATGTGATAAATAATTTCACTCTGAAACCAGTTTCCAAATTGAAGTTTTAAAAAGAAATTTTGCATCATCTGATATTTTAATTCATGCCTTCTATCACCGTTTTTTTATAGGCTTTCAAATTAGAAGAATTTTGTCTTTTTAGGTGACTATTTAACTTTCACTTTTGTATACAGTCATTTCAGTAAATATATATAAACTAACAAATGTGGTATAATTCCTGTTACAAATGACTATTTTCTTGCTTGATCGAATGATTCTTACGACATGTCAACCTGTCTAGGGTTATTTTATACCTGGAGACTAGGGGACTGCGTTTGTTGTACGTTTATATTTATATTTTTTGGTATACGTTTCTTTCTTTAATTTTTTGTGCACAGTTCTATGGAATAAAAATAACTTTCAAACAGATTTATTTTGTCAATTGATGGGACCTTATCATGTACTACCACATCGGGGTCGAGTACAATGCAAAAGTACTTCACACTCCCAATCTAAAGAACTTAAGCTTTGCCATTAAATACAGTTAAGTGTCGTACTCAGAAGTAGAGTCTTTCCCATCTACAGGAAGATACACTCAACGTATTCTAAGTATGCAAGAAACTGAAAAAAGTATTTTGAAGACGATTTCGATATTATTTAAATAACAGTATTTTGTGCTTCGTCCCCCCCCAAAAAAACTTGTGGTAATAAGTGTGTTGAATGTCATGGGGACTATTTTTATTTACTAAATCTCAGTATTTTTTTTTTGTAGATGAGAAATATTATGGATCAAAATACTCTGAATGATCGGTTTGCCGGATGTGATATTTCAGAATTTGAGTAAGTAATATACTGTTCAATTAACACTGTACTTAGGTGGAGCATCCTAGCTTGGAGGGAACTTCTGTTGAACAAGGCAATACCTACTCTTCGTCAAAAAAATGTAGGTTTATTTCTATTGCATGATTCTGGAGCTGTCTGTAAATCTGTAAGCTATTGGTAAAAACTAAATGGGTGCAACATACCAACGGATAAATAATGAAAATGGAGGGGGATAGCCAATAAAGAATGTGCCCGGCGAGCTAAATGTGATAGAATACGCTGTATTTCATACCATAGAGTGAAGATAATCTTGCCCTAATCATCAATGATCCATCTGTCAAGTGGTCACCAGAGTTATGTTATATTTCGAATGTTTCAGCCGATGAGTCCTTTGGCCTTCTTTGCGTGTTTCTTGTCAAACTCGGCAGCCAACATGGAACTTCGAACCAAAATCTTTTTTTAATCAACAGAGGTAAATTGTTCTAATTCTGTAATCCATAAACGGGTACAAATGTTTAGCTATAGTAAGTATTCTTTGTTATTTTTACCTTGTGGTCAGGATTAAACCTGCAACCTCAAAATAGTTTCACGGCAGGACGCGTGACATAACAAATAAAGGTGCAGGTTTAATGAAATTCTAAGTGGAATGATGCATTGGCCGAAACGTTGTGAATAACAATAAAAATGAAGACTATAATCTGAATTCTCGAACTGACCAAAATTATCAAGCTTTATCAAAAAGAATTTGCCAAATAACATCCATTTTTTTAGAGTACATGCAAATATGAGACGTGGCATAGTTTCTGTGAGTTAAATATTCTTACATTTTCTAAAGGAAGCTAATTTCATTTCTTTCTTTAAACATTTCTCAGAAAGGAAAAAATCTTCATTCAAAGGTAATGTGATTTTACGCATTGAATAGGATCATTTCTTTCTGAAAAAAGAAATTGTTTGAGTTGTAGAATTGTAAGAATAGACGAAGCATTTAAGACGAATTAAGACTTTTGCATGACTAATCATTCTTTTTTTTTCCATTTTGCCCGGACCTTTTCGTTAGTGAGTTTGAATGGTCTCCGCTTGACGAAATAGTATTTCATATTGGTCAATTTTCTTTTTGTTGATTATATCAGCAAAGATACATCTTCCGTGAGGGTCATCCTCATCTTCCATGGAACTGACGATGCTGCCGATTTGCCACAAATGGTTGAAGATAATATCAGACAATACGCTCCAAAGACCAATGCTACCAAAAATGAAAATACCAGACAAATAGGACATACCATAATTTGGCTCAACAGTTCGTTGGTCAGTCTTCATGCAGCCAATGTATCAGACTGGACAACACCAATGCCGACCACCACGACACAGATGACCACACCAGACTGGTCGTTAATTGGAGGTAGGTTTAAAAATCAAAAGATCAAAATAGTAGATTGATTTTCGCATCTTTTTTTTTCTAACTTCCACCGACACACACACACACACACATATATATATATATATATATATATGTTGAATGGATGTATGTCAACAATAGTAATTGTGATTCATAACCTTTTAAAATTTACTTTGCAGCTAATGTCTCCTCGTGGCTGAATCGTTAGAAGCTTTGGCTTGGCGTTTGAGTTAACCGGGTTTCTATCCCAGCTACGGGAAGACACTGTCTAGCCACAATGATGAGTTCTGATAGTACGAAACAGATCTGTCAGTGGATGTTTATATATATGAAGGCTGTTTACATCCTACAATTTAAAAGATAACGCTACCAATGAAAATAGAATTTTTAAAACTTTCATCTTTTTTGTTTCATAAAACAACTTACACGCTCTGATGAAGGCCTGAAACACGAAATATTTCAATGAGTCAGTGAAGAAAATCATCATCTGAGAATCTGGTGTTTTTTTCATCTCAGTTTTTTCATATATATAAATATATATATATATATACCTGAGAAAAGCAGTAATCATTTTCATTTAACTCTTCCAGCTATGGGTTAATAGTAAGACATACTGGTTTTGATAAAGCAACTCGTCTATGTCAAGAAAAATATGGTTAGAATAATCTATTACACATTTGTCAACCATTCTTCTGTTATCAACTTATCCAAAATGTGTCAGTGGTTGTACACAAACCCTGATAAACAAAATCTGTGGTTCACATCATTAACTGAACTGCCTGATATTCATATATTGTGTTCGACCGATCCTTATATATACAATAAGCGAACGCAAAATTAGTAATATTCTAGTATAATAATAAACGACTCTATAATAAAACAAAATCAATTTTAATCTTAAGAAATAAACTACAAAATAAGAAGATTGGCATAAAATAGTAAATTTACTCAATATGGCCACCATTTTTTTCCAATTATTGTATTAACACGCCTTTGAAATGATTTACATGTCTTCAAAACAAATTCTTCAGACATTTCATTCCATTCCTTCTCTATAGAAATCTTAAGCAAACCAATATTTGGATGGGAAGTTCATTTGTTTTGTTTTGTTTTTAAACGCCCCTTATAGCGTTATCAAGGGGATTAAGATCTAGGCTTAAATCTTGTTTAATTGCTGTCCTCACAGTTTTCTCGTGGACTTTCAAGTCATTAGTGCGCTTTCTTATGGACATTTAGGGTCCCTCTTAATTACCGTAGTGAGAGCAGCTAAAAAGCCTTCTTTTCGTTTTTTTTTTCAATCCTCCACTCCCCTTATCATGTAAAATGTTTTTGCTTTGTATACAATGGACAAAGAAACTTTGGCTTAGTTTCGGCGCTAAGCAAATCATAAATTTTTTGTCATTTCTTTTCTTGCTCACTCATATTGGGCTTATTTTTTATTTAAAAATGTGCTTGAATAATTACAGTAATCATGAAAATTTAGATTTATCCCGTTTTTTTTTTTCAAAAATTGGACTAAAACTAAAAAAAAACATTTAAAAGATAATTTCATATTTTACTTCCGCACCCTATATATATATATATATATATATATGTGTGTGTGTGTGTGTGTGTGTGTGTGTGTGTGTGAACAGATATTTGTTAAAAAGAACAGACAAGGAAAAATAAGATTTTTTTTCTTTAAAATGAAGTTATTCGTGTTTGGGAAAACTACTTTTTACACCTTCGGCTCTCAAAAGGCATTTAAGATTTTGGTCTATTTTAATTGCAAACGGAAGCCTGATTGCCAGAGTATTTCGATTTCAGTTTTCTTTTTAAAGAGCCAAGGAAAATAAAACCCCAAAATGTGCATTTTTGTTATGTTCAGTTCTTCTTAGTCCGATCATCATGTATGTGATTAGCCGGTGAAGGTGTTGCAGACGGCAGTTATTTTGAAGAACATGCTGAACATCGTTTAAACTTTTTTACGGGCTTCAATTCGGCCGCGAAGAAAATAGATCTTGCCAGTCAGATTTTCCTCTTAAAGAGGCATCTCATGTATCGAATAATAAACCCAATCCTTACTCCTTTTAGACGACGGAGGCTAGTGCTGTCTGGAGGGATAGCCTTCCGGGATTGGGTTGATTTATTTTCAAAAGCACATAATGGTGCTCATGGCAAATATGCTTGTTAGTGTATATTTTTAGGAGTATCATGTTTTCCTAATGATAAAAAAAGTTTTGTATTGACATTTTTATTGTTTTTCCAGATGGGTTGGCCACCAATTTTACTTTCAATCTTTGGAACTTTACATTCGATCCGGAACTCTTCGACCGAAACAGTCCAACCTTCATCAAGAAGACACTTGATTTCTGTGAAAATGTAAGTCTACATTTAAGTTGTTATCAATCGCTGGTGGCAAAATATTGGCCACTTTGTCGTGGTATGATGACCTGCAATACCATCAAGAGAGTGTTCTATCTTCATCGGATCGTCCATTCATAACCCATTGCCAAATATAAGAAATAATTTTCTATAGTATATTAGATTTGTACAAAAGTTTTCTGCAAACTTTTGTTTTTCGACTGAGTATTCAATCTTACGTAAAAAAAGGGGGTGAGAATTTCCGCACACTTAATATCTTATCGTGGCTTTTGTTGATTTCGTTGTTAATTTAAGCATACATTTTATTACTCTTATGAATTTATTTCCAAATAGATTTTAAACATTTATCTAATTTGCAAAATATTATATAATTCAGAAATAAGGCAATAGAATTAATTTTCTGTTATATAGTGTTGACAATAAATGTTTCAAAAACTGATTTCAGTATCTTTAAAAACTTGACATTCATGATACAATATTTTGAAGTTTATTATGAAGGCTTTCAGCAGCACCAGGTGTTCTGTCAGGCGTAAACACTATTGCTATTCAGGAGGCGTATCGAACGCTTGAATTAAACAAAACTACTTCTCTTAATGTTGTCCAACTGCGTTTTAGAACGCATTTTTGAAAACCACCGCTAAATAATCAATTTTTGATCGATACAAAAAACAATAGGTTGCTTGTGTAATACGAGGGTGAGTCAAAAGTTTTGCACTATTTGGAACCCGTGGATTTTGAGTCCATGCGCCAAAGAGGTAAATCAAGCGAGTAACAGGACTTCAATATCTGTTCAAAACAGCATGTAACATCGAGCTTTTTCTCGAGCGATTCCTTTGGTTAGCGTCCATGTGGTGCATTCATACAGTAGCATTGACTCAGCCAAAGTTTGAAAAAATCCCGTTTTATTTTATTGGATTAATCAGACTTCTATATGATCAATGACCTATCAATAGCAGTCTTCGCCTTCGCTAGGCGTATGTTGAAATCACTTTCTGAAGATGAGATGTTGCTGCCGAGGTATGGTAACTGGTCCGCTAATTTTAGAGTCCTATCGCTTAAATTGAAGGTGGCTCTTTCTTGTGTAAACTCCATGAATTCGGTCTTATTTGCGTTCATCTGGAGGCCAATGCTTCCTGCTGATTGCTCTAGGCAGTAGAAATTCGGGATAGGCAGATGTATTTGCAAGAAGCGCTTAATCATCTGCATAGTCTGCGTCTGTTATAGTTTCAGCTAGATATCATCTGCTTCTTGCTTTTTAAATATGAAACCATTTTCTTTCATTAGATTTATCAACATTCGGAGTACATAGTCTTCGCAGCATATAAATAAATATGATGTTCATGTATGTCCTTACAAAACTTCAACGACAATGTCGAAGAAGTCTGTAACACTTTCTTTGAGAAAATCATATGCTAGTAGTATTTGTTCCATCTTTCCTCTGTCTATGGAATAAAATGCCCGGGAAGAATCTACAAATAAAAGTGTTGCCACGAGATTTTTTGCACGATGATTCGACGGATTGTCAGAATCTATGAAGTCGTGAATCGATTTCTCCGTCAACCGTTTTTATTTTTCCTCAGAATTTTCTCAATTTCAAGTTGGGAAGCAGGTCATTATAAACCTTAGCACCTATAGTAGTCAGAGTTATGCCTCTGTAGTTCTTAGTAATTCGTAAATCACGTTTTCGAGGGAAGAGGGGGATGCAACTTTTAGTCAATTGCATTTTGTTTAGAGAGGGCGTTGCATAATCGAAGAAATATCTCATCAAATTTCCTTGTCTTTCATACTTCTGAAAGTATTTCTTCGAGGACTGTAGCTTTTTTGCTTTTGATTTTTTTTTCAGTACAACGTCAAGTTCTTCCTCCGTAAACTGTCCTGTGGTTGATGTCTAGTTGGTTATTTATATTTTTTTGTGATATGTTTATTAGTAACTTTATGTGAGTTTTCAAGCAGGTTTTTGAAATGTTCTTTTTCCTTCTATATTCTTTCTTCTTGTCTAGCAGTAAAAGCTGCTAGACAAGAAGAAAGAATATAGAAGGAAAAAGCAATATATAAAAGTGATATATAAAGCAAATAAGTAAACAAAATATTGCAAAACTTTTGACTTACTCTAGTACATATTACCGAGATAGTATATATAACTTTTATTTAAAGATTAATTTTGTTTTTATTTTATTTTCAGATGAGGAATGTTATGAATCAAGACGCTTTGAGTGATCGATTTTCGGGATGTGATATTTCACAATTTGAGTAAGTAATCTGGGGATTTGTTCAACGTTATTTCGAATTTAAAAAGTCGGAATAGATTATATTTATAGAAATTATTTTATGGTTATAATCAGATGAAAGGCATGGACGTGTCTCTTCTCTAAGGTATGAGTAAAATAGAAAGCCAGGCTAAGTTCTGTAGACATGGTTGAGAACCCGACTAAGATAAGGTTAAGTTTGAATTCAAAAGAAGGAACCGAAATCTCTAAAGAAGTCTGCAGTTTGTTATTGATTTAAAAAAAAATTTTCTCATGGATTTCTTTTTTCTAACGTATTCTAAAGCATAACTAAGAAGCGCCGCTAGTGCTAATCAAATATCAAACTGTCAGTGCTAATTGGAGATGAAGTTGACAAGCAAAACACACATTACATATAGACAGTCAACATTTGTGGTATTTGTCTCTGCAATGGAAAAGTATGCAAGGTTGCAATGGAAGACTATCAGTTGCTTGTGCATCAAATCTAGATCTTCCATACCATTATTATTGACAAAAACATAGGGCAACGAAGTTTGGCACCAGTGTTGTCACAGGATTTGCCAGAACGAAGCCGGAGAGTTTCAGCTTTACAAAAATATTCTTTAATATTGATCCAAACCTTTTATTTTTATTTTTTGTTAATATTCCAGCAAGAACACATCTTCCGTGAGGGTCATCCTCGTCTTCCATGGAACTGACGATGCCGCTGATTTGCCACAAATGGTTGAAGATAATATCAGACAATACGCTTCAAAGACCAATGCTACCAAAGATGACAATGCCAGACAAATAGGACATACTATTATTTGGCTCAACAGTTCAATGGTCAGTCTTCACGCAGCCAATATGTCAGACTGGACAACACCAATGCCGACCACCACGACACAGATGACCACACCAGATTGGTTACTACTCGGAGGTAGACCTCACAATTTAATATTTTCGCTATAATCCCTAAAATGTTCTTTTTTCATTTGAGAGTTTCGATGTTACAGTTTTGATCGTCTCATGGTTTTTGTTATAGTCGAGTTAAATTAGTTTTAGATTTATTGGTTCTGTATATATCCGAGGCCACATCTACGAAAATTGACCAACATATCTCACGCTGATTCATATCAGAGTTTCATTTTGACAATGCATCTAAATGCGAGTAGGAAAGTAGTACAAAACTATCAAACCTAAAAACAACTGAAGTTATTGATATCCTATTTACCAATCCCTCCGCTCGGGCAGGATATGACACAAGGTCAATTTTTAAGCGGAGTTTAACAGGTTTGAATCCAGAGTTTTCCTTCTCCAAGACTAATTGCCTCACCAAGGCTGAAGAACCAGTCTGTCCTACTATGTACCCATAGCTGCAGGGAGAATAATTGGATTCATACCTTTCCCAAGGGTATTATTGCTATATGAAATGCAATCAGTCTCGTCCAGGATTTGAACTCGTGTCGTCGTATCCATTTCCTATGACGATAACCATTACACCACGGGCACCTACTGAGGTTATTGTTATAACAATTTATAAATATTTTGCTATTTGGACTTCGTATCGACGACAATTAAATTGACTTGAACAGTTCCAGATGTTTGTAGCATTTCATTCTTGAAATCTTTTTAGATAATCTACGGTTCAATTTGAAGCAATCATTTTTCAGAAACAATAAAAAATATTAAGTAGTATCTATCATATTTATAGAACAAGGAAAAAACTCATGTGTTCGAATTTTACGCCTTGTTGTTACCTCAGATAGATAATGGACCGTTCCGTTTATATTGTGAGAACGTTTGACTACTTCAATGGAAAGAAGAAGGAAAGAAAGGAGGGGGAAAAGAAAGGAAGGGAAGATAAGCAGAGAATTAAAGGGAAGAGATCGAATGAAAATTTACATATCAAAATGAGAAAGCGAAAACTTATGAAACTTGTAATTTACAGTTATCCCATGTGTTATGAGTGTCTTGTTGGTTGACACTAAGTAATATCAACCTTTGTTGGATTATTAATAGCCAGAGATTTTCGTTTATTGCTAGGCAGCAATCGCTATGTTGAGATGAAGTCTAGACGAGACAGTGTTTTTATTTTTCGATCAGCACACTCGTTACTTTTTCAACTGCAGTGGTTTGGTGAAACATACGGATTTTGCAAGTACAGAGCTCTTCATATTAACCAGATCTAATATCTTGCACATTTTCATCTTTCTTGAATTATATATATATATATATATATATATATATATGTGTGTGTGTGTGTGTGTGTGTGTGTGTGTGTGTGTGTGTGTGTGTGTGTGTATGTGTGTGTGTGTGTGCGTGTGTGTGTGTGTGTGTGTGTGTGTATTATTTTATTGGATTGAATTAATTTAGAGGGCTATTGCAATGCGAAATAATAATTATTATTTGAATCTTATTAAAGTAAAAAGTAAAAGTAAAACTTCATCGTCAGAGGCTTTTTTAAAACGTTGTAAACATAGTTACCAAGTTTTAAAAAATTGAACCTCCAACATTTATTAAAAAAATTCTCTGACGATGAAGTTTTACTTTGAAATTAATGAAACTCAAATAATTATTATATAGTACTCTAAATTAATTCAATACAATAAAATAAAATAATTTGTGCAATGCTTCAAGTAAATTACAAAATACTTATATATATATATATATATATATATATATATATACTAAAGCGAGTAAAAAAACTTTTGCAATATTTTGGTAACATGAGGAACAATTCGGCAGCACTGGATGCTTTTCCAGATGTGAAAGTAACGAACAACACTAGACTGGGACATATTGAGCTCGCCTGATACTCTCCAAGTATTACTCGTCGAATTTGCCTCTCTGGCTTGAAGTAGGCCTATCTAACCTTGTCTAATCGAAGTTCTTGCAACTCGAGCGAAATTTTTTGAACCATCATGGTACTGTAGTCGGATCAACTGCACCTTCTCCTTTCGCACAACAAATGTTTTTGGCTGCTTATTGGCCCCAGTAACCGAATTAAAGTAAGTTGCATGTTTATCTGTATTATCTGGATCGGAACTTGTTTGTCTATGATTTTGAGATTATGGCATAAGTCGTGTTGGCGAGATGTTTGGTTTGGTTTTATGGCATATCAACTATTGTTGGTTATTTAATGCCGAATCTTGTTTTTATACATACATTAAATGTACGATTTGTAAACATATTTCTAGATACACACAGATAAATGATCAAATAGTTCTATTTCCAACCATTCAATTTAGCATTAGTCATTTGTTCGCCCTAAGATTAAATGTCAAACAGTTCTATTTGACCCACTGGTAAAACCTTTTCAGGTGCTACCACTCCAGAGTGGACCTGAGAGCAATGGCAATGAAGGGGCACTCTGCATTCCGTAAAGTTCCAGCATTACTAGAGCTTCACCATCAGATTGTTTAGTGTCGTTTTCAGGACATTCGTTCAGGGAGATGCAGTTGATGTATTCTACAGCCCCAGTCGACTGATCTTTGGCGAGCTTTGGCGAAATACAGGTGTATTGATCGATTGAAACCCACTTAAGCGAAAAAATTGAAAAAAAAGAGAAATTTCTTTTTTCACTTTTTAATTTAACATTAGATATTGAATAAAAAAATCCTGATATGAACTCGAGAGAATTGATATTATGGTTGAAATTATAAAATTAATAGTTTAATCTTGTGGGGTTTTTTTTCAGATGGGTTGGCTACAAATTTCACTTTCAAACTTTGGAACTTTACATTCGATCCTGAAATCTTCGATCGAAACAGTCCGGCCTTCATCAGAAAGACCTTTGATTTCTGCGAGAACGTAAGTCAAAATCTACCCTTGGAATCGTTCGAAGAGACTTAATGTATATAAAATTTTGTTGATTTTTTTGTTATTTAATTTGGAAAATACAAAATCGTATGTGCGTGTGTGTGTGTGTGTGTGTGTGTGTTAAAATGGCTCTTCAGTCGTGCACGACTTATAAGTGTCCAACAGTCCAGTTAAAGATGGGAACCGCTAGTCTGCTAACACAGGTAATTTTGTTTATAGGGGTGAACGATTCTGTATGACCATCAATTATATTTAAATGTCCTGAAAACTGATTAAGTTGCCAGGTTTTGAATTCAGTGTTTTTTTCTTCGGATGCCTTACTAAGACTGAAGAACACAGTTTTCCCCACTATTTACGCATTCCTGAAATGAAGGGACTCAGTGTGATAATGGAACACCTGAAACCTTAATAATATTCAATTGTATCCCTACAGAACTGCGTATCGTCAGAGTCAATATTTTAATGATTATTTTTAGAATTACTTTTTGAAACTGTTTCTTTTGTTGACACCCTGCATAACAGTACACAAGGAAATGTGTATTGCACAGCAACTTTTTATTCAATTAAAATAGTTTTATACATCGATGAACATTCAATAATATATATCAGTCTATAATTAGAATTAAGGTACAAAACACGCATGCACACACGCACACACTCACACACACATGCACTCATATACACTCATAAGTATATATATATATATATAGTCGAAGGCGACCGGAAGGCTCCCTTTTCAATAGCTACTACACTGAAGTGTAAGGGAGGGTGCTACTCCTTTACCTGGATTGTTCCACTTATCTTTAATCTGTACCTAATAATGCTGTGTGTTAAGCAACGAGGTATTAAGTACCATTTTTGAAATCTTCGATATGCCTCGACCCAGGATTGAACAGCGATATCCCAGACCATTGGCAAACATTCTAAGCATTATGTTATATTTTGACCTTCGACCCAGCCCAAAAATGCTATTCCAAGGTGATACACCGGAAGGAAGTGACACATTCCAATGGCCAGTAATCGAAAGAGATCGCGTGGGCGGATTAAGGCTTATGAGGTGGGACAAGGTGAAGGTTCCATTGTGCCACTACAGTGATGCACCGGAAGAGAGTAACCTCTGAACTGCATGACAGTTATTTCCGCTTGATGACGATTAAACATTCGATTTCAAAGATCCAGTAGGCGATCGTGTGGGCGTTGAGTTATTATTTAACTCAGTTGAGTTCGGGGTGCCACGCAGTTGTCAGTAGAATTCCAGACAGTCAGAGACCAGATGTGGTAGGGAAGGCCACACCCGACCGAGGGGGCCCTCGGAAAAGCCCCGATGGAGTGGACCCCAAGACCTCTGGTTGAGCATCTAAGAGAACAAGAAAGACACAACGTGACGGTCATAACAGTGGGGTCAAAATATGAAGTTTATGTTCGGTCTCCAGCACCCTCTCACACGCAAACCTTACAAATAAAGTGAGAGGTAAAATATTGTTAAAGAAGTCTTCCTGTGTCTTCCTTCCTGCTTCCTTTCTTCATGCATCCTTCATTCCTGCGTTATCCTTCATGCGTCTATCTTTCTGCGTGCGTCCGTCTTTACTATTATTGAGTCGTTTTGATACGGCACATGACTATATAACAATTATACCAATAAGCCGGTATATATATATATATATAACGAGAGTAAAAACTTTAACTGAAATATTGAAACATTAACTCACAATTCCTCACACTCTAACTTAAAGTTTCACGGAAAGGAGACCATGGTCATCGGACAGGAGGCAATTTGTTCGTTATGGTTGGCACTGGAAATGTTCGTACCAAAAGGAAAAAAGGAAAGGAAGAAAGAAATGAGAGAAAAAGAAAGTAACACCTAAAATAGATGTGGGAGAGTATACAATAAAGTCAATCGAGGATTGATTTGGATAGATTTTGGTTGGGTGTAAGTATGAATATATAGTGAATATCAAGTGTTTACTATTTTTGGTGTTACACATTTTTCTTTCTTCCTTTTTTTTTTTTTTTTTTTTTGGTGCTTGGTCTCAACAAATTTCACATATGCCATTAGTCTGTATGGTCCAATTTCATTTGTTTGCATAGTTCCCAGAGAAGCTCTATCCTCACCCATCGTGTTTCTGTGTCAGTTTTCTACAGTTGATTATTTCATTTCTTTCTACTCAGCATACACTCACTATTCTTCTTAGTATTATCTATATTGTTCGATCTTATTGAATTGTTCTTGGCTGCGATTAGGGGCAGTTCGGTTACTGACTGCTAGATTTAATTAATTAATCAATAGATGAATAATGATAATTATCATTAATTTTTTTTTTCTTCCTGAGGCTTCGCATCAATTCACTAGTAGTTTTCATTGATTTCTAAGTGAGAGCAAGTCTCCTTAAGTTCCCAGGACTCTTTTATACATTCTAGCAAAATTTAACCGTGCTTTAGTTTGGATGTTCTTGATTCTCTAATCTCCAATTCCTCCAGTCTCTTTTCCGGCGTTTGACGTCCGTTCCAAAAGCACTAATTGCAATTCCCGTCATTTTTATATTCCACAGATTTTTTTAACACTTTACCAAGATCCAGGTATCTTTATATCTTTTCGCGGTCTTTTATTTTCACTCTATGATCATTTGGAACGGTAAAATCCACTAGAAGACAAGTTTTCTTTTCTTGTTGATATTAGGCCTAGTCTTTTGTTTGTGATTAGGTGGTCCGTTGGTATCTCAAAGTCACAGAGAATTTTATGGGTCACTTTTTCTAGGACAAATTCTAGTTTGAATATATACCATTTGTAAGCATGGTCAAATGTTAATTTCTTACACAATTTCCAGTGAATCGCCTTTTCCACCCAGTCATTCTAACTTTTGTATTCCATTTGTGCTTGTTTACTATATGAGCTTATTATGTGATTAATTCTTTCATCCCTGTCAATACATAATCTACGCTTCCTATTATTGCTTATAATCAATCTTTGCTTTGATATAATTAATCCTTGTGCCATTAATTTGTGCTGGTTTTAAAGGAGATTTGTTTTCTATCTTGAGATTTCCTTTTCTAATTTATATCCATGTCTAATCGGGTGTAATCTCGCCCGTTTCTTGCTTCAAATCTCCCTATACATTTTACTAGTTTTCACACCGATTAATTAAGGAAGTCCAAATTTTCCTTCCTATTTCTGTTTCCTGGCTGTTGCTGTTTTTCTACCAGAACTTCTGTTTCGAATGCTGTTAACGGCTGCTGTCCTAAAATCGTCGTATTGATGCATCCACTCTGTCTTCAATGCTGGCGAGTCCTCTTCATCCTCCTTTTCATATTTACCCAACCCCTCCGCTCGGGCAGGATATGACACAAGGTCAATTTTTTTAAGCAGAGTTTAACAGGTTTGAATTCAGATTTTCCTTCTCCTAGACTTGTTGCCTCACCAAGGCTTAAGAACCTAGTCTGTCCTACTATTTACCCATAGCTGGAGGGAGAATAATTGGATTCATACCTTTCCCAAAGGTATTAGTGCTATGTGAAATGTAATCAGTCCAGGATTTGAACTCGTGTGGCCGTGTCCCATTCCTGCGACGATAACCATTACACCACGGGCACCTCCTTTTCTTGACACACAGTTTCCATCTATGTCATGTCTCGTATGTAAAGCCTTGAATATTGTCATCAACTTTCTTGTCCTTTGATCTATTTGTTTGAGTTCTCTTGTCCATTTTTAGTCACCTCGGGTGGTGTAATGGTTAGCAAGCTATACTATCAAACCTTCACAAGAGAATTCGAGTCTTATTGGGTACCTTATTTATATGACCTTGTGTCACATCTAAGAAAAAATCTTAGTAAATTATTCTCTTGTCCATTTTGAGACTGGTTCAGATTATCTTACAAAGAGGACTGACCAGGTGTTTAATTTTTGTTATAATTATATCTTTATGAATTTTTCCAGCATTTATGACTACTAGACTTCCCTTGGGTCTGAATGATAGCAAACCTCATCAGCTCTTCAGAACTCGTTAGATTATTCAGACGATCTCTCCTACGATCTCCAATTTCCTCAGTTTCTTTTCTGGGTTATTGTGGATTGTTCCAAAAGCTCTATGACTAGTCTCACTGTCACCTTTATATTCCATAACTTTTTCAGCTCTCTGGCAAGATCCAGTTTTTCACTTTCCTTTATTTTTATTTTGGAATTGCGAAATCTACTAATTGATGAGTTCTTGATTGATTGATTGAAATTATGATCTGGTATTTTAAGCTGGATCAGGTGTTCCCTTTGTAGCTGAAAATTCCAAAGTATTTTTGTCTGGTCTATGCAAAAACCTTTTGAATGTATGGTTAAAATTTAGTCGCTTGTACAATTCCCAGTGGATTCAGTTATGCCAGCTCTTATATATTTATTATTATTATTATTAATATTATTATTATTATTATTATTCAGATGAAGTACATAATGACGAACGATATCCTGGGTAGCAGATACAAAGGTTGTGACATACTGCACTTTGAGTAAGTAATTTCCCTTGTGTTTTTGTGTCATTTTGCTCAAATTCTTTTCAGTAATGTGTTCCGTTCGCTTCCTGATTTGCAACGCATTTCTGTGTAAAATAATTTTATAGTAAAAAAAATTTCCATGCATTCTTTTCGTTTTATACGCAATTTTGTTTTTGTGCACCGGGATGTCTCTTTAGTGATTGATTTTCTTGGGGGTCATTGAAATGTTTAGGTCTCCACAACATCATTTTTTCTCTTCTACGAACCCAGTCAAGAGTATTCAATTCCCAATTGACACTCGAGCTTCATTCCCGCATGGCTGCAAGAATTAAAAACTAAGTGTTGAGTATACTCAAGTGGAAACTTTTATTCCGCAGGGATTTTAATCAATCAGGATTGGGCTAAGTCTTCACTTCTAACTAATGCAATTTAACCAATCAGAAGGACGAATTTTATCTTTATTATTTCATCCAATGAGAATTATAGATTTTATCGGTCCCCAAAATAGAGAAACAATCGAAAGAAAACCCCTCTGGATCAAATAAAATGCCGCTCCACAATGTTATTTTAAATGTTTCTTTCCAAATTAGAGGTTTTCTATGAATTGTCTGTCTTCCATACTCCCTTACGTTTGAACCATATCCACGCTGAGGCTCACTCAGTAGTTTCGGATAATTCTTTCATCGCTTTTCTCTTCAATGTTCCGTTAATACCTGTGTCAGACATCTTTTCGCTTGGAGAAAATGCTATAAATCCTCGACATCCTATTTCCAATGGTTGGTAACGTGTTTTTCAACTGCTATTTTGGCAGATTTCTTTCAACTCCGGGGATTTGTCGAGTTTTCTTTCTTCGGCTTGTCGACTATGTTCTATTCACAAATAATTGTGAGTTCGTATAACAACCATTTCTTGGTAATATTCAAGAAAATGACTGTCTGGTCTTAGGGAGTGTCTCTGTAATGTTCTGAGAATTTTATCAGTTTCCTTTAGTCTACTTTTATCTGCCTGTCGGGTGCTTTGATTTTAGTCTCTGTGTAACAGCAGCAACTGGGGCCAAAAATCAAAGACACGAGTCTCGTACTGATGAAGATGTATATCTTTATTTGCGCACGTGTTCAGCGTAAAAAACATGCATACACATTCTCCAACTATACATTCTCCAACTTGAAAACTCTTTTTGCCTTGCTAGTGACCCACAAAGAAAAACGTCCGTCTCGCATACCGGTCAATTTGAAAAGGACCGAATTTGCGCCAGCCGGTGTTCAGGCCGGAAGTTCCTCCCGCACCTTCCACCTGGAAGCGACCGGTGGGGGAAGCAAAGTTCAATCTAAAAAACTATAGCAGTTGAAACGCAAACTCTTACATTTACACTCTGGATGGGTCTTTCTTTTGTTCCTGCTTTGACGAAGTTTATAGCTCTTTCTAATGGATATTTATTGTTACGTACTGTAAGAATACATTTGCAATCTCTCGCTGAACTTCGTCTTGTCGACAGCTGTATCTTCTGTCCTAGAGTGCAGTTGAACGGAATATGTTCTAAGGTCTCTCTGCCATTACACAAATAACAGGTTGGGTAATCTTTCATTTGTGTAGGTTCACAGGTCTTGCTAAGAAGTCATACACTGCTTTGATTAGAAAGCAGATGCGGTAATAGTCTAAACACCAAATGTCCTCCTTTGTGTTTTTCGATGCATGACGTCCTCAAAACAACCATGATTTAATATCTTTTTATCGCTTCATTTGGCCAAATATTCTTCTCAACCTTTTAACTATTTTCTCACTTAGCGTTGGGATCGTCGCTTCATTTATCTTGTATCGGTATTTATTGTCTTCCTTGCCTTTCTTGATTATCAAAGACTTTGATTTTTCTAGTTTGAATTCTCTTCTAGTCCACTTGATTTTTCCAGCGTCCTCAGTAACCATGACACTTTTGCATTTCTACAGTAAAATAATTTTCAATGTAATTCTGTTGTAAAATATCATTACAAAATAATAATCATACGTATAAGGGGCGTAACAAAAGTTATACTATATTATTTTGTTTTCGTAATAAACATTTACTTCCTACTGTTAATACATATACATGTTTTTGTGTCTGTGTGTGTCTGTGTTATCCGGGCTTATTTTGACAATTATATATATATATATATATGTGTGTGTGTGTGTGTGTGTGTGAGATAGCAACAAAAATGGATTCATATTTAATCTTTCAGATCTGCTTCTTTGATTGGACCCCCATCAGAGAAAAAATTTCAGATAAACTGTTTAACATTCTATTACATTACATATAAAATGAACATTGCAGTTGTAACCAGAAGAACGAAACGGAGTGTCGCTAAAAACAGCTAAACTAATCTAGACTTTCATTTTAGTTTTATTATCTCAAACAAATTCTATTGATTTGAGCTGAGTTTTATCCCAATAATTTCATCCTGAGTCTTTTTACTTATTTAATAAACTTTATCATTTTCAGTAAGGACACATCTTCCGTTAGGGTCATCCTCGTCTTCCATGGAACTGACGATGCTGCCGATTTGCCACAAATGGTTGAAGATAATATCAGACAATACGCTCCAAAGTCCAATGATGAAAATACCAGACAAATAGGACATACCACGATTTGGCTCAACAGTTCGTTGGTCAGTCTTCATGCAGCAAATGTATCAGACTGGACAACAGTGATGCCGACCACAACAACACAGATGACCACACCAGACTGGTCCCTAATCGGAGGTAGTTCGAAACCTTATAAAATTAAGATGTATTTATTTTTAGATTGAACTAACAAATATTATCATGTACTAAATTTAAGTTGGTCTATCACTAGACCAAGAGTATAAGACCAGTAAAAACTGACCTCGCAAACAATGGTTCACTTGCCTGGATTGCTAACCATGCGAGGCGCCGCAGAACTCATTAATCTTTGTTACGGTGTTTCTTTTTTAATTTATTCTTTTAGTATTTTTAATGTTTTGTATTAATTTTTTAGTTTGAATATTTTTGTAGAGATTTTTCAATATAAAAAACTATATGATTTTTTTGAATTTGGGGATTTGTTGTAAAAATGCTTTCGATTTTTTAAAACTATGAATTCATGGGAATCTCTAATGAAATCCTTTGTGAGTTTTGAAGCTTTGGTAATACTTTATATGAATTGTTTTTCAGTGATTCTATCTTTTTTAAAAGTTTTTGCGTGCAAGTGGTTGGGATCTCCTCTACTTTACGTTTAAAATCATCATTATCCACAAATGGTGATCATTCACTGGGTTTCGTTTTAAGGAACAAACCACTGTTAAACCACTTCAGCGCATTTTGGACAATGCGGTCAGATATAACTTTTTGAAGACATAGATGAATTAATGGTCATCGATTCAGCAAAGTTCAAATTCTCGACGAAGCAGAGTGCGTTTCCTTTTGTAATAATGCCCCTTTAGGAAAAGCATGAATGCATCTCTTCTCGCCCATCCGTTATTCATGCAGTAATGTACAAAAAAGTTATATAGAAATGTAAAACTTACATTGACAATCCACTTAAGCTTCATTTTCTGAACAATCACGATTAAGTCCCAAAAATTATATATCAGCAATTGACGATAAGTGATTACGGATGGGAAAGGCAATTGAAATATGGCGGATTGGTGAATTGAAAACCTAATTTTATAAATGTTGATCAAACAAGTGACTGAAAGTTACTCTTATGTGAATTGACCAGCAAATATGGAATTTCCATATCATTTTTACATATTATCATAGACCTTTTATTCATTTAACTATTCTATTCAAGCACATATACTTTCCTCATATATTTAATTAACTATTTTTAACTATTGCAAACGATGTTTCAATAGAAATACATTGTGCATCATTTTAATGTAAAATACACAGAATATTGCTTCAATACGCACATGTTTTAAGAAAAGCAAAGCATAGAAAACTAAGTCATCGAAAAATGTTTAACTTTGCTTTCTAACTCGGGAATTTCTAACTAAATTCTTATTTTACGTTATACAAAATATAAACCTGGGAGATAAAGTAAAGGTCCAATCGAGCATTACTCTTATATTTGAAAAGAAGAAGACCTTTCTGAAAACATTTTAAGAAATTTGGAAATTTTTTAAAAAATCCATATGCTAAAATTATGTTCCGGGAACCAATTAGTAACCACAGAAAATTTAGCGGGCATATTTCAAACCGTTCTCAATGAAAAAAAGCAAAAAAAAAAAAAAAAAAAAAAAAAACAACAAAGATGTTTGATGAATTATCAAAAGATAAATACTTCATTCATTTTTTCCAGATGGATTGGCGACAAATTTCACTTTCAACCTTTGGAACTTTACATTTGATCCAGAACTCTTTGATCGAAACAGTCCAGCCTTCATCAAGAAGACTCTTGATTTCTGTAATATTGTAAGTTGACATTTGAATTATTAATTTATTTCAAACTAAATTCAAATCTTTAATTTTATTAACTGTTAATAAACAGTGTGACTTTTTCTGCGCATTTTTCTGTCCGTAATGTTTATCATAGAAACAGATATAAAAAATTAACAAAATGAATCCTACCCAGATTCAAAAGTTCAATCTAAAGGTAATTAGCAAGTGACGTATTTGTTTAACGGCATATCGACTTCTTATGGGCTATTTAGTGAGGAAATTTGATACAAATAATTTGCAAACAGATTTATTTGATCCAAAGATCCACTCAACAGATATTAATATTCCAGATCGGAGTGGACCTGGGAGTAATAGTAACAAAGGTATAACACCCTCTCTCTGAACCTCAAGAATTGGAGCCTCGCCATCTGATGCAGATTAGGATTAGCCTAGGATGCCCCCTTTTTAGAGGAAGGAGCTTACACGTCTATTAGGGGATATAAACCATCTATTCTAAGCCTCACAAAAAAAACTGAAGTTCATAAAAGTGATTCCTCTTTTGGGTCCATGACTTACTTCAATGTGAATTTCGCTATTTTATCATTAAAACATAAATGAAAATAATCTTAAGGATTTAAACAATAGAAAATCTTAGGAACTTGATTATTTGTATAGATTTTTTAATAGATTATCTTTGAATTCTACCAACTTTAAAAACACCAATATTGTATGTATATTGTCGTTGAAAATTGATGCTAAGCATTTCGTTATGATTCAAACTATTAATTATAATGTACTAATCAACTTTTTGTTTTTATAGATGAGAAATATTATGGATCAGGATGTTTTGATTGATCGATATGCCGGATGTGATATTTTAAACTTTGAGTAAGTAATTTATGTTGCAGATGAATTGTATATTGTGACTGTTCTTCACCTTGAATTCTTTTAAAATATGTCAATGGATACAACTTTATTAAATGCTCAATTCTCTAATGCAGAGGCTGGCAAATATTTTTTGCAGACAAACTGGAACAGAAGAGTTCTTTGTTAACAAAATTACATTTTTTAATAAGTTTTGTGGCATATTTTAATAAGAACTCTAATGGGAATTGGCCCATGGGACACCATTCCCCAATCCTTACTCAAGCGAATTATGATCGAAGTCAGTCTTTCTTTTGTTTTTTTATAATTATATGGTTTCAAGTAACTAATAATTCTAATAATCATTTGCGAACAATTATAGATTTAAGTAACTACTTTTAATACAAATAATTTGAACACAGTTATATAATTTTAAATATTCCAAATACAAATATTTTCCAAACTTATTTGACACATAAATCCGACTTTAACAAGTACAAACACTTCTAATCAGAGTGAACCTGGAAGTGATGGCAACAAAGAGATGAATGCACGTTCATCATAGATTTAGAAATGCAGCCTCACCATAGACTGATCAAAGAGACCATTGTTAGTAAGTTTGGTTCTCACTGGATGTCTCATAATTCTAGTTTTGACATAAACTAAGCTAAGTTTAGTATATGACAAAAGCAGTGATCTTTCCCCAGGTCAGTCACTGACGTCTTTTGACCAATTATCTAGCGTAGAGAAAAACTTCAATCTATAAAATACTGAACCCTGATTTTCTTCTGAATATTTTTTCAGCAAAGATACATCTTCCATGAGGGTCATCCTCATCTTCCATGGAACTGACGATGCTGTCGATTTGCCACAAATGGTTGAAGATAATATCAGACAATACGCTCCAAAGACCAATGCTACCAAAGATGACAATGCCAGACAAATAGGACATACCATTATTTGGCTCAACAGTTCGTTGGTCAGTCTTCATGCAGCCAATGTATCAGACTGGACAACACCAATGCCGACCACCACGGCACAGATGACCACACCAGACTGGTCGTTACTCGGAGGTAGGATTCACTATAATAAGATTATTTCAGACATTTTACCTTAAATATCCTTCCTGATATTAAATATAAACTACGAAGTCTCCTCATTCGCTCAAGTACGTTTAACTGAAGAATTGTTACTGCTACAATCCTAATCATGATTGCCTAATATATATATATATATATATATATATATATATATATATATATTCATTCTATATATATATATATATATATATTAGGCAATCATGATTAGGATTGTAGCAGTAACAATTCTTCAGTTAAACGTACTTGAGCGAATGAATATAATAGAAGACAATACATTCTATCTCCTTTTTAACTGGAAACACGAACACCTGATCAATTTGTAAGAGCTCAGTCGGCTCAACTATTTATCCATAGAGACCAATTTATGTATTAGTGCAAATCGAAACAACCTCGTCCTGGATTCGAAATTGGTACCTCGAATCTATTTCCTATTATGATAATCGTTACGCCACGAGTTCCTAATAGTTAGTTAGTTTGATTCTACTTGGTACACATACAATATATTTAGTCTTTTCTAATTTATTCACTTATGATTATCACTTTTTATCTTTTTATTAGTATATTTTGTACTTTATTCCTATTTCCTAAATTAGATATAAACTGGAGCTGAATGTGCACAGAATCGTTGCTGGACTGAGAAAAAGAGATGATCCATGTATGTGTGAACGGGGGTCGATATTGCTCGGTCCACGGGCTATCGTACAGCACGCGAAATTTAAAAACTCTTTTTTCAGTTATCCTATTTACCAACCCCTCCGCTCGGGCAGGATATGACAGGTTTAAATTCAGAGTTTTCCTTCTCCTAGACTAGTTGCCTCACCAAGGCCGAAGAACCTAGTCTGCCCTACTATTTACCCATAGCTGGAGGGACAATTATTGGATTCATACCTTTCTCAAGGGTATTATTGCTATGTGAAAGGCAATTAGTCTTGTCCAGGATTTGAACTCGTGTCGCCGTGTCCATTTCCAACGACGATAACCATTACACCACGGGCACCTCTTTCTTTTTTCAGTTATGCTTTTTGGTCGCGGTTGTAGTTATGGGTCGCATAGAACGTAATGTAACAAATATCTGTAGATTTTATTTAAGATGGATTATGTTGTAAAGGGTCAGGATGATGTAGACGTGTTCATCTTTACTGGTAAAAACTTGTAGCAAGCAAACATTAAGCTTATGATCAGGCTACTTAAAAAAAAGATAAAATTAGAGGCATATCGATTCTTAGCAAGAACTAAACACAGTTTGTTGTATTGCATGTTTTACTGTATTGTTACGTCAAATCCACCTCCCAAAATGGAGTATTATTCGGACATCTGGACAGGCTTCTCTCACCATGTTTTATTAGTCGTTAATAGGATACTGAGTCGAAACTGAGGTCTAGTCGGGCTATATAACGCTTGTCTTCAATCATTCTTCCATTTGCATATCACTAGTCTATCATTTTTTCTGTCATCCCTTTCATAGAAGCTGTTCAAACGAGCTCAGTATCCCTCGTTCTTGAGGCAAGTTCCAAACAAACGGTTCCATCCTAAGAGCAAGAAAAATGTGATATAAATAACCCATGGTTTTTTTTCCGGTAGCATATCACCTTGAGCTCATCAAACCCAAAGTCAGTAGGTATTTTATTGCAATGTCTTTAGATACCAGTCATTTACTAAGCTTAGCTTAGTTTAATACAAAGTCAGTAGTAGTGAATGCACAGTAAGAATATATATATATATATATATATATATATATATAGAGAGAGAGAGAGAGAACGGGTAAAACTATCTTTTAAATAAATAGTTTGTCACTTGAAATGTCTCGTTACATTTCTTCCTATTTCTGTTTCCTAGTTTTTGTTGTTCTGTTTGTTCTTATGCTGTCCTAGATGTTACTGTCCGCAGTAATTATCTTTGCTCTTTTTTATGTAATCTTCGAGTATTCATATTGATGCATCCACGGTATCTTTAATGCTGGTGAATCTTTTTCCGTCTTCATTTCTTGATACATATAATCTGTCTATGTCATCTCTCGGATCTAACGTCTTGTGCATCGTTATCAACTTTCTTGTCGTCTGGGTCATTTGTTTGATTCCTTCGCTAGTCCATTTTAAGAATGATCCCGAATATCTTTCTAGGGAGACTGATCACGTGTCTATCCTTTTAATGAAATTAGTGCTGCAGAGCTTATTATTCCATTCCTGTTTATATGTTCTTATTGTTTATATCAGAATCCCTTATTCTTTTTCATTTTTTGCAAATGGCTTGGTCTCATCATGTACATTAGATGATTTATCTTTCTTTGTGTTTTTATAAATTTGTTGCCCTCAGTGCACTTTACAATTATGAGGCTGACTAGCATCATTGCTATTAAAAATAGTAGTTACGAGAATGAATATCCATGGAAGATATCTCTCTGGATTTTCACCTCTGGTAAAGTTTTTCCTCCCATTGTTAATTTCACTTTCCAGTTTTTCATGGCTTCCATGATATTTTTGCGGGACTATTGAAAAGGGAGCCTTCAGGTTGCCTTCAACTACTGTCGCCAACTTTACTTATACCATAGGCCTTTTTGTTATCAATTCATGCCATAGCTACATTTTTCGACTTCGTTTTGGTCTCTTCGAGGATATACTGATCACTGTATTGTAGGCCACCAGTTCTTCTCGTTCCCTAGTGGTATCTTTTCTGTTCCTCGGAAAATAGTTTGCGGCATACAAGGGAGTAATAGATCTCTTTTTTTAATCCGTGCGGTCAGGATTTTTGACATCATAAATAGACACGTTATCGGTCTATAATTACTAAGGATAGTTCGTTTGAGGGAGTCTTTCTGGATCAGGGTAGTTTTCTTCTAAGTCATCAATTCAGGTATTCTTGCTTCTCAGTTGAAGAGCCAGTTTGTCGTGGATGGACATGAATTACTAAAACTCTAATTCATGCATACTATCTTCACCTAGCGTTTTCCAATTCGGTACTTTTTTAGTGTTGCTCTTGGCAAGACCAGAGGTATGTTCGTCTCAATACCTTCTTCAAGTTCTTGGAATTTTTATTTCATGTAATTTATTCATTCGGCTTTCCTCTTATGTTCTGTTTGTCCGTGTATTTTTCTCCACAGTTTTTTTTATTTGCATCAGTTTGTTAGGTTGTCCTCGTGCATTCTCCACCGATTTGTTTGTAGAATTTTCTTTTAGCATTTTCGAAGGACCTGTTTGGTTTATATTGTTTGACTTTGTCTCGATATCTTTTGAGTCTCCTTTCTTTCGTTACTATCTTTTGATTCATATCTTCAATTTGTATTGCCAGACTTGCCTGCTGTTTTATTTTTGTCTTTTCATCTCAATACATCCATACGTGTTTTTCCTTCCTTAGTACTTTTGCCTGTTGTCGCTGTTTCTTTATCTGTAATTCTAGTGTAATTTCCGATCCAGGTTTTAAATTTTCATTCTGGTTCTCTCTGGGAATACCGACTAGTTTCGCTCCAGCATAAATTTGCTCGTTTAGTTCAATGATGTTATTTCTTGTGATATTTGGTAATAATTTGTTTACCTTTGCAGGTTCTACCAAACCTTTTTTTTTCTGTTTTGGTTCCGGAGGGATTGTAATGTAGTCTTCTTTTCACTCATGATTTTCTTTATTAACTCTACATTAGCATTAACATTGTGGTGCGGGTGTCTATTGAGTTTTGGTTTTCAGTATTTTATGTTTCGATTCGTCTCTGGGGTTCTCTATTATTCACGGCTTACATGTCCACTTATTTCTTACCTATGAAAGTAAGAAAACTAACTTTCTTTAATTCGTTCTACCTGGGTCAGCAAATTTTTGGCTGCTGAATTAGATTTAGCAGTTTCTGCCAAAATTTCTATCATTCTTTTTCTATACCGTCTGTGTGTAGGATTACGCTTAAAATAAAAGTGAATCACATTTTTGTCTTCTGGAGTATTTTTGTCTTCTGGAGTATTTTTTTCTGGAGTATTTTTTCTGGAGTATTTTTTTCTTTTTTTCATTCTTTGGTCGTTGTTTATCCCCCTGAAAGTAAAACAGCGGACATTCGCAGGTTTCCAACCGGATCCCCCACGTTGGCTATCAAGGTAGCACCAGCCGATCATGTTACTCAAACCTGGTATCTGAATCCCTCATTGAATTTGATTTGGATTTGACATTTTTATGGGTACTATAATGTGGTTAAACCAGACCCAATGGTTGATTATCACGTGTCACCGATATAACCAGTATTCTTCCAAACGAGAATACACTTCAACGAGCCACACACAAAAATAGATCAATAAAAAGGAATGAATAAATAAATAAATAAAAAGCAGTAAACATACACTTTTAAGATAATAAAGTTTTAGTTAAATTCCATATCCTTATAGTTTTGGCTTGATATTACAGTCATAGTGTATTTACTTTTTCGCCTATACAGTCAATCTTTTTAGGATGGGGAATGTGTTCTAAATTCAGTTGATGTTTACATTGAACCAACTTCAACTTCAAACATTAATTCATCCACAAATACGAAATGATAAAGAATAGTGATAGTAACAGCTTCAGAAATTAGTAACTTAAAAATCTCAAGTTATCTGCAATCATCAAGTGAATATTTATCACTGATTCCTTTTATTTATAATTTTGGTCAGCCTTATAGCTTTACCATATATTCCGATCACTTTAGTTAACAGCGAGGATGGAAAACTCATTTGGGGACCTTTAAGATGGGCTGACTATTTGATTTATATCGTAGAATGTTTTTCATGAAGATAGAATGGCTCTCATCGAATATAAAATAATAATCGGAAAGCCAAATATACAAGAAATATTTGGACTATATATATATATATATATATATATATATATATATTCAAATGACACTGGTGAAATCCCCCAAAAGAAATATCAACAATTTCTATCATCATTCTTCCCTAAACATTTGTTTGGTCAGCCGTCTAATCCTGAAATAGAAAGTTTGTCAGGGATTTTAAAAAATACAAATAGAATAAAATAAAATAACATAAATTCCGGAAAAGCTTATCCTTAGTGGAGAATTTGTAATTTTGTAAAATCGATGGGAAAATTCATTTATTTGTTTTTTTCATTTTTCAGACGGCATTGCTGTGAACATGACGTTGTCTTTAATAAACTTTACTTGGTCTGAAGATCTTATGACACCGAATAGCTCAGAATTCAAAAAGCAAAGAAAGGTGTTCTGTACAGACGTAAGTAATGTCTTTTTTATTAATTAAAACTCTGACAGTAAAATTGTATGTATTCAATGTATTCAATGGTGTTAACTTTTCTGCTCGGGTGCAAAAATTATCTTATTGCCAGAACAGAAAAGAAAAGAAATGAAATCGAGATACGTTCCAGAATACGTTCCATTGATAGACATCAACACAAAGAAAGAGATAGTTACGTGGAGAAAAATAGAAAATTAAAACAGACAGACAAACAGACAGAGATGAAAGAAAGAGAAACCAAGAGAGTAAAATTCATGATGTAAATCTGTGAGTTTTTTAAGTTTCGACGGATATCGACTATTGCCATTGTAAAAGCTACAGACCTAGATTAACTGTAAATTGTATAAATGTCTTTATAAATATAGAAAGAAAGAAAGAAAGAAAGAAAGAAGGAACGAGGCGCACTTAGTACAATGGTTATCATAGAATAAAATGGACTCGGCGCCCAGAGATCAAATCTTTGATGTGGCTGTTTGCATTTCACTTCCCACTATTGCCCTTAGGAGAGGCAAGAATTCATCTGTTAACCCTCAGTAATGAGTAAATATTAGGACAGTCTTGGCTGTTTAGCCTTGGTTAGGCCACCATTCTAGAAGGAAAACTCTGAATTCAAACTAGATATACTCTGATTAAAAGTAGCCTTGTGTCATATCCTTCTCGTGACGGAGGAATTTGATTAAAACATTGATAATATAAAAAAAATGGACAAATAAACATTGGTTGATACTTGCTAAAAATAAGTTAATTTCGATCGGGGTGGGGAGGTATTTCATGACGAATAGACTTACAAACAATCGGGGATTGTGTTTTCTTGTCCACATTTCATTTTATTTAGTTGTTCATTTGCGCGCGCGCGTATGTATATAAGCTATTGGCAAACTTCTTTGGTTGTTCATATGTGCTTTGGTGTGTGTACATTTATGTGTAAAAAAAGGTACTGAAAAAATGATAATGATCCTTATAGGATTTGTAAAGGGCCTATCGAAAGAAAGGTTCAATAATCACAAATCTTCGTTTAAAAACAAACGGTACTTTGCTGTCTAAATATATATATATATATATATATATATATATATATATATATATATAAAATGGCAGAGAAATTAAATGTTTTATGATTTTATAATGGGAGATTGAAACAAGGTAAATTATGCATGGAAGAATAACTTATTAGCTTTCCTAATCCTAATAATTTTTTCCATAAAAGTTTGAGTTGGTATTAAAATGTCACCATGAAGCTAAATATTTACTTCGTAATTTGGGACCAGATTAAGTCACTAGACCAAGATTTTGTCACATAACTTTGTTTCCTCAATTTTAAGGGGTTGCTATAAAATTTTGTTGCCTCAAGATATAGTGTTTCACCTGCCGATAGGTGTCGTGAAACTTACAGTTGTGAGTTATGACTCTTTTATAAGTTTTATAGAATAAAATTAATAATTGTTCTACACGTTTTGTAGACTGAGTACTTTAATTTCTTACTGAATTTATAGTCGTTTTAGCTTTTTTTTTATTGCGAACGGTGGGCATTCAAATTTAAATTTGATTTAATTGTATATATATATATATATATATATATATATATATATATATATAAATATATAAACTCCCCCACACATATATTCATATGTTTATAATAGTATCTGTATACGCACATAGGCACACACAGATATATCTAGATATAATATTATATATATATAAATGTATACAATCATTTTATTGATATGCACATACCATATATATATATATATATATATTGGCCCAAGTATGATACTTACCCACAAAAGAAGAAACGGTTGAATAACATTCACAAGACTGCACCCCATAATGGGGTAAAAATAACCATACAGGTTACCCAAGGGATAACAATAAATTACCCTAGAAATAATACCAACACGGTGAAAAACCATTTTTTAGGCAACATAAGCTGTTCGGTAGGTTACCTAGATTGGTTTCATTACCAATCTAAGTAACCTACCGAACAGAGTCAAAAGCATAAAATCAAAAATCAAAAAATCTATCAACTTATAAAAAAAATCAGATTCATTTATTAAAATTAGGTCTAAAATTCCTTCTCCTCCTCAGCAAAAAATCTAGGAAAATTATAAAGAGATCTCAAAGAATTTGAACGAAATTTTAGATTGAGAAATTCCCTAACAAGAAAAATACAGATAACTATTTAGTAAAAAATAAATCAAAATTCTTCTCGGGCAAAGACAATAATAGCCCAATCGGCTGGTGCTGTAGAATACACCGACTGCATCTCTGGAGAGGGATAACGCTCCCCCAACGCGTAACCTGGATAAGACACTAACCAATCTGATGGCAATTCAAAAAATGTAGCTTACATAATCAAATCCACAAATGCAACAAGATATACATTGGTCGCACTCAAGCATTGAACAATATAGTCTCTTTTCAAAAGAAAATGAATATTAAATCATCAGAAAAAAGAAAACTTTATATATCAAAACACCTTTATGGATGCAGCAAGACTGGCTTTAAAAAATGGCAATGCATCAGATTGATGACCACTCATAACTCCAAATAAAAGAAAAAATTCTAAGATAGATTTAAACTACTGAGAGAGAGAGAGAGAGAGAGAGAGAGAGAGAGAGAGAGAGAGAGATTGGAAGCACACAGACAAACATATACACACACAGACTAGCCTGAAATACATCTGTGTATGGGCTCAAATACATTCTGATACACACTAAGCCTACCCAGTGCCCCTAAAATACATGTATGTGTACGTATACATTAGTGTACGTGCATATATACATGTCTGTGCACGCACACATACATATACATAGAGAGAGAGAGTGACAGAAAGAGAGAGAGAGAGAGAGAGAGAGAGAGAGAGAGACTCTAAGCAAAAAGAAAAAATAAAGAAAGAACTAAAAAGAACAAGAACACCCATATATCCTTGAAAATATATGTTATACGAGCGTATGCATACATCACTGTGTGTGCACGTATGTTTGTGTGTGCACGTATGTTTGTGTGTGCACGTAAGTTGGCGTGCACACGTGTGCACGCCAACTTACGTGCACACACACACACACACACACACACACACACACACAAAATGGATACATGCTTATACATACAAAAACATTTACGTAAACCAAAGGTTTTCACGAACAATTAGTCCGTGAAAATCTCTGGTCTATATAAATGTCCAATGAGACATTCACCGACACAAAACTTGGAATTAAACAAAATCATAATAACTTATCAAAACAATCTTTACTATATAAAGAACAACTGGAAATTTACTTAGACATTTAAATCTCCTGAAGGCAACATAAAGTCCGAAACATATGTAGAGCACCAGTACAGGAAATAATAAAAACCTAAATACCAAATTTGAAATCATTTGCGGACCTATTCATTTTAATATATATACATATATATATATATATATATATATATATATATATATATATATATATATATATCATGAGTTGTTAGTTCATGTATCTTAGATCTGTTTGTTCATTATCAGTAAAAAAAAAAATTTATCATACAACGTGTGAAAGCACGTGCGATACCCAATCCTCATCAGCCGCCAACCAGGGTGATAACATAGTTTCGGTACCTCAAGGCGGTACTGCCACTCCTGGCGCTACCAAGCAGCTTTTGCCACCGGACAGGGCATTTAAAATATATATATCTATATATACGCCAGATCAACTAAAGCAGACATTACATTGGACGTTCGTTCATCTTCATTTTAGTGCCGTTTCTGAATTAAAAATGCGTTTACTTTCAGCCGTTGGTGTCATAGCAACCATTTCTTGATTTTGCGTAATCACATGGGAATGGTGGCTCCACGTGCATTGCATTCATGTTGAAATGCCTTCTATATCCGTCATCTATTCGGTTCGTTTTCCTTCAGTGCAATCTTTTTTTTTTTGCGTTACTGCACGAAAGCACTCGAGACAAACGTTATATATAATTCTGCTGAAAGATGTTATTTGTTGATCAATGGGGCCCTCAAGATGGGTGGTGAGTAAAAAAGAAAGCTCCTGGTCTAAGTTTGTCCAGGTAGCTCTCTGATTACCCTTGAGCCACTAAATTCTTGGCTTGCTATTAATGTCTCCAGGACGCTGATGTTCAGCAATGGGCTCGTGAATATTGTGGGGGTAATCCTGATTCATAAGCCCATTTGTTTGTTCATTATTAGTATTAGAGAATATTCTCTTTTCATTGCATTTCTGATTGTGTTGATTTGTTCTAATATTTCTTCTAGCTTGATGACGTCATGATCAAAGACGAACAATTCGGGCAGCGTCTTATACTTTGCGACATTCTTAAATTCAGGTAAACTATACACCATTTGTAGCCAGAGATTTTTTAAATCTCAACTTTTCTTTTATCTTCATTCTTTGTGGTTACGTAATTTTTCTTCCGCTATAAGTGCGTGATCCAAATTATGTTAAGTCCAGGAAATATAAGTATATCACTACACTTCTAGTGAAATCTTTTTTTCTTTTACTTACTTTTTTTTTTTTTTTGCAAATAAAATAAATAAATCGTATACACAGTAAATTGGCTATTATTGCGGTTTAATTTCATGAGAGTAAACGGTAAATTTGCATCATGTAAGAATAAACGAATACAGCCAACTGACACAAATTAAATACAAAAGTATGCCTCACGGGATGTACAAGGTATACTACTAGAATTCTGCAAGCAATAAAAAAATGTCACCATGCAGACAATTGATATATATATATATATATATATATATATATATATATATATATATATATGCACAAACTAGAAAATAAGACACAAAAAAGAGTAAGGGATTTTGAGATACAAATGAATCACTCAATTCGAGCCAAAAGACCAGATTTGGTTTTAGTGAATGAAAAGAAAACATCTTTTGAACTATTAGACTTCGCCGTTCCAGTATTTATAAATACTTAGACCTTGTCAGAGAGCTGAACAAATTATGGAACATGAAGGTAATAGTGATACCAGTTATAGTTGAAGCTTTAGAAACAATCTCGAAGAACCTGGAAAACAGACTGAGAAGAGAGAAGTAATTGAGAGCGTCTTCACAACAACGCTAAAGTCAGCTTGAAGAATCATGGAGAGTTGAGGAGACTTGGACTACAGTGAAGCCCATCAGTTACGACTGATTTGAAAAACTACCAAAGATTGAAATAATGATTATCTAAGGCTTATGAATCTATCAAAGTGATAAAGAGTGCGAAATATTAAGATAAATTTTGTTGGCATATATTTCATTTCGCATCCATAAGTTTGGTTTAGTTTGGTTTGGTTTTATGGTATATCAACTATTGTAGGTTTTTTAATGCCAAATACATTTTTATACATATAAACAGTTCTATTCTAAACAATTCAGTTTAGTATAACCAGATTTTTTTATACACAGTTAAATGTCAAAGTAGTTCTATTTCAAACAATTCAGTTTATCATAAGTATACAGCTTAAATGTCAAAACAGTTCTATTTCAAATAATTCAGTTTAGCATAAGTACGGAGTTCAGTTCTATTTGACACATAGATAGGGCCCTATTAGGTGCTACGACTCCGGGCAAGAGTGGACATGGGAGCGATGGCACTAGATTACTCCGCATTCCCCAAACTTCCAGTATTATTGGAGCACCTCTATGAGATTGCTTAGTGTCATAAACAGGGCACTCGTTGGGGGAGTCTTGCCCTTCTGAAGAGAAGCAGTCGGTATATTCTGCGGCTCCAACTAGGCCAGCATAAGTTTTCTTTTTCTGAGTGTAGGGCACTCAGTGAGAATCATGGACTGTGTGAGAAATTTGCTAACCACTACACAACAGTAATATTCCTGTGATTAGTTTACTAAGCTCCTCTTAGTATCTAGAGCTCAATGAGAATCGAATTCAATTAATAATTGTTTGATACAGTAGTTTGCTAACCACTACAATAGTCATATACTCAATGACGGCTTTACTAAGCTCATCATAGTCTGACACCAGGTCAAAAATATTTAGCACTCAGTGAGAATACAATTTATTTGAGCAACCACAGTAATACGGTTATACACCCAATGACAGCGTTACTAAGTTCTTCTTGGGTCAACAGTATTGTGAAAAAAAAAATGACGTACTTCATATGTGAAAATTTTTTTGTATTTTGTCGTCATTTTTGTTTTTTGTTGTTGGTTTTTTTTTTTTAGGGGGCAGAGGGGCTATATCATTGAGAATGATTCATTTTAATGGAAGAAAACTGGGTTGAAACAAATTATTTTTGTCCGAGTAAACTTTCCCTTTGGTTGAATTACTTTTTTTTAAATCTTACAAAATAGCCCTTCTTGGGTTGCAAATCTCAAAGCAAATAATCAGAAATAAACTGTTTATCCCTACAAAGTACTCTTTATTTACTAAGCTTAGTCAAATATAAAGTTAATCAGAGTGGGACACTTAGTGAGAATCAAACTGACCAAGAATGGATTCTGAGAGTAACTTTCTAACCACTGCATCACAATGAGACATAGATGTTATTAACTCATCTTAAAGGAGTCTGACACAAAGTCGTAGATTTCAGACTTTCAATTGGAATCGGACTCACTACTGTAGTAATAATTTGTTTTACTATCTTACTAGATGCGCTTTAACATTTATTAAACATAACAGAACTCATGTTAATATATGGGAGCATCTTGTAAGAATCGATTTCACTACACGAATAATCTGGTCAACAAAATGAGCACCTCATGTGAGTCAATAGTTAGCTGGTTGTTTGTTTGCTTTATTGATATGTCGATCTTTGTTGGGTTATTTTACATTGAAGTCAGTTAAGCAATTATAATTTTCAACAATAAACAGTACAAAAGTATATTTACACAATCATTTTAAACAGGTAAACATGTTTACTAACCCTATACTTGTGCCCAACAGGCATAACCCCTCTGGGTCGAGTAAACCTGTGAGTATTGGCATCGAAAGAATAACTTGACATTCTCTGAACTCCAGAACTGGGGCCTCACCACCTAATTCTGTTTAGTGTAATACCTATGATACCCTTATTTGGAAGGGAGTCTTACTCTCTGAAAGGGACCCAATCTGCATATTCTTGGCTCCACCGATAGGATGTGTGGTGTAATGCCGGCAATTGGTAGTTTAATTTTCCAAGAGTTCGTCTGGTCTTGTTCCAAACTCAGCTAACCCACTCGATGTCATAGGCAGCCAAGTAAATGCTTTTTTCTTTCAATTTTTCAGTTTATCGCCAGATACCATAAAAATATTTCTGGTTTTCAATGGCACAGAAGACGCCAATTTCTTGCACGACACTGTTATTAACATTATCAAGAACTATGCCCCACGTCCTTTGTCTCATTTCGATCAAGACGTCAGAAAACTGGGAGACCTAAATGTTCTTTTAGAAGAATCCGATGCAATCCTATCAGCAATCAAAGTATCAGATTGGACGACCACGTCTGTGCCGGATACCACTACCATAACAATGTTGACCACTACTCTGGATTGGTCGTCACTGGGAGGTAAATACACTCAAATACTTTCTATTTAGAGAAAAGGGTTTCTTTACTCAGGCTACATATACATAGTTTATTATGATATATATATATATACTTCTTGAGTTGCAAATTTGTTATTTTCTGGCAGCAAATTATTTCATTTTAATCATAGTTCTGATGCTTTAGTCAAAATATAATTAATAATCACAACAAATACAACAATGTCAACATAATAACATTATCTATTTTCAATTGCTATTTTGTCTGCTAGTCAACTTTCTGTTGTATGTCCTTTTCTCTATTTTGTTTTATCCGGTAGAATCCGGTAGAACGATCTCTCGGCTTTGGAACGTCAATAAAATTGGCAACATAAATCCTCTTCAAAATTTAATTCATCTATAAAAACAATATTTGCTTTATTGTTTTGTTATCGTTATCACTTTGATTTAAAGATCATATTGTCCAAATACTTATCCACACAAGTGTAAATATATTATCTAGTTTCTGTTTTTTAATCATCATTTTCAAGGTAGCTGTTATACAAACTGAAATTCTCTCTCTCTCTATCTCTCTCACACACACACACACACACACACACAATAACTTTCTATAAGTCTGTCCTCTCCGTTCTCCGTGTCACTTTGTGAACTTTCTTCCGCCATATTTTCTTTCTTTCTTTCTTTCTTCTGCTTACTCGAGTGATTTGAAATGATTCTAATCGACCAATGCTCCTGCGTCTTCAACTCACCAACAACATGACTGAAGCCACTTTCCCGAAGAGTTGTTTTCTGTTGCAGAGATTTTTAAGTAAATGTATTCGATCTTCTTTTTACGTTTACTCGTTATTATAATAGTCACACCTTTTTTTTTCTTGTTAGATGGCCTAGCAACCAACATTAGTCTTTTTCTGCATAATTTTACGTTCAATCCTGCTCTTTCGGATCCGGACAGTCAGAAATTCATGATCAATTCAAACACCTTCTGTAATAACGTAAGTAAATCATCAAATATAACATTTATCTACAACTCTATGACGTGGAGTTACTTTCCTAAACACTGAATGTGAACAACTTTGTTATCTCCAAATTCTGCTTATGATGTTGCCTGGAGATATGATTTCTGTAGACAACTCAGTAGATTAGAACATCGATATATGGAGCTAAGATTTGTTCACTAAAGCATTTTGTCTCCATTGGCATTTGTAGCTGAATAAAAAAGATATGGCTATAGAACTGCTCACACGCAAAATGTTTTGTTTCAGAATTTTTCATGTTACAACATACAAATCGTTGATGTATTTGTTTGATAAATCTTACTTGTAATATCATGGTTGGTATTTAAATATCTTTTAAATATTCTTATATTAAAATCATTTACAGTACATTCCTAAAAGAAGATCTTTTGCGACACAATCTAATAGCAAAACCATTTACTTAAGTAAGATCAATTTCATTACATTTCTATTGTAAAATCAATTCTAATACATTTCTGTAGTAAATCTTTTGCGATGCGTTTCTGTTATCGATAATTTAGTATGCATTTCTATAATAAAAGCATTTCTACAGTAACATCATTTATATCTCGATAACAAAATCATTTATAATTCTTTTGAGTAATTTGATATGAAGCACAAAATTTTGAGCAGATATATGTAGGAATGAATGATGTTACAACATGTTTTCTCACGGCTAGCTGTAGTGACAAAAGACTCTACATATTTACAAAAGATGCAAAAACAAGATATATTGTGTGCTAAGAACTCGTCAGAATGTTTCTTTTTTTTTTAAAACCCTTTTGTTGTGTGTATTTATATCATGTTTATATTTCAATATCCATAGAACATTGTTAAATATGTTTATCGCATTTATTTCATGAAAAGGTTTATGTCTATGATCTTTTCTTCCGGGTATCATCAGGTACATATGATAGTCAATTATGTATGGCAGCCCGCGGCATCTTTTTCGGATTTATTTTCCACATTTCAAATTTATATATATATATATATGCGTGTGTTAGTCCGCTTTTTTCTTTTCCTTTTTCAGTTAAGCTTGGTTATGATCAACGCACCAGAAATGGCGTCTCGTCTTCATCGTTGTGTCGTTGAAAGTTACAGGTAAGTTTACTTTTAAAAACTCGCTGGTTCGTGTCCTTAGATTTCAATTAAAGACACGAACCCTTTAGGTTACCGTAGTAATTTCACTCGATAATGATATGCATACTTCTATTTCGGAAGGAGCGAAGGAAATTACTTAAGTAATTGATACTCACCAAAAAGTGAGCGGACATTCAGATGCTACTCACGTCATTGACATTCTACCGAATAATTTTTGAATGAAAATGTTTGCTTTATTTCTTTTCTTAGGGTGGTCAAGAGAGAATGAGCACCGTGTCGGCGCCTTCCTCTCAACAGTTTTTTTTGCACACCGGACCTCTCACTGAATATAAATGTATATATCACTGAGGCTTTATTATATTGATCCAGAAGTGTAACGGCGAAATATTATTTGAAAAAAATTCTGCGTGTGTTATCAGAATATTGCATGAATCTCGTTACGCATTCGCGATCAGGTGTCGTTTTTAAGATCTTCATTTTGAATTGCTCCACAGGATATTTCTTTTGTTCTATATCCACGTAGAACTATTTTCTATTATTTCTATGAGGCATCTTATAGATTTGGCTCTATCACGCCCTTTGATTCCGATTTGACCAAGAAACTGGTAAAAGGTGCCTGCTACGAAACCTCTTGCTCCAATTTCCACGGTTTTTACGATCACGCCTATTCCACGCCTTCCTATTCCAGCTGTTTTTTAAGGATTCTAATAAAAAATTATATAATTATCTCCGTTAAATCAAGAATAATTTTTTAAAATAACGTTAAACAAGTTTGCGGATCCGGCAAAACTATCCTTGAATATAGGTCAAGAAATTGCTTAATTCTTTGAGTTGAAATATGCACTGAGCAATGATAAAATGCAAGCTTTCCCGCAGTAGTGTTTTAAATCTTCACTGAGAACCTGATATTTGCAGCCTTGTGTCAGACTAGCTTAAACTTCGTAAATACTTATTCTAACGTCACTAATCAGAGTAACTCTATCCATAATGAACGCTTCCGGGTCTACCATGAAAATTTTAGTGTCTTAGAAGAGCAAACCATGTGAAATTTATCGAAGAACGTGTGATGTGTACGGAGAATTATGTTTCAGTAAAAACATTGTTTATTAATGGATTAAACATAGCGTTGCCACTACGACTCTCCGTAAAAGATAATGTTCCGGGCGCAACAACCAGTAAAAAAGCTGATGCTGACAGTCTTCTGTGACATGAAAGGACCCATTACAATTGTTTCTATAATCTGTAAACTCATTGGGCAAATATAATCTAATATATATATATATATATATATATATATATAAGCAAGACTTTATTTTAAGTTGATACAGTATAACAATATTAAGAATGTATAATTTCTTTCATCGCGTAATTATTGATAATTTTTGAAAAAATTATGTAATTTGGATAATTTCAGTGAAAATCCTTCGAAAGTAAATTTTGTCCTTGTGTTTACGGGCACGGAGGGAGCAGATACCATTCCTGAAGATGTGGAGCAATTAATACGGATATTTGCCCCTCATCACCCTCTTGAAAAGGCACGAAATTTGAAGGATGTCCGTGTTGTCGGCCCAATGAATGTCCTGTTGAGTAACGTATCTCAAACTCTGCTACCAATAAATGTTTCTGATTGGACAACGTTGGCACCGCCTACCACATCGGCGCCGGTGACACCTGATTGGGATCTCGGAGGTAAGGTTATACGTTGGCTAGAAATATCTATTCGACAATCAATTTGCTTGGTCCTGGATTGAAAAATGTTGCTGGCATAGTGTTTATGAGTAAAATAATAGAGCAGACTGGGCTCTCAAGCCTTGATAGGACAACCATTCTGGGAGATAGAAAAACTGAATTCAAAATATTGCATGTTGCATGGGAGAAATCTGTGACAAACCAGTTTTCTCTTATTTAACAGTTGGGTTATTATTTAAAAGTCTGGTGTGTTCTTCACACATTTTTGTTACTATAAACGAATCATCTGTGCAGGTAGTCTAATAATTCATATCTTTAAGGAAACTACTGGGTTCTTATACGTCGAGATTGACGAAAAGGTTCATCCAACATTTTATATAGTTTTGATTCATACTTGCAACATCTTAGTCACCCGTAGAAAAGCTCAGGTAAAAACTGTAAATAGACTATTCATGTCTGTCATATTTTATGAAACATTTCTGTTTAAACATTTTGCTGGATATATATATATATATATATATATATATATATATATATATATATATATATACATCTAAAACTTTGCGTAGGACGATATCTTTCGAATCACATACCATAATTTATAAACTGCGCTTTAAAGAAATAAGGAAATAAAGATCTCATGTGACGTCAATACCTGAATATTGCGTCTCGCATGAAACTGTAGATGCAATTTTTTCGCCAGTCTGTTTTTACATTGAGCAATTTTATCCTTCCTTCGCCATGCCAAATTTAAGAGCGCTGTCTCCCCTATTTTTACCCATAACTAGAAAGAGAATTGATGGTGGAATGCAAACAGCCTCGTCCAGGATTGGAACTCATGTCACCGTACCAATTTCCAACGCCGATAACCATTACACCACGAGCGCCTCTTATGTATTTATTAATTTTAATCGGGCATGTCACCAAAAACATGAAGCACAAATTGAGGATGAAACTCACTATAATGGGGATGTTGGGACATTCTTGTTAACTATTACATCCTTTATCATGCTGATATATATATATATATATATATATATATATATTCGTAAAGACACTTGGGAACATCACCAGTGACGTTCTTGGGTTTGTTTGTCGTTTGAAAATTTTTGTGTACTTATTTGATAATAGTAATAACAACAAAGTTAGGCAAAAAATTTCCCATTTTTAAAGGAAAATTTATAAAGTGCTGAATGATTTTAGACCAAAGCAGGATTAAACCCTAGAATTTTAAAATAATCATACAATAATCTTTTCCCGTAACTCTGAGTTTCTCGTGTTAGCTCAATCGTCAGGCAGAAAGTTTTTAGCTGCTTGCCCTTTATAACCATTATATATGCTACAAGTGCATGTGCACACATATACGCATACAAACAATTATATTTTGTGGCTATACTGAAAGAGAATATAAATATTATATAATACATACATACTTAACGTTTGCATGTTGATTGTACTGTCTTTTTATCATTAGTTATAATTATTATCTAATGTTTATTAATACAATTTTTGTTTAATCTCTTTGAAGACAGCGTCGCAGCAAACGTGACTTTTACTATGTACAACTTTTCGGGAAACCCCGGAGTGCTGGACCCTGACAACGCAAACTTTAGTATCAACGCAAACTACTTTTGCCAAGAGGTAAGAAAAATGAGAATGTATTTTTAATTAAGCCTGCATATAGATGCGTTTTACTCGTCCCAATGGTTACAGATAACCCAACAGACGTATGAACCGAACCAAACGTTACTACGATGGGTGGCTCAAAAATTTTGGAATATTTTGGTGCATCCATATAGTTGTATGGACACAGCTACAGCTTGGAAGAAATCCCATTTTATTTTATCTGAGTAACTAGATTTCCCTCAGATCTTTAACCTGTCAATAGCAGTGTACGCCTTAGCTAAGCGAATGTTGACATTGCTTTCAATAGAGGAGATGTTGCTGCCGATGAATGTGGTCTTGACAACTAATTTTAGAGGCTTTCTATTTAGAGTGGATATGCCTCCTTTGTTTGAAATACAGGAAACCTGTTTTGTCAATACCCACTGCTGCTTGTTTGACCACAATTTTTCTAAGTGCCTTCTTTCTTTTTTTATATATATATATACACAGACACACACTCTCTCTCTCTCTCTCTCTCTCTCTCTCTCTCTCTCTCTGATATCTATATATATATATATATGTATACGAGAGAGAGAGAGAGAGTACATGAATGATAACGCTACATGGATTTCCATCACAAAGAAATTCCTATTTTTCAGCTTTTGAAAGCGACAGCTCTAGGAATGAATTCTTCAAATGTTCCCCTGGAATGTCAAGTATCCAAGGAAAGGTATGTTTCTAAGCCCAAACTATTGTAAATTGAAGCAGATTGATCGTGAAACGCCAATGATTATGGTAAAGAGGAAATGATCACTTGCCTTGAAAACTATCGTTCGAAATCATGGCTCAGGTCTTTAAATTTCCCAAAAATACCTTTCTAGTTTTAGTATCTTCATGATTATCTGAAAGGGAAAGCTTTCAATCTAAAAGTTGAGCTTCAAATATCAAGTAACGCTAAAATTTTGTCCTGTGTTTAAAACGGCACATCTTTGTGTGATTTTTTATAGCTTTATCTGTTTATCTCTTCCACCCTCGTCCCAGCTATAAGTAAATAGTTGGGTAGACAGGCCTCTTTAGTTTTGGTACAACAACCAATTTAAGATATTCAAATTCAAACTAGTTTTACTCAGCTTAGAAATTAATCTTGTGTTGCATCCAGCCCTTGGCGGATAGCTTGGGTAAATGTATGCATATCCACGTTGATGCAGTTAGAGCCTTATCTTGGATAATCTTATGTATTTCCTCTTGTCTGATGGAGGAAGTCCAAGATTAGTCAAGAATACAGAGGATGAGTTGGTAACGAAACCTCAGCATCCGACCTCGATAGAAAATACATTAGTTATCCAACCATTTCTGACACATTTTTTTTTCAACTTACGCTCATGCACCCAGTTGAAATTTTCTTCAAAAGGGACCGTTAACTCAATAACGAAAACCTTTTTTTAATTTAACGGACCAAATGACTATATTTGGATGCTGGATCGTAAACGCTATTTCTGTTGGTAATACGAAACGATGTTCTAAATCAGCAGCGACGTGCCAGTCCGTGCAGCCATCGGGCAATGATGATCTGTGTCTATTTTTACGCGAAAGTTTCGAAAAATTTCCTTCTTTAACGAAATGAATCGCTCTATTTGTGATATTATTTAGAATCTTATTGGTAGTTTCACAACATATCTTCGTAGCCTCGGCAAAAATCTCAAGGACTTCGTTGTGTGTCCGCGTGTAGCTTCTTAGAGCATACTCGCATCCAGTGAGAATATGTTGGAGGCTGGCAGTTTTCCAACATGCTCTGCATCGGTCGAATGTAGTTAACTCCCAAGCATAAACTAAACTCTATAGCATTTAAACAATTATCGAGACAAACAGATTTTGTTTGAAAATATTGATAAGGGACAATGACGCCGGAACTAAGAAATGTTTTTCTCCTGCTACCCTGGATAATTGTTTACGGGGAAGGTGGTGATGTTAAACTGACATTTTGTCGCATTCTGCCATCACTGGTAGACTAGTTAAAGACATATCTTTTTTCGTATTTTTTCTTCTTTTTTTCAGTTCCAATCCACATATCAAAATTTTTCTCGTCTTTCACAAACGAGAAAACCCTTCTCTCATTCCTTCCGAGATTATAGAGGCCGTCCGAAAATTTGGTCCAGTTGACGATTTCGGTTCCCTGTACAACTGGGTTCGACTCATGGGTCCCAGCTATATATGGCTCAACAATACAGCCATTGACATGTTTCCGGTCAACATGTCTGATTGGACACGACCAATCATGACGACCCTTGCGATGACGACTCATGATTGGTCATCAGAAAATGGTAAGTGCAAGATTTTCCGTTCTTATTAATGAAAATAAATATCAAAACACTGGTGTTTCTGCTGGTAAACAGCAATAATTGTACACAAATCTTGTATGATTTGACAGATTAATGTTGCCCCCACTTTTTTTTTTTTTTGCTTCCAGACACCCTGGAAGGACACGCCACATTTCTTCTGTACAACTTCACGTTGACTGACGAATTAAGAAATCCAAATTCGGACGAGTACCGGCGAAAAGAAGAAGAGATATGTGCAGAGGTAACAACTATATAAACACATAGATATATATACACGTATATAGAGAGAGGTAACAACTGGATATATATATATATATATATATATATATATATATATATATATATATATATAAACAGACTTAGTTATAGATTGATTTTAACAGACTTAGATAGATAGATAGATAGATAGATAGATAGATAGATACTTTATTCTTCCATTTAACATTTTATTTTTCATCTATTTTCAGTGGAACGAAGCAATAACCCACGATCCGAAGCTTGCCGGCCGCGTAGCTCAGTGCAGTGTTGATCAATTCGAGTAAGGAAATATATTCTGTTTCTGATGGGTTTAACTCTATCGTCACTTTCATTTCCCTTCCTACTTCCATTTAACTTTTCCTCCCTCCCTCCCTCACTCACTCATTCACAATCTATCAATCTCATTCGTTTTATATTGTGTCTTTGTTCGATATTACTTTCTTTATTTATCCCGATGGACCCAGAGCGATTTTTTTCTTGTCGCCAATCACTGCTAATGTTTGGGGATTCTAATTAGACATATAACAATTTTCGATTTAATGTTAGTTTGTTTTTTTTATTGGTTATTAAGTGATATATATATATATATATATATATATATATATCACTTAATAACCAATATAAAAAACAAACTAACATTAAATCGAAAATTATAAGCTAATCTACACACAAGTTAAATAGAGACCAAATAAACCAACTCAAGCTAGGTCTTAAATTTTGCCCCACTCCAAGAAGCAACATAAGAGAACTTAAAAAAGACCTCTAAGAATATGAAAGGAAATTTAGACTAATAGAAATATTCAAAAATAAAAAAGACACAGACAATTCCCTAGTAAAAAATAAGACCAAATTCTTCCCAGACAAAAACAACAATAGTGAACTAAACACATTCTTCGAAAAATTATGGAATATCAACCTAAAAGAAAAAACAACAAAAAATAACCTCTCACAAAAACAAAAACAAGCCTTTAAAATATACAGGCAACTGAAAACATAATTATAAAAGAAGCAGACAAAGGAAATGCCGTAGTCATCTTAGATAAAGCGTACTACAAAACCAAAATCCAAGAAATATTGAAAGATAAAACCTACTACAAACTAATAGATACAAACGTAGACAATATCATAATATCAAAAATCACAAAATTCTGCAAAATACACAACAAATCACTTACCAAAATAGAAAAAGATATTCCTAACAAACTATATCTCTATAACCAGTAACTTCTACGGACTACGAAAAATTCACAAGTCCAAACAAATAAAAAAACGCCGTAGAAATACAATAATCCGAATATAGGGAAATCCCAAACCCCAGTGACCTTAAATTTAAGCCCATTGTAGTAGGCCCGTTATGTCCGACTATCAGACTTAGTAAACTAATAGACATCTTACTACAACCTTTCCGAAACAAAATAAAAAGTTATATAAAGGACAACATAGATTTTTTAAACTCCATGCCAGAAAAAATTGATCCCAACACACTCATAGCCACATTTGACGTCACAATCCCCCATGAATTAGGAAAACAAGCCATCTCATTTTGGATTGATAAATACCCAGACACATTATACCTAAGATTTAACAAAAAAATCATCATAGAAATAATCCTTAATAATAACTCCTTCCAATTCAATAACATTAACTATATCCAGACACAAGGAACAGCTATGGGAACTAAAATGACGCCAACATACGCTATCCTAACCCAACCATATTTAGAAAAAAACCTATATGAAATAATAGGTAAAAAAAAATACAGCCATGACAAAAAAGAAGAATTTACCAAATCATGGATGATTGCTTCATATTCTGGAAATACTTATGGGGAGACATCAACGAATTGCACGACCTACGACAAAACCTACACCCCAAAATGAAATTTACAATGGAACACAGCTTAAAAGAATTGCTATTTTTAGACATCTTTATAAAAAATGTAAATGGCCAAATCATCACAGATATCGACCACAAACCAACAGACACCCAAAAAATACCGCCACTTCAGAAGCCACCACCCCAAAAACAGTATAAAATCCATCCCTTACACACTAGCACGTAGAATACACACAATAATCACCGACAAAACCTAAGAAAATACGCCCCAAAGAACTACACACAACCCTACACCAGAGAGGATATCCAACAACACTAATAAATAAATGGTCGGAATCAACAGAAAAAATACTCCAAAGGGAATTAAGGAACCCGAAAAAACACAACAACGAAAAAACCCTAGCATACGTCGCAACCAACAACAAAAATAATCCAGAACTATTCACAGAAATAATGAAAAATCTTGAAGAAATTACAAACAAGGACAAAATCAAAGGAATACAAGACACAACAAAAATAATTAAAAGCCTGAGACAACCCAAAAATCCGAAAAGAATACTCACCTCTTCTACATTCGGAGAAAACACAACACAAGGAGTTGCCAAATGCGAAAATAAACGATGCAAAATGTGTGATATGATTATAGAAGGTAAATCCTATACCTGTAAAAACCCGGAAATCAAATTCAAAATAAATAAAAACTTAAGCTGCAACTCAAAAAACGTAGTCTACTTAATTGAATGTAGTGAATGCAAAGAAATATACATAGGGTCAACACAAGCACTTAATACAAGGACATCACTACACAAGAGTAATATCAAAATAGAAGAAAACAGAAAATTAAATGTTTCGAAACACCTATATCAATGTAGCTAGAGGTAAATTTAAAATTATGCCAATTTATCAAACCAACGACCACACGCAACTTTAAATAAAGGAAAGAAATTTAATAGATAAATTTTAACCAAAGTTAAATAAAACACACACACACACACACACACATATATATATATATATACAAAGCATAAGTATTAAAAACCATCCAAACTATACACACGAGTAAATTAAAATCTTATTGAATACCCATTAGCTAGACCTTATGCCAGACATGTTCTCAGACAAAAGTATCGAGCTGGAAGCACACACACACACACACACACACACACACACATACATACATAGACATGTGTATACATATACACAGGAAAAAATGGATAGAGCAACCAGTAAATTTAAAACCACACAGCCCCACACGCAAAAAATCCCCAAGACACACTCTCCCACACACCCACTGAAGAAAATAACTGTTCGTGAAACCCAAAAGCACTCCAACGCGCGCGCACACACACGATAAACGTATCAAATATCAAAGAGGGGTAAAGCAGACTTAAGTAAACACACTCTAAGAAAAAGGGAGAATAACCTCTATATAAAACCCACCCGAGCCAACTGAAAAACATTCAACTGCAAACAAGAGTGAGTTCAAATCTCATGAGCTCCCCATTAACAAGGCCTTGTGCCACATATGTACTTTGGCGAAAGCTGCAAGCTGGAAACATACACATATATAGCAAGTATATAAGAACAAAATAAATAGATTCAAAAAATACAAATCTCTTCGTGGACCTACCTATTTTAATATATATATATATATATAATCTGAAATTAATATGCAAACCAAATACACCTCAATAGCTCAAAAAGTACGGAAATTTTTGTCAAAGGCAAACTCATTCATTTCCGCTGTTAGTGAAATATGAAACTAAATTTTCAGCCATTTTTTTTTGTTATTTTTTGAGATATTTCGAAATTACAAAAATGGTCAGACTGAAATTAGTATGCAGATTAAGATAATACTAGCTTAAAACCTTTAAAATCTCCTGAAAACCTTTTTCCACAATATATCTTGAAACTTAGGTAAAAGGAAGTATTTAATAACCACTGAAAAACAGGAAATAACAAAGTTATTAAATGAATGACTGTCTACTTTGGTGATATTAAAGGACCTTTGCAGAGATCAATGAACGATGACGAAGGCTATTAAAAAAATCAGTCGATAACTCGAAGTAAAAAAAAAGCCTTTTAAGAACTTGCTTCCTCGGGATGAACTTACTCAAGTGAGTTGTAGCAAAACAATCACTTTTGACTGGTGCTCAGGTCTTTGAAAAAGTTGGAATTGAGGGAGTCAAGAAGGACAAAAGGGGTAGAATACTTCGTGGATTGAGATTTGTAAAAACAATCTCTAAGACAACCTCCTCTCACTAAAGCAAATATTTTAAAGAATCAAAATTTCTCCAAGAAATATATGAAAATTGACTTTTATAAAGTAATTTTCAAGAAAGAATCTCGAGTGACATTTGATAGACTTGATAGATGAACCAAAGGATGGATTTTATCCAAATCAGGTGTCTGTGGTTTAAAGAAGGCCACAAGGAGTCGCTACTGAGATGATATGGGCTGGAAGTGTCGACCTAACCATTATTGAACCATTCAAAGTCGCTGAAGGAGTTAAACTGAACAATGCTAACTATTGCAATTTATAGACAAGACTTTCTTTGCAGGATATAAGCTCAGTTTTGTAGTTTCAAAGTGAAGGTCTTGCATTCTCATATATCTAAGGTTGATTGATGGTTGTGTTTTGTTGTATATCAACACTTGTAGGTTATTTAATGACAGATCCTTTATATATATATATATATATATATATATAGAGAGAGAGAGAGAGAGAGAGAGGGAATTTTTAAACGCATTATATGTAGAACACGTTTTAAACGAGTAAGGGCTCGTTTGTTTGCATACAGTTAAATGGTTTCAAGTATTTCTGTCTAAAATTAATAATTCTATTTAGTATTCATCATTTGTTTGCGCACTATAAAATAGATTCAAATATTCCTATCAAACACGAATAATTTTATTTACTATTTATCATTTGTTTGCACACAGTCAAATGGTTTCAAGTATTGCTATACAACAGTAAAAATTCTTACAATAGTTACCCACTATTAAATTATTATGTATATATGATTTATAAATGAATAATTTGTAAGTAATCTTATTTTCAAATGAGATAGTGCTAATTTGTTTGTATATAATTAGGCATTGCTATTGTTTGCAAATAGTTAAATGGTTTCAGGTATTGCTATCTAACACTAATAATTTTCTTTGATATTAATCATTTGTTTGCCCATGGTGGAGTGGTTTCCAGAATCGCTATTAACACTAATAATTCTACTCAACCCTATTCATTCATTTGCACACAGTCACATGCTTCTAAGTATTACAATGTAATACCAGTAATTCACTTTTTGCACTCAGTTTAACGGTTTTTAAGTATTCTCTTCTAACATCAATAATTCGATTTAGCATAAATCCTTTGTTTTCCCTCAATTAAACGATTTCAAGTATTGCTATGTAACACTAAAAATTCAATTTAATATTAGTCATTTGTTTGTATACAGTTAAATGGTCAAACAGTTCTACTTGACCCATAGATAGGACCCTAATAGTTGCTACCTCTCTGCGTTAGAGTAGAACCGAAATAATAGCAATGAAGGAGTACTCCACATTCCCCCAAATTCCAAGACTGGATCCTTACCCTCAGATGATATAGTATCCTATCCAGGACACTCGTTCGACGTGGGGGTGGGGTTTCTTACCCTTCTGCTGTGATGCAATCGACGTGTTCTACATCCCTAACCGACTGGGCTCTTCCCGTTGGGCTGCAGTGATTGAAAATGAGTGTGGTTACCTTTTCATGGTAATACTTGAATTTAACTTACATTTCTAATATCCTTTTTTTTACCCAAGGTAAAACGCCATTACTTTCCAAATACAAGAATACACTAGTTTTCAACTCAGTATTCAGTCATCATTTTAAAAAAAGGCGGACTGAGAGAACTTTTACATGCTTCATGGAATAAGATTTTTTTTTACCTTAGTTTTGTTTATTTATTTATTTATTTATTTTTATTTTTATTTTTTATGCTTATTGTTCTTTGGGGTTTTTTTTGCAGAGAAGACAGAGTAAGGTTAATGTTTATATTTCATGGATCAAATGGCACTGGAATAGAAGATGCTTTTAAAAACCTACCAGATCCTCGCAAGACTTCAGACGGGCGTCTGAAAATTGGAGGAGTGTGGGTTTGGCTCAAGTACATTAATCTAGTTTTAGGATCCTTCACCACGACCCCAATGCCTGAAACCACTACGCCATTCGTCTATCACGGTGAGTAAATAATCCAACTGCATACAGACATACCAAAACAAATCGATGATTCTGTGGTTATTGATATCAATAGTTCAGTAATGTAAAGAGTTTGAGATATCAAGGTCGGAGTTCAAGTCCAGGTAAAAGCAAGGATTTCGAATACTGATATTCTAGACAGGATATTCTCTTCGTGAAACGCTTACATCAATAAATAAAAACTGAACTTACTAAACTTTGCTTTGTTTGACACATAAGCCTCAGAATGCTGATAGTGCCTAAGTGATCACACTAAAACTACTGACCAGGCTTATAGCTGCTTAACTTTGAGGGAAAATCTGACTTGACTGTAAGTCCACAATAAATTCCAATTTGACACAAACTTTCTGCATGAGTATCAATAACTAGCCAAAGGAGTCGTCTACTCTGGATAAAGGATTAAGATTTGGATGGCTGCTGGTTATTTTACAACCTTTGTTGTTAATTAAACATTGGATCAAACAGTAATTGTAAGAACCTAAAATAAATAAAGTGATTCACCAATTGTATTTTATGAATCATTGTGAGAATTTAATATTGTGTAAAAATTTTCATGGAGTTTTGTTGAGAATTATTTAATAAAAAATAAGTGAATGCCACTATAGAAATTTACCTTTTTAAGCATTATTATTTTTAATAGAGCAAAAAATGCTATATAATCATTTTACATCTTATATCTCAACATCTATCACTAAACCTAATTAATAGTATTTAATTAAATGTCAATGAGTATTTTAGTAACATAAATTCATTTGTTTATTTATTTTTTAGATGAAGATTGCTGTTATTTATAAAGATTTTTTAATCTGGTGCACAGGTTTAAAGATGAAGATTGTTATTGATTTTCGTTATTAATTTTTTTTTTTTTCATCTTACTTTTGATTGCCTTTTAACTGCGATCAAAACTATCTTAAATAACACTGAAAATCAAAAAACAACTTTTTGACTGCAACGATTTGTTCACTTCTTTATTGGATTCGGGCCTCTGAATTCAAATATATTGTCAGAATTTAGCCATCACGTCAAGTTATTTTTTAAGCTATGTACATTTTAGTAATATAAACGAATATTAATAATATAAATGTTACTGCGTATGCTATATTATACAGCACATTGGAAAGCAAACTTGAATCCTCAGACTTAATAAATACTTTATAATATCATATATTCTCATATTCACACATCATATTTCATCACTTAAACATATTATAATTTCAATAATAAAAGTCTTCTATTAAGTAATAGAACATGTTTCCTCTATATATTGAACGTAAACATTGGTCAACAGTGTTCATAAGTGTTTGAGAAATTTACTCTTATGCTTGTGAAAGTTGCTTATCTCTAACTGCAGAAACCAGCTATGATCATATTTGGGTTGAAGCGCCCTTGGTATTTAGTTTCTATCACCAAAATATCCTGGTGGAATCATTCTCCATGCTCAACTTATATCTCACCTCGATTTAGTGGGGAAAAATCGAGATGAGAGGTGAATTTTAGAAAAATATAAAACAACCCATTGACTGATAGACTTTTAGCATGTTGTCCATTAATTCAACACTTTCCAATTTAGTGGTTTCCAAGGAAGTTCTGCACAACAAATACAAATGCCTCCCGTACAAATACGAAGAAGTTGAAATTATAAAATATCTTACCACATTATTATTATTATTATTATTAACGGAGACCTTAAAATCCACTTGAAAACTTTGCATGTGTTGAGCTAGCACGGGGTCACTTAGTATAATTGAATACTATATATAACTTAAAGCACTGAAGCACTAGCAACATTTTGACTATAAATTTGGAATAAGCATCCATCATTTCTTCTTAAAAAAAACCCTGTTTCCCACAACCTCTTTGTAAAGCAATTCTTGATGAGATTTTGCCGAGAGTAAGTCAAGTTTTCCGTAGCAGCTGCCAAATGACTTGGCAACGAAAGCAATTTTATTGCAGCTGTCCATTAAGCAAATGAAGAAAAATACTTTATGAAACTATTAGTAATAATAGCGATTGAAAACATTCATCTAAATCTAACTAAAACAAATAAAATTACTCTATTAACATTTCTTGTGAGCAAGAACAATTCAAAGATGGTACCCAAAGATCAGGGACGCAAATATTGGTTTATTGGTATTATTTGGACGACCTTAATACCATTACTCTCACGGATTAGCTGGTATGGAAAAGCTGGCTTCCTTCAGGCAAAAGGAGACGTTTAGTTCGAATCATAGGAAGAGCTTATCTTTTATCACTGTTTCCAATACGTGCTGTTATTAGCTGGTTGAGTGGTTATTGCTCAGTCGGCTGGGGCAGATGAATACACCGACTGCTTCTCTACAGAGGGTAAGACCTCCCAATAGTTTCTGGGATATGACACTAAGCAATCTGATGGTGAGGTTCCAGTAATGCTGGGGCTTTGGGGAATGCATAATACCCCTTCGTTGCCATCGCTACCTGCTCCACTCTGGCCCGGAGTGGTTGGACCTGACAGGTTCCTATCTATGGGTCGAATAGAACTAAACTATGTAGTTATTTTAAAAGGAATTGTTTGAAATAGAACTGTTTTTACATTTAACTGTTTGTAAACAAAAACTATACTTATACTAAACTGAATTGTTTTAAATTTAATTCGGCGTTAAATGACCCGAAAAGGGTTGATATGCCGTAAAACAACCAACCAACCAACCAGCCAACCAACCACCAAGAGGTAAAGAACACACGGGTATATTGCGATTAAAAACAATCAAAATTAAAAACGGTAATCAACTGTCTTTTTTTTATTTTTTAAATAGAGGAATCATAAATTTGAATAACCATGACCAGAAAATACGGCAAGCACTGCGCGCGACAAACGAACTACTAGACAGCTGTTTCGACCTTATTAGATCTCATCAGCAATGTATGCCGTGATCACCCCCAATAGAATTCGAACCAGCGCCCAAAGAATGATCATAACTTCGTAGGCAAGGAGATAGACATACTTTTTTAATTTTTTATTAGAGGACATATATCATAAATTTGAATTACTATGACCAGAAAATACGGCAAGCCCTGTGCGCGACATACAGGACCAATGGACAGCTGTTTCGACTCCATTAGGTCTCATCAGCATCGTATACCGTGATCTCCCCCACTGAGGTCTACATCGCAACAAGCGATGCCAAATTAATGTGGACAAGTAGCTCAGTGGTAGAGTTTCGACTCTGCATTCTGTGGTTGCTGCTTCGATCTCCAGTAGGAGATCATGATATACACTGCTGATGAGACCTAATAAGGTCAAAGCAGCTGTCAAATGGTCCCATATGTCATGCACAGCGCTTGCCGTATTTTCTGGTCATGGTAATTCAAATTTAAAATCTAGTCTTTATTTCAAGGAAGAAATCACTACACCCTTTAAACACTTAAACCAGCCATATGTGAGCGAGAGACTCTCATATGAAGAAAAAAATATTTTGGCCTCATAAATAATGAAACCAAGTTTTTTTTTTTACATGAGCAACAGTATGTTTGATGTTCACCAGTAAGTAGTGAAAAAAGCCTCTACATATTTGCAAAACATGAAAAAGTGAAAAAATATGTACAAAGAGGTTTCAGTAATTTTTTTTCTTTATGTTTAAAACACTTTTATAGCAGATGCATGGCATGTTCTTATTTCTGAATTCAAGATATGTTGCTAAAATATGTTCCAGGATTATTTTCTTAAAATATTTGGTCTTTTTTTTTTACCCGAGCAAAGTCTCGTGACTCCTCTTGTATGCTGTATTGTGTACATTTTTTCTTTACGCAAACAGACGCAGTTATATTGAACATAAATACAAACCTGTTCAATCTGACGAATGCATCGTACCTGTTTGATGAAGATAGCTATGGATTTATTTGGCTCATGAACACTTTCTGCAGAGATGTAAGTCAATATGCTTTAACCATACGAAAATACTATGTACGGCTTTCATTTGTGTCTATTCGTGTTGATTGATTGGTTGCTTTTATAGCATGGAAAAACTTGTTGGATTATTTAATGCCGAAACCAGTATTTTTTGCAACTCTTTATGTGGTTTCAAGTAACTAATAACAATAATAATCATTAGTAAACAATTTTAGCTTCAAATAACTATTCTTAATACAAATAATCTGCACACAGTTACATAGTCAAGAATTCCTATCTAATACTGATAATTCATACTCGCTGGAAGTATCTATTCCTATTTCAAAATAATTATCATTTGTTCGCATACCGCTTCAAGTATTTCAGATCTATGTGACCAATAGGTGGAATTCTGGCACTCATTATCACAGCGAGTCAAAGTTGACCTGGGAGTAATGGCAGTGATGGACTGGCTTCACACTCCTCAGATTTTCAGAACTGAATTCTCTTAACCAGGTTTAGTTTAAAGTTATTATCAGGATACTTCTTTTTTAGTGTGTGGGTGGGGGGCTTACTCCTTTGTAGGGAATACAGATAGCGTATTTTTTTTTTAGTTACCAGTTCCTATTTCCTAGTTTTATATCAGTGTTTTTTCTTCTAGACGGATGATTTATCAAAATCTTGGAGTACATCAATACCAGTAGCCAAATGGAGTCAATGGTTAGAATTGTATTCTTGCATTTCCCAACCTGAGGGTGCTAGATAGCCAGTAGACGCTAAAATGGTAACTCGAAGAGTGCTACTGGTTCCATGTAACCCTGTACAACCTCTACAAGCTCGAGTGATTAAAGCGATTACTCCACGAGGCTTACCCCGTCTAGTGGGGTGGTCAGACATCTTGCAAGACAAAAATAAGCCCAGTAAAAATCATATATATATATATATATAAAGAAAGAAAGAAAGAAAGAAAGAAAGAGACAGAGTGATTGATATGAAACATTTATCGATATGCAGAAAGATACGAAGCTCATGATCTTTTTCTCGTTTTTCCTTTCAGCTCAATTATATTACGCAACAGAATTACCCGCCTGTTTACCTTTCGGCGTGCAAGATAGACAAATTCAGGTAAAATTCCAAACACAACCAATAAAACGCCATCTTCAAATCTAAAGCGAATTAGTTTCGTTATTAGAGTGGTTATCTGCAAAGTCACTTGTGTAGATTTGCTGATTTTAGAAAGTTGAAAGATGACAAGAAATATATATATGTAAATTTTTTCTCTTCAAAAAAGCCAACAATCAGGATTATTTAAATTTAATATTCTATTTTTGAATATTTTATTGGTCCTGATTGGAATTATTCCCTGCTCCGGATTTACTGAACTGAATAATATCTTATGTGTGTGTGTGTGTGTGTGTGTTCCTTTAAATTTTGAAGTCAGCTCGAACGCACAAGAAAAGGTGGAAAGAGAGACATAGAGAATGAGAAAGAGAGCGGAATTGAAGAAAAATGAGTTTGACCATTCATACCATTTTTACAAAGACTTGAAAAAATAAATATAAAACTTTTTAAAGCTGATTTTTCTTTCTTTCCCCAAAATAGACATGGGTTGTCTCTTTATTAGATACCAATGTATCTTGATGATTTCACTCTGTCATTTCATCAAGCACCCAGCCATCTCAAACGTCCAAGTCTCAACTGGGTAAAGTTAAGTCCCCGTTGGCAAAATCCATCTGCTGAAATCTTGCTTTCAATATCACCATCTATTCTTGATCTTTCCAAAATTTTTACATTGAAGATGTGCTTTAAAGAGCATTTTATGACAAATTAATTTTTGTTTGCTAAAATGTAGAGTCAATATTCCTTTTCATTTAGTATTATACTAAATGAAAAGGAATATTGACTCTACTCTTAATAGCTCCTGAAACCTTAGACAAAAAATATATGCTTGTTCGAATATTTATAACAAGTAGTTTTAAGTGTTTTAAGATCATAACGTTATAGGAGCGGTGCATTGCGTTACAATTCTTCTCATAAAAATAATTTGGTTTGGTTTCTTTACACACTGGACTGTGAGATACCGAGTTCGCCTGATACTCTCCAAGGGATATTCACCAGATTTACCTCAGTAGCTTGGAGCTCCTCAATTGCTCGGAATTCATACTTTTAGGTTTATTTGGCTTTGCCTGTTTGTCTTGTAGTCCGAGCAAAATTTCTTCAACTATCTGGTTACTGTACTGCGATCAACTGCTCTCTTATTGTAGGCACAACAAGTGTTTTTGATTGCTCCAATGGAATTATGACCCTGTTCGAATTTGTAAAGTATTAGTTCCTGAATTAAACTACGTTGCTTGTTCATCTGAGTGGCTTTCAAATCACACACAGAGTAAAGCAATGTCAGCACACCAACTACCTTGAGACAACCAACAACTACCTTGAGACTACCAAAAACAACGGGTAACTGTTATGGTCAATTCATATACCCGCTGCTAGCTTGCTCGTACCAAAATATTGAAAAATTCTTGAATCACCAGAGTTATATAAATTTATCCAGGTCTGTACCTTGGTCTGTAGGGTCTTGAAAGACTGTGGGATGCCATAAACGTATATTGTAAATTAGATTTATTCGTTTTCACAGGTTTAATCCGGATGGGATGAATTTTCAGATTATGTACCCAGGACAACTAAAGGATGTGTTTCAACCTAGACAATTTGCAAATTTGATACGAAATCACACAAGAGGTCAGGAGACACCCGAAAAATATGTAGCTTACCCTGTGGGTCAGCTGCTCCTCATTTTAGACACTTTGAATTTTACTGTCCGTGCAGCTAACCATAGCGAAGAGGAAGATAGTTTTGTTACGGTGGCCCTACCAACTACCACCCAACCAGAAATATACGGTACGTACAATTCATTTTACAGTCCAATTTGCACCTGAGGCTGTCTGTTGGTTTAGTTTACTTGTTTCACACCGTATCAACTCCTTATGTCAAAATTGGATTCATTTGTAAAGATTTGGTTATAGCAGAGATTGAAAGAGAGAGAGAGGGGGGTCTGGTTTGTCTTGATTTAGAAAATTGGCTAAGCTTATGACTAAGATATGGCACAGAGCCGTATGAATGGGGCGCCCAATGAGACTCAAACTCACTCGTGAAGGCTTGCAAGTCTAGCTTTATAACCATCACACCACTCGAGGCTTGTTTTGATTTGATTTATTTGTTAAACGGCATATCAGTTCCTTGTTTAATGCTGAAATTCGATTCATTCGTAAAAGTTTAAATATCATAAAAGAATAAGAGGGAGAAAAGGAAGAGAAGGAGTTAGAGAGAAAGGTTTTATTTCGTTTATTTGTTCATCGGCAACTCCTTACGGTTTATTTGATTGTAATCAAAATAATATTTTCATTGTTCCATTTTTTTACTTGTCTAAAATTATTTGTTTGCACAGAGATATATGATATCAAGTATTCCTATCTAACACAAATAATTTGCGCACATTTATGTGGTTTTAAGTATTCCTTTCAAATACAAATAATTTGCACACATTTTTGTGGCATCAAGTATTCCTATCGAATACAAATAACTCAAACAATTATATTATTCCAAAAAAATCTATTTCGATTTTATGATTATTTATGTGTACACAATTATATAGATTCGAGTATTCCAATCTGATATAAATGATTTCGAAATCTAGAGTAAACTCTAAAAGGTACTCTTACTACAAATCAAAAGGAAACCTGGGAGTAATGTCAACATAGGGTTACTCTACAATCTAGAACAGTAACTTCATCACCAGATAAAGTTTAGTGTCATACTGAGGACACTATTTTGAAGGCGGTGGAATCTTACCTCTCTGAAGGAGGATGCAATCGATGTATTCTAAAGCTCTACGAACAGAATGAACTGTGTCTTTCTCCCAAATAACAAGTGTTCTATCCAAGATAAACATCAAGGTTTCGTATGCTGATGGTCAAGGCTACTTTCTTATCTTCGTGTGGGAGGCAGTAAAACGAGGGAAACGGACCGAGCAGTCCAATGTCTGCGTGTCAGTGGTCGTAGGGATCAGCGCTATTTCTGGCCTTTCTCATGTGTGTATGAATACTTCCCTCTTCGTTGATCCTGTGGCGCAGACTATAGCCAATAGCTGCTGATTTTATAACGAGCATACAAACCCTCGCTATAACTAATTATTAGGGAAGTAGTTGATATAACCAAAGGTTCGTTTTCATAGTTCGTTTTCTAGAGTGCAAAATTACGGTTGTTGGGATACTGAGCTCTCTCACGTTTATCTATAGTCACTCTTACCATGATTCCTTCACATTGATTCTCTTCACTCTTGTGAAATGTGCGGTCGATAAATAAGAACAAAAAAGAATTTGTAATGGTTGACATATTTACCGTATTCATTGAATTTCGTTAAATATAGAGTCAGTATGAGTGAAAAAGGCGTGGACCCATCTCACTCACTTCTCCTAACTTTATGGTTAGAATTGTAGACCAGATAGTCTCTTTAGCTTTTGTAAGGCATACGGTCAAATAGAAGGGAAATTTTGAATTCAAACCTTGTCTGAGGTGGAGGAGTTGTATATATGTATACATGTACCTTGTAGTGTAGTAATGTTTATCAAGCTTGTGTCATGATTTTATTCGTCAATTTGCTTCCCGTGATGGCAGCATTGTATCAGACTTAAGCAAACTAAATAAATATTCATATGAGCAAAAATCCTGGACGAAGTTCTTTGTATTTCACTTTCGGTAAATTCCCTTGAAAAAGACATGAATTTCTCAAGTTATATCAAGACTTACTATTGTGAGGGTTTATTGTATACAGGGAAGAAGAACAACAACACTGATGTATAAAGATATAATCTGCTTCTTGTTTGCTTTTTGTTATTACCCAAAATGTACGAAATGGTAGAGTGAGGGAAAGAGTCGATGATGGCTGAGATGTACACACAGTGAGATACGGATCTTTAATGAACAGCTTTTTCTTCGTTCTGCATTGGGAAGACTGATACAGGGCCACCTCAACCCTGTATCAGTCTGGTATGGGACCATCTCAAGGCACCTACTCACTTCTCGACTTTCGCGAGTCTCATCAGGGCCACCTCAAGGTAACGAATCATCTTAGATTCTCCTTGATTATCTGCTTTTATGAGTCTGATACAGCTCAGGCTTTTCTCTACTTCTCAACTCTGGGAAGTTTGTTGCAAAGCCAACGCCTAAAGGGGTGTAACGTCAATTATCTCTTCTGCTGGTTGAAATCTGCTGGTTGAAATCTTCTGGTTGAAATCTGCTGGTTGAAATCTTCTTCCAGGTTGAAATCTTCCCAGGTTTATATAATTTCTCAGACGTCCGCGCAATCCTCGTAGTCACACGTCCCGCCTACACTTTGCATGTGGACACGCCTCCTGTCTTGCTTGCTATCCATACAATTTACACCGAACTTCCGGTTAGGGAGCCGCATCCTGTTTACTTTAGGAAACAGATGTACGTCCAGTAATACCAACCTCTCAACTTCTGCGCTATGTTAGAGGGATATCTCCGATAAAGCATTTTTCCAGTTTCAGCATTCCTAACCATCCAATTTTTCAACCTCATCAAAGAAACAGTTGCTTTTTTTATGATGACAACATTGTTATAGTTTTTGTTTTTTTGCATAAGTGTTCTCAGTTACCATAAGTAGATACAATAGAGCCATAATTTTATAAAAATGTTTATTTCCATCAGGTCTTATTACACAGGGCGAAACCTCGATGCATGACCAACCGATTAATGATGGTAATCATAACTCAGTTTTAAAACTGACATCGGGTAAAAGATATTCAACCAATACCAAACGTTTTTCCTGTTCAGGTTCATAATAACACACATTACTCCTTAATTTCGAATATACTATATTCGAACTCTGGAAACTGCCATCATGTTCTGCGCATGTCGACTAATGTAAAGAAAGAAATAAAAAATGACAGAAAGAAGAAGAAAATTACCAAAGACATGATTCTATAAAAGACCGACCAAAACAAATTACCATATGAGCCATAAACCCAGCCCCATTTTTAAACAACTTCACTTTTTCTATACTTTAGAAATTATTCTAAGCAAAAGCAGCAGCTTCTTCTATGTAGACTTCACAGATTGATTAAAAAGAATATAAATGTTACCTCACCTTTTGTGTCTTATCTAAATTGTAAATAACTCAAATTTTAATATATCTCCCTTCTGCAGATTGTCATACTAGCAACAACTAATTTACTTTTTTTTGTTAAGTAACTCACCAAACTGCAGAACATCTTTTATTATTAACATCTTTTTTATTATTAAACATCTTTTTTTTATTAAACATCTTTTTATTATTAAAGAAATCAATTTACTGTATCCATTATCTGAGAGGATGTGTAGATAATCTCAAAAAGAATTTAACCATAGTGTCAACGCGATGTAATTGACCATTTAAAATCAGTTGAAAATCTTCCTTCTATTTTAATATCTTTTCTTAAATATATGAATACACTAAAAATGCAGAAATTATGTAAAGCAAAAGCGAAAATCACCTACCTATATTTTTTTTCTTCTTCTATCGATTCAAGTCTGTCTTCTTTAATTGCAACTCGGTTCTTTATCAAAATACGTCAGCACCAAATCGACGAATGTTGTATACAGAAAAGAACAACAGGAACGTTGTAAAAATATAATCTGCTTCTTTTTTTCTTTTGTTACCCGAAATGCTCGAAATGGTAAAGTGAGGGAGATAGTCGAAAGATGGTAAAGTGAGGGAGATAGTCGAAAGATGGTAAAGTGAGGGATATAGTCTAAGACAGGATGAGATAAAAATCTTCAGTGAACCGTTTTTTCTTCGTTGTAGATTAGGGAGACTGGTACAGGACCAACTTAAGGCTTCGGATGATCTTAGTTTCACTTAGTTTGTATAATTTCCTGGACGCCCACGCAATCCTCGTGGTCACATGTCCCGTCTACGCGTTGCGCGTGAGCACGCCACTTGTCTTGCATGCCACCCACGCAACTGACATGGCACTTCCACTTAAGAAGCAGCGTCCAGTTTACTCTAGGAAACAGGTGTACATCCTGTAATCCCACTCGCACTACGTATACGGCATGTCAAAGGGATATTTCCAGTGAATATTTTTTGCAATAATACAAATCTTTTTATTTATTACTTTCCTAACTCGCTAAGCTGTGATATACAGTATTGAAAATAAAACAGACGGCAGATAAATAATTTCTACTTTTTTGTAATTTTGGTGGAAAACATCAATTGATGAATGAGAGCAATCCAATTTCTTTGTGATATCACAAAGTGACAGTTCACAATCATTGTAAGCCACAATTTGACCTTTTGGAAACTCAGATAACTGCTTACCCGTCATTAGCAAAGAACGAATCACAAACAAGAATAGCAAATCAAGGAAAAGAAAATTCTTAAAAATTTCTTATTTTTGGTATTTCTGTGAATTTTCTTTTCAGAAGATTATGACATTTTGCTACAACTAATGGAACTTTGATAACAATAATCAAGGAAAATAATTACTTTCTGTATCTAAATCATTGAAGTTTCTTTAAATTTATGGCAGTAATAAAAATGGTTCAGATTTTTAAGTTTCTTTTTTCTTTTTCTTTTTTTTATCCAATGCTCTAAGTTAATGAATTATGGAAGCCATCACCAAAACAATTGCATTTTTATAAAGACATACAAATACACACAGAAGAGCAGATTGGAAATGAATAATAAAAAGCAGTTATTTTTTAGAATTTAATTTTTAACCCGTTAGCCTCGATCGAGGTAACAACAAGCAGCCTACCATTGTGGGTACCTACCACGGCTTGAACTGCATCGGGCACGTAATATTCGGGCCTCAACCTAGGATATACCAAAATATTGAAAAACTTTTTATTCACCCTAGTATTTAAAATTATTAGTATTAGATGAGAATACTTGAAATCATATAACTGTGAGCAAATTATTTGGACTAAGTATAGTTACTTGAAGCTATAATGATTTGCAAATGTGGTTACTTGAAACCATATAATTTTGGGGAGTTTTACTGCAACTTACCGTCGACTCATCGCTAAAAATTTGGCGCTTCTGAAATGCATCTTCATTTACACAATTCTCCAACATTTCTGTACAGAAATCCCGACGTGTGAATTTGCCCTAGTCAATTTCAGTTTTCAATAACTTTAGTTTAGATGGAATCATTTTCAACAGTTTCCGTAAAATTTTCCTGATATCTTGATTGATAGTGAAGCATCTGCTTCTGTCCAAAGGTTGATAAACTTATTTGTCTTGTTTCTCTACAAAACTGTCGATCGTGAGTTTCAGTATCTTGAATATTTCTAATATAAATTTTCCATCTATTTCTTTTGTAGATTCTGCATTTTTTATGAGAATGATCTATTTAATAATGATTTTAATAACTCTACACTAAGAAATAAATCAGAAAATCCAATCATAAAATCAAATTAAATGTATTTCTATAGATTCCATTCTTCTCAGTGCCAGCGCTGACGTCTACAACCTGACCAACGCATCATCCCTATACGATGACTTCAGTTACGAGTTTCTTAATCATATGATTGATTTCTGCCATGAGGTACGTATTTGATTAATTCAAAATTATCACTCGATGGTCTGGATTCATCTTTCAATGACGTATGGCCAGAAAAAAAATTCTGAAAACCATTTTCTGACTTAACGATCATTAATGACACCTTGACCATAAACACGAATTTTCTTAACTATTTCTGCAATGTTTTCGTTATTTCTAAAATCCCACAACATTACATATCTAATATGCACATTCAGTTCCTCCATTTTAGAGTCGTGAGATCATAGATTAAATTATGAAGTGCACTCTCATTACTGAAATAAAATTAAGCACTAAAGACTCTTTAATTTCCGGTTGCGTTTGAAATACTGAAAGTTTGAAATGCATAGTTGCAACTTGCTTTAAAAGGGAAACTATTTATGGCTCAGCCCAATATATATATATATATATATATATATATATATATATATATATATCAGTGTATGTGTGTGTGTGTGTGTGTGTTGACTGCTACTTCTTTCCAAAAGAAGTTCATTCGATTCGCAAAGAGTACCCATGAGAGAGCGTGTGACTCTTTGCATATCCTTGCAAGCCCTATTTCATATGCGAAAATGGGTTAGCTGTCTTCTCCATTGCATTGTTCCTTTCTACTCTCATATGACTTCTCAAACCTGCTGTCACAGATTTGCCACGAGTTACTTGAAGGTTGCGGAGAAGGATGGGGTGAGAGAAGTGTAAATTTTTTACTAATCTTCACTGCAGATTTATAGTAAATTTGGTATTATCTACGGATGGTGAAATCCGTTCAAGAACTTGAAGCCTACCTAACACTGATAAGGAAAAAAGAAGGTAGATCTATCACTGATAACGCGATTATAAGATTGACTGATTGATTGATTGATAAATGTTATCGGCTTTTCAACTCATCTAGAGTTATTTTATGCTTAAAGGTTAGAGAATCGCATTCATATTTACATTTCTTTCTGTTATTGTTTCTTAAGAGAGTTTTATTTTGGTCACTGTCCTATCGATTACGAATGATTTTTAATCAGATTTATTTGATCCATAGATGGAACTCTAATGGGGATTATTTCTTCGGTTCAGTTCGGCGTTAAATGACTCAAAAGGGGTTGATACGCCGTTAAACGAAACAACCAACTTCGGATGGATATAGGAGTAAAAATCATGAAGGGGTACTCCTCACTCTGTACAACTCGAGAACAATCAATATTGGATGCATTAGTTGTTCATTTCATTTTCGAAATTTATTCAGTAATGAATGTAATTATTTTTTAAATTAATTTTTTCTTAAAAATAGGTAAGGTTAGTTTTTAACATTTTAAGATAATATCATAATATTGGCTAATTCACTTGTGTAATGTACTTCGTGGCTCTTGCCTTGTGCTAGACTGAGTTATGCCAACTAAATAAGATATGCATCTCTTGGTGAGAAAGCTAACTTCACAGACTACTTCACTTGTCCATTCAGTTTGATATTCACTGGGTGTCTTGTAGAGTTCACTCCACCCAAATGCACTAAAGTAATCTCTCCTTATCCGGCGATGCGTTCCAAGACCTCTAATAGATGTTTGAAATCACGAAGATTATGCTTTTCTCTATATATACATATTTTTATAAAGTTTGATTAATAAATTAGGTACAATAAGAGATTTACAATAATGATCAATAACCAAATAGAACAATTATAGTAAAAATATCTTATAATTACCGTGTATGCTTGCCTATCAGGTAAAATTCAGTTAAAAACCTACTAGTTATAATGGATTGATCTATATCAGGATTTCCCAACAGGGGTCCTAACGCTCCCTCAGGAGAGAGGGGCGTTTAGACTTATGACAGGGATGATGATAAAAAATTTGAGACTTAAAGGGGAGATGAATAAATCAGTACATCATCTTCAGTGAAGTACTGATATGCAGCCAAGTTTGATTATATTTTAATAGATTTTTAGAAAATGTTTTATAAAATTACATTATAAAATCTAAAAACTGTTAAATTCTCTAAAAGAAGAAAAACAAGTGCTTTTTTTATGTTAAAACTTACAAACATTTTTTTCTTAAGTTTCCTGATTCTGAATCATGAAAGCAGTAAAATGAATGGAAAACGTCTGTAAAATTTGATATTTAATTGCATATATTGTTACGTCCCTCTCTCGTGTCAGGACGATATTCTCGATATTTCGATATTCCTTGTTCTCGGACACGTCGGCGAAGAGAAGTACGTAAACGAATAAAAATATATAATTCGTCCTATTTCCCGAGTTGGCTCTTAGGGATATTTTACGGGTAATAATAATAAGAAGGTATCGACAACAGGTTGAGGAATATCTGCACGGAAACAACGCATCAGAATGACTAGCAAGATAGAATCAAACATGAGGGCAATTTTCAACAACAAATAAAATACATTTATTCCGTTAGCATTGAACTGATAAAATAATGTAAACAATAAAATTCAGATATACGGATAAGACTTATCTGAGGAATGGTGTTTAACGCGTATACTTGATATATTGACATGATAGAAAATTGTTTTATCAAGCTTCTTTTCTGCACGTGGTCATGCCTTTTCTTCCCGACTGCCGACGTCACTTTTGCTTTTCAGCTATTCATGTTATATTTCTGTTTCCAACCTTTCACGCTGCCTGTATCTGCTCATTTGTCCCATTTCAAACTACATCGCCCCGCCATCCTATACGCCCGGAAGGCAAAAGGGGTCTCATTCTTTCTACTCCAGGGATTTCCGGTCAACAACCGCACACAACTACTCTCCCAGTGTTTCCGTTGGCTGCTACTATGTGAAACGTCACAAGTATATGTAACAATATATATATATATATATATATATATATATATATATATATATATATATATATATATATATAAGTGTGTGCGTGTGTGTGCGTGCGCGCGTGCGCATGTGTGTGTACTGAATGATTGCTTGGTTTTGGGACGGTAAAACAAAAGACAATTTAGATCTTATTCAAAATTTAATTTTACTATAAGAACAATATTTGCCGTTTGCTATTATTGTGACCATCACTTTGTTTTAAATATCATACCGTTTAAATGGCTGCCCTCATGATTGATAGGGTCATGAAAGCCTCATCCTGAAGTTCTGTATCACTCGCTGAGTCATTGCTTCTGGTATTGCTGTAATAAAATCTTTCAGTTTGTCAGTTGTCTGCCACAGTCTATGTTTAAATACTTTTAATTATGTTTTCTTTCTTTCTTTCTTCTCTTTTTTAATCATCAGCTTGAAAGGATCGCTGTCCTTTACGAATCGCCAATTTACCTTTCTGCTTGTAAAATATCAAAATTCAGGTGAGACATTTTTCTGAATTTTATTCCTTCAAAAATTATCATTATCAGCATTAATATTCATACTGACTTCAAACTCTGAGAATTTATTAACTATCCATCAATCTCTCTCTCTCTCTCTCTCTCTCTCTCTCTCTCTCTCTCTCTATATATATATATATATATATATATATATATATATATATATATGCCTTTTTTTATCAAGTCTTTTAAGGTCAATTCATGCTTTTTCATTCAGAACTATCATGATTTTACCTTTCCACTATGAAAGGAACATCATGAGCAAGTAGAATCGTCAATTTATAAAATGGAATATTATGACTCTGCTTTAATATGCTGAAATAAAAACGATCACATATAGACAGACATATATAAAGGTAATGGACTGAAATGAACAAAAGAATGAGTAATTGTTATTGATTTTATACAGAAGTTGTTCGTAAATGGTCCGGGAAACCGGAGTTCAATCCCTGGTCATATCATACCAAAGACTCAAGAATGCTACTTGATGCCGTGTTTCTTAACAGTTAGCATTATCAGGTACGGATCAAGGGTAAAGTGAAGCAATCTAAGGAAAAGAGTAGCGCCATCCCCTACACCTTGGTGTAGTATCCATTGAAAAAAGAACCTTCGGGTCGACCTCAACTATGGTCTCCAACTTTATATATATATATATATATATATATATATATATATATATATATATATATATATATATATATATATATATATGCTAAAATAATTTTTAATATACATTCCCTTGCCTAGCTGTCACTAGTAGTTTCATACATTGGGGGGGGTTGTTTTATTTTTAGAATTTTTTTAATTCAATCATCCGACACGAGTTTTGAGGCAACAATAAATTTATGAAACATGGATGGCAGATGAATTATCAAATACTGAATGTTATGGCGCAGTACAGAAGTATGTGTTACTGTACGGTGCAATACCAGAAGTTGTGAAAAAGAAATTATTTCCTGTAGAATAGAATGGTCAGGAAAACAAATGGAGATAACTAAAACTGATCAAAAAAATGTATATCCGTAAAGTATTTCATGGAGAATAACCAAACTGACACGGCTAATGTTAAGTTATTATAGGAGATAATCAGTAACTTCAGTAAAAATGAACGTTCAAACATTATAAGGTTGAATAAGTTGTAAAGGAAATTGATATATGAACAAGAAGTAATATTTATATAACCTTGTACTTAGTGAATAGAATTAGCGCTGAATAACAAAAATAAAACAGACCATTGCAAGTTCCAGTTTAATGTACCTGGAAAAATATTACTAAATATAGTGGGCTATCGATCAGTGAAGGTAGGAAAAAAAATTCACAAGGGATTTTTTGAAGATTTTTACATTAACCAACATGAATACAAATATAGATATAACAGCGAATAAATCCACGAATATCAGACTCAGTAAAAGAAAAAAAAAAGACTAAATTTAGGCTGAAAACCGGAATCAGCACAAATTGTGAGTAGTTGTTTTGTGAGTTTTTCTGAGAAACTGATCCGTGTTATAAAGAAGAATGAATGAATATATATATATATATATATATATATATATATATATATATATATATATATATATATATATATATATTCATTTAATTATCTCCTGTCAGACGATTTTGTTTAAACAAAACACAGGGAAAACAAGCATTAATGCACCAGTCCACAACTCCATCCTTGTCACAGACTATTTGACCAAGATGGGCATCAAGACAGTTCCTCAGCCTCCCTATAGCCCCTAAGCTCAGAGGCTGTCGTTATGAGACAATTGAGGAGATGAAAGAGGCTGTGACGAAGATCATTGATACGCTCACACAAAAGGACTTCCATGGGGCCTTCCAGATGTTGTTGGAACGGTACAAGTGCATTGCAGTGGAGGAGATTACTTCGAAGAGGACTAAAGTTTCATGTGTGTACTATCAATAAAAGTGGCCATACGAAAAAAAAGTCTGGAAACTTATTTAATGATCATCGTAAATACTTTTGTTCTTCATCCTAAAGTTTGTTTCGCAAATTGTTTTTCTTATCATTGTTATTACACACACACACACACACACAAACACACACACTACTATATATATATATATATATATATATATATATATATATATATATATATATATATATATATCCTTTTTTGCAGATTTCATCCAAATGGCGTACACTTCCAAATGATGTATCCGGCACAAACCCCAGGGATGATCGGGATAAAAGAGTGGATCGAATTGATCCGTGCCCATAGTAGGCTAGTATTTACCCCTGAAGGACAAACAGTGCACCAAGTCGGGCGTCTATTCCTTTTATTGGATACTTTGAATTTTACAGTACAAGGGACGAACCAAAGTGATCAAGATAAGCACTTTACCACTCCACCTATGCCAACCACAATTCAGCCATTTGTCTTCGGTAAGTTTTTTTGCGATCGGACACTATGGACTGAGAAGTGTAAAAAGGAATTAAATTCGTCTCTGTACGTTTCATTGAACAAATTATTTTGATTAATTGATTTGAAAAATTTAAGGAAAAATAAACAAATAATTTCTAAAATTTCAGTGTTATATTCCACAGAAAATGTTTACGTTCAGTATTATCCGTTAATAAATACACCCTTAACAAGTAATTTAATAAAAATTCAATTTTCTACTAAACCAAAAATACCAGGATTTTATTATCATTCTGATATTTCTGGTGGAACATTTTCGATATTAATATTATTCTGTTTTTATTTGTGACTAAATTTTATGGCAGTAAAACTCAGTAAACAATATAAAATAGCAATACATTTGTTGCTAAAATAAAACTGCATGAATATAAGAGGTACGTCTATTTTGGGACTGCTATATAATATTCTATGACTGTTATATAATCATATTTTGGCTTTAGAATTTCAGTTCTATAGATTTTGGGTTTTCAAAAAAGGATAAATTATAATATATATTTTTGTTCAACTAGAAATCATAAAAATCTTGGTATGTTTGGTTTAGAAGTAAATAATTTATCATAAAAATTAATAGGTATTTTCATATGCTTAGGCTGATGGATGAAAATTATCGAAACTGGTATTTTCGTAATTACTGTTTTTATCAGAGAAAGTTTGAAAGAAGAGGAAAGAGAGAGAAAATTATATCCCTCTCTCTCTCTCTCTCTCTCTCTCTCTCTCTCTGCATATATATATATATATATATATATATATATATATATATATATATGCGTTCACTAATTATATATAACGGTCAGTTATATATATACAGTCAGTATATATATATACTGTATACAGTCAATATATATATACTGTATACAGTCAGTATATATATATATACACTTAAATACCAGAAAATAACTTATTACTTTCCAGGAAAAACAAAATTATACTAAAATATATAAATGTAAACCGGAAACAATATCATACAAAATAACCCTGCAACACGATTCTCGACGATAGTAAAACCGTTAAGTATAAAAATGTCCTTGTAAACGTACAACATACTTTATTCCTTAACCTCGAAGCATAAAATAACTTCATACAAGTTGACATGCCGTTTAAGTCCATTAATCTAAACCAAAACTATATGATTCTATAATACAAATAAAAATTGTCATAATTCAATGATATAAGCTTTTAAAAAAATGTTAAATTTTGTTTTGAAAGTTACACTTAGAGGTTCAACAAAAACACTCATTTATATTGAAAAGATCCTTTTCGTTTAAGATGATGACGGCATTATTTGTTCCCTCCAAAATTTTCAAGACACTCTACTGATATATATATATATATATATATATATATATATATATATATATATATATATATATATAAATCTATGAGAGCCTAGAGGCAACCCATTGAGTAGGATTTTTAACAGAAATACAGTGAAAATTAGCTACTCCTGCACAAAAAACATGTACAATATACTAAGCAACCATAATAGGAGGCTACTCAATGAGCTTACCACGAGAGATAGGAACCCAAACGGGGAGTCTTGTAACTGTAGGAATAAGGAAGAATGCCCCTTGGGCGGACGCTGCACCACGAGGAATGTCGTATACCAAGCATGCATTTCTCCTATGGAACAGCAAAGGGACGGGAAAAGAATCTATATAGGGATCTCCGCGGGAAACTGGAAGCAAAGATGGTACAGCCATAGACACTCATTTTCCAACCCGAAACTTAGGTACCAGACTGCTTTATCGAAATACTTCTGGGGCCTGAAGGATCAGGGGCTATCTCCACAAATTAAGTGGAAAATATTAAGGCACTCATCTGCCGCCAACAGCTTCAACGGTAGATGTAACCTATGCTTAGACGAAAAAATTAGCATAATCAATTTCAAGAATAGAAAACTTTTATTGAACAAGAGAAATGAACTTGTGTTTAAATGTAGACATAGAGGAAAATTTAAATTATCTTAAATAATAAAGAAACATTAGTAAATAGTAGAGATCAACACAACAGCAGATATCACCGAGACAAGGAAAGACAAAAGTAGATAAGGGCCAGATGAACAAGGAAGATTAATCCAAAATAAGGCCTGGGATTCTAGAGTGGTTTATTCCCCTTGACCAATTTTAGGGTAATTTTTTTAAAGAAATACACTTGACGACTATAATGAATGTCCCCACCTTATCTGGTTCATGTATCTCGATCCTAATTGAAACTAGAGAAGCACCTAAGATGACAACAGCTGGGCTGATTAACAGACATATCAGAAATAAATATATATCATATATGAGATAGCCATTAGTTAAACGATCTGAGTCTGTTTAGAATAGCACACCTGCCAAGTAGTAGAACACACAGGCAGAACATAGAATCAAAGAGACTGACCAGTAGATTAATTCCACTCCTGTTTCTTAATCGTTCTAACATATAATATGTTCACACCCTCTGCTCGCGCCTAGGAACGAATGGTTTTTTGTTTTTTATTTTTATGGTTTTTATTTTTGTTTTATTCTTATCTCTATCCTTGTTTTTTGATTTTTAATTTATTTTTAATTTCTTTAATTTTCCTATTTATCTTCTGAATACGAACTGTAACTCCTCATTCGCATCATATCTCTGGGACAATACAGAGCATGTAAAGAGTCATCCGACGAGACGGAGAATATACCAACTATATTCTCCGCCGAAATAAATTTATTATCACGGCTTAACCGAGTTTGAGTCTCCATTTAATTGCACTATATATATATATATATATATATATATATATATATCAGTAGACCGTCAGACCTGTTTGTTATAACAATATTCATTCGAAAATGAAAATTTGAGTTATCAGTTTTAATATTTCGATAGCTTATTGGTCTTAAAAAGTTTTGATAATGAGTTCGATCCCAAAACAGGGCCTTATATGTAAATGTACTATTTTTCACTGTTTTCTTTGTCAGATGCTGTAATCTTAAATGTGACGGCAGAACTATTTAATTTAACGAATGTGTCGTATCTGTACCAAAATGACAGCTATGGATTCCTCTACCAAATGAAGAGATTCTGCTCAGAGGTAATTCAATTCTAAATGTTATTATCATACATATATATATATATATATATATATATATATATATATATATATATATATATATACTAACCGGGATACTTGATACTGCCCGTGTATTATGAGAAATTAACTCCAGTAATACACAATTCTTTTTTTTAATAAAGATACTGGAAGATGGACAAAATTTATCGCAATTAAATTAGTAACCCTTTTAAAAAATAACTTCATATCTTTAAACAGAATGTTCTTTAATATTTAAAAACAAGATGACGACGTATTTATTATATACCAATGTTTCTTTTAATTTACTTAAATAGTTTTTCATTTTTATGAAATTGTTTTACGCTTACGTGTTCAAATTGATAAAAAGTTTGTTTTACTTCTTTTTTTTTATCAATATTGATTTAACTTTGTCCCTCTGAAATTACGTTTAAAAAAAATGAATAAAATGACTTTTTCATATATTCATTTATTAAAAACAAAAACAAAAAAATCCTAAAAAACGCTTGACTACATTTTTATTTGCTATATTTTCTAGTTTCTTAGTAATAACTTCTTAAAAATCTAATATGATAATGTAAAAGAGATTGATTGCCTAAATGTTGAACAAAAGGAGTATCATAAAGGAAGACATAAAAATTATGGATACAAAAATTTGATTCTACAATATTCGTCACGTGGTCACTCCTAAGTATCAGAAGCCTCTTTTGAGTATTCATTCTTTTGTATCGTTTTCCAAGGACGAATGTTGTCAAGACTTGTTTCGCGTATAAATCTTACGTGCGTTTGGGAGATGAATTTTATGTGATATTCTCCCCCCAAAAAAATCTATTCTTCTCAATGAATCGACGGTACTGCGGTTGGCTGATAAATGTCCTTAGGATAGTGGCGTACAAGATCTAAAGAATTCAACCTGAACATCTTGGTTAACTGCCAGATCTCAATGATGTGTCCGAACATTTAACTCGGTCACTCAGAAAATCACTTAAAAAGCAATCTTCGTAGATTAGGCTTTGTTCTACAAAGAAGTTGTGCCACCACTCTCTCCTCCCGCACACTTATATACATAGTTCGTCTCCCATTCCAAAGGATGATGGTGATTCCACTGACAAATTATTTCAAAATTATAATAAGAATGTTTCATCTAATTAAATTTGGGAAACTATTCCAGGTATTCCATATGCAATTACTCGGCAGGAAAAAAATTAAAACACACCCATATCTATTTACCACCTCCAAAAGAACACCGATTTTTAAAAATTCACAAAATCAGCTAATTATCAGATCCAACAAAACTTTTGGTTATTCAGTAAAAAAGGAAAAGTACAAAGCTTATTTTGAAAGAATTTATAACTCAAAATCAACTTGTTTTCTGAGAGAGGGTTATATATCAGCCATTCCTTAATTAATTTAAGTGAATTCTAACTTGGTTTGTAAAAGGATAATTTTTACATTTTCAAAGATAATTTATTCGATAAATACGTAATATATTTTTTAATACATTAATATACATTAATATACATATATATATTTTAATACGTTATATATTTTTACGTTCTTTAATACGTCATACATTTTTATATTTCTAATACGTTATATACGTGGTGCATTCAATAAGATTCCAGACTTTGTTTGTACAAGCATTTTGTAGATAATATATTTTATATATATTTTCTTTTTTACTTTTGGGACTTTAAAAACGGGGAAAATAAAATAAATATTGCTCTTCTTAAGGCAATTTTCACTTATTTGTTTTTTATATTTTTACTAATTCAGATGATTTTTATATTTTTACTAATTCAGATATAAAGATATATTTCTGAAGAAAGTAGAATAACAAAATAATCCAAATAGGTGAATTTATTGCGATGTAAAGTTAACGCTAAACGTTTCGGTTTCAATAGCCATCATCAGGACTTTGATATCAGGAAAATTCTCCACACAGCAATGGATGCTTGTTGAAATAACAGGAGCAAATAAAATGTTTATAACGAAAAGATACAAACGTGCACATAGTGTTCTTAATTTAAAAGTATTAAGTACGTGTATTAAGAACGCTATGTGCACGTTTGTATCTTTCCGTTGTATATATTTAATTTGCTCCTGTTATTTCGACGAGTATCCATCGCTGTATGAACCATTTTCCTGATATCAAAGTCCTGGTGTTGGTTATTGAAACAAAAACGTTTAACGTTGACTTTACGTCACAATAAATTCACCTATTTAGATTATTCTGTTTTTCTGCTTTCTTCATACTGTCAGATTTAGATCCATATTTACTTTCATATATATTTCTGTTTATTTTTTATAGAGACGCTTTTTTTTTTCAAATTGACAATTCTTTTTTTAATTCTTTCTTATATAAGACACTGAGTTTGTAATTTAAATGCTACAACATTGAATGAGTAAATATGAACATATATTAGGTTCAATTATTCTTTTGTCACGTGGTCTGCCCCTGAGAGGAGAGAAATAAGAAATTTCCCCTACCCCTCCGTGTTTGAATTGACAGGCCCCAAAGACTGACCATTAAAAGGGGAAAAAGAATGTGGGTCAAGCTATCTGTACTCCATAACCTTACCCGGGTGGATAGAGAAGGGGACATAAAGGTCCGTATAGTAGTCCGAATGAATTGCCTGACAGGGTGAGGAAGAAGAAAGAGGCTAAATGATTGGCCAGAACCCTAAAGCTGGAAGCACCCTTTTCGTCAGCGGAAATAGGAATGAAGAAAGCAGTTTTGTGGACTGAGGTCGCCGTGGGGGGACGTGTGATCTGTCGCCAAAACTCCGGGCGAAGAAGCGAAATAGACAGGAGATCGCAGATGCCTTCAAGCCGAGCTCCACAGAATCCCGCTAGCCCGTGAAAGGAAAGAAATCTCAGAAGAAGCCCGTCGACGAAGCTAAGTAAACCTTAAAACCGTTTTCTCTCTCCAACCTTCCTAAGTATTGTAATTGTATGCTCCCCCTCTCAATTTAAAGCAAGAACCATATAGAGAATTATATGCATTAAGAAAAGAAGAGAAATGGAATGAAAAGATCCATTTCATGAACTCTAAACATATGAATGGACTTTGCTACCTTTTCAAGGTTCGAGAGAAAAGATAGAAAAGTAGAAAGAAAAGAAAAAAGAAGAAAGAGACATTTATGTCGGAAACTGTTTACTGGGAAACATAGCCGACCCCTATAACTATTTGTTTGGATCTTGGCTATTAAAACCTTGTTATATTTTAGATGTCCCCCTCGTGTCGAAATTTATTCATTGTGTTGTTTGCCTATCGAATTGCCTTCTTTTTCATGTTCCCTTTCAGCTTCATTTTCGCCTCAATTTATTCTCGCTAAATGTCCTATTCGCCTTTTTAAATATTACATGGGAAATTGGAATTGTCGACTACAATAAATAATAATAAACTATCTAAACCTAGAGGCCCATATCTTCCATTATCCAAGGGGTAGGAAGACGAAGTGGTCTGGTGGGTATGTGTAAACCCCTTGCTAAATGGAAACCCCTTGCCAGCAGTGGTCAGTCTAGCCCCAAGTTAACCCCCACATTATCTGCCAGTTCCCATATGCCCGAAAAGGGACTTTTAACTAGGACTTATTTTGCAAGGGATCAAGTGCCAGACTGCCCCGACTTCATACGCGCGAAAAATAAACTCCCGTCTTGGGAAATAATATCTTATGCCACGTCACACTTTTATATTTTTTTATTTATTTATCTTTGTATATGATTTTTCATTTGACATATGTTGTTTTTCATTGATATGGAAGTCTGGTAGCATTATAAACCCTTTAAGGGGCAATAATCCTCTTTAACCTGCTCACTGATAAGATGTGTTTATCGTCCGACGAAAAAAAAAACGCCGGCATATATTTCTTTGTAAATTTCTTCAAGTTTTTATTTCTATTTTTGGCAATAAATACTTTATTCTTTTTTTAGAAGATATACCGATTAGGAGGCATAATACTCAAACATAAGACTCAACACGTCATAAATTGTATTTCTCTTGCAATCTGAAAGTTTGAAGAGGTATAAACTGTATCATGCAATAAATTGCCGAAGTAATGTAAATGAAATACAGAAACAGTCAGATTAACAAGCCAGTTTAGGTTATAGTAAATTAAGGTGTGATTTTCTAATTTTTAACAGGAAATTTGAAATTGTTTCTTTCTAGCAACAAAAAACAAGGAAAAATCTTAAGAAAGATATTTTTACATTTTTTATTTATGCAACGTAAACAAACTGAAAGAAAAACTACCAAAAATTCATCGTAATAAAAACGCCTCATCTTAAAATTTTGGACAGCTCAAGAGCATCAAATATTTCTTACTTATTATGAAACTATTTATTTTGTTGTGATGTAATCAACATAGTCATGCACTATGTAATATGAATTTTCTTCTTGGATAGTATGTGCTATTTCTTAATTGCTAATGATGTAAAAGTATAGAAAATAGTCATTATTTTCTACAAGTTTTGCTTTTGTCTGCTGGAAAATGAAATTTGAAAATTAACCTTTTTTCTATGTAAAAACGGGCAAATCTGCGCATTTTCATTTGCATAAAGTCTGAAAAAAAGAACCTTCAAATTAAAATTTATATAGTCTCTCATCCTGTTTTTAAAAAACCTTCCTTGATCAAAAAAGCAAAGTTTGAAGAGAAAAATATTTTTTCTTCATCTACTTTAAGCATAAATAATAAGCAAATAACACTCTCTGTCTCAGGACAAGAAAAGTATACGTTTTCTTTCTTAATAAAGTTTTCTTTCTTAATAAAATTTCAAAATATTTTTATCGACACTTTGACTGTTGATATATTTTTAACGTCGCTTCTACCCTTTTATTTTCTGGACAGCTCACATACATGATGGAACAGAACCAGCCTCCAATTTATCTCTCAGCTTGTAAAATCGATAATTTCAGGTAAATTATTCCTGATTTTATGGCTCAGTTTTATTTTATTTTTTCAAAGTTTTTATTGTTTCAAAAAGAAAAGAAGAAACATTTCTGTATTCACAATATATGAAAGAGAAAATTTTAGTTCTGTAAAGGTAGTGCGATTTTACCTTAAAAGTTACTCTTTCGCCCAACTTTCCAAAAAATAAAAATTACAAAAAGAAACAAAATGAAACGGAGGAAAAAAGAAGTAAGCAAAATAAAACCAAAGCAATAAACATCAGGATATGCATCGAAATTATACATTTGATATTTATGACTAACCTACTGTTATGTAATGATTTCAACATGAACCTTCGGTGAACTTTCGGTAGAAGTTATTGACAGATGGTATGTGAAACTTTAAATCCTCAGATATGTTTGAGGACATAAATATGTTTGTGGAAAGTCATGTGCGAATCAATAGAGTCACATTTTTTAATATGCATGGAGTTGAGTCTTTCATCGCCAAAGTAAATGTATGTATATTTGGGGGCTTAAGCAAGACACCCCACAGATACACACATTTGGGTGGATTACGATTTATGCAAGTCAATCTTTTCTCCATGACTAAACAGAAACTATCTTACGTCTTCCTGTTTATGAGACCAGTCGAAAAGGAACTTGTAAAATCCAGAATAAACAGGAGTAGGTTTTAGTAACAAAGTTTTTGACTGTTCTTTTGTCACTGGGATCAAGTGACAGCCACTCTGCAATGACAACTTCAACGTTTTCTTCAACAACCTTCGAGTCTGCCAACAATGTAATACTAAAAAATTATTAGGCTTTACAAATAAAAAGAAAATCCCAAAACGAAACCATTCAAAATTATCAAATTAGTCTACTCTGAATTTTGTAAATAATTTTTACGCTTTTTGTTAGAAGAAAAAATATTGTTTATATTTATGGTTCTTTAAATTTCACTGAAAAAACAAGGTTTATCCAATACACTGCTTGCTGATTTTATTAATAAAATCGGTCATTGACAGTTAAATCTCAGACAATTTGTGTTTTCTGACAGTTATTAAAGTGTAATATCTGTTCATCTCTCTCAACTGTATACTTGTCTTGACCTTGATGAGCTCACAGTCGCATTCAATTCAAAAAGCTTGACTGAAGAGTTTGATCCACATTTCAGCTGTTTTTGATAAGAAGCTGCTTGTATGGAACTTGTGTCAATAACAAGGGACATCAAGGATGCATGGATGAAATTCGCAAGAGTTTGCGAACTGAGTTTCGACTGGAAACACCCGCATTTGTGGTACTAGGTTTCGAGTTCATCTGAACACCCTCCATCAAAGTGACGATAGATGAGTGTTTGAAGAAGAGAAAAAGTCTTTTTCCCAATCAGACCTCGAATTTGATCATATATCCTATCAAGTATTAATAATATGTAATAAGAGGAACCTGCCCAAATATGCCCGCAGTACTTTATTTTGGAGCAGACCTGACATTTATAGAGATACGAACGATAGAAAAGGCCTCTCATTCTAGCTGTACCCACAGCAACAGATGTAATATATTTGCCTCTCTTCAAGGTGGAATCTGTTCTTCCCTCTCCTCACAACCATGGGGACGTTGCAGGCGTCGATCAATAAACTTAGCCCCCTTTTGACAGTGGGGGTAGATGCTGCTTGTGGTACGACCCTCTGCCCTGGATTGATTTGGTTTATAAATAATATGGCAAAGCGAATATTCTTCTGTTCAGGTGTGATTGTAAGACCTAAAAGTCAGAATGATTCATTTATGAAGGTCTCTTGTAACAAGAGGATATTCACGTGTAGATACATGTAGGTTTATATAGAAACATTCTTGTCAGTAATAATGGTATTGTACAATGCATACCAGTAGCTTGTTTGTTTTAAACATGTTTACATGAAATAGAGAATAAGAGTGCTGGGGTCACATGTTGACTATGTAAACAGAGATGTTTATATTTAAAAAATATTTCAAAACCCAAAATGAAAACGTTTAGATTTTAATATATAAATGTCTTCAAGATGTGTGTAATTTTGTCAGTTATGAGGTTTGGATATAGGTGGGTTTGTTGATTTAGACGAGAGAGGTTGCAGATTGGAGGAAAAGACGCAGACCAGAAGAGACATTGATAGATTTGTCTCATCTTGTTCGAAGGCAAGAACACAGATATTAAGGATAAATAGATACTAAATTTTAATCCTAGTTCCATGATCAAAGAAAACGAGTTGTCTGATATTTAGCAGTAAATGACCAATTAAGATAATTAAAATAGAAAGCAATGCATTTTATGGACCTCATTTTTAATCTTTCTTTTTTTTTTCTTTCTTTTTTTTCTGAGGAATCGTGTGTCAATTCCAGAAATTCTTCTAAGATTTCTTCTGGTAGATCGTTTAAATTGCTCACTAGTGGTTTCATTGTTAACTGCATGGAAATGCCGGTAATATACATGCTAGAAAAATGCTGTTTGATCATCTCACCCAATTTTCCTGCTTGAATATATCTTGCTTCGACAGGGATAAAAGGATATATTATTTTGATTATTCGAAATGATTCCATATAATTATTCGGATTAAGAGAAATATAATTTTACTTAGAATTTGTCGTCTTTATTTTGTTAGTGTGAAAGTTTACCCTTAGAAACTAAGAAATTTACTCCTTGTGGGTAAATTTGTCCAAATTATGTGCTACGATCATGACAATTCTTCAACAATCAATGTTTCATAAATATAAAGGACTCATTTTATCATAGTTTTTATTCTATCTTTTTTTTATTTTTAATATTTTTATCTTTTAAGATTCTCCCCAAATGGATTCAGATTTAAAGTGATGTATTTGGGTCAAGAGTCTGATATTATCACAGCCGAGCAAATGGCGAACTTAATACGAAAACATTCGGAAGGGGTCAACACTCCTCTTGGAGACATTGCCTACCCCGTTGGTCATCTGTTTCTGATCTTGGATACGGTGAACTTCACCATTCACAAAGTCAACCAAAGTGAAGAAGATTATTATTTTGTCACTCCTCCAATGCCAACAACAACTCAGCCAACTTTATTTGGTAAGTTAAGAAACAAATTTTAAATATTTAGCATCACACACGAACATATATATAATTATATACATAATATATATATATATATATAATTATATGAAAAATTTTATTTATATATAAATATATATTTTGTATATCAATATACTTATATATGACTTAATATTATTATATATCATTATTTATACATTCTATTATATATATGTGTGTGTGTATGCGTGCTCATATATAATTTTATACACACACACACACACACACACACACACACACACACACACACATATTTATATATATATATATATATATATATATATATATATATCATAAAGATTTGTCGCCGAAAATAAAACAAGATAAATCAATATCACTCACGTCTCTAAGTTTCATACATACGATTTTCAGGTGAGCTTATCTCAATTCGTCTGCAGTTCATTCCTTATGTAAAAAATATGTATATAACTCTTCCAAATAATCAATATACACCACATATACAAAAGAAAAATTGTATCCACCCTTTCATATATATATATATATATATATATATATATATATATATATATATATATATATATATATAACCAAGTGATTAGAAGCAATATATATATATATATATATATATATATTTATATATATATATATATATATATATATATATATATATATTTCTTTAAGAAAAAACAACGAAACCAATCACAAAGGATTATAAATTTATTTCCATCCTGTTACGCATTTTTGAAATTTTCAAAAACACGAAAAAAAAATTAACAATAAATAATATTAGCTTGTAGGAAAACTGTTTTAAAAAATAACGATTCAACTTGGGTAAAAAATGGATTAGATAACTTTGACGTTCCAATGGGGGCGTATGATTCCTCCCAAATAGCAGACCTTGTAGGATTATATATATTAAATATGCTTACTAGAATCATTGTCCTCAACAAGTAGGTCTTTACCAAGATGATGGGTTATTATATATCCCAAATAGTAATGGCCCTCTTAGCTCTAGCATACAAAAGAGGATTATAAGGGCCTTTAAGTTTTTGGGATTTAAAATAGAAATCTCATCTAATATTAAAATAGCCAATTTCTTGGATGTGACTTTAGATCTATCTAATAATTCCTATAAACCTTTCATAAAACCCAATCAGAACCCATCGTACATTAATGTTAGTTCAAATCACCCTAAAAATATAATCAAGCAAATCCCAAAAGCAGTAAATTTAAGAATAGGTAAGCTATCTGCAAATGAAAAGATTTTCAAAGAGAGTAGTAAAAGATATATAGAAGCCCTTAAAAATAGTGGTTTTAAGGAGGATTTTAGGTATTTAAAACAAAATATAACAACTGAAATTACTAAAGAAAATAATAATTACGTTCAAAAAAATAAAAATAGAAAAAGGAAAATTATATGGTTTAACCCCCCTTTTTGTAAACTAGCCAATATAGATGTAGGTAAATATTTTTTGAGACTGATAGATAAACATTTTAAACAAGATAATATATTGCATAAAATATTTAATAGGAAAACCTTGAAAATAAGTTATTCTTGCACTAAAAATATTTCTCAAATAATAAATAGTCATAATAATGAATTAATTAATACATTTCATAACCGAGTAAATAATAATAATATTAATAGTAAAAAAATAGAATGTAATTGTAAATCTCAAAGTGATTGTCCAATGGATGGTTTGTGTAGTTTAGATAACGTAGTATATCAAGCTGTTATTTATCCAAAAGAGAACATAAATGATAAGAAATATTATATTGGCGTTTCTTCTACTAATTTTAAGATTAGGTACGGAAATCATAAATATTCCTTCTCCCATGAGCATAAAAAAAATCAAACTGCTCTATCTAAACATTATTGGGGATTTAAAAATAAAGGGTTAACCCCTGACATTCAATGGTCCATATTGAAAAGATCTAGTACCCCAAAATCTTTCGATAGTAGGTGCAATCTATGTCTTGAAGAAAAGATCCACATTTTGCTTTTTCCTGAGCCAAAAATTTTACTAAATAAGAGAAATGAACTAATAGCCAGGTGTAGACATAGGGCCAAATTTAAACTATAAATAATTAAACAAGTAAAAAAAATTTTTTATTAGGCATAAATTTATTTGAGAATTAGAGTTAATTTTGAGAATAAATATAAATTGTTAGATAGAAAATTATGAAAAAGCATATAATATATATGTACTACGCATAAAAAATGTAACTGATTAATGCCTTCTAAATATTTTTGAAATTTTTGAAATTTTAAAATATTTAAGTAAATTAAATATTTGTTTTTGTTTTAATATATCTATTACTGCATCTTTACGTGAGATTATTAATTAAAATTTAAATCTAATTAGAAATATCTGTAATTTAAGTCTATATGTAAAATTAATTTTAAAAATTGTTTAAAATAAATTTACTACATTGCCAACCGAAAATTTAAATTTAAAACGGAAGTGGGCTTAATGAAGAGATAACTCTTCACCCCTCTTCTATCCCCTCCCACCCTTCTATCCCCACCCACTCTCATGTGTCTACTCTAGTTTTTTTATCTAATTGATCTGATGAAGTCCTGTTAATTTTTTTTCGTGTTTTTGAAAATTTCAAAAATGCGTAACAGGATGGAAATAAATTTATAATCCTTTGTGATTGGTTTCGTTGTTTTTTCTTAAAGAAATTATTGCTCTGTATAATTGGTACATTGAGCTCTTTACCAGGAAGATTTAAATATTCATTCACGAATAATTTCTTGTCCTGATGGAATTACTCCTAACTCCGGTTTAACTGGACTAAGTATTCTCTCTCTCTCTCTCTCTCTCTCTCTCTCTCTATATATATATATATATATATATATATATATATATATATATATATTGCTTCTAATCACTTGGTTTTGACTATTGCAAACGGAAATAATGTATTAGATGAACCAAATTTTATCACAATCAACATAACAAGACGTTTACTCATATCTTATTGTTCTTGGATCTAGGTTTATTCGTTTAACGGCGGATCAAATCCTTATGAGTTACTTAATGCAGAAATGTGATTCATTTGGAAATGATTGTTTACAAATATAATTACATTATAAATGTTGCATTGGATTTTGTTTTTGTTTATAATCATTTGTTGTAACATAAAATTTTCCTATCAAATACAAATGAATTACACACAATTCAATGATTTCAAGTAATTATTTTCTGTTTAATAATAATCATTTGTTTGCAACACAGTTACATGGTTTCAAGTAACTAATTCTTAATACAAGTAATTTGTCCTCTGCTATATGTTTTTAAATATTCCGATTGAATACGAATCATTTTTAAACATAAATGCAACCCAAACATGTATTACTAATCCGGGCCAGAGTGGATCCGGAAGTAAAGGAAATGAAGCGATATACCTCACTCATCAATTCTTCTGACTGGTGCTTTATCAGAAGATCCATTTAAGTGCCATACCTACAGCACACATTTGGGTGGGGAATCTTACCCCGTTGCAGGGAATACAGTCAGTATAATCTAAGCCCCGTCAACAGGGTTGTTTTTGATTATGGATTCAGGAAAAATATTTTTTAATTGTAATTCAATTTCAAATTGAAAAAAAATATTTTGATCCTTCTAAAACCCCATTAAGAATGTATCATTGGGATTGAAAAGGCTATTTGGAAGAGTTACCAAATTAGTGAGTTAATCTGGATCACCACTCCCCAAAATTCTCAATGGCTCCTGCAGTTTTAGACACCTCATCTATGATTTTATGTTTGTTCATATATATAGATATGAACGCTACTTTCTATAATATTTGTGAGCGAATAAAAAGTACTGCTAATCAGGAATTGTCTCTATTGTGGATGTTATTTATCAAACTTTACTTAGTCTGATACCAAAGATTCTAGTTGCTTATGGTTCCTACTGTTCAAAGTATTAGAATAGTTGCAACGCCTCTTAACTGCGATAATTAAGTGTGAACCGCTTCTTTCAGTTTTTTAGAGTGACTTGTTTACTAAATTCTGGCACACAAAGGTATATATTGCTAACAGCACCTGCTGTTCATAAGAACTGAGTACCATCTAAGTACTGAACATGTTCATTGCTGCTTTAGAGATCTGACGGAAATCGATGCTTTCCGTATGTCTTTTATTGCATTATGTTGCTAATAATCTGCTAGTTGCTATAATTATTTATGCGTAAGACGCGCAATTTGTCCAGATTTTTTAACCTAAAAGTTAATGGTGCGTGTTGTACATGAGTGTGTTTTATATACAAATGATTACGGTATATTGATAAAGATGAAGTCTATGTAAAACCAATTTTCTTCAATGACAGATTCAATTCTACTGAAAGTGAATGCCGACTTATACAATCTAACCAATGCTTCTTACTTCCACCAAGAAGATAGTTACGAATTTCTACACTACATGAATGAATTCTGTCAAGAGGTATGTGATTTCCCTAAATTGTTTGTTTTACTATTTTTTAAGTTTCCGGATAAGCCATCATGTGAGGATTTTCGAAAAAAAGCACCCCTGTTTTGGATATTTTTTTGTAAAAATGTCCAACGTATAGTAATACTTTGCATAACGCGTTCGTTGTTTCGAACGATTTAAAAAATATGCATAAACATACATAGGTGAAATTCTTTAGCAATGTTTTGCAGTTGAATCAAAGCAGTATTCTGATTGGCTTATAATTGTAGGCAATCTCCATCCAACGACAGCTTGATTTAAACTTTACTAAATTATTTGGCGATGTCTAATTGTCATATTTGTTCTTTCTAGTTTAAGCATTATGATTTAAAGATGAGTTTAATGATAGACCAAGAATATTTCCATTCTGAATGGAACTATGAAGATTCTCCATATTCGTAACTTGTTATTTCTCGGATCCTTTGGGATGTGTTTGGTCTGTATACTGAATAACTTAGCTCTCAAAAGAATTATGATTAAAGTAGATTTTTAAAGCCTCACTAAAGCTTGGTTCTATTATTTTTATTTTTCAGTTGAAATTGATCATTCTACAAAACAAGCCTCCGATTTACATATCTTCTTGTAAAATCGAAAAATTCAGGTAACTAGTTGTAACATTTTATTTGATATTTTAAAATCAATGAGTTCGAGCAGTTTTATTTGGTTTCTTTGTTTAATGGCATATTAATTTCTGTGGATTATTTAATGCCAACCTCAACCTTGTAGACAGTAGTAGTACTATTTATCTAAGAGGGTTCATGCCTTTTCCAAAAGTATTAGTTCGAAATTGAACGTAATAAAGTTCGAACTCGCTTAGCCATTACATCACAGTGACTCCTTGTGCAGTTTTGTCAATGTTTGTATGTCAGCGTCTTTTCGCGATAATACGCCTGTTTCAAACTATAACGTTTTGTATATTTTTACGTGGCCTAATTTTACTAAGTAGATACTTACATCCTCAACTCTCACTCGGGATTGGTTTAACACACAGTGTTACAGGTGGGGGACAAAAAATTGCTCAGTCTCCGCAGTCCAGCCACTCTGATCTACTTTTGTGCAATGGGGAAATGCTGCCGAGGGACAGGAATCCTCCGTACCAGATTTTCTTGGGGGAATGGTGCAATATAATCTTCCTACGTTAATTTGCCTTTCGATCGTAATTAACTGAGCTTAGTAAAAATTGAGAGTTACATATTCCCCACTGGTCGGTGTTCTAGCCTAGATTAAAGACAGAGTTTCGAATACTGATTTACAAGGCAATCTTGGAAGATTGTCGTAACACGATCTTTCCACCCCTACGTTACCTTATGCATTGTTAGTAGTTATCAGTTATGTCTTAATTAGGAAGTCTATTCTACTATTCCGAAATGTGAGCTTTTGTGTGTCTCTCCAATATCACGTTTGCTATTTTTTTTACATACAGTCTTGACCTCCGGCTCCAACATATATTAAACGTCATTTGAAATCACTTGTTGTTATTAGATCAAAAATATACCGTTCCTAGCTTATTTTGATGGTTTGGTGATTTGTTGGTTTTACGTATGTTAGCTGTTGTTGGATTAAATTACTTCTGAAGCAATTTTTTCTTCCAAACAGTTTTATGGATTCAAATAACTAATAATAATGATCATTTACAAAGAATTATAGTTTCAAGTAAATATTCTTAATACAAATGATATAAACATATTTAAATATCGTTTCAAATATTCCAACCAAATAGTAATAATTTTGGAAGAGATCTATTTAATCCATAGAAGGAATACTAACAGGTATTCCCACTCTAAGTCAGCAATAGTAATGAAGAGGTACTCCACACTCCCCAAAGCTCTGAAACTGGAGCCTCATCCCTGGATGCAGTTTAGTGCCATACCTAGGACATCTTTTATGAGGAGGATTTTACCCCTATAATATAATCGGTATATTCTAAGTTCCATCGACTGAAAACAAGATGTTTATGAATAGCAAATGAAAAAGAACTTGATGTATTTTCAAAGGATGAAAAAAGAATAAAAGGAATATTTCGTACAAAGAGTCTCATAGAAGCTAACCAGAATGTTTATTTTAATATTAGAAAAAACTTATTGTTGTCTTTTGTGTGTTTATGATTCGTTCAGGTTTCTGTAAACACTGGATCTTACTAAAATATTATTATTATTTCATTAAAAAATTTCAGAATTATTTCATTAAAACATTTTAATTCTTATCTTTTTGTCAAGCATCACTAGTGATCTCTTCTATTATAGTGTCTGTTTCTATTTTTAGATTTGAACCAGGTGGAATGAAATTTAAGTTGATGTACCAAGGCAGCTTGAAAGACGTCATTTCGGCTCAGCAAATGACAGATCTTATCCGCAGTCAGCGGCCAGGAATCACAACACCCACAGGAGATATCGCATATCCAGTTGGGCAGTTCTTCTTAATTTTGGATACGATGACTTTTACAATCCAAACTACCAACAAAAGTGAAGAGGAAGAAGGTTTCATGACGCCACCGATGCCAACAACAACTCAACCGATGTTTTTTGGTAAGATGACTTTTCTTATAGAAGTATCTCTGGTGGATGTCTTGCTGGCGTTTGCTGCCAAAAAGGACTTAAAAGCCGTTGATTGACATTTCTGTCCAGGTGACGAAAGAAAATGACAACATATTTATAGTGGTTTTTTACTTGATGTTTTATTTTGATCGAGTCGGCCTTTTCAATGGGTTTCTAACCATCGTTAATAAATGTACAGGAAGGAAAAAACATTGCATCTTTGTTTCAACTGAAGTCCCTGAAAGAGGCTACTAAACATTAAAACCCTTTAAAAAATCTAACCCTCTCGTACTTAAAAACCCAATTCTCATCAATTCTGGGTCCCAATAAAATTTTTACTCAAACAATATCTCTCAAATTTCACGTGACTATCTCCAGCCAAAGAATAAACGCCCATGTGATCTTTACTTTCCCAGACTTTGGGGTTTTTTTTATTATGACTTTTGACTTGTCAATTATAACCTTCAGAGGTTCGATATATCCGCTATCCAGAGTGCCGATTGTGGTAGGGGTCATTACATCACATAATAACCGTTCATTCTCTTTGTTCCTTCACTATTTTCATAGTGACCAATTTGTTTTCGCACGTTCTCACTGATCATTACTTGTAAGTGGTACTCCTACCAGAAAAGAAATCACACAATAAGTTTGAACAGTACTTTAGGTTATGGCATCAGTCAGTTTCACAAGACGCCATGGATTTGCGCCTGAATCTCAGCACAGGCTTGTGAAAAGTTATTTGGACAACCGATAGTTGTCCATGTTGCAGGTCTTCCCTGTTGTCCAAGGGAAGAGTAAGGTGCTAGGACAATATGAATTGATCATAATGGCGGACTGGCTTAGAGACCCCTTCTCCTGGTTTTACCACTCACCATGGCAAGTTATCCTAGCATACCAAGCCCAGTCGGTCGGGGCTGAAGAATACGCTGACTCCATCTCTACAGAGGACTATACCCGCCTCCAACGAGTATACGTATGGATAGAGAAGAGTGAGGCAAAGATGGCTGAAATGAACACACACACAGGGGAGATTTTTCTGTAAAACCTCTTTGTTTTTCTGCTTCTTTCTGACTGGATCGACATCTTCCCGGGTCTATATAATTTTTCGGGTGCCCACTCCATCCTCGTGGTCACACCTTCCGCCTCTGCGTTGCATGTAGACATGCCTCCTCTCTTGCATGCCACCCACGCAACTTAAATAGCACTTCCACAGAGGAAATACCTAAGTCTGTTTACTTTAGGAAACGGGTCCATATCCTGTCATGCCACAAACACAACTTACGTGGCATTTCCGCCAGGGCATCTGCGTCTTGTTTACTTTAAGAAACAGGTGCATATCCTGTTATGCCACCCACGCAACTTATGCAGCATACCAAAGGAGTCTTCCAGTCGGTCTCCTTTGACCCGGAGTAGTAGTATCTGTTAGGGTCACATCTTTGTGTCAACAAGAAATATATAATCCTTTTCTAAACCTGAAACCATTTAATTCTGTTATATTGAATAGAATTACTAGTGTCATATAACAATACTTGAAACCGTTTAACTATGTACCAATAAAACTATTTGTGTTAGATTGCAATACTTGAAACCATTTAAGTGTGTGCAAACAAGTGAGCTCTGGCTCGTTTAAAAATTGTTACCTACAAAATATTCCTTTACAAATTACTTATATTTGATATATAGGTTTAAACAGGATTTGGCATTAAATAACCTAAAAGGGTTGATATGCTATAGAATACAAGCAGCCGACCACTTCGTTAGGGCTTTTCTACAAGACGATTCCTTCACCTTTTAACAGGTCTTATTTTACGTCCTGCTGGATATAGAGCTACCCTCATCGACAGGTAAAACTGATGGAAGAGCCGATTTTATCACTGATCACCTGACCAGAGTCACAGGGTACTAGTAATACTCTTCAACTCTTATATATATATATATATATATATATATGTGTGTGTGTGTGTGTGTGTGTGTGTGTGTATTCGTCTGTGAAAATTCATTAGTTTGTATAATGCTCTACTTGCCGTTATTTGAGTACTTTTTCATCATTTATTCAACATTCTAATTCAAATGTTTGTATTTCATGCACCGTTTTATATATATATATATATATATATATATATATATATATATATATATATATATATATATATATATATATATATATATATATATCATAAACTCGGCAGAAGATAGATAATCACGATTAGAATGAATGACTGTAAATGAAATGAGCGAAGGAAAAGCGCTTCGAGATCAAAACTAAAACCAGCCAGCTAAAAAGGAAGATTTCAGAAATGGAAAGAAAATTTCTAGAATCTACTCGGAGATCTTCCTGAAGTCACTGATAAACCTATCAAAACATTATCAATAGCCAACTTGACATCAAAGTAAGGCAGTTTACGGAGGAGGTGCTTGACGCAGTAGTTAACGAATTTAAAAGCAGAAAAGCTGTAGGTCTCGACGAAATACTTCCTGCTGTATGAAAGAAATAAAATTTGACGACATATTTCTTTGATTATGCCTCACTGTGTATAAACAAAACAATAGAGAAATAGACAAAAGGCTACATCTACCCTTCCCGAAAAAAAAGGTTACATCGGAATCACTAAGAACAACGGAAGCTTAACTCTTATTGCTATAACTGCTCAAGTTTATTCTTCTTAATCTTATCCGATCTGAAATCGAGAAAATCCTTAGGAAAAAATCAGAACTTTTTTTTCAAAAACAACCCACAACCTCACAGATTGCGACTATCCACCAATCATCGAAGGAGTTTGCTCAAAAAATCTCCAGGCAACACTAGTGTTCATAGATTTATCCATGGCATTTGATTCCATACATAGAAGGAAGATAGGGCAAATACTACTTGCGTATGGTCTCCCCAAATAAACTGTTACCGCTATAAGGATTCTCAACAAAACACTAAAGCAATAGTTCACTCACCTGATGGTGACACTGATTTCTTCAACATTTTTGCAAGAGTCTTACATACATTACATGTATGTTTTTAATCTACTTCGACTTCGAACGTCAGTGGAATTAACAAAGAAAATGATTTGACACTAAAAATATAGGCAAGAAGCAGATGATGTGCCAGAAAAAACTATTACAGACGTAGACTATGCAGATAATCTAGGTTATTGATCATATGGTAGGGATCTCTGAGATAAAAGAAAAGAAAATTTCTCCAAGTCGAGGCTGTGTCAATACTACTGTATGAATGCACCACGTAGAGACTAATAAATGCATGGAGAAAAAGCTTGATGGGGAAAACACAAGAATGTTACGTGCTATTCCGAATAAATCCTGGTAATATCCCACAAAAAAACAGTTGTACGGACACCTACCAGCCATCTCACAAACCATTCAAGACAAACAAGACATGCGAAACTCTGCTGAAAAAGCAAAGATGAACACATAAGTGACATTCTCCCATAGATTCCGACAAATGGACGCGACAATGTTGGCCGACCAGCAAAGACATACGTACATCACCTCTGTGAGGACACAGTCTAGAAGACCAACTAGGAGCTATGGATGATATGAACAAATGGCGAGAGAGAGAGAGCCAGGTAATTCCTTGCTGTCAGCGCGACTTCGTAAGGATGGGGATGCTATATATATATATATATATATGTGTGTGTGTGTGTGTGTGTGTGTGTGTGTAAATAGATTCACCTGGTTTCATATTCAGTGAGTTCTAACATGAAAATCTTTTCTTTACTCCGCCAGATTCAGTTATCTTGAATGTCAGTGCCGAATTATACAATCTGACCAACGCCTCTTATCTTTACCAAAAAGATAGTTACGGATTTCTCGACCACATGACGAAATTCTGCACTGAGGTAAGTCATAGTGTTCTTCCGTTATAAGATTTATAATATTGATATATCAAAAATCCATTTTGATACATCAATATTACTAAGTGTTTCATATTGTGAAATTTCAAAGATTATTGGATAGAATTTATAAAATTTAAGAAAAGCCTTGACATTTACAAGCCCAAATCACGTCCACTACAATTAAAAACTCGAAAGATAAAACTAAAAATGAAGATACTCGTTGCAGGAATATACATAATTCTACGTACAGTGCATAAAAGAGGAGGTAAAACAACGATATCTAAAAAATGCATTGATGACTTTAAAAGATCGATAAAAATTGGAGATAATTTCAATATCTTAGTCTTTCAACATCACAATAAGGACAATTCCTTCACCTTTTCAAAACCTTACATGATTTTGTATTGACATGATAAATGCACGAGAAAATTAATTAAATCAGCAACCATCCTTCATTTTAAAACAAAATAAAGACCAAGTCCCTATAATATATCACCTAATATAGCTAAAATAGTCTTAGAAAAAAATCATCATCGTCATCATGTCGTGCCGCCAGCACGGATATCCCTGACCCTCTCTCGCCACTTCTCCCTATCGTTAATCGCCTCTGGCAGGTCTCCAGGACTTGTTCAATATTGCTCGCAGCATTCTTGTGAAGTTGCCGTCTAGCTTTTTCTCCAGCCGTTTTGTTAGCGTCCAAGTACTGCATCCATATAACAGTATCGATACGACTTCGGCTTGGAAGAAACTGCGCTTCATTTTATCGGTCAGATCTGACTTCCATATGATCGATAGCTTATCGATAGCTATCCATGCCTTCGTTAGCCACGTGTCGATGTCTTTTTTGGTTGATGAGACACTGCTTCCTAGGTAGGTGAACTTGTCTACCAGTTTCAGAGAGCTTCCGTCTCGTGTGGAAATGTCGCCTGTTTGATTAAAGCATATGTATTCAGTTTTGTGTGTTTTGAAATGGAGGCCAATGCCAGCGGCGGCTTGTTCCAAACTATGCAAAATACAGACTATGAATTCAGACAAATATCATTTACCTTTATTTATATTTCCAAATAGATTATATAGCATCAAATATTTTTAGTTTCAAACGTCATCCTGATTGAAATATTTTCAGTTTTAAAATATCTTCCTAAAAATTCTTAAGCTTATCGATATCAACATGTCCACAGAGTTCGATAAATTGAACAACAGCATCAAATAGATTTCATAACATGAATTCAAACATATTCAGTTGAAGAAATTTCAGTTACAAAATATCTCTTCAAAATTCTTAACGTCACAACACTTTCTCATAACGTCTTGACATGTTGGTTGGGGGCTGAGGAGGACAAAGTATCGCACGTGCTTTCACACGTTGTATGATGAACATTAGAACAACAGTATTAGTTGTCTAAATATTTTTGATGAACCTTGTTGACTTTTATCATTTAGAGAATTCGGACTGTTGTCTTTTTGTCCGAATACTTTAAAAGATGAAAAAGCAGTATTAATATCTTATATCAGTATTTCAAAACCTTTTTACTTGTGTTTGAAAATACTTGAATGATGAAGAGCAAAACGCTAAAGTGAAAGAAAAAAAAATTGACTTTAGTTTAACACATACACATCCATATATATATATATATATATAAAGACGAAAAATCCGGTTGGTGAAATAATTATATATTCATTATTACGCTTGAGTTGGGACGAGCTTTATCTGATAATGATTTGGAAAAAGTTTGATCTTAGGAAAAATATTCGACTAACCACTGCTAATGAGGTTGTCATGCCAATAGAATTAGAAACATCGATCGTTGTAAAACTTTAAAAAACGGGAAACGAAAAATGTTCGAAATTATGTTTTTGGCCGTTTTCTGATTTATAAATTAAAAGATTTGAAATTATTATCGATAATTCTGGTTAAGAAGAAAATTTTTGAATAATTAAAAATTGTTCCGACAAGATTTATTTATGGATGATACAGTTTCTGTTCATTTCTATCAAAGATACCGACACAATCAAGAAATTATGGAATATTTCTTACAGTCTGTATGATTTAAGTCAGTTTGATTTAAATTTCTTTGATCAGTTGATGTTGATTGATAGATTGATTTTAATGGCATGTCAACCCGTCTAGGGTCCTTTGATGCTTCGGAAATAGTGTTCATTGTACATTCATGTACCTGGGAATAATGGCAATGAAATATATTCCATAGATCTCTAAAACTGGAGCCTCACCATCCAGATCAGTGATTAGTTGATGCTGCTGTTACAATGACGAGAAATCACCCGACAACCTACTCTTTAGATATTTTGTTGTACATTTTTTCCAAAATAATCTTACACTAATTTTTATTTAATTTTTATTTTCATTTTATAGCTTCGAAATATTCTCAGCCTGAATGAACAACCGATACCATTGAGTGCTTGCAAGATTGAAAAGTTTAGGTGAGTCGAATTTATGAGAATATTTTATGCAATTTCTAAAACAAGAATAAACTTCTACTTCAAATGTATATATGTATATATGTGTGTGTGTGTGTGTGTGTGTGTGTGTGTGTGTGTGTGTGTGTGTGTGTGTGTGTGTGTGTGTGTGTGTGTGCGCGCGAGCGCGCGCAGGTGTGTATGTGTTTGTGTGTGTTGTTAACAGGAGAAATGATTTTATCAATTTAAAAGAAAAACTACGTAAGAATCATTTTTTGACATTCACAATACAATGAAAACTTTATGTAAAGAAACATTTGATATTTCTTATTTTGATGTTCAATTTTCAATCAAAAACGAAAACGGTTAAAAAGGTATTTCTGTATTCTTGAATTAATAAAAATGATTACTTTTACTGCTATACTACAGAATTTTTAGAACGTTCCTGAAAATCACTGAGAAACAGACAAACACTCTAAGACTGGTACAAGAAATTTGAAACAAAATGATATTTTTGTAAACGTAAATGGCCTGGAAGATTCATTATCCGAAAATATATTGGAGCACGTACGTGTTAGTTACCTATGCATTCCTTAGTATGTATTTACCACGAAAGCACATGATCCTATCGAATATAAATAATTTTTAAACAGATCTATTTACCCCACCTCCAACCAGATGGGATTCTAACGGATAACATCAACCCAGGTCTATGAAGGGCTACTACACATTTCCCAGATCTCCAGAACGGCAACCTCACCATCAGAGATAATTTAGTCTCATACCGAGGACACCTTTTTGAGGGGAACGTCTTCCCGTCTCCAAGGAATACAATCTACGTGTTCCAAGTTTCACCGACTTAACGGTGGGCTACAAGAAATATCAATAATTCTCAAAACTGTAAATTTCAGTTTGTAAATTTCAACAGTAAAAGTAAATCTTAACATTTTCAAAGATACAAATTTCTGAAACAATAGTCGTTTTTAAGCAGCTTTTTATTTGTCAAAGATCAATTGAAAGGGTTAAATTAGCACAAAGAAAAGCAAATCTAAATACCATTTCATATCCTAAAATTGATTTTCTATCTGATACATTGGACACTGATGCGAAGATGCAGCAATACTTATTATCTTGTTTCCTTGTAGATTCACGCCGAATGGAATGCGGTTTAAGTTGATGTACCCAGGTAACAAAGATGACATCATTACAGCCAAGCAAATGGCCAACTTGATCCGGCGTTATAGTCAAGGTATTGCCACATCCGATGGGGACATCGTGTATCCTGTGGGTCAGCTTCTTCTAGTACTGGATACTCTAAACTTCACTATCCATGGAGTCAACAGCAGTAATGAGGAAATCAACTTTGTTACACCACCAATGCCTACGACTACACAGCCAATATTTTTTGGTAAGATGAAATTGTCTCTTCTGTTATGGTGACTGTTAACATGTCGTCCCTTACTTGTGTGACTTGTGACAGTTTCATAAAAATCCAAAGGTATAATATTAAAGAGACGTGCGTATATATGGGAGAGAGAAAGAGAAAGATCTTTTGTCATATAATTCTTATTTATATTCACAACTCGCCAGCCAATTTTAACGAGCCCAGAAACGAATCATAAATTTAATCATGTAATAATCTAAATAATTGACGAGATAACACTACACATGAAAATCGAGACAAGGTGCCATATTAAGTTCAAATGACGATTTTTTTTTAAACTGGAAGCCTATAAAGACAATCAAAGAAATCCTGATAATCCTTTCAATTAATTCACAATCTCGATATGAGATTTACGTCGTTAACGACACAAATGACCAATTTTATTAAGATGGTTCTGCACGTCTTTCTGTTTATTCAAATGCCATATCGTGATTGCGTATCCTATTACTTTATGTCATAGTAGTAGTTCTGTGATCTTTCCCAATGGTTACGAGTCTTTCCTAGTGTCATTCGAACTTTCATGTTGTAGATAATATATGCAGATTCTGGTGAAAAACCAACAGCTGTAAGGCCGACAAATTCTTCATCAAATGAGAACTCATTTGAATTTAATATAGAACATTGTCTCGACTTTTCAATAAATTTGACATCGGCATCTTTTCATATAATTCAAATAAGCTTCATTGAGGTTTTTTTATAATTGACATATATATATATATGGAGTATCTGGGAAACTGAACATAAAACCAACGGTATGTAAACGTACAAATTGGGAAAAAAAAACGTATACAGAGGGTTATTTTATTGATAGTTATGCCAAATTTGAACTTTTCGGTTTTTACATTGAACCATCATCTAGTAATTTAGATATGTGATGTCGTATCTGATGAATTATATTTAACGTTCTCAGATATTCCCACCAGGACACATAAAAACTTTTTTAGAATATTCCGTTCAAAGTCTCTCATTCTCAGAAGGTTAGACTTTCGAAAAAAGTCAGACATTTGGGCCTGGATCATCGTAGCAAAAAATGCTTATCCCACAAAGCAGTAAAGAAACTCAATGAAAATATCTGAATTCAACAACAACAATATTTCCAAATTGAAACAAAATCTACAATTTTTATGAAACGATAACAGCCAGAAACACATTTGGAGGAATGATCTTATTGAGAATATTCTGACCACACTCAAAATAGAAGCCCTTTGATTTAGTCTAAAATATGCCACAGAGTTAAATTTATTAAATGTCTAAAAATTTACCTTAAGTAAATAAACATTACATTTACATATAAATAGAATCATCAAAATTTGCACATTATGCCCGAAACATTAATTTATTCGGTATTGTAATAATAACAAACTAAAATTTACAGTTAATCACAAATCCACTTTTAGTCATAATTCTTACAAAAGTACAAACTGCAACACGATAAGGTAGTAAAAAGATTAAGGAAATAAAAAAAGGAAAGAGGAAGAAAAAGAGTGTGGAAGAACATATATATAGAGAGAGGAAAATTTAAATTATCCTGATTGAGAACCACTGGAACACCAGTCCATAAATAATCGCAAGGCCAATGATAAAGATGTATTAGAAACTAATAGAGATCAGACCAACAACAGATATCACCAAAACAGGGAAAGATAAAGGTTAGATAAGGGCCAGATGAACGTAGAATATTAATCCAAAAATTAGGGCCTGTGATTCTGGAGTGGTTAATTCCCCTTGACCATTTTTAGGGTAAATAAAAAAAACACTTGACGACTATATAAAATGTCTCCATCTTATCTGGTTTAACTATCTCGGTCTTAATTGAAACCAGAGGAATATCTAGGATGTCAACAGCTGAGTTAATTAACAGACATATTAGGAATAACTGTAAATCATGTATGAGATAGCCATTAGTTAAACGATCTTAGTCTGTTTAGAAAATCACACCTGCCAAGTAGGAGGAACTACTCCAAGAACGCAAAATTAGAAGGGACTGACCAGAAGATTAATTCCACTCCTGTTTCTTAATCGTTCTAGCATATAACACGTTAACCCCCTCTGCTCACGCCTATGAATGGAATAATTTGTAATTTGATTTCCACTTTATTTTTATTCCTACTCGTATTTTTTATTTTTTATTATATTTTTTTATTTTTTTACTTTTTTATTTTCTGATTCTTATTCTTTATTTTATTTTTAATTTACCTTATCTTATCTTCTGAATACGAACTGAAACTCCACAATCGCTACTTTGCGACAGGAAGGAAACATGTAAAGAGTCATCTGACGAGACGGACAGTATAGCAATAATATTCTCCGCCGAAATAAATTTATTATGACGACTTAACCGAGTTTGAGTCTCCATTAAATTGTACTATATATATATATATATATATTATCCACAGACTGACTGTTTCGTTGTATCACAACTCTTCAGTGTGGCTAGACTCGTAGGAAGCGTCAAGCTGGGATCGAAACCCGCCTAAATTTACGCTGAACTTGGTATCTAACCGTTCAGCTATTTCGACGACAAACGTCAGCTCAAAAATTATAACGCATTTGTATTATCTTTCGATTGTTTACATTTTGTGCAATCGGATACCAGAGTGCTCAATTCCTAGAAGAGCTTTGCATTACGCTAATGGCCATATTTACCAACCCCTCCGCTCGAGCAGGATATGACACAAGGTCAATTTTTAAGCGGAGTTTAACAGGTTTGAATTCAGAGTTTTCCTTCTCCTAGACTAGTTGCCTCACCAAGGCTGAAGAACCTAGTCTGCCCTACTATTTATCCATAGCTGGAGGGAGAATAATTGGATTCATACCTTTCCCAATGTGAAATGCAATCAGTCTCGTCCAGGATTTGAACTCGTGTCGCCATGTTCATTTCCTTCGACGATAACCATTGCACCACAAGCACCTCCACAGGCATTACGCTAATGGCAACCGTTAATTCCTTCGCCAGAGTGCTCTAACTCCGGGAGGAGAAGAAAGATTTAACAATTTTAGAATAAATTTCGAACTTTTTAATTTCATTTTAAGATTAAATTAAATATAATTCAGAAAATACAGCATCACATATTTTAATGCCCTGATGATGGTTTTATTTAAAAGTCAAAACGTTTGTAAATAGTGCAACAATAAATACGATCATCCCTTGAATAACTTGTTCTTCAATATATATATGTGTGTGTGTGTGCACACACACACACACACACACACACTCACACGATGAGTTATGCAATGTATTTTTGGAGGAAAATATTTCTTTGTCATTGCAGATTCAATTATCTTGAATGTCAGTGCCGAATTATACAATCTGACCAACGCCTCTTATCTTTACCAAAAAGATAGTTACGGATTTCTCGACCACATGACGAAATTCTGCACTGAGGTAAGTTACCATGTGCTTTCATTATAAGATTAATGATATTAATATATACAAAATCTATTTTGATACATCAATATAGTTAAGTATTTTATATTGTAAAATTTTAAAAATTATTGGATAGAATTTATAAAATTTAAAAGACTTGATATTCACAAGTCCAAATCACGTCTACTACGATTAAAAGCTCGAAAGATTTGAAAAAATGAGGATACATGTAGCAGGAATATACATAATTCTACGTACAGTGCATAAAACGATGTCTAAAAAATGCATTTATGATTTCAAAAGACCGATAAAATTCGGAGATAACTTAAATATCTTAGTCACTCATCTTCACAATAAAGACAATTCCTTCCACTTAACAAAACCTTACGAGTAATTTTCAAACAGATCTATTTGATCATAATATGTAATTACCCTCAGATACAGAGTGGACCTGGGAGTAATGCCAATGAAATATATTCCATAGACCTCCAAAACTGGAACCTCTCCATCCAGATCAGTGATCAGTTGATACTGCTGTTACAATGACGAGAAATCACCCGACATCGTACTCTTTAGATATTTTGTTGTACATCTTTTCCAAAATAATCTTACACTAATTTTTGTTTAAATTATATTTTCATTTTATAGCTTCGAAATATTCTCAGCCTGAATGAACAACCGATACCATTGAGTGCTTGCAAGATTGAAAAGTTTAGGTGAGTCGAACTTATGAGAATATTTTATTGTAATTTCTAAAACAAGAATAAACTTCTACTTCAAATGTATATCTATATATATATATGTGTGTGTGTGTGTGTGTGTGTGTGTGTGTGTGTGCATTGTTAACATGAGAAATGATTTTATCAATTTAAAAGAAAAACTACGTAAGAATCATTTTTTTGACATTTACAATACAATGAAAACTTTATGTAAAGAAACATTTGATATTTCTTATTTTGATGTTCAATTTTCAATCAAAAACGAAAACGGTTAAAAAGGTATTTCTGTATTCTTGAATTAATAAAAATGATTACTTTTACTGCTATACTACAGAATTTTTAGAACGTTCCTGAAAATCACTGAGAAACAGACAAACTCTCTAAGACTGATACAAGAAATCTGAAACAAAAGGATATTTTTGTAAACGTAAATGACCTGGAAGATTCATTATCCGAAAATATATTGGAGCACGTACGTGTTAGTTACCTATGCATTCCTTAGAGATCTCCAAGGATGGCATGTTAAGTGTTACTGTATTTTGATATCGTAATACCTACGTGTTGTGGTCTTCAGATAAGACCGGTGGAAGAACAACTCAAACAACGGGTGATATGTAAACGTTATTGTATTAGCAGAAAAAGGAAGTCACACAAAGGAAGTACTAGCCGTGCTCAGCTTGCAGTCCGTCTGTCAAATGTCTCGTAAGGAACGAGAAGTTGTCTCCCTTTATTTCATTATGAAACATAATGAAGGCACAAGGCCTTGGAGTTTGGGGGGTAGGGGAAGGAGCGGTCTTTGCTTAAACTAAGAATTCTAAGGGGAACCTAGCTAGCCACATTCGCCGCCCATTCAACAGTAGAGTAAATAACCATTCATCCATCGCCATGCGCGCTGCTACCACAAAAATACCACATTTGCTCTATGAAAAAGACCTACTTAAAAACCCCGAAAGTGATGTATGATTGTATTTACAAATTATGATTTATTTACAATGAATTTATATGATGGGAATGGGAGAAAAACCCGAAATATGTACAAACGAAAAACAAGGAAAAATTCCCCGTTTGGTTGCCCTCCCATTCCCCCGTCTACGAAAAATGGAGGCCGACTGTTTTCCGGTGTCCGAAAACACCTAAAACAAGTCGGACCTACCCTAGGTGGGACTGGGATCCTACTCTAGTAGGGTAAAGAAATTCAGGGTTGGGCGCGGAATGGGACAATAAAAGAAGACAGGTAATATGGTTTTTATATACATGTGAATTTTTTCAAGATCTTCGATAAAAGCGAGCTGGAGTATTGGTAGAGGTACAAAAATAATGGGGATGGGGAAGATATTGAGAACTAACGACTAGATGACGGGGATAATGGCTGACAACATACTGCTAACTAGGTTTCAAGGGGAAAAAGCTTTGCCTACTTACCGGGGGTGGGGTCCCGAAGGATCCGTACCGTAGACGCCATGGGCCGGCAGAGGAGGGAAGGATGACTCCAACATTGCCCCCCTTTCTTACGACCAGGCTCGCTGCATTCACCCACCTTCTGCTGAATGTTATGCGATCCAAGCGTTTTCTATCGCATCTGATTTTGACCCTAAGCGAATGCCTAAAATACAAAACCAGATCACGATGAGAAAAGTTTGCATCGTCATACAATCCCTTCTTTCGCGTAGTCCAAATCACCATTCGAGCTACAGCTAGGATCGCGAGAAACACCACACGCTTCTCACTCTGAAACGGAGGAAGAACGTTGTCCACGACGTAACCAACGTCGAGCAGCACGAGCTGCTTGGGTTCGATGCGAGCCGTCCACTCCCCGACGTGATCCCAAAACGGGCGAACTCGCTCGCAATAGTAGAAGGCGTGCTCAGCCGTTTCTTCTAATCCACTGCCACAGAGAAGACAATCAGGCATGTCTGCCAGGCCCGCTTTGTAGTTCAAGCCGAGAAGGGGTAACTCATTCCGTGCAAGTCGCCAGGTGAGCGAGAACTCGGAGTTGTTCAAGAAGCTCGATCCTGGCGCCCAATTCCAGTGAGAGCGGATCTCCTCCGCCGTCCAGCCTCGCCGCTCACTAAGAGGATCAGAAGCGGAACCCACCACTAGCTCCCGTGGTGTAGTCGTTATCGTCGTTGGAAATGAACACGGCGGCTCGAGTTCAAATCCTGGACGAGACTGATTGCATTTCACATTGGGAAAGGTATGAATCCAATTATTCTCCCTCCAGCTATGGATAAATAGTAGGGCAGACTAGGTTCTTCAGCCTTGGTGAGGCAACTAGTCTAGGAGAAGGAAAACTCTGAATTCAAACCTGTTAAACTCCGCTTAAAAATTGACCTTGTGTCATATCCTGCCCGAGCGGAGGGGTTGGTAAATAGTACCACTAGCTCCCGATATAGCTCTTTCCGAGGCCGTGAAAGGTCACTGGAGGTTATGAAGGGCCTTTCGGCACTCGCGGACAAACAGTGCTTCGCCCAAAGGCTTATGTCGACCTTCAGCCTTTGGGTCTGACTGGAGGCGAGGAAAAGTCCGACTCGCCTTTCGTCTCCACACTGCGTCCCCCGTCAAGGACCGGCCCAGGTATGCAAGTCTTTCAGAAAGCCAGTGGCTCTCCAGATCAGGCATACCCAGACCCCCGTTGCGTGTACGTTGGATACAGACCTGCCTACGGACCATCGGCCTTGCACCTCCCCAGAGCAATCTGGAGAGGGATTGTTGCAGTGCCAACCGACGTGCCTTAGGCAGAGGAAGTACAGCCAATCAGTAAAGGATCAGGGGAAAGACGTACGTGGCGCACGCCTCCGCCCTACCCTTTAAGGACAACCTCCTTGAAAGCCAGATTCCCACCTGAGCATTCACCTTGGTTTGTACTTCCGACCAATTTCGCTCCAGTTGGAGGTCGGGCCCGAACCACACCCCGAGGATGCGGACGGGTCCGTCACTCCAGCGGAAGGGCTCTGGAAGAGTATTGCTACCCCTCCAAGCACCGAGCCGCAAACCTTCGCTTTTGTTAAAATTGACCATGGCTCCTGCGTTCCGCTCGTACTCGACAACCTGCCTCTTTCACAGCCTTTATATCCAGGCGGCGGGATACAAAGACTGTGATGTCATCAGCGAACGCGGAAACCCTTGCCGTAAGAGGGCCAGCAAAAGGGACACCGCGCAGGGACGGACTTGTCCCCTCATCCCGCGGCTTTAGTGTCGTTTTCTATCCCCTCTAGGACCTCGCGAGTCAAGTGCAGATTGTCCTGGATCGATCTTCCCTTCACAGCAAAGGTCTGTTCGGGGCCGATCAGATCACTGATGACATGCTGTAAACGATTCGCCAAGACCCGGGCCCAAATCTTTAACTCTGTGTTAAGCAGAGTTATGGGCCTGTAGTCGTCTAAACCCTCCCCAACATGCTTGCCACCTTTCTTCAGCAATGTGATCGCACCTTTGGTAACGCAACCAGGGATGGCTCCCTGGGCGAACCAATGGTTGAACACATCCGTCAGAATAGGGACAAACATGTGCGACATCCTCAAGTACACTTCGTAGGGCAAACCATCTAGTCCCGTCGACTTGTTGAGGCCGACCTGCTTCAATGCATCACGGACTTCGCATTCAGTAACCACACTCTCGCAGCTAGCCGCTTCAGCCGCCTCAAGGCGGGGGAAGTCGGCGAGATAGCTACGAAACTCCCGGATCAGGAGATCAGTGCAGCGGGCAAAGTGATCCCGAAAGTGCGCCCGAAAGGCATCACGCATCTCACGACTCGATCGCAGCGGTCGCCCGTCCGGGGTCTTGACAGACGCGATGTACTTCGCACTTCTTCTTCACGTGCAGTCGCGTTCGATTTCACAGCTTCGTTGAGAACTCTATTTAACCAAGATCTAACTACGAATCCCTTGTAGCGCTCGCTACTCTCACGCTCAAGGTCCCTCCTAGCAAGTTCTACACCTAGGGAGTCCCCCCCAGCCACCGCCCGGTAAAGTCTATCTTCTATAGACTTCGCCTCCTTGGTCTTATCTAGGTTGAGCTGTCGACCGTATTTAGTGGCGAAGTCTCTAATCCTATATTTGAGAGAAACCCACCACCTATTCCCGGTAACCGCCCCCACTAACGCCCGCTGAATTAGGGATTCTAGCCGGTCCCGGAAGTCCCGTATCTCCAGTAAGGAGGTATTCAACTTCCAGTAGCCTGCTAGACTAGGCCTATTAGCTAACCGCAGACTGACCCTAACAAGCTTATGGTCAGTCCACGCTATCAGGTGAAACGTGGGACAACTAATGAAATCAATGTCAGCTCGTCTAACTAACACTCTGTCCAAGTAGGAACCTACTTTGGCAGAGGGCGAGCTATCTAGCCACGTCCACATCTCCCGCCCTGGGTGATCAAGACGAAACCTGTCGACGAGGCCGTGACGAGTCACGAAGCCGACAAGGCTGCTATCACACCTTCCCGCTCTCCTAGCACCCCGACCGACCTTATCTATCTTGGGATCAAGGATCGCATTTCAATCACCCATTAAGACTAGCCGCTTCGAATCGTCCAGGCGCCAACCAGGCGATATTGGACGCATAAACCGCAACCAGACGGAACTTGAAACTTTTCACGGCAACATCGGCCACAACCAGCCGGTACCCGTTACCTGCAAAAACAACGTCAACATCAGCATCAAGGCTGCGTCCAACGAGCAAGGAGACCCCAGCGCTGGTGCGGCTGCCGTATGCTGAGAAAACATCAAAGTCGCTTTCCAGCACCCGAAAGTCGGCACTGCAAGTGAAGTGGGTCTCTTGCACTGCAGTAACATCTACTCCGAGGTTCTTGAGTTCACCAAGCAAGCGCGTGCACTTGCTTGAATCCCTCAGTCCCCTCACATTCAAACTGGCAAGGTTTAGAGCCATCAGTCCCACTTACCTTACTCAGTGTCGACTACAGGCGGGAAATCCTTCTGGGTGAAGATGCCGACGGCCTGACGCAGGGAACTGGTGCTGAGTTCAGTTGTAACCCGGTTGTCCTTGGTGATTCCACCGACATCTATGGGAAACCGCAATTTTAGGGACCTATAAAGAGAGGGGTGAACCAAAATAGGGACCCTACCCGAACAAAAAAGTATACATATTTTCAGGGAGGAGTGCTCCAACTCCGCCAACTTCATGCCCGTATCAGTCTGACAGACCGTACTCAGGAACTTCCGCACGCCCTTGTTACGGTCGCCAGCTGACCGGACAAAAGTGGTCACCATGGCTTCACTCCGGAAATTTGCGGGATTTGAGACATTAAGATCTTTTATTTTATCCAGGTTCAGCAGCGGCTTTAGTGCCTTTCGAAGCTGGAAGTCGCCGACTGCTTCCAGCTCTACTGAGCACAAAGCCGCTGCCTGCTGGATCTGTTGGATTGTTAGTTCTCCCTCCTGCCGATTTGTTTTTTTGCCAGCAGGAGGGTCATGTTTCTGTTTTTGTGTGGCCGGAAAAAGTTCTTGCGATGATATGGCAGAGGGGCTAAGTGAGGGAAGGGATGATGTCCTTATTAAATTTAATGGTTGGGATCGGTCTGCTGATTGTGACCTTGGGAGAGGGATTTGGTATGGGCGGCGGTATTTTTTTAGGTTGTGTTCTTGCTGGGAGGAGAGAGTGTCTATTTGATGAAGGGGTTGTGATGGTTGTAGGATTTGAGGGGGAAATGGTAGTGGAGGCAGAGGTGGAGGTGGAGAAGGTGGCTGTTTTTGTGTCTGAGAGGAGGGGCCTGCCTTAGGTTGTTCAGGGCACATTTTTTGGCGGCCCCTTCCCCACTGTCCCTTCTCCTCTTGTACTGGTTTCCATTTCTTCCATTTGGTTGGGTTTATTTTTCTTTTTATTCTTTCTGGAAGTCGGTGATGCTGGGGATGCTGATGGTACTGCTGCGGCTGGTGTCGTTGAGGTTGCTGCTGTTTTTGGTGTTACTGATGTTGCTGCTAGTGCTGGTGCTGGTGTTGCTGGTGATTCTGGTGCTGCTGCTGCTGATGATGATGATGACGATGGTGGGGCCTTGATTTGTTTCTGAGGAGGGGATGAAATAGGACTTTTTCCCCTTGTTTAGGGGACCCCTTCCTCTTCCGGGTCACCTCGGTCCAGCCCTCCTGGTCATTTGTTTTGGGCTGGACCCGACCCGGGCCCTGGGCTTCCGCTTCCTTGTTGATGGTGGTGGTGGCCGCTGTGTCTGTTGTTGTTGTTGTTGTTGCTCCTGCCTTTTCACTGTTTTCGGTTTTCTGGGGGCAAAACTTGGTGATATGGCCAATTTTTTTGCACCCCCAGCACCTTGGGCGTCTTCCTCCACCACCACCATCATTTGCCGATACCCGCTGATTAATGTATCGGGGATGGCTTTAAAGCCATCCCTCGTCAGGCACAGCCGGAAGGCGTAATCCCCGTAGGCTGTTCCGGCCGGGGATCTGAGGAGGTTAAACTCTTCTACTTGGCCATAGGCCGCCAAAACCTCCCCGGTGATGAAGGCCAGGACGTTGCACACCGTGACGCGGAGCCTACGGGTGCCCTTGTACTCCGGCTGTAGCCTGAAGTGCTTGGTGACTATATCACTCGCCGCTGCCTTGGCCGCTTGCTCTTCGGTAGGAAGCAGGACATCCCATGTTTACGAGAGAAGTACTGGCATGGGATGCCTGCCTTCCTCAACAGCTCTTCGAAAGTCTCTTTGTTTAGCCCCACAAGCCTTTTACTTTTTAGGTCGGAAACGTCCAAGGAGAGGATTCTGGGTGTCACTTTTTCGACAATCTCCGGAATGGGCAGTATCTCATTTCCTTTAAAGTACTTTGCGTACCTGCCCACCCTGTCCTTTTCGAAGTCTTCTGGTCCTCTCTGCTGGCCCTTCCAAGGTGTGGGGCTTTTTTGGGTCGGCTGTATCGGGCTGTCCTGGCTTTCTTTGTTCTGTTGTATATCAGCGGGGATCGGCATCGAAGGCCAATTTGCCCCTATAAGGCTTTGAGATGTCTGGTCATTTGGGTCACTTTTTGGAGTAGTAGTAGGAGTCGTTGCCCCCTCCATGGCTGCGGTAAAATTAGCAGCCAGGAGGGTAAAAATAAACCTCCACCTGTTGCAAGAATGGAGGGGGGGTTCTACTGTTTTACGAGATAACAAATTTAACACTTCGTAACAAGTAATCCAAGAAACAAAGATAATAACAAGCTATACTGGATAACACTTTTTGAAAAATAGAGATTTTGTCTCCTCCGAGCGAGCTAAGCTCGGAAAATATGTTTAGGTTGAACAAGTCCATCTTTGGGGTATGGTAGGATATGTCCCCATAACACTACGAAAAAAAAGTGCTCGATATCTGAGACAGAGCATATATAAATCGAATGTATTTAAGTAGGCATGTATTTCAACGCTTAGTTTCACGTTTTCAATAACGTAAGACATTTATCTATGGGCTGTTTTGACCTATTTAATGTATAGAAGCATCGTTAGGAGTCCTCATTGTAGTGTAGGTTTGGGTAAAGATTATATTGCAAGATATCATAATTAAAAGTGAGAACTCTATTGTTTTCATGACACACATGACACTATGACACACATTTGTAAATTAAATTATCATCTTTTGTTTATTTTTTTATGTAAGATTAATTGACTTTTTTTGCTGAAAATAATTTACCCACTCAGCAAGGATTAAAACGATAACTACTTACTTAATGTTTATTAAAATTTGGACTAAGTTATTGACAGATACTTCCAAAATTTGTTTTAAGCACATTAAAATGTTATTGATGGAAGTCTTAGTATGTATTATACCAGTAGTGTTAACTGACAATAAATTTCCATGAGGCCTTTAAAGATTAAAAGGTGCCCCCAACTATTGTGATGTTTTCCTTTGTCAATTACAAACACCTTTTCATACGACATGTAAAAATTAATTTGATATTTGATTTTTTTTCCTGGGCGGCAAGATTGTGGGTGTATATTGCATTTCTTTGTGCTTTTGCAGTGGTTCTAAGGTCTTTCCCAGTAAACGCTTATCTTTACTGGTGTAATCCGAACTTTCTCGGAAGTATGTATTTACCACGAAAGCACATGATCCTATCGAATATAAATAATTTTTAAACAGATCTATTTACCCCACCTCCAACCAGATGGGATTCTAACGGATAACATCAACCCAGGTCTATGAAGGGCTACTACACATTTCCCAGATCTCCAGAACGGCAACCTCACCATCAGAGATAATTTAGTCTCATACCGAGGACACCTTTTTGAGGGGAACGTCTTCCCGTCTCCAAGGAATACAATCTACGTGTTCCAAGTTTCACCGACTTAACGGTGGGCTACAAGAAATATCAATAATTCTCAAAACTGTAAATTTCAGTTTGTAAATTTCAACAGTAAAAGTAAATCTTAACATTTTCAAAGATACAAATTTCTGAAACAATAGTCGTTTTTAAGCAGCTTTTTATTTGTCAAAGATCAATTGAAAGGGTTAAATTAGCACAAAGAAAAGCAAATCTAAATACCATTTCATATCCTAAAATTGATTTTCTATCTGATACATTGGACACTGATGCGAAGATGCAGCAATACTTATTATCTTGTTTCCTTGTAGATTCACGCCGAATGGAATGCGGTTTAAGTTGATGTACCCAGGTAACAAAGATGACATCATTACAGCCAAGCAAATGGCCAACTTGATCCGGCGTTATAGTCAAGGTATTGCCACATCCGATGGGGACATCGTGTATCCTGTGGGTCAGCTTCTTCTAGTACTGGATACTCTAAACTTCACTATCCATGGAGCCAACAGCAGTAATGAGGAAATCAACTTTGTTACACCACCAATGCCTACGACTACACAGCCAATATTTTTTGGTAAGATGAAATTGTCTCTTCTGTTATGGTGACTGTTAACATGTCGTCCTTTACTTGTGTGACTTGTGACAGTTTCATAAAAATCCAAAGGTATAATATTAAAGAGACGTGCGTATATATGGGAGAGAGAAAGAGAAAGATCTTTTGTCATATAATTCTTATTTATATTCACAACTCGCCAGCCAATTTTAACGAGCCCAGAAACGAATCATAAATTTAATCATGTAATAATCTAAATAATTGACGAGATAACACTACACATGAAAATCGAGACAAGGTGCCATATTAAATTCAAATGACGATTTTTTTTTAAACTGGAAGCCTATAAAGACAATCAAAGAAATCCTGAAAATCCTTTCAATTAATTCACAATCTCGATATGAGATTTACGTCGTTAACGACACAAATGACCAATTTTATTAAGATGGTTCTGCACGTCTTTCTGTTTATTCAAATGCCATATCGTGATTGCGTATCCTATTACTTTATGTCATAGTAGTAGTTCTGTGATCTTTCCCAATGGTTACGAGTCTTTCCTAGTGTCATTCGAACTTTCATGTTGTAGACAATATATGCAGATGCTGGTGAAAAAACAACAGTTGTAAGGCCGACAAATCCTTCATCGAATGACAACTCATCTGAATTTAATATAGAACATTGTCTCGACTTTTTAATAAATTTGACATCGGTATCTATTCATATAATTCAAATAAACTTCATTGAGCTTTTTTTTATAATTAACATATATATATATATATATATATATATATATATAAATATATATATATATATATATATATATATATATATATATATATATATGTATATTTAGGCAGCATTTCTTCGTTAATGCAAATTTCATTAAACATAATAGACACCTTATGCCTACATATCTTCTTTTGGATCCGTTCGAATTCCCGTATTACTTTTATCGAAATTTGCATATATATATATATATATATATATATATATATATATATATATATATATATATATATATATATGGGGGGGGAGTATCTGGGAAACATAAAGTAAACCCAACGGTATGTAAACGTAAAAATAGAAAAAAAACGTATACAGAGGGTGATTTTATTAATAGTTTGATTATATGCCAACTTTGAAAGTTTCAGTTTTTACATTGAACCATAATGTGGTAATTTAGATATGTGATGTTTTATCTTATGAATTATATTTGTCCAGTCGGCTGGGGCTGTAGAATACACCGACTGCTTCTCTGCAGAGGCGTAAGACCCCCCACCCACCTAACGAGTGTCCTGCATATGACACTAAACAATCTGATGGTTAGGTTCCTCCAATGCTGAAGCTTTGGGGAATGCGGAGTACCCCTTTATTGCCATCGCTCCCAGGTTCACTCTGGCCCGGATTGATAGCACCTGATAATGGTCCTATCTATGGGTTAAATAGAACTAAACGGTGGTTGGTGAATACTGTTTTTATACATTAAAATTGCGTATTTTTGCTAGACTGAATTGTTTAAAATAGAACTGTTTTGACATTAAAACTGCGTACTAATGGTACACTGAATTGCTCGAAATAGAACTGTTTTAACATCTAAACGGTGTACCTATGCTAAACTTAATTATCTGAAATAAAACTTTTTTGACATTAAATCTGTGTATTGCTCAGTTGGCTGGGGCTGTAGAATACACCGACTGCTCCTCTGCAGAGGGGTAAGACCCTCCCAACGAGTGTCCTGTAAATGACACAAAACAATCTTATGGTGAGATTCCAGTGATGCTGGAGCTTTGGGGAATGCGGAGTACCCCTTTATTGCCATCGCTCTCAGGTCCACTCTGGCCCGGATTGATAGCACCTGATAATGGTCCTATCTTGGGTGGAATAGAACTAACGGCATACTTATGCTAAATTGAATTGTTTGATAAAACCGAATAGCTTGAAAGAGAAATGTTTTTCACAATTAAACTGAGTACTTACATTTAAACTGCGTGCTTATGCTTAACTGAATTATTTCAAATAGAACTGTTTTTTGACATTGAAACTGTATTTACACTAAACTGAATTGTTTAACATAGAACTGTTTTGACATTTAACTGTGTGTAAACAAAATCTGTACTTATACTAAACTGAATTAGAACTGCTTGACTAAACTGAATAGCTCGAAATAAAAATGTTTTTCACAATTAAACTGTACTTCCATTTAAACTGCGTGTTAATGATAAACTGAATTATTTGAAATTGAACTGTTTTTGACATTGAAACTGTACTTACACTAAACTGAATTGTTATATATAATTGCTTGAATAGTTTGAAAAAGAAATGTTTTTGACAATTAAACTGTGAACTCATGCTAAACTGAATTGTTTGAAATAGAACTGATTATTTGCATAAAAATGGATTTGGCGTTAAATAACCTACAAAGGTTGATATGCCATGAAACCTAACAAACCAAATCAAACCAAGAATTAAAACTTACGTTCTCAGATATTCCCACCAGGACACATGAGAACTTTTTTAGAATATTCCGTTGAAAGTCTCTCATTTTCAGAAGGTTCGATTTTCGAAAAAAAGTCAGACATTTGGGACTGGATCCCCGTAGCAAAAAATGCATGTCCTAAAAAACGGTAAAGAAACTCAGAATAAAAATATCTGAATTAAACAACCATATTTCCAAATTGAAGCAAAATCTACAATTTTTATGAAACAATAACGACCAGAAACACATTGGCAGGAATATTCAGAATATTTCGACCACACTCAAAATAGAAGCACTTTAATTGGGTCTAAAATTCCCCTCAGAAGTTTAAATAAAACACAATATAATAAATGTAATAAACATAAACTATAGACACAAAATGATTGTAATTTCATTTAAGGGTTTGAACAAGGAATAATTGCTGTGATCTCTTATGTTAACACAGATGATCTTGCTTTAACAACACAGCTGCATTGAGAGGTTTATCCAGGAATAACATGACCATTATACCTGATAAAAGTGAAGGTATTACCATTATGGATTCCACTCATTATAACAAAATAATGGAATTATTAGAACCCCAAAACAAAAGTGAAAAAACTTCTAGACAATAAAAAACTTCTAGACTTCGAGAACTTCTAGACTTCTAGACAATAAAAACTTCTAGAACTTCTAGATCTTCTAGACAATAAAAACTTCTAGACTTCTAGAACTTCTAGACTTCTTGACAATAAAAAACTCCTAAAACTTCTAGACAATAAAAAACTTCTAGACAATAAAAAACTTCTAGATAATAAAAATATAGATATTTAATTATCTATCCATAACTTACGGACTTCCTAAAACTCATAAACCTAAGATTCATTTACGTCTAATTATTTTAAGGGTTATATCTGCCCCTCATAGCATCGTAAAATCTTTAGCCAAAATGTAATTCCCTCTCTTAAGAACAATTCGCAAATTGCACATCAAGAAATTGAATGATTTACTCAACAAAATAAATAATATAAACACGAAAATCATTTGCCATTCTCGACATAAAATCATTATACACCAATATTCCTGTTAAATTTATCAAATGTCTAAAAAATTTACCTCAAGTAAACAAACATTACATTACATTTACATATAAATAGAATCATCAAAATTTGCACATTATGCCCGAAACATTGATTTATTCAGTATAGTAATAACAACAAACTGAAATTTAAAGTTCATCACAAATCCCCTTTTAGTCATAATTCTTACAAAAGTACAAACTGCAACACGATAAGGTTGTAAAAAGATAAAGGAAATGAAAAAAAAAGAAAAAGAGTGTGGTAGAACATATATATATCATCATCCACAGAAAGACTGTTTCGTTGTATCACAAATCTTCAGTGAGGCTAGACTCGTAGGAAGCTTCAAGCTGGGATCGAAACCCACCAAATTTACGCTGAACTTGGTATCTAACTGTTCAGCCATTTCGGCGATAAACGTCAGCTCAAAAATTATAACGCATTTGTATTATCTTTCGATTGTTTACATTTTGTGCAATCGGATACCAGAGTGCTCAATCCCTAGAAGAGCTTTGCATTACGCTAATGGCAACCGTTAATTCCTTCGCCAGAGTGCTCTACCTCCGGGAGGAGAAAAAAGATTTAACAATTTTAAGATAAATTTCGAACTTTTTAATTTCATTTTAAGATTAAATTAAATATAATTCAGAAAATACAGTATCACATATTCTAATGCCCTGATGATAGTTTTATTTAAATATCAAAACGTTTGTAAATAGTCCAACAATAAATAAAATCCTCCCCTGAATACCTTGTTTTTCAATATATATATACATATATATATATATGTATATATATATATATATGCACACACACACACTCACACGATGAGTTATGCAATGTATTTTTGGAGGAAAATATTTCTTTGTCATTGCAGATTCAATTATCTTGAATGTCAGTGCCGAATTATACAATCTGACCAACGCCTCTTATCTTTACCAAAAAGATAGTTACGGATTTCTCGACCACATGACGAAATTCTGCACTGAGGTAAGTTATTATGTTCTTCAATATAAAAATCTCTCTCTGCTTTGGCTCAAAACGTTACATAAATAAATTACTAATTTCAACAACTTGCTTTTCACTTTTTTCTACGAAATCTCTCAACTATCTAAATTGAGAGAGGTAGCATTTTTTACTTTTGACAAATGTGATTTTAATACAATGTTCAAAGAATGTCTAGTTAATGTTAAATTCGGTTTATATAAAAGTAAAAATATTTTATTCAGATTATTTGTTATGGAAATGAGTAATCTTCGAACATCAATAATTTGTCAAACTCGTGGGAATTTATCTATCTACGAGCGTTTGATCGACAAATAATCTCTGACTTATCGTCAATAATAGAAATGGAAGAATGTTTGAAATAATTTTATTCCTTGCTTTATATCCAATAACTTTATTTGGTTTTCGTGTTGCATACTCATGTGCAGATGCATGCATAAAAATAACAACACAATAATAACGAGTGACACAGTCTTTTAGAAAAATATACCTCTCATTTTATTTGAAAGGTTTGAGTGTGAGAGGGAGTTGGAGACTGAATAGAACTGCAACATATTGACCCTCACTCTATTGGCCATAACCGCGTTTCTTTCCCGTTCTCCTGGGCTGCTCAACCGGGGGCCTGGGGACCCACTTTGCTGGATGCTGGCTTTCTCTACCGCATCTTGCCACCAACGGGTCTGGTCTCCAAACTAACTGACTTCCTGTCTCACCGAGTTATATAATAGTTCAACGCCCCCTTCTTCTTGTGGGCGTCACAATTGCACTCATTCAACCTATCCACGGTCAAAGTTATAATTCTGATATTCCTAGACCGGATGCACCTGTTATTTACACATGTGCATTTCCTATTTTGACAGCCCGGCCGGGTCGTCGGTCAATATGCAACAATTATCCCCCACTTATTTTTCAAAATTTCACATGTGAAATTTTTCTTCGCGTTCGTCTCCATCACCCTCACACACATTTTACAAAATAATTCTCCAGGACAATGATAGCTGAAAAAAGCACAAAAAGAAATCACTTGAACCACAGCAAAATATTATCTTACTTAGAAGGAGACCTTCTTTCTTTGTAACACTTGCCCGGCTAATTATTATTTAAATTTGTTTTACTATCCTTGCGCGGTTGGCTATCTTGACATGTGTGCATCAAGGTACAATACGGATGCATCTTTTATCCTCCCAAACACAACGGGCCCTCTATAATTCCTTGAATAATTTCAAAACCCTAAAAGGACCATACTCTGGTCCCAGATCCTGGTCACAAACCTAGTGACTCTGATCATTCCAGCAACACATTTCGCCAGGATTCCTCATGACCACACTCCAGTTCTTCGCTCAACAGCGAAACCGGAGAATTCCACAACTAAAACACAATATCTTCAAGGCCCAAATCATTCCACATAAACCTACAAAAATCATGGCTCAAAACAATGCATCACAATTCTATCAAACAGCAAACCATCCGAATGTATCACAATCTGACACGCATGCAGTAAACCACCTAACATAGACCATGCAAAATTTTTATTAGCAATATGTTACTCATTTTTTTCTCATTATTAAGTCTCTGTTTCCCTGCCCAGTGGTTTGTAAGCCCTTGAGGAACATGCTTTACCTGATTATACCCTCGCCGGGTTGCATTTCACTTTAATCAGGAACCCTCGTGGCTACCAATATTTAGGCACCTCGCTTTTCCCTGATTCGTTTCGTTTCGCCAAATCACGCACGAATCCAAAATACCATCGTGACTGAAAGACTCAGACATCATCCACAAAATATTGGAGCAGGCCACACCTTTCTTTCCTTTATTCCATCCTTGGAACTCCAATGTGAAAAATACTAGCCACCATACGCCTTCAACAACTCCATGGGCCGGCGAATTCTTCGATAGAATTGCTTTCTTTGCCGTCTACCCACAACAATCTGTAACACAACTTGGATGAACCACTGTCCTAATCTCACGTCAGCCCATGATTCGCTCAAAACTGAAACCTAAAAAAAATATTATCTATTCCACGAAAACCCAATATTCTAAAAAATTTTTAGAATCAATATAGTTATAAATATTAGTAAACCTAGTATAAAATCCTCTGTTAATGGTTTTCGTCAAATTTCATATGAAACAGAAAAAAAATTTTCTAATGTCGTCTTTAAACTCAAACAAACTCACAAATTTTCACTTTACAACAAAGTTGTTTTTGTTTTCCTTTTTTTTTCTTTTTTTTTTTCATAATAAATTGCTCATTCACTGTCCTTTTTTTGCTTCTTAAACCTCATATCTGCCTCTCTCTGTCTTTACCTTAATACAATAAGTATAGGTTCGCTTCCTAGTTTATTCAATTTCAACCCATAGTACCATAGATTAAGCCTGGTTTATAATAAAACTTTCTCAAGAGCACTCTTCTTTTTTTTTCCTTTGCACAAAATACCCCGGGTGTTCTTTCTTAAACAACCCAAACTTTTATCAATTTGGCCAACAACATTTCCCAATTCGAAACAATTCCAAATCCGGGTCTGCGAATTTCCGCTACACATGATTCCATCAAAATTCTGCGCATATCTTAATTATCTCCAAAACCCTGTTTCAAAATTCAAAAATAACCTTCTCAAAACCAAAAATCGAACCCCATTCCAGAGGGAATTCCACTTAACCAGTCAGTACTTCAATACCACAGGATTCTCAAATCCATTCTTAGGGGAATTTACAAAATATATAGTACGACAAATTTTCTCGAATATTCTCAACCCCTCCCCGGGGGAGACATTCACAACATGGTATGGCTTCTACCAGTAGCCAAAATCAATTATCCCAACTTCACAAATATGCAAAAGTATATGCGCATTCTTCAGACAAACCACCGATGTGCGAAATTCTTGGACAACCCCATCGATGCTCCCGAAATTCCATCTCTCGGATTAAAATTCTAATTTCCAATCACCACTTACAAGTCACTACAAAATTTTACTCACAAAATCCCCGTCTACTATAAAATTCATTTATGAAAATATTGTTTACTATAAAATCTCATTCATAAAAATATTGTTTACTATAAAGTGTCACTTAAAAAACGGACAGTAACTGTCCCATTGTCACCTTTCTTTCCCTTCTTTTCCTGACTGCATATGTTCCTCCCTCACTACGATGCAATATTACATATAGCAGTAATCATAATTTTCATCTAGGGATCACACATATTTTTTTTTAATCATTTCCAATTTCATCTTTCTAGAAAGGCCCTTGTCATTAAAACTAATGCTTTCACCATTACAATCAATTTAAATTCTTTTTTCACGAAGCCAAATATTAATTGACAGAGAGATAGAGTTACACAATGAGCAAATACCTTCTTTTTTCTTCTTTCCATCCAGCATGTTTCAGTTTTTTCCTTTGTTCTTTCTTTTCTTTTCTTCTTTTCTGTTCTTTTTCGTCGGTCTGTTCTTGTTTTTTCTCTTTTTTTTCTTCTTTCCATCCAGCATGTTGCAGTTTTTTCTTTGTTCCTTCTTTTCTTTTTTTCTGTTCTTTTTCGTTGGTCATTCGTTTTCTTCTTTTTTCCCTGGGATTTTTCAAAATTTCCCCTCGCTCGCCTCCAAGTGCCGTATTCTTTCTGTTTTTGGCTGTTTCGTGGATCGTCTACCCAAGTTCGAAATCATGCCATGAACGACATGTCTGGCTCAAGGCACCAAATTAATTCTATGTTGTATACTCATATACAGATGCATGCATCAATCATAACGACACAATAATACAGACGAGCGACACAGTTCTTAGAAAAATAAACCTCTCACTTTATTTGAAAGGTTGCGTGTTGAGTTGGAGATCGAACAGACCTGCAATATATTGACCCCCACTCTATTGGCCATAACCGCGTTTCTTTCCCGTTCTCCTGTGCTGCTCAACTGGGGCCTGCGGCCCACTCTGCTGGGTGCTGGCTTTCTCTACCGTATCTTGTCACCAACGGGTCTAATCTCCAAACTGCACTGAGTTATATAATAGTTCAACGCCCCCTTCTTCTTGTGGACGTCACAATTGCACTCATTCAACCCATCCACGGTCAAGGTTATAATTCTGAAATTCCTCGACCGGATGCACATGTTATTTACACCGGTGCATTTCCTATTTTGACAGCCCGGCCGGGTCGTAGGTCAATATACAACAGTCAGAGTGTCATGTCTTGTGATTCCCCTTCCTGACATCTCTCAAGGAAATGGAACAGTTAATTCTCACGTGTCCTCTTCTTCATGTAACACGATGAGTTAAATCAGAAGGCACACAGATTCTATTTCATTCAACGATAACGAAGTAGGAAATGGAACCGGTGACCCGAGTTTAAATCCCGGACAAGGCTGTTTGTGTTTCACTTCTCGCTAATGCCCTCGGGAAAACATGAATCCTTCTCTTCTTCCTTCAACAATAGGTATATAGTAGAGCATACTGAGTTCTTTAGCCTTGGTAAAACAAACAGTCTATGAGAATGAACGGTCTAAATTTAAAACTAGCTGTACTTCGATTAAAAACTGACCTTGTGTCGCCTCCTGTTAGTGGTGAAAGGGCTGGGTAAATATACATGGTACTAGCAGCAAGGTACTATCCATGATCCGAATTATACAGCTGATTTAGAATTCATAGCTTTCCTTTTCCTTGATCAGTTAAAGAACCCTACCTACCATCGACCCATAACTGACAGGGGTGAAGAACATTATAGATCCATATCTTTCCCTAAGACATCACCAAGAAGCAAAACGCAAACCGCCCCGTCCATTTCCAACTATGATTTCTATGCCTATATCTGAACATCGTTTCACAAGTTTCTTTAACCATTACAAATAATTTTTTTAAACAGATCATTTTTGTTTCTAATTGGGCCAATAACTTTTCTGTATCTTTCGTTGAAAGATATAAATAGATAAAAGATAGATAGATTGGTAGAAGTTGATCAACGTACTGTTTTACCAGTTCTTTTTCTTTTTTCTCTTGATTTTTCATTTCGAAATCATTTTCTACGACAGATTCAATATATATTCACCACGAAAGTACCACCTATTTATACCACGGCTTGCAAGATTGAAAATTTCAGGTAATTACACTCATTAATATTATTATTATTATTATCAACATCTCTTTACGATTTTTCACGTCAGTAGTAACCAGTTGTCCGAGTTACATCTAATGTCCTCGGCCCTCCAGGATTTATCTAAGGTGAGCTCATGAGTGCTATGGTCGCAATTCTTCCTCTGATATATAATCGAGGCGTTTTATATGACGTTATGATCGTAGAAAATGGACTCGGTTCGCCAGGTTCAAACTTTGGAAGAGGCTTGTTACATTTCACGCTAATGCTTCCCACACAAACCTTGGAGAAAGAATGAATTCTCCTCTTTTTCCTCTACACAGCTATCGGTAAATAGGAAGATAAATCGTGATCTGTGACTTTGGTTGGGGCGTCTGGGAGAAAGAAGATTATGAATTCAAATAACCAAACAGGGTAACTTGCTGGGGTGGAGTGGTAAAACCAGTTGCTGGAGTGGTTAAAGAAGTCCAACGTTGTGTTCAAACTCGTTCTGGCAACTGCTATGGTTATACTAATGCAATGTCGTATAACATCTTGGATTTCCCTTGGACAACATCAGTGTTGTAAAGTGAGAAGAATTGTAGCATGCGCAACTGTCAACCTTGAATACAACCTTATCCAGAACAGTGCCCATATGCAGGCGCAGATCCATGGGGTCTCGTGAGACTGATAGATCCCATAAAATATAAACAAACAACACCTTTAAATTTATAATAGCAAACTGGTGAAAGGGATTTCTTATCAATATAATATTACATAATAACAAAGCAATATATCACTGCTTATCACTGTTAATTTGGGGAAAAATTCTTTATGGTGCGAAAGTCAATTTTCAGTATTTGTCAGGAATAGCACCGTGAAGAAATGTCTGCAGTAATGTACAAATATATATATATATATATATATATATATATATATACGAACAAAATACTTCCATTCAGCGCTCAGAGAAGTGTAAATTTCAGCCATTTATTCATTTTAATATTTACGCCTTCTACGAGACATTTCCATTTTTTGTTTGCTTGTTGTTATTGTTGTTTCAGGCTCTCTCTCTCTCTCTCTCTCTCTCTCTCTCTCTCTCTCTCTCTCTCTCTCTCTCTCTCTCTCTCTCTTCAAACCAAAACCCTAAGATTTAGTAAAAGGTTTCCTCGTAGTGATTTGTCAATGCTTTGCTGAAAAAGAATGAGTGAAAAACAAAACTCTTGAAACCTTGATAGGGTTAGGTTTGGAGGAGAGAAAAATGCTTTAAAAATGTCCGACTTTCATATCCCAGAAGACGTAAATTTGAATGCGCAACCATTTAAAAATAAAATGAAGACACTAACTGAAAGTTATTCTTATCTGTAGCGTAAATGTAAGAATTATATTCCTGAATCAGCGAGTTAATCTGGACAAGTTCCCACTTTTATTTTCTTTCTATCTGCAGATTCCCTCCGGGTGGAATGCGGTTTAAACTCATGTACCCAGGAAAGCGCAGTGATATCATTGCAGCCCAAGAAATGACCGATCTCATCCGCACTCATACATCAGGCATAGCTACTCCCGAAAGAAATATTGTCTTCCCCGTGGGTCAATTGCTACTGATACTTGACACTCTGAACTTAACAGTTCACTGGGCAAACCAAAGTTCACAAGAGGTCAACTTTGTGACCTTACCGATGCCAACTACAACACAACCTACACTATTTGGTACATTTTAATAATATAATCTTTTTACTTACCAGTAGACTACCGATTTTCCGGCACTAAATGGCCAGGCACTTTATCAATCCGGATATTGCAAGCGGACTGTAATCTGTAGATTTGTCGAAAAATTGCAAAGTTTTTCGCAGTTGAAAACCCGCTTGTAAGCCGATCATTTAAGTTAGTAACATTAAACTGTTTTTGTGATGACTTGTAAGTAAATAATGTCATTGAGTAGTTAACATTTATGGCCCTCTACAAATTGGAACAGAACACAAATTTTTTAAGTCCTTATTTTTCAGTAACTGCAAAAATCCATGTGAGAAAAAATCAAAGAAAAAATTATCATAACTTTAGTTTCTGGCCTTGAATTTTTCAAATCGATGTCTACTTTATATGGTTAAACAAAAAAATAAAGATCTAGTTTAGCTTACCTAACGGACACAAATTATTGGGGAAGTTTAGTATTAAAATTATATTGTAAATTGAACTGCTCATTAAAAAGTTTTGTAATTTTCAAAAACTGAAAGACTAAGAAATTCTTCAACGTCTCATAAATAATCATAGAAAATTTGTTTATTGGGACTTTCGTCACCATTAACTTATACGATGACAAGCAGACGGACAAAAAAGTATTTTGGGAATTATTGTAAAACTATATACAGGGCGTCCGTGAGAAATAATTTAAAATTTGACAACAGTTAAAATACTTGGGTGCATCAAAAGTTTTGCAATATTTTGTTACGTGAGGATCGATTCAGTAGCGACAGATGCTTTTGCCGAAGTACTGAAGGTGACGAAATACACTAGACTGTGAGACGCTGAATTGACACTCTCCGAGTGCTACTCACTGGATTTGCTTCTATGGCTTGGAGATCAGCCTCGGAATCCATGGTTTTAGGCCAACCTGAATTTGTCTGATCGTCGAGAGTCTTGCGACCCAAGCGAAATGTTTTTTGGTTACTGTGATCAACTGCATCTTCACTTTTTTTACAACAGATATTTTTGGTTGCTTCCGCGGCGTTATGGCCAAGTTTGAACGTGTACCGAACTGGACAACGTTGCACATTCATCCGTGCACCTTTCAAATTACACATGGAGTATAGTTATACACAACCAGTCAGCGAAACAACTACCATGCTATCAAAGTAGCATGAACTAAAATATTGCAAAAAATTTGACCCGAGTATGAACTTTAGTTTTAATTAAATGTGTATCTATTACCATAAATAAAATAAGATTATTTTCACATAAGAAAGTTGCTCTTACTGAAAAACATTTTCATGTAGAAAGAAATTATGTAGTCTTATGACTCTGGGAAGACAACGTTAGTACCAGTATGAAAGGTTTCTCTGGGGATCCAACCCGATAACAACCAACATAAAACTGTGTATGAGAGATGGATAAGGTTAAACGATATGTTGCGAAAAAAGTGATAGAACCTTGTTTGAAAATTAATTTTATTGTAATAAATCATTATGCAATTCGTAAAAATAAATGAAGAAAATCCTGATCTAAAAAGCGTGGACCAGAAATGATAGAATCTTGTGTAATAAATATTTGCTTAATTTAAAGTTTCTAGCATTTTAATGGTTTAAAAATATTAGATATACATACTTAGCGGATTAGTTGCTCTCTCTCTCTCTCTCTCTCTCTCTCTCTCTCTCTCTCTCTCTCTCTCTCTCTCTGGAGGGTGTAAAATACGTCGATTTCATCCACTGTTGAAGGTTAAGACCGCACTCCAGTAAAAAAACGTTATCACGGGTATGACACTTACTGCATTTGGTGGTGACGATCTAGTTCTTGACCTTTGTGGACTGTGAAGCACTCCTTCGATGAGATTATTTCTACATCCACTCTGATTGGGATTGGTCATACCTTTTAGTACCTATAGGTTAAATAGATATGTTTGAAAATCATTACTATTGCATAGGAATACTTGAAATCATATAACCATGTATTAGAAAAGTCTCTTAAAGCAATAATTGTTTACAAAGGTTTATTATTATTATTTATCTAAAACCATAAGATTGCTTGAAATTCTTAAAACTACTCAACAGTGTTAGAAAGGAATAATTGAGACGATACAAATGTGTGCAAATTATTTGTATTAGAGTGGAATACTTGAAACCATATAACTGTGTACAAACAAATTATTATGAAAAAGTTCGATTAAAACAATCGAACAGTGAAAATATGAATAGTTACTTTTATGATAAAACTTTTATAAATGAATCAAATTTTGACATTTAATAACCCATTGATACGCTGTTAAACATATTAACCAAATCCAACTTTAGTGTTTCAGAAGTGTATGATTGTATTTTAATTAAATTGGTCCGACAAGCGGATAATCCGGCGAGGTCCTAAGAAATTGTGCCGGAAAATCGGCGGCTTATCTATATGTAATATTCAATACGTGAAAAAATATTAATAATCTGTTTCAGTATTTAATGTGTTTGAATTTTTAAAACGAAGAATTATTGGTATTATACAAAGAGAATCATTATTATTAATTTTGACGAGTATTATCCTTCAGCTTCTTAATTTCAGTTGCTTTTTTATCTCAACTCACTCTGGTTGTTACTTCTAGAACTAGGAATAGCGCACATCGGAAACAAGGATAAAGAAACTCACACCCTCTTCTGCCTCGATGAAGCCTGATTTTACAAACCAACAGCTTTATTATTTAATCTATGGGAGTATGGATTGTATTACAGAAATCCAAATAAGATTTATGGAGGTACTTAATATCTTTGTTGTCAATCAGTCAGTATCATATTTGGTTAATTCATTATTTTCGGAAGGATATCAGGTGCACCTGAAGAAGGCCAGTGAGCATGTCGGTCGAATTTTTCCGACAGAAATCTCAAAGGCAACAAAGGGTTTCGAAGGATAAATCAAGTTTAAAATATATTTCTATAAAAAAAGAAATAAATTCATAGATAAATTAAAAGTGAGTATACCTTATAATGTCCGTTACAGAGTTTCAATGCTGTTGAGTTTCACCAAGTAATAGCTTTGTGATTGTGAAATGTTATACTAGAAATGATAAAATTTTGGCTTCTTGGTTTAGATGAAAATAAACTTTTTATCAAAAAGATGGTAAGGGTATACTGATTTATGGACAATGCAGTACACGCACTTATTATAGATATATATACATAGAGAGACATACAGACAGACAGACAGATAGACACGTAGACGGTTGCTGGCAAACTCATTGTTTCTTTTTCATTGTATTATTTTTCAGACAGCACACATCTCAGGGTGGGCGTCGGTCTCTACAACTTTACGTGGGTCCCCGACTTAGCCTATCCCGAGTCTCAACTTTTCATGCAGCAAGCTGCCAATTTTTGTAAAACGGTAAGCATTGATTTTTACTCCACCACACACGACTGTTATATTTCTTCGCGTATGACTAAATGACCGAAGAACATTGATTTGAAAGATTTAGAGGGAGAGTGGGGGCGAAGGAAAAAGAAGGAAGATAAACAAGTGTAAAACATGGAGATTGACTGTGAAAAAAAGGAGACTCTCAAGAGATGTGAGTAGATAGAAGTATTCGCACGATATGTTACTTTCAAAATAGGTATTTAACCTTAAAACACCTTCAAAATATGGTGGGAAACCAGAAAATGTGTCAGTCAATAACGGTTTATGCATATTCTGAAAAACAGCTGTGCCGATTCAAAAAAAAAATCTTTTGTCAGTTGATGACATTGATATTGGTTTCTTTTGGATTGGGTTTCTTTTATTTCAATGGCATATCAAAAATCATTGGTTATCTGATATTGAGTGTGGTTTTATGGCCAAAGCATCATTACAACGAACCCATAGTCTCTGGCAATAGTTTATTGTACCACCAGAGTTGGTTGGCCTTTCCACCACACTGTCGAAATGCCCTATGAAAATGCATCCTGTGTTGTATTTACGACTTTGCAGTTCATATACATGAGCTGAGTAAAATATGAATATGTAGCTATAAAACTAAATTCAACTCTACTTATACTTATGCAACTTTATTTTTGGTTGCAAATGCGGGGGAATTTTATTTCTCGTTACAGTTTCAGTGTTGTAGAGTTTGGTAATATGTAATACCTAATAATAGTCGTTCTGATCGTAATAATTTTCAGTCTTAGTATCTTTGATTGGGAAGAAGATTAACTTTATGTAAAAGATTTTAGTGGTGTAATTATTTATATAGCGAGCACTCTATTAGTTGCTGCAACCTTTAAACGCAGTGATATATATATATATATATATATATATATATATATATATATATATATATATATATATATATATATATATATAAAATACTGTGTGGCCTATAAAGTCTTTATCAGATGATTACTAAAGCATGGTCTCAGCGCAATCATCTGATGAATACTTTGTAAACGACAGTGTGTGTGTGTGTGTGGTATTATATATATATATATAGGAAAACTATCTAGTGAAATATTTGAAAATCTTCTATCAATGACAGTGTTCGAGTCTATTTAAACTTCGAATACTAATTTACAAGTTAGATAAACTTAGTGCAATACAATGCCACCAATATTTTCTATTTTTTCTGGGCTTTTTACCTTAGGATATACAAGCCCTGACATCGATATCACATCTAAAGAGAGGCAGATTGAGAAACCCTAGGTATGAGAGGAGCTGATATGTGCGTTGTACAAACATCTGAAAAGCATGTAAAATACCTGATTCAATTTATAACTAGATAATGTTGAATTTGTCGCTTAAATGTTTCTTTACTCTTTTCCAGATTGACAGATATTTCAAACGAAGCGCTGATACGAAAAAAATTTATGAAGGCTGTAAAGTCCATAACTTCTCGTATGTATTACATTATATTTTAAATATGACAGTTTCATTATTATTATTATTATTTACGCATACCGCACAGAAAAAAATAAGTCGGGCATGGTTTCGGGTCAAAGCATCATTACTTCTAACTCAGAATGCCCCAGCAGAATCTTACAACACCAGGAGACTTTGTTGAGTTTCTGTCACATCGTGAAGATGTCAAATCAAAATTCATCCTCTTCGTATAATCCTTTGTTGTATTTACTCTTTCCCAGTAACGAAGCTTAAATTCAATGATGTCTCACAAACTGATTACGTTGAAGGTGAACAAGAACAGAATTTCTGTGTAATAATAAATCGTTAATGAATAATGAATCATTGTATTTTATGTGCTTGTGTCTTCTAGTCTGTTTCATCTGAACAAATCGGTAGAAACACGTAAATAAGCAAAATGAACATGTTCGACTGAGTAGATCTTAATTCAGCCCCTTACCTCCAAGTTGAAATCTAGTTGCTTTTCATACATTCAGGAATCCAAAAAACTTTCCTTCCGTTTACCTTGGATTAATAATTTATACTGCATCTTACAAAAGGTACTGTTCATAAAGGACAGTAGCAAAAATCCGTACTACATTCGGTTCGCATACGCAGCTCAAATTTTACCGATTTTTCTGGTAACATCTTGTATATTTGTTCTAAACCCTATTTATCATACCTGTCACTATCCCAATGTTTATCAGATAAGAATTGTTCTTCATAGGTTCGCTGTTATGGCGTTAAATTGAGGAAGATTAAAATTTACAGTGGCTGAAACGTTGTGATCAAAATAAGTAAGATAAGGATGCAAGTATGAAAGAATGATTTGGATATCAACTCTCCGTATTTATTCAGTAACTTATTTTGTTCCCAGAATCTTATTGCACTCAATTTTTCCCCTTAACAAATTCTACAGTCACCATTACACACATTTGCTCTTTTTTATGATTTCCATTAGATTTTTGGTTCTATTTCATTTATCTCTTTTAATTCACGTGTATTTTTTAGTTTTTAGTTGTTATTACTTATCACTGGTCTTAAAACTGCTGTAGTTTGAATGATCTTGATTCATTCTTTAATTTCTTATTCCTCCAGTTTTGGATACCGTTCCAAGTACACCAAATACAATTGGTATCACCGTCACCTTCATGTTCCACAGTTTTTTTAGTTTTCTTGCAAGGCTCAAGTATTTGTCGATATTTTTGCTTTCTTTTCCTTCCATTCTTTGGTTCACCGGAACGACAAAGTCCTCTAGATGACAAGGTTTTTATTTTTTCGTGTTAATCAATACTAGGTCTGGCCATCTGGGTGGGATTTAGGGATCCGTCTGTATCTCAAAATCCCAAAGAATTTTATGTGGCTCATTCACTTGGACAAATTCTTATTTGTGCATATACCATTTGTTAGTATGGTCAAATTTTAATCTCTTACTCAATACCCAGTGGATTACTTTTCCCACCCAGTCGTGCCTTGTCTTGTACTTCTTTTGTGCTAGTTTGCTATATCGCTTGTTATGTGATTAACTGTTTCATCGTGTCTCCATATAGCCTACACTTGCTGTTCTGTTACATATTATTATTATTGTTGTTGTTGTTGTTGTTTTATTAAAGATAAAAGACAACTTTTGATAATACTTTTTATAAGCTTCTATTCTTATTTTCGAATTTGATGTGACCGTATCGGATAGAAATTATATAAGAATCTCCAAAGTTCATGCATAGATTCCAAGTATTTGTCACTGGTTATTGTCAGGGAAGAAACCGAAAATTTAATTCCAATATTTTAATGATATTGATCATAGCGTTTATAGAAATTTTGATTTTGTTCGTGGCACCAACTTTGTTGAAAACCTCAGAAGTATTTGAATCAAGAAAATAGCTCACGCTTTACAGGAAGAATTTTAATCTTCGCATAGAATTAACCAGAAAAATAAAATTCTCAACACTTTAACATTTAATAAAATCTTATGCTAAGTATGTTTAAGCAATACGTCAGTGATGGTTTGAAGAATTTACTGAAAAATTTATTTCTTAGTAAATTCTTTGAATTGGGAACTCTGTCTGTCTGTCTGTCTGTCTGTCTCTCTCTCTCTCTCTGGTATTATTGTAACATACGTATATAAGTGGTGTCTTCAATAAGTTTCGAGAATTTTTTGTACAGGCATTTAAAATTTTTCGTAGACTCTTGAATATTCAGTATGTTATTGCTATACATCTTATAAGATGACTGACCAATTTTTATGATTTCAAGTTCAAATGAACAGCTACAGCAGCAATTGGAATATACCCTACTAAATCCTGATTGTCACAGCTGGTGAATTTCAAAAATGCAATCTGGACGTGAGGACACTTTAGAAGAATGATATGTAATAAAGTTCTGTTTTAAACTTGGAAAAAATGCCACTGAAACGTATTGAATGCTTCAAACTGCTTTTGGAGAGCATAAGAGATTCAAGGAAGGCAGGGAGTCTGTGAGGGATGATGAGAGGTGTGGGAGGAATAAGGAAGTCAATACACCAGAGTTGATTGGCCAAAGGGTTAGGGTTAGGGTTAGGAGATGAAAGAGGCTGTGACGAAGGTCATTGACACGCTAACACAAGAGGACTTCCATGGGGCCTTCCAGAAGTTGTTGGAACGGTACAACAAGTGCATTGCATCCAGAGGAGATTACTTTCAGGAGGACTAGAGTTTCATGTGTGTACTATCAATAAAAGTGCCCATACGAAAAAAGTCTGGAAACTTATTTAATGATCCTCGTATATTTCCTATTTTACTATGAATGACAATAAAATCAACATTTCTAGCGAAAAATGTATTATGTCATGTATATCTTAAGTCCTTGCTCCGTCAAGTTTAAAGCCTCATATCTCCGTCAATTCTCCGATTTGGTAAATTTCTATGGAACGAATTATGTCTTGGGTATTAAACTAAACTGCATCTAATGGTAAGGTTCAAGTTCTGGAGATCTGGGTCAAGTACTCGTTCATTGACATTACTCCCAGGTCCTCCCTCAACTGGAGTGGTAGTACCTGTTAAGGTCCCGTCAATAAGTCAAATCTGTATAAAAATTATTCGTATTCGATATGACTGTGTACAAAAAAAACTCTTAGAAAGAATTACGCAAAAAATGGAAATATGAACATACAATGATCATTATTTCCTAATTTATTAACATAAAATAACCCTGGACTAGTTGAAATCCCGGGAAAATCTATCAATCAATCATAAAGAACGAATCCTGCCAATCTGAATGGCTAATGCAACACATCTGTCAAGGTTATTGATTAATCTAACACTGGTTATCCTATTAAAAAGTGCAGCACCGGCAGAAAATTATATTTTATCTTCATTGATTGTGGATTATGTTTTAATAAATTAATTAACAAATAATATTCTGAAACAAAAACTCACGATTTAGGGTTTTTTTTTTTTCTTTCTTTTTTCAGAAAATCCCCTGAACAAATCAATTTTGGTCTGATGTTTAAAGGCGATCAACGCGTAGACATACAAGATAAGGCTGTGGATGTCCTAATTGAGTTTGGACAACATGTTGGCGGTCTTGAAGCAATTCGAATCAAAGTTGGTGACTTAATTCTCATTTTAGACGACGTCCACACGTCTGTGGAAATGGCCAACGTTACTGATTTCCGTGGTAAGTCAATTGGTGAGAGTTTTTGATATTTCAAAGCTAAATCTATCGGAGAAAATGCTTTTTAGATATATCAAATATTGTTAATTTCGTTCCGAACAATACTATACTATATATATATATATATATATATATATATATATATATATATATATATATATATATATATATATATATTGTCGATTAATATTTGCATATCCAGAGATTTACCGTTAAAGTTAATTGTAGTTTATGTGTTAGTTAATTTGTCTTCTGTCTTATTCTTTTTGTTATTATTAAGTAATTCTTTTTACAGAACTGACATCCGTGAAAATGGTTTTCCAGACAAAGAATTTAACCTTCCGTATAGAGGATTTTGATCCTGACACTGGTTCTCTTCGAAATCTCCCACGAGCTATGTGCGAAGAAGTAAGTATTTTAATTTTATACGTAGATTTTTAAAAGACATTCTTTTTTAATGATGAAATTGACGAGTGCCAAAAATATATATCAACAGCAGAATCATGCAAAGATATAAAAACTAATTAAATTGTTTTAAAGTTTAACATATACTCCAGGATATACGCTTGGTGAAGCCCTTCGTGAGAGAAAGCTGTGAGGCCTTTTATGGTATTTTTAGGTAGATAGGCAACAAAAGAAATGAAATAAATAATTTTTCACAACAGCTCATAAAACAACATAAAGATGTGTCTTTTTGCGTTGCGACTAGAAATGATCATACACTTTCTTAAATGTGGGCTTAATTTCCTTGATTAGTTTGTATATTAACCAATTATTCTTGTTATTTAATTTCTCTTACTTGGAATCTTCTTGAAACCTTTGAAGATTGTGAATCCCCAAACTGCGACTTGTTTTGTTAATACCTAAATCTAGCACAATTAACATCGAGTCATGTGTCAGAGAACGTCCAAGACATGTTCTAAAAAGTTGGATGTAATACGACTAACCTCTAAATTTTAAAAACAAATTTTAAAAAGAAGGGTTACAAATGAACAGACTAATCGCAGAACATATGATGAATAGAAATTCATATTTCCAGTTGATATTACTTTAAAAATAAGATAAAAGAAAAACTCGTCAAAAGTTAATAGTGACAATGAGGAAAGCCAAAAACTATTACGTTTACTGCTACTAGCTATAAAACAACAAAAAATATATGAAAGAAAAAAATAATCAAAAATATATAATTATAGTACTTCAACAAAGAAATCCAGATAAGTTTCTCAACTTTCGTTAGAGAAATATTTGTTTAAATAAATGCGTGACATTTGAAATTCATCGATTTGACTAATTTTGTTTTTGTCAGGATTATTAGTCCAAATTAATAAAGGATCGCCATACAAAGGTTAAAAAACCCAGTCTGGCCGACCATTTACCCATATCTGGGAGGAGAATAGCTGAATTCATACCTTTCCCAACTGTGGTAGTGTTATGTGAAATGCAAACGGCATCATCCAGGGTTTGAACTCGGGTTGACGAGTCAAAACGGACGATAACCGTTAAGCAATATAACGCCAAAGTGATATGTAATTATTTTATAAGTCACCAGACGATCTTTCTAACGTGAAACTCTGAGTAAGGAAAGATATTTTATAGGTGACTCTTTTAATACTGTTATATTTTGTCTCGAGACCCTTTTCCAAAAAAAAAAAATTCTGGTACTTTTAATTTTCAATTGACTGACGATGTTTCTATCATTTTGTTTTATATATATATAAACAAATTGCATCGTTGTTTGTTTGTTTTTTTACAGTTGCTGGCAAGATTCAAGCGTTTCCAGATGGAGCATATATTTACAGAATGTAACTTCAAACCTTTGCGGTATGTCAGTGTATCTTTTATTCGTACACGTCAATAAATCGTTCAAAAATATATTCAAAATTCTGCGGAGTTACTGCCTCAAATTCCAATTTGTTTACGATGAATTGATGTGTCTTCCTTCGGCAAATGCACTGCTGAGAAAACTATGTATTCAGTAAATTTAAACTTGTATATAGTCGATCCATGACTAATTAGGTATATTTGGCAAGTGCTTTCAATGATCATTAGTCATTTTCAAATGTAAATTTGAAATGTTATGACTTGAACTTAGAAGGACTTTGATGAATTAAGAATTTGTTTCTCTAACATTTGTTAAGTTAAGAATTCCTATTCACTATCCCTGTTGTTTTTCTTTTTCCATTATTCATTATTAGTATTTCATATAAATCAATTCTAATCATTTCTATTAGAGTTTCCAATTCCTTCTTTTGCAAAAAATAACATCATCCATGTACATGTGGTTTATGTCTACTTGAGATTTTATAAATTTGCATCTTTTTTTTTTTTTTGCATTTTCTTAAAATATGATTTAGCAGCATCGTTGCTATAACGAACACTTATGGAAATAATGAAACTCCTTGGAAAATGCCTCTTTATATTATTTTACTAATTACGAGTTTTCTCACGAATAATATGTGGTAGTTTTTTTCGAGTAACAGAAAGTCTCTTCTGCTTTTTAGGGTAATTTTAAGTATTCTTCCCGTTCTCAATAGTGCTGTTATCTGAACGGTCTAAATTATTTCTCTGACTTTTAGTTTTCCTATTCTCTATTCTAGATTCTTGGGAATTGTTTCAAGTTCTTCAACTATAGCTATTATCTTCATGTTTCACATTTTTAAGTGTCTAGCAAGTTAAGTTTTTCACTTTACTTTATTCTGGTACTGAGATTTGCTGCGATGGATAAGTCGAAAAGTTAACCGTTCATTTCTTCTTGGTCTGGTTTTCTTGCCTGGATTCAGTTTTTATCTTAAATTTCTAGACGATTTTGTAAGTCTTATTTTCTTGGACAGTCTCTGATTTTTTTTTTTTTTTTTTTTTATACCATTTGCCCGTCTCGTTAAATTTTATTAGCTTGCACAATTCCCAGTGGATTACTTTCTCCACCCAATCATACACGCTCTTGTACTCTTTTTTAGGTCACATTGCTACATTCGTTTATTATGCTATTTACTCTCTCTCTCTCTCTCACTCTCTCTCTCTCTCTCTCTCTCTCTCTCTCTCTCTCTCTCTACATAGTCCGCACTTTTTATTCTCTTGACGCCTATCAATACTTGCTTTTACAGTATTAGTTTTTACGGAGTTATTTTGGGATTCTACTTTTCGTATTAAATTTTCTCTTCGAAACCTTTTCCGGTTCATCTCGCACGCAATGTCTTCTGAAGAATCCATATTGTTGTTTTTCATTCCGTTTTTGTTTTCTCGATTTAGTATGCTGCTGTTATTATTATTTTGTTCCTTGCGTTGTTTTTCACACCAGCGTTAGCTGGTAGTTTTTCACTGAAGTCTGAGCGATAGCAAGTCGTTTCAAGTCTCCAGGATTCTTCTGAGTATTCTAAACGATCTTAATAATGTTTTAGTCTGGATGATTTTGATCCTTCCTCAGATTTCCAATTCCTCCAGACATTTTTTCCATGCCCTTTGGGGACCGTTTCAAGCACACCAACTACAATTGCTATCACCGTTACTCACATGTTCCACAGTTTTTTTAGTTTACTTTCATTTTCATTTTCTAATCCGCTTTATTATTATTATTATTATTATTATTATTATTATTGGTCTTCCACTCGAGTCTGAGTGACGACAAGTCTTCTCAGATCTCCAGGACTCTTCTCAGTTTTCTGTTCGATGTTAACGATGCTATAGTTTCGATTGTCTTGATTTGTCCTTCGATTTCCAACTCTTCAAACCTCCTTTCCAAGCCTTTGAGGACCATTCCAAGTGCGCCAATTACATTTGGTATCACCGTTACTCTCATGTTCCACAGCTTGTTTAGTTCTCTGATTACCATTATCATTATTATTATTTCAGTCCGAATATGACTCTTGGAATGGAACTAAAGTTTGATGGCTTAAATCAGACAGTCGCTACGGAACTAGTTGGCCAACAGATAGAACAGCTCAGTAAGACAATGACTGCTGATGGAGCAAAGGGTATCGAACTGAACGATGTCACATTGCTCATGACCGGTAGGTAGCATACATGTTTTGACCTCTTAAAAAAGAAAAAAAAAGAGAGAGAACCGTCTGAACCAACAAGTGACACAGATATTGTCCGTATGAAATAACTTCTGGATAAAAACAAAAACATTGCTTGTGATGTATTTGTTTTCTTTCTTGTTTGACTTTTGCATGATAATTTGCAGTTTTCAGGATTTCCAACTCTGCTCATGGTTTCATAAAGCTGGCCGTGCTGGAAGTCACTTTTTAGTAGATGCTGATCTGGGATGACAAAGTTTAGTCTTGGTTTACTTGCAGTCATTCCAAATAGACTCCAACTAGAAACTCACTCTATGTTATAGCAAAGGAACAAAATAAAAATACATGGAATTATTAATAAGTTGCCGGCATGTTGTCCAATGCCCAGTTTAGCATCGAGCACGTGGTCCGAAAAATGCATCACTATGTCGTGACCACTATTGCAGAGGCTATTAAAATCATTAAAATTGTGTAACAGCATGATGGGACAAACTTTTTTGCTATCAGTTGATGAGGGTCATAATTTCACCCCCCCCAAAAGTGATAATTAATGTAATTAAACAAAAGACAATTATTTTAACCAAGATGCATTACAAACTATGCGAAACGAGATTAGAAAGAAAGCTGTTTTAGGGTTTATTATATACGATTTATCGCCTTTGTATTGGGTACGTAACGGTCATAAAGATAGTTTGTTTATATTTTTCTCCAGTCGATTAAAGCTGATACTTTAGAAAATAAAAAACGACGAGTCGCTTTTATTAAAGTTTAGGATACCTAGTTGTATTTAAAGCACGTTTTATTTGTTTTGACAGGAAATTTTTCAAATTGTAATCGCGTTAGTACTACTGTATGGTTACATTATTTGGACTCTGATGCTCGGTATAAACAAAACAATAACCCGTAATAACTAAACGATAAAAATAAATAAAATATCTTTTACATAAGAATAATTATCCTAAACTTTAATAAAATTACTCTACGTTCTTTATTTTTAATAATGACTATCTAACAACCCATATGTAATATGAGTAAATACTGCTCGTATATATAATTCGCTACGTTGCTTGCTTATATTGTTGATACAAATCGGTTCCTGAGTTAATGAGTCAATTTTGATGAAAACAGACACGAGAATTCCTTCCACACCAAGAGGAGTTTTAATGGCCTTTATTGGTGAAGGACATTTGAGCTTTAGCTCCCTGGGGTATGCGGATCCTTTTTGCTTAAAAGGATCAAAAAGGTCTAATTCGTACAGAAGGAAAATACAATTAGCACCCACAAGAGTAAAGCCTGAAATTTTCAGGTGCAATGGAATTATTTGGAAGAAAATGAATGAGGCCGAATAAAATGCAATAGAATGAATTTTTAGCAATTGGATAGGCGACAAACTGTCAGTAACCGGGCACCTTTAATTCTGTAACTACGCTCTCCTAACTTACATATGTGTGTGTGTGTGTGTGTGTGTGTGTGTGTGTGTGTGTGTGTGTGTGTGTGTGTGTGTGTGGAGAGAGAGAGAGAGAGAGAGAGATGGATGAACAAATGTTTTGTTGGTATAAAATTCAACTTTGTTATATGTTTAACTTTGGAGACTGCTGATTATCTCTATTGTTTAAATAAATTGATAAATAAATAAAAAGTATTAATTAAACAAAATATCTATGTCCATTATTTTCTCTTTTCAGAACCTCAAATTGTTAATGTTGGCGTGAGACTTGCGCTGTTTGATTTGGATTATACAGAAGACCTAAAGGATCCTGAATCTGAAAAGTTTAAAATGCTTTCTCAGTCTTTCTGCAATGATGTAAGCTATTATCAATTAAATAACATTGCGTATGAATTTATTAGTCCTGTCATCATTATAAATTTTGAACAGCTAATTTCTCTTGCTTCTTTACACTAATTAGTTTTAAGCTATTTGAATTTCTATGATCAGAGGATTCACATTCGTTTTGCTTTTGGGGCTGGATCGAAATGTAAACTATTTCTCATGATCCGGATAAGGTCAATTATTCCTTAAAATCCTATTCAGGCCACAATAAATGAACAAAAGTGTTAATATACATTATAACAATTTTATGAACAATAAAGAAAGGAAATAATGTGAGGTGTTAGCAAAGTGGGTGTGCACAGATGAGGGAGACGGGACAATTCATTTACGTGGTATCAATTGTCGTTAGAGATAGAAATTGTCCGAATTTATTTGTAATCCTTAACTATTAGTGGTTAAAGATAAACTGTTTTATAAACTCTATAAATATATATACTTAACAGAATATTTTAGGATTTATTCTTTTTAAATAAAGTTTAGCCGCGTGCCTTATCCATATGTTTCACATATTTGACTTAGATGTAGCATTGCAAAGAATACTTGTGTTTGGGATTGCTTAGACTACTTAAAACGACAATTATTATCATTATCATTATTATTATTATTATTATTTTTATTAATTTTACTATCATTTGCCTTGGTCATCGTAATTCAAGTTGCATTTTATTGCAATTCACTCGGGTCATCACTTCTACGACAGCAAGGAACAACACATTTCAGAAACGAGAACAATAAGTTCCTGTTGAGAATCGAACTCTCGTCTACTTCTTCCTTAGAGAAGTTCTGATTTTACTTATCAGCTTCTTTACAAACTGAACAAGGGATTATGGGTAGTATCACAATATCCGAATTATACATATAAAGCCACTATCAGAATTATTATTTGACATTAAGATATTCTAGAGATTAAATCGGTTCTGCGCAATAAGAGTATTGAACATTTTCAAGAAAATTTCTCATACAATTTCAACAATTCCTTTCTCAAAATCCGTACATTAATATTATATATATACTATCACACGCCAGAAGTATTCGAAATATGTGGACAGGTTTTCCACGTAAATAAAATAATACGAAAATGTATTTTGTTCATCTTTGATCCCCTAGAGGTCGGCTGTGCATATATATATATATATATATATGTATATATATATATATATATATATATATATATATATATATAAATAAAATATGAGACAGAAATCCTTTGAAGATATTATGATACAGTAGCACAAGATAAATTAGGAACAATAATGTCATGATGTATACATAAAGAATGTTCAGCTTCAATTCCTTGTGAAAATGTGTGGAAATTGTTAGGATAGGGGTTGTATGCGAGGTTAAAGTTATTACTAAGCTCTAATCTTTAATATTATATATTTGACAAGTCTGAATGGAACTTGTTACACCTATTTATTTTTCTTCTCTTAGTTTTCGAAAGAGTTTTATTCTTCTCATCCCGTGACTGAATTTTTTTTTTTTTTTTTTATCATCCGTTTCTCTTGTCGCCATTTTTCTTGATTTTCAGAACTTACGCGTTAGATTCTGAATTTTCTTAAAAACTTTGAAGCGGAGGTTTATTGATTTCCTGCTTCTTGTCTATATCTGCTATCCCTGTAATGGATGAAACGTCGATAATAACTTCTATCAGTCATCCCAGTGACTTTTCATACGCCTTCGAAATAGCTGTAGGTTGTTATTCTAAGTTATTTAAATTCTTCCATCATATCCGACGTAACGGGAGAACGACTACCTCGCTCGGTGTCAGGTAGTTAAGTTTCGTCTCGTTCAATCGATGACTACCTTTTTCGATTTGGGTATGAGACCATATTCAAGGTTGAATCCCAAAAAGGTTTGGGTGAGCAGATACCTTTCCTGGCATAATAGCTATCATACTTCGCCTGATTTTTCTACATATGTCCTTATTTGGATTGTTCTGCTTTTTAAGGCTTAGAAGGTTTGACTTCGTTGTTTTCTTTTCTCCCTTTCTTAAATTCGTGTATGTCCTTTATTAGCACTTTCGTTATTTCTATATTGACCTCTTGTGATTCGCTTTTTCTGTTCCGCATACACATTAATCCGACTATATATATATATATATATATATATATATATATATATATATATATATATTTCTGCGTTTTATATATATATTTATATATATATAATTTTAATGTATGTGTAATTCATATATATATATAATGGCTTTTATTATATATATATAATGGCTTTTTAAACAGTGGCATAATTGTTTATATAACTGCACATATTATTGGATAATATTCTTCAGGCGAAAAAGGATTTTTTTTTTACAAATTCTTTGCCCCAAAAATAGTAGAAAAATATTTCTTTCAAAAGACATGTTAGTGAAAAGGAACAAAAAAATCTGCTGTAACCCATTTTGTCATTGACTTAATTAATTCTTAATTCGTCTGTATTTTCTAAAATTCATTTCCAGATCAGACGTTTTTACATGAATAGTTACCTAAGACGAAACTATCGGGCTTGTCAAATCCTTTCCTTAACGTAAGTTTTGTTTCTGATCATTTCAAGCGTAATATATATTTTAGTTTAATTGCATCTTGATCCCTAAAGAGAATTAACGTTAAATTTAGAAACAAAAACATAAATAATGGTTTCTTAGAACTAAATTAATTTTCTAATTTTTTAAAATATTTTATTTTTATGTTTATTTCATATTTTTATTTTAATTTGATATTTTTATCTTATTTTATTAATTTTAGTTATTTTTATTTTCTGTATATCCATTCTTAATTTTTATTTTTCATTTTTACTGTTTTTATAGTTTTTAATTTATTATATTTGTTTTGTTTTATTTTGATTTATTTAACTTTTTAAAACATTTCAAAATATTTACATTATTTCTTTTTCTCTTTCCTTTTTACTGTTACTTTTTTTCATTTTTATTTTTATTATTCATTTACTTATATTTTTCATTCTCCTTTTATTAGTTTTTATTATTGTATTTTCATTTAATTTTTGTTTTTACTTCTTAATGTTTTTTTTTTCCTTATTTGTTTTTGTTAGTTTTATCTTCTTTAATTTTTCTTTATTTGTTTAGTTATTTTCCTTTTTTTTTCTTTTTTTCTTTCCAGTAAGGAACCATTAATCGGAGAAGCGGTATTTCAGTTTAACGTGGCTGCCAGCGAAGGTCTTGTGTCGGACATTGTTCGTGTGCTTAATAGTTCAGCACCCCACATTACTAAAAATGGCATGCACTTGATCCAGATCGGAGACCTGTGGGTAATCCTTGGTGATATGGGTCCTCAAGGATCTCCTCGTGGGGTCTCTAACTGGCAACCTCCACAACTTGGCTCTATTCCATTGCGTGGAGAGGAAGCCTCCACTCGTGTATGGTTGCTCAGGTTGCTAAAAGGAGAACCGGATGTGACAGGTGCGTTTTGTTCACCTTCTTTCGTAACCAGCCGAACGGAAATGGTAACACAAGAAAACCTGTATGTGAAATGTTTCTGTGGAAGAGAGTTTTTACATGGACCAATCCTACTCTCGCGATAGATAGATAGATAGATAGATAGGCGGAAACAAACAAGGTATAAAGACAGTCATAAGGATATGAATAGTCCATGGGAGAAAGGTAGATTAGAAGAGATAGATAGATAGATAGATAGATAGATTTTTCTTCACATGATTTCAAGGGACATTTAATTTCCTTCCACTTTCCGAATTATTAGAGCAACCGCAGAGGCTCTGGGTTCCGGTTTAAAATACTGCTTCAACATCACCAATATTTTAATAGTTGTATCGCTGTTATAACACCTGAAACAACTAGTGGTCGTTCGCTTTTTCGTTTCATTTCAAGCCTCCACCCTTAAAACGCTTTAACCAGCCTTCGGCATTACAGTCAGGTATTGTTTCATTTTCATCTAACTCTACAAATTCTATGAGTAGATTCAATAGTTTTGGGGCCCAATTTAAAATAATGTCCCAGAATTGACAGAACTTCAATATTTGTCACCCTGCCGACGGAGCCTACAATACACCGACTGCATCCCCTTCAAAGAAGTAGGACATTTCAAAAAATATTATCGTAGTTATGACACTAAACTACATACAGTGGTGGAGTTCTAGATGTGAAGCCTTCGTTAGTATTACTCAACGGTCAACGAATAGCATAGCAGTTATTGCTGTCGAAAATGGACACAGCGAAACGAGTTAAAATCCTGGATGTTAGGAAAAGGCATTATTCTGTTCCCTCTACCCAGTTCAATAGTAGACCAAACTGGAACCTTCAACCTTGGTAAGGCAACCGTTCTTAGAAGAAGGAAAACCTTGAAATCAAACCACCTGCACTCTGCTAAAATATTGTATTGAGACACATCCTATCCGTGGTGGAGGGGTTGAAAAAATGCATACTTTGCGGTCAACTCTGACCCAGAGGGGTGGTATTTGTTAGGGTTTCATCAACTGGTCAAGTAGATTTGTTTCAGATAATGAAATGTTACCTGTCTAGGTTTGGTTTGGTTTGGTTTCTCTGTTTAACGGTGCATCAAACTTCGTGGGTTATATAATGCCAAAGCTATCCTCATAGAAGGAAAACAATGGTACTATTTGACCCATACCTGGGAGAGATAAGGGACTTCATACCTTTTCCAAGGGCATTAGTCTGAAAGTGAACGTAATAGCACAACAGGAGATCGAATTCGCCAACTACGATGTCGCTGTCCAGAACGTTAGCCATTACATTACGGAGACTCCTTCCGTTCACCTACTTAAAATGATTACGAATATACGTTTTTTAATGTAATTTGTGACCATGGTTGTTAAAGGGTGATTGCACTGCTAGAATTTATAAAAACAAATACCTCAAAACATTTACTCATTCCAAATGATTCTACAAGATAGAAACACAACAAATACTCAAAGTATATATAGAAATACGTTGCAAATAATTTTATTATCTGTTATTGAAATATTGGGTGGAGTCAGAATATAATTCATTAATGAATAATTCAACATTGAATTAATTTCGATCAATAGTATTCTTTTATGAAGCTCTGCCTTTAGGGTAGGCTACGATGGATCACCTTTTGCGTTAAACATAGTCATAAAATACCCATCATTCGTCACATGTAATGATATTCTTGAAAAACGGGTTATTTCTGTGCCTTGAAAGAAGACTTGTCACTATGGATACATGATCTTCCTTATTCTTCTTACAAAGAGTATGAAGAACCCATTTGCTCATTTTTCCTTTTTCAAGTGGTGACAAATCATGGATTGAGATGTGTTGGGGTCAAGTACTAATTCTCGAGTACTTTTGCGTGGACTGCATTCCTACAGTTCTCTTAAAGCATCTTGATCGAAGTTTGATGAGTGTTCTGGTCTGGGTTCATCTCTCAATGATATATCACCAGAACGAAACTTGGCGGTCAGCAAAGAGACATTGGCCATAAACACAAGAAATTAGCTGTTTCTGTAGCATTTTTGTTATTCTTAAATTGCGACTTTACATGTCGAATATGCTCTTTCAGTTCCTCCAATTTAGGGGCTTAGGATCATAGATTAAATTATGATGCCCATTCTTTCACTACTGAAATACGAATGAGCAATGTAGGCATTCTTTTATCTGGTCATTTCCACTTGCATTTGAAAGTTTGAAATGCATAATTACAACTTGCTTTTGAAAAACGAAAATTATTTTGACTCAACCAAAAGAGTTTTCAATTGGAATAACATATGTTATAAGTAACTTGTCCTGAATACCCCTCAGAAGAAATGATTGCTGTAATGTACGAAAACGTTTTTAGGAATGTAATACTTACATTCATCATCCCAAAAAGTTTCAATCATTTTCTCTTTATTTTATTTTGCCTTTTTTCTTACTGAATATCTACATTTAAAAACAACGTATCCAACGCCGGTTACAAATCATCCACATATTATATTCCTTAACTCTCTCCATTTCCCAACAACTAAGACGGCAATTTATAATAGATTTCCGATAGCTACTCTGTAAAAAATATAAAGCAAGTGACTGAAACTCATCCTTATCTGGATGGTGAATGAAAGTATATATATATATATATATATATATATATATATATATATATATAGTGTATCACAAAAGTGAGTACACCCCTCATATTTCTGCTAATATTTAGTATATCTCTTCATGGGACAACACTGACAAAATGACACTTTGACACAATGAAAAGTAGTCTGTATGCAGCTTATATAACGGTTAATTCATTTTCCCCTCAAAATAACTCAAGATATAACCATTAAAAGCTAAACCCCTGCCAACAAACGTGGGTACACCCCTAAGAAACTACACCCCTAAATGTCCAAATTGAATACTGCTTGTCATTTCCCCTCCAAAATGTCATGTGACTCATTAGTGTTACTAGGCCCATGTGTTACTAGGCCCATGTGTGCATAGGGAGCAGGTGTGTTCAAATTTTGTAGTGCAGCTCTCACACTCTCTCATACTGGTCACTGAAAGTTCCAACATGGCACCATATGGCAAAGAACTCTCTGAGGATCTTAAAAGACATATTGTTATGCTACATGAAGATGGCCAAGACTACAAGAAGATTGCCAACACCCTGAAACTGAGCTGCAGCACAGTGGCTAAGATTATCCAGCGTTTTAAAAGTGCGGGGTCCACTCAGAACAGGCCTCAGGTAGGTCGTCCAAAGAAGCTGAGCGCACGTGCTGAGCGTTACATCCAAATGCTTTCTTTGAAAGATCGGCGTAGGAGTGCTGTCAGCATTGCTGCAGAGATTGAAGAGGTGTGGGGGGTCAGCCTGTTAGTGCTCAGACCATATGCCGCACTCTACATCAAATTGGTGTGCATGGCTGTCATCCCAGGAGGAAGCCTCTTCTGAAGACGATACACAAGAAAGCCTCCAAACAGTTTGCTGAAGACATGTCAACAAAGCACATGGATTACTGGAACCATGTCCTATGGTCTGATGAAGATTAATTTGTTTGGTTCTGATGGCTTCAAGCATGTGTGGCGGCGACCAGGAGAGGAGTACAAAGATAAGTGTGTCATGCCTACAGTCAAGCATGGTGGTGGTAATGTCATGGCCTAAAGCTGCATGAGTGCTGCAGGTGTTGGAGAGTTATATTTCATTGAGGGAAACATGAACTCCAACATGTACTGTGAAATACTGCAGCAGAGCATGATCCCCTCCCTCCAGAAACTGGGTAGCAGGGCAGTGTTACAGTATAACAATGACCCCAAACACACCTCCAAGACGACTATTGTTTTACTGAAGAGGATGAGGGTGAAGGAGGTGGACTGGCCAAGCATGTCTCCTGACTTGAACCCAATAGAACATCTTTGGGGGACCCTCAAGCGGAAGGTGGAGGTGTGCAAAGTCTCAAATATCTGCCAGCTCCGCGACGTCGTCATGGAGGAGTGGAAGAGCATTCTAGTGGCTACCTGTGAAGCTCTGGTAAACTCCATGCCCAGGAGAGTAAAGGCAGTTCTGGATAATGATGGTGGCCATACAAAATATTGACAGTTGACATGGTGTATGTTAATATTGACAACTTTCCCTAAGGGGTGTACTCACTTTTGTTGGCAGGGGTTTAGCTTTTAATGGTTATATTTTGAGTTATTTTGAGGGGAAAATTAATTAACTCTGTTATATAAGCTGCATACAGACTACTTTTCATTGTGTCAAAGTGTCATTTTGTCAGTGTTATTCCATGCAGTGTTATTCCATGAAGAGATATACTTAAATATCTGCAGAAATGTGAGGGATGTACTCACTTTTGTGATACACTGTATATATATGAACAAAAGTGATAATACAAATAAGAATATTGCTTTTGTTGTTTTTGTTATTGATCTCAATTATTTTCTACCTTAGGGAAAAAGTTGTGGTGGAAAGTTTTTTCAAAGTTTTTAAAGATATATATTTTTTTTAATATTTTAAAGGAGATGATATTCTCAAAAAAAGTGATGTAAAATGCACTGGTGGCGCGGCATGTCCATTAGTCGAATGAAAAATGTTTTCAAATCAAAGCATCTTTAATTGGTCTTATATATATATATATATATATATATATATATAGTAGCTCTCTGTGGTAAGGTTACCTGGCTACTGTATTTTCATTAGGTTTTTTAAGGAGTCACGTTTCAAATTAGTCGTTACTTGACCAACTTGTTTGTTTATCAAAATATTTTGGGGGCTATCCAGTGTTATTTCTGGGGTTTGGGGGCTTTTAAATTAGGAGTGATTTGAAGTTTGGTTTGTCTGTATAGATGTTCGTGTTTGTCAAAATTGTATTTCAAGGTCGGGTGTTTGTTTTTTTTTAACTATTGGTTTTAAGATTTTATCTACTCCAATCTATGAAAATAAATTTCTATGAAGATGAATTTCTCAGTTGAAGTTGTGACCGTTTGAGCGAAACTGTTCTTCGGCTAATAATAGATTGTTGTAATCCATTGCTTTGATCCGGTGTCTGTTGACATTTAATCGAAAATAAAATAGTAATTCAGACTTTCCAACATACTGTTTTGGGTAGAGTGTACATTCCACTTAATAAACGACATTTTGGCTTTTGCTATTTAATTCGTAGTCATTTTTAAACGTATTCATAGTTATGAAACTAGGTAATGAGTTGTTTGATTTAAAGTGTTTGCAACATAAGTGATTCCTGATATTATATGGTTGGCAAAATTATCTGGGTTTTATTGTGGCCTTCCAATGGATTACTTTATTATTTACTATGTTGTTGCTACCTATCATTTCTCTGTCGATAGGTTAGTATGTCTGGTTCTTGAAAAATATTTTTAAGTTTAAGCTTACTTTCAAAATGTCTCAACGGTCCTTGATTGTTTGAGGTAGTGCTGGGATAATTTTGTTGCTCACCCTCCTTAAGGAGGGTGAGATTCATTTTCAATTTCAGTCTTAGTTTTAAGGTGTCTTGCCAAGGGTTTGAGATGGCTTTGTTTATCCGGTTTTCAATTAACGAATGAGGACACCATCGTGTTGAGAATTGCTGTTTAAATTTATCGCTTTGTCTTTTTAATTCGTAGTCGTCTGAGCATATTTTCCTTAGTCTAATTGCTTGTGATTATTATACTATTGATGGTAGTATACAGACTTAGCTCTATATGTGCATATGTGTGGACCCATGAGTAGGTGTGAGTACATGTATGTGTATATCATGTACATGCGGTTGTATACATGTGTATGGTTGTGATTTGACCATAGGATTGAATATGTGTATGTATGTATATGTGTGTCCATATAAGGTCTGACACATGTTTGCGTGGGAACCACTAATTCAGATCTGCAAGTTAAGTGGAGATACGAGATAAAAGTGGATCCACTATTTTAAAAATATTATTATCACCCCTTTTGGGGACTCCTGGAGACGTAGAGTCTAGCAATATGTCTATGGGTGGCCCAAAATCCGGAAATAGGAATATTCACCTCTGCATATAAGTAGTCAGTCTGCTACTCGGAGGATCAGGCAAAAGGAGAGGCAGATGGGACCAGAGAGAGAGAGAGAGAGAGAGAGAGAGAGAGAGAGAGAGAGAGAGAGATATGCAGAAAGGCTGAGATAAATGGAACCAGAGAATGAAGAAGAGAGAGACAGATACGGAGATGGGCTGACAGAAAAGACAGAGATAGAATCGATACAGAAAAAACCCCAGAAGGACAGGCAGATGGAACCAAAAACAGAGAGACACGCAGATACGCTGAGAAAACAGAATTGATACAGACACGAAATTCTAGTAGTCAGCCTTAGTTCTAGAAAAGGAAATTTAACCTCCTCCTCCTCCTCCTCCTCCTCTCTTAAACAATATTCATTCAGTTTTTTATTTTTGCCTTTTTCGTCGTTTGTGGAACTGTCTCGGACTCATGCATCTAAATTTTCAGAGAACCTGCAAACACGACGTGGGGTCAGATGATTATGCAGCTGAGGATGCATGACCCAAGGACGTATATTCCTTCAGTGAATAGGAAAAGCTGTTTTTGTTCTTGTCAATAAATGCGTCTAAAATGCGATTGAATGCATAGACTTTTCGTGGCCAAATTTGATAAAAAGTTGCGCATCATATTTAAGTTGGTTAGGAATTTTTTCGGTTTTGCTTCTCAGCCTGTTTATATTATAAATATCTGCCATTTGGATTTAATTGGAAACTTAATCACCTGTCCCTGAAATAAAAGTTTGACAACCACAAACATCTATACAAACAAATAAACTAGACAATAAGTCACTGCTGATTAGAAATCCCTATTTGAAAATAACACTGGACAGCACACCTTCAAATCCAGAAGAACGAATAAACAAGCTAGTCAATTCACGTCTAATTTGAAACACACTCATTCCAAACCTAATGAAAACACATTAGCCAGGTATCCCCCACCACAGAGAGATATATGTGATACTGATGGGTCGCGTATTACTCCACGTTCTTAACCAGGATCACAGTGTTGTTTTTGGTCTATGCCGTGTGCGAGATTACCAATTGATCACAAATTTAATAATAAAAACAAAGCCAAGTGGACTTGGAATCAAAGGTTTTATTTTGTCACTTCCTAGTTAGAGGAATCGTGTAGCTGTGAGTTGTGCTGAGTGTTATTAACTCTTTACTGTAGAATCTTCCATAACTGTCGTCGATTTGAGTCCCTTCACTAGTAAACACTCCTCTGAAATTCTTCCGAAGTCTGGATTCCACCTGAATCTTCTGTCGTCTGCCATCGGTTGTCTGCGTCTGCCCTGTTGCGCCCGGCGTTGTCACATTGGCCTGTCCAGCCTTATGTCGGTTACTCTCTCTCTCTCTCTCACTCTCTCTCTCTCTCTCTCTGATTGGACTTTTTTTTTGCATAGGGTTTCAACCCTACCTTGGACGTGTATCAAATTCTCAACCCTCTTCCCAGAGTCAGTTTTATTACCCAACTTCTATTTGATTGGCTGAGTCTCTGGTTATCATAAAAGTCATTAAGAACCTGGAAGGTCCAGTATCTTTTATTCAACTATTTTTCCCAGTTTAAAGTCCCTAAAAAGAAAGCTTTTTTTTACACAGATTGTCTGGTTCAGAAACGCTTAATTGAACAAGTGAAATCAATTTCCTTGATCTTCCGAACTTGAAGTCTTAGTAGGAGGATTTGTTATTTGGTGGTGGTAGCGGGGGGATATTTGTCTAATTTGTGAAACTTAGATTCAAATCCTGTAGTTTCGGGTGGCACTTAACTTTTATTCTAGCTCTATTTTCAGTCCCAAAGAAAATTTGTAATCCACTTCATTAGCTCGTCTTCGATCTTGGAGACTTGCTGTCTGAATAAAGGAATTTATTGTTTTCTTTTTCTTATGTGGGTTTCTTCCAACACATTGTCTATTTAATTTTCTATTTTTCTTTGGACTTATTTTACAATTTAATTTTCCTGCTAATTTTCGGATGCCCCAATCATATCATTTTCATTCTCTCTCTCTCTCTCTCTCACACACACACACACACACAAGACAAATTAAAGACACTTTAATCAGAAAACATTTTTCATTCGACCAATGGATATGCCACGCCATCAATACATTATACATATATATATATATATATATATATATATATATATATACTGTATCAATTAAATCAGTAAATAGACTTAAATAGTATAATCCAAAGGGAGAGTACTCAATGAAACGGTTAACTAATATATGTAAACATATAAAGAAACCTGTGCAGAGCAAAATATCATTAAGAACAAGAAAATTAATTAATGTACTCCATTATAAATTTATTTCACCCGTCCAATGGCAAATTCTTCGGATGGATTTGAACAAAAATTCGTTTCTTTTTTACCGCTAACCCCGGGGAATATATTTCATCATACGTAAATGGGTTATCACTTAAATATACATACATAAAAAAATATATATAACCATATTTATATATACCGGCTGAGAAAATATTCCAATGCACAATAGGTAATTAATTCCATTGCATCTCCACTTCCGCCTGTACTTCGGTATCAGTCTCTTTTATTTATTATTAATAAAAATATTTCCGGTTCCAAAGTTTTTAATAGAATTTCATTTAATTTAATTCTACTCAATTATTTTTTTTTTTTTTTTTACATTTACCAGTATCTACGATTATTTAAATTTTTTGAAAATTATCAGATGATATTGGATACTTTATCCATTGTTTTAATCAGTTAAATTTTGGATTTATTTATAGATCTTTTAAAAATTCATTTCGTTTTGATATATATTTTTTAAGAATCTAGTATTATAATCATATTTTAATTCAGTCTGATGTCTAGATTTATCTAAACTATTGAAAATTATCAAATGATATTGAATACTTTATCCATCGTTTTAATCAGTTTATATTTATTTAAAAAAAAACTTTTAGAAAATATTTTCTATGTGTTTTTTTATAATTCCGTTGTATTATCATGATTTTATTTGTTCATTTATTTAGTTTTAACCAAATGTATAATTGTTTAAATTTCACCGATATCTATATTCGATTAAGATTTTTTTGAAAGTTTCCCGGTGATAGTGGATACTTTATCGTTTTAATCAGTTTTATATATATAGTAAAATCACTTGCAATGCAGATACATATACACACCCATATGTGTGAGTGCGTGCCTGTATGCATTGCAAGTGATTTTACTATAAAATACTGTTTTAAAATGATAACACAAGCTTTCATAAAACAAATTTTCATCAGATGACCCCTATTTTGTTATTATTGCTGGAAATGTTGAAAATCAATGCCAGATGTAATTAAGGAAACAGTTGAGACTTAATACAGGATATATGATATTTCTACTGAGTGTGTTTATCAGAACAAACAACCAAGATGAAGACAGTGTTTTAAAGATATTCAAATCTCTAGCATACTCTTTTATTAGTATAATACATCTTTATCATTAAGAGTTTTCGGACTATTGTCTTCATCTCTATTGTAAGACAATTGTCCGAAAATCTTTAATGATAAATATCATTAAGCTTCGTCTCAGAAATTCTGACAACTACATTATACATATTTATTGATTTTTTTTTTCTTATTTCAGATCGTTCTGCTGTTTTGTTTAGCTTCGACTTATTGAATTTTACTTACGACGCTCGACTTCAGAACCAGACTTCTGCATATTTCCACCGACATGCAGGCACCTTTTGCCAAAAGGTTTGTTTCACAAAGTTAAAGAATCATTAAATGATTTTATAAAAGGAATGCATTTAAAATAAATTTACGATAGGAATGAATGATTTTACCACAGGAATGAATTGGAAATGATTTTAATTTGGGAAAGACTTAGAAATCATTTTTCAATGGAATTTTGCTCAGGGAATGCAATATCCGTTTAGGAGGCATGAATCATTTCATTCTTATCAGTTCAGTGTAAATTTTTAATTGATAAAAAAATTGTAAGAACATTAGCTGCGATCTACGTAAATTACTCCATGTAAATGAATACTTTAACTTGTATATATATAAACAGTAATTCTTTGCTTGGAAATTCAATAATTCTGAAATTTTCCTTCTAACATCGATTGCACTTTTTGAACCCTCATTGAAGAGATATGCACTTTTTAGTATTGTCCACTTCGTTTTTAGTTCTATTCACTCTCTCTCTCTCTCTCTCTCTATATATATATATATATATATATATATATATATATATATATATATATCCTACCTCTCTGCACGAGCTGGATGCGACACAAGTTGAATTTTAAGCAGAATTTAACAGGTTTGAATTCAGAGTTTTCTTTCTCTTGAACCGGTTGCTATTTCAAGGTTAAAGAATCCAGTCTACCCAACAATTTACCCAAAGCTGAATAATTGGATCCATACCTTTCCCAAGGATATGAGTGATATGTTAAATGCAAACAGCCCAGGATTTGAACTCGAGTCATCGTTTCCATTTAATACGATGGTAACCATTACACCACCAACCCCTACTCTGTCTCTTTGTCAGTCTGTCTGTCTGTCTGTCTGTCTATCTCTCTATCTCTATATATATAATCATATTTCAGATTGATTCTGTTTTCCGACAAAGTGTCTTAGCAAACGACTATGCAACTTGCCAGGTGCTAGATTTCAGGTGAGAAATTTTTCATTATAATGATAGAATATTTCAGATAGTCATGAATTAGTTTCCGTGTACAATTTGAATCCTCTTTAAAGACTGAAAACAGTGTCGTTAGAAACCTTGTTATCATACTTCATTCGCCATATTCTATTAAAAGGTATCTTTCAATTATAAATAGTTGCTTAAAGGTAGATGTGTCTCACAATCTACTTCGTTATCTGGGTACCGTGTCGTATTATTCCCTTCATGGGATCTGTCAAGGCAAGGAGAGTTACTCGGTGGTCTCGATCTCCCATCTCACAACCTATAAATTAATTGGTGTACCATGATGAGTAATTCGCTTTCATTGCATCTCTCAGAGGTTACTTTTAGCAGAGTCAACCCATTTTCCTGTAGGGTGTCAGGATGCTCTGCAGAAGTAATTTCTCTTCATAGAACCTGTAATGGATGTTATTTGCTATTGTCTACCTTTTTTCCAAGTAATATGCGGTAGATCCTGATGCAATAAACGAGAACAGCAACAAGGAACTATTATTGACTTGACCTACTAGCGAATTCACAATCCAGAGCTGTGGGTAGTCGAGGTGCGAGGTAGGACAACCTATTAACAATGCCCTGAAAGAAGTCCGACTCTAGCTGAGATAGTTTACGTTTACTTCGCGCTAATCCTTTTGGAAAAAGAATGACTGCATCCCAACCACCACCCCACCGGTTATGTTATTTGTCAGTCTTGCAAGATTCTATGCATTTGCGCCTAGATTTCAGCACCGAATGTGGTATGGAAAACTGCTTATGTAGTAGATCTCTTCTCTTTACGACATCGATTTTGTTCAAGGGAACATATACAACTTGAAATTAGTGTTACCACAGAAGTTGTCAGAGCGAAGCTGAAAACAACTTCAGACTGCTTTAGGGACTCCATGTTTTAGTTTTGTCAATCCATCGTAAATTACCCTGCGACGCTGATAGAAGTTTAAATTAAGAGTGTTTCTTCTCTTAGGCTGGTTGCCCTTACTAAGACTAGAAAGCTCAGTTTACCCTATTATTTTGCTTATAATTGGGCAGGGGTGTAAAAGCGATGGAAAAAACATTCGCGCACTTGCACCTCCATGTCATAAATAACCGTAAAATAGACCGGTGAACTGCCGAGGAGCTTCGGTCGTAGTGCATACAATTCGTGACCATTGTGACCCCCTGTTTTATTGTTTCGCTAAGTTATCCAAATTTTGAATTAGCATTAAATTAAAAAATTTTGCAGTTGACCAGGTGTTATAAAATAGCCGAGGGATTTCGGTTCATGCCTTTGAGTTTAGTTAGGCTGAGAACCTTTCAGCTCAGCACATGGGTTAGTTAGGTACAACATTGAAGCAGGTGTTAACGCGAGTGCGCGCGGGCGGATGGAGGTGTCACTCAGATGTCATAATAGTCCGGGACGATACTGGGTGACAGGGTGCGGGTGACGTCACGCACCGGAAGCGCGCAGAGGTTTGTGTGAGAATTTGAAGAGAGAAAGAGTCGGATACTAGACGCCAAACTAAGAGGTTCGACTTTTGGAGCTCGCAGACGCGAGTCGAACTTGCGCCCTAATGGGGCCGCAAGAGTCGGGTACTAGACACCAAACGAGAAGGATTGACTTTTGGAGCTCGCAGACGCGAGGCGAACTTGCGCCCTATGGGGGCCGCACGAGATGGGGTCCTAATGAATAAGACAGCATAGAGGATTGTGTCTCTCCTCCTTACGTCGAAACCTTTAACTCAAAGTTAATAAGGTTTTGTACCTGAACAAGACGTTACGTGTTTTCGAATTCCGAGATTCCTATGTTCTTTATATATTCTATAGTAATGAACATTATATGTCCATTTCGCACATAGCGTTAATTGTGAATATGGTACACAGGGAACATTATCTGACGCATGCCACCAACCAAATTGGTCCGCAGACTACAATTCTTGAACGTCTCTAAACCAATTATGATGTAATTCGGGTAAGCTATATGTTAATGAAGCCATCAGTTCATTTTTAAACGTGGGTTTATGATAGAAAATTCTCAAAGGATGCCTAATTGACCTCTGACACCCTAAACAGGAATGTTTATATTTGAAAGGAATTTCGAAGCTCAACAAGAAAAAATCGTGGAAATCAGATGGTACTTGCACACACTTGTTTTTCACCAAAAATCTTCCGTTCAAAAAATATTGCTGATCAAAAAGTATCGAGAACTGGTTCTGACTTGTAATATATCCATTTTGGTACTGTGTCCTCTGTAATACACTGATCTTGAATAAGAGCATACCTCCAAAAAGTAAAAATCTTCGCCAGAAAGAACTGTAGGGTAGACACCCTACAGTTCTTTCTGGCGAAGATTTTTATTGGCGTTTGCTCCCAGACAAGATTCAAAAGCTATCGATCTTCATTCCTGTTTTAATCAAGCAAGAAATTGAAAAAGACGCATTTCCCATGTTTCTTATTGGATGATTAGATCCGGCTAGCCTTTTCTATGGATTCCCATCATTTCATGAATTCAGTGTGAAGAAAACTCTTTGAATATCCTTCATTTCTATTAAAGCCCCTCAAAAGGGGCTTCTAGACATTAAGATCTTCGAAACACGCCTATTTCTGTTGTTCTCAAAACCACCAAACTAACTTTAAAAAATTAGACTTTTTCTTTTTCCTTTCTGGTCATGTGAATCTGTTCAGCAAATCAATCGATAAGTTTTCCTATTTCATTCAGTATCTTCATTGACTCAAAATCTTTGATCTCTAAGCTGTCTGTCATCATCACTGCAGATGTTTTAACTCATTACACCGTTACCAGGTTTTCAACTCGATGACATATTTCATTACATTACATTACATTACATGAATATGTAATTTTTTGCAGTCCCGGTCAGCCCTATACGAAAGTGCGTTTCCAGCTATTTCTGAAACCCACTTCCAAACTGCCGAATATCAGTGCCGCTTTTGGTAATTCGCTCTACAATAGTTTTCCAAGGGCGATCTATAACGGCATGGAGATTCTCAGGGTGGGGAAATATCAACTAATATTTCCAGGTCCTATCCAACCAAAACAAACAACAGGTAAGTCTATGATGTGACATTCTCTCAAATGTTGTTAATGTTGGTCAAACGACTAAGTGTATTATTCACACAATGAAATAGAATAAAGTCAATATCATTGTAATAGATAAGTTGAATATTCATGGTTTTTGTGATATTACAAAATATTTACTTACCTTCGCCAATAAAAAGTATTGAGAAATTGGTAAGCTAAGAGAGAGATGATGAAATAGATGCGGAAGATAGAAGCCAAATGATGGTTTAGTTTCTTTGTTTAATAGCATATCAATTTTCGTGGTTTATTTAATGTCAAAGGCATCTTTGTAGAAGAATAATGGGGTACTTTAACTCATAGCTGAGGGGATAAGGAGATTCAATATTTTCCTAAGGGTATTAATCTAAAAGTGAATGTAATAGCGTAACTGGAGTTCGAACTCGCTTACTTCAAAGCCACAATCTTATACTTTAGCAATCGCATCACAAGGACACCTACCGGCAGCCATATGAATTATGGATGAATAGATAGGGTTATAAAAAGGTGAGAAGTCTCAATCTAGCAACTTTTTTTCTCCGGATTTATCAAACTCCCACGGGGCTAGAATGTAGCACAAGGTGGGTTTAACATGGAGGTGCCTCACAGACTTTAAGCCTCCTGGAAACAGGGGGAAAATTGTTTATTTCATTCTCTTTCAGAGTCGCCGGGTAATCAACCCAGCCTTACCTTCTTTTAGATAAGTCGATAGGATCTACCTGTAGGGACGCCCTCAAGGACATGAGCCTACACTCGGCACGAATGCCAGACGGTAGCGTTAATACACTTTTTGTTTCTCTACTGGAGAACGAAGTCGTTCAGAATTAGGAGAAAGAAAGAAGAAACGAAGGAGGGAAATCAAAGGAATAAAGGAACAAAAGAAAGGAGGATTAATAAGAGAGGATTTCTCTTGATTTTTTATTCACTTGGTTGATATGCTATTAAATAAAGAAACCAAAATGAAAACACCCTGTGCGTGTTTTTCGCATCCTAGAAGTAACGTTGGTCAATTTCTCAAATCAGACCTGATTTTGACTTCACATCTCTCGGTTTCAAATTAAATATTATGGGATGTTAATTTAAAAAATATATTTACCAGACTTCTGTTTTTTTGTTTTCATTATAACTGATTGATTTTAACAGCAAGTCAACTCACCAAGGGTTTTTGTTATGTGCAGAGGTTAGTGAATCACGTTCATATTTACATTTTTTGTGTAGTTGTTTCTTAAGAGTTTTTTTTTTTTTTAACATGGTCCTATTGAATAAGAACAATTTTCAGATATATTTGATTTATAGATGGGACCCTAACAGGTACTACCACTCCAGGTCAGAGTAGATTTGGGAGTAATGGCAATAAAGAGGTACTCCTCATTCTCCAGGTCTCAAGAACTGGAGTCTCACCATCAGATGTAGTTTAATGTTATATCTAAAACCCCTTTTTTGCATCTGTCAAGTTTGGTTTTCAGTATTTCCTTGATCTTTCTTGTTTTCTTCTTTTCATTATTAAGATTATTATATTTTTTGTGGGTTGTAACTGTTGGTTTCGACTGAGGTTTGAGTGACAGCAAGTCTCTTCAGGTTTATTCTAAGGGATCTAAACTGTTTCAGTTCTTACTTGGATTTTCATTTTCTCCAGTCGATTGTACACTGCACACAGATGTTTCCAATTTTAACAATTTATTCCGTTTGTAATGCATAAGATGATATATATTTAAAATCAATTACAAATAAATAAGTGGCAAAAAAACCCAAAAAAAACAACTACTTGATGTAATACAACAAAAATAAGATGAAAGAAAAGTGAGTCAAAAAAAGAATGACAATGCTTTAGGTTCTAACAATATTTTGCTGTTTTCCTTTAAAATGAATTAAAAAATAATTAAAATTATTTGAGGTTAAATTTTAGTTTTATTTGAAAAATAGAAACATCATAACTATCAGTATTAAAAGCAAAATAATATTACTTATCAAATTGATTTTTAATACATTTTAAAAATGATATTCACCATAAGTTGACCACTTTACCCAACTTGAGGTTACGAAAATTAAAAAGTGTCATTACAATTTTTAAACACTTTTTAAGTTTTTTTGAATGAAATTAGTAACTAGAGACATTAATAAACCAATTTATGTAAAAATATTACACAGGGATAGCTATATCACTAACTATGGTATTTAAATTCAAGTAGTCGATCAAAATCAATGATAGACATTTATCGTCCATCAGCTATTAAGGTACGCTTTAGTTTCCAGCCCAAAAATAATAGTAAGGAAAGCTAGAACCTTAACATTATTAAGTATAGAAAATTGTATCAGCAATAGTTTATTTTTGTATTTAAACTTGAAAAAAGGAAAATAAGCACATTAACAGTGTATAATTAAGAAAATTCAATGAAATGATTATTTTAATTTTATAATCAATTTATAATTAAAACAGTAAAATAATATTTTTAATTGCCTTTTTAATCTTTATTGTTTTACTTCCAAGACATTTTTAATTAAATATTCAATCTGAATACAAGGAACAGAACTCAAAATTGCTTAAAAATGGTTTCTGTAGGGTTCTATACTTTTTGTCTCTCATTTTTTTGTATCATAAAAAAAGATAAAAATATTAAAAACAAAGGGTTCCTAATTCTTTCTTTAAAATTTATATTTTTTGATTAGTAAAAATATTCATTTAATAACATATTGAGATTTAGACTATGGTTGGAGAAAAGTTAGTCAAAATCTAAAGCAAACTTAAGATCCCCACCCTTTTAAGCAGAACAAATATTGATATAAAATTATTTTAATAATCTAAAAGAAAATTATATTTTCTATAAAATCATAGTATTAAAAGCTCTCAAAACATGACAATTTTTTTTTAAATGTCATATTTAGAAGACTATTTTCTTCCAACAGCTTTCATTTTATTTTTTCTTCATACCATTTACACCTTCAGACTTGTCCTTTTATTATATACAAATATATATGCCATATCATATACTCCTACTGATTAAATAGAGCCACATACATGTTAAGTAACCTGAACATTTTTTTACGTTTTTTCAATAAAATAAGTAATACATTATAAAATTCAATAATTAATAAATGAACACTAAAAATTTCATTAGAATTGGATAATTCCCTGATTTTTGGTGATTTTTTTTTAATCGAGTTATTGTACAAAAAGTCCAATACGGCCATGTTTTTAGTACCTACAATGCATCATCTTGGAAAATCAGACAACTTAAAATTATTACATCTATAAATTCAAGGTGTAATACAGCAAAAATAAAAGAAAAGATACTCAAACTCTAATAACTTACTAGTTGTAGATGTATTCATTTTTGATGAGTTTTTATTTTTGCTACTTAACACACAGTAGTCGTAGTAGTAATAGTAGTAGAAGCAGTAAGTAGAATATCTGATATGTTATGCCAATTCTAAAATGAATAAATAAATAAGAATAAAAACAATTGTATTATTCCTTAATGTAACAATGTTGGTTCGGCAATTTGCATATGTAATTTGAACTAGTAAAATTCGGAAACTCAAACAAATGTCACACTGAAAATTAAAATAGCAGAAAAAAACATTACAAATTAAAACGTTTTAAAAAGAAAATATATAAAAATGCCAAAATATGTTTTCTTTAATACCTTGACAAATTCGAGTGCATATAAAAAGTGGTTCTGCATTCTTTTCAGTTACTGTACTTAGTAACCAATATAGAGATACTTGTAAATCAGAATTTCAAAACGGATTTAAAACTGAATTTTAAAATTAACTTAAAAACAGATTTAAAACAAATCTAAAATACAAATAAATTGCAACTGTTAGTTTACATGATAGGTTTTTAAGTTATATATATATATATATATATATAAAATCAAGTTTTTGGAACAGGAGAAATTATATAGGTAAACTGATAGCGGAATCATAAGTATATGGGAGAACAAATTATCTAAAAAATGAAAGGATGTTAGGACCCTTTCTTCCAGTACTCTTCAAATGATCACACCGGAGAAACGATTAAAAACGGGAAGTTAAGAGTAAGACAGCATGTACCCCGAGGTACTCTAAACAGTGATCGATTAACATTCGGGCGCTCATAGGCTCTTGACTCCATTATCAGTGAACATCTAACTATAAATAGTTGTAGGACCAACTACCAAGATGACTTGTTTTCTGTTCTGCATAGAGCTAAGAGTAAAATCCATTTGAACATCTTAGAGGTGATCTACATTTTTGAAGATCGCCCCTCTCTATGTAAACAGAGATCCAGTCAAAATTTACATATTTTGGGAGACATTTTAAACATTGGTGTGACAAAGTCCCCCATATTTTTTTTGTCACATCTTTTCCCAATTTAAACTACCCGTTTTTAATCGTTTCTCCGGTGTGATTGTTTGAAGAGTACCAGACGAAAGGACCCTAACATCCTTTTAATTCTGAAATAATTTGTTCTCCCATATTCATATGATTCCGCTACCAGTTTGCCTATATATATATATATATATATATTTGGATATAAGTAGCTCACCTCAAGATGAGCTTTGTGAAACTAATATTATCGCAATGTTGTAATATTTGCTCTAAGTTTACACTTCAAATTTTTTGAATTAGGCACTGTAATTATTTTACTGGTTTTACTGTTATTTTAGATTTTACGTAATAGTAAGCGTACCATACAGATATATAATTTTACAATCGAATCTTAAAACCAGTTCAAAAATAACTATAAACTGATTCTTTCAAATCCAAATATGCCTATCAAGACTGTCAGTTTCACAATATCTTTATCAATTACCTGGCAAAATAGGTAATTTTCTTATATCATCAGATGATCGATAAGATATCATGAAACTTATCGAAGTGTTTGTATTTTTAAAATATGTGATTTAAAAGCAAAATACGCAAATTAGCTGACACCATTAGGAAAGAATCAGTAACTTTGTCTACTCAGTTTTATTTGGAGGAGAGAAGTGATTTTTTTTGCTGTTTAGAACCCAATACCCCCCAAAAAATATTTCATGTTCCAAAAGTTTTTTTTACTTTGTCTCAGTTCTGTAAATGCCAAAATGTTTGAGAAATCCTGATGCATGGTGGCTTTGGTGGGGTGGGGAAATTAAGAACTCATGTGCATTGGTCAACTAAAATCCTTTCATATCACTGCAGAAGACATTGGTTCTTTAGCTTGATATGGAGGAATCAGTGAACATTTTCACTATAATTAACTTTAAATTTAAATCCATAAAACATTTTTATTTAGATTGCATAGATGAGGTATTGCCATTATTTATGATGACAAGTTTATCTTTCATCTTATTTTTGCTACTTTAAACCTTGTAGTAGTAGATGTAATAGTCTTAAGTTGTCCAAATTTTCTAGATGAAACATTGTCATTATTTCATTAACAGGTCTTAAAATATTATTGTTATTATAATAATAATAAGAATATATATATATATATATATATATATATATATATATATATATATATATATAATCCTTGTTTAACATATTACACCTCTAATACTTATAGAAAATGAATAAATAAAAAATAATAGTTTTTGCTTTTAGATCTAATTATCAAGGTGATCACATTCAGCTTTGGTTCTTTAACTGGATAAGGAGAAATAAACCTATTTCTTGATAGTGAATAATTTTGCTATGATTGTTTTGTCTTTAAATTTAAATCCTTAAAAACTTTTGAATTTACTTTTCTTAGAGCCATCATCATTAACTAATTTTTCTTTCATCTTATTTTTGTTGCATTACACCTTGTAGTAGTAGATGTAATAGTTGCAGGTTGTCAAAATATTTATATGAAGATTGTCACAATTAGGAAATTGTTTTTTTTCTTTCTTTTAGATTTTGTTCTCAAAGTGGTGATCACATTCAACCTACATAACTTTACATACACCAATTCTTTGGCCAACCGAAATTCTGCAGATTTTAAACAAAAGCAAGAAGCATTTTGTACAGATGTAAGTATACAAGGTTTTTTTAATCTTTTCTTTTCTAAATTTTAAAAATTTACCAAAACTTAAACCATCAATACATATATTGGTTATGTAACAGCTTAATACATGTTGCTGGGTGTGGATCATTGATTCTCATTACCTGAAGACATCGGGAGTTGTGATTGACAGGTTGGAGCTCATTAGTCATTCTTCAATCGGTGGAAATATGGCTTTTGAAGAAATCTCAACACTGATTAGTCAAGACTTAAAAAAGTAACTTTGGACTTTCAGTGGGTTGATTTTCAGACACACAAAAAGCAGTGGAGTTTGTGAATTTATACAGAATACTATAACAATTCAAAAAGGAGGTTTTCCTCTTCTCTCTTGAGGACATACCTATATGGCTAAAGCCAGTTCTAAAATGGAAACAAAAAGAAATAAATTGGAAACTTAAAACTGCGTTTGTCAGCATGGCAACCCACCAATATACATACACAAATATGTGTGTGTGTGAGAGAGAGAGAGAGAGAGAGAGAGAAGTTTTAATAGCAAAAAATCTACTTTTTAAAATGCACTCATTGCTCCAGGCAACATACAGGAAAATCAAAATGACCTCAAACTATAAATACAGAATTAAATCCTAATCATAAATTTCTCCAAGTAAAACATCTTTGCCTAATAGACCAATTTAATGTAGACACCAAATTCACCTAACGCCACATCAATTTAAGAAGACTCAAAGATAAATGAATATTACAACTTAAAACCCTTACCCCAAATGGACGCTACAACAAACTAAACCAGCCCAGAAATATTATATTCTAACCTTTAAATACTAATCAAATTATTTGAAAAATTAATTTAAATCTTCCTTACTTTTTGACAGATCTTCATCTTTGAGAGAAAAAAATAAAACTATGAAATGTGCAAAGTCTAGAGTTTAAAATGTTAATCTTTAAAGTTGAATTTTCATTTACATATTGAGTCAGTCCTATCGCATTCATATACTTACAGCTATGAAATAAACATTGTTTTGTGACAACCACAGACTAAAACAAGTCAAGATTTTTTAAAATCTTTATATATGAACTTTTCTAACCAATGTTTGCATCTATTTTTTCATTCATTACACATATAAATTATGTATTTCAAAAATCACTAAAAAGTGATTATTTAAGATTGTCACTTTTCTCACTGTGACAAAGTTTCATATGTTGATGAGTATTGACCCAATCATTAGACAGGATAGATGATTATATAAAGTAAAATCTGGTATTTTAAAAATAAAATATCATGACTAAGTTTCACATTCAATTAACAATCCTTACATATTCCTGCTCAGAAAGAATTTATGTATATACACTCATAGTAAACTTCATTGTGTATTTAAAATACATATGACCATCAGTTTGGTAGTCGATGGCATAAGAGGAATTTTGTTTCTAACTGATACTTAAAAATTATGTCAGATTTTATTTATTTATCCTATTCAAGAATATTTACTTTTTTTCTAAGTACAGCAATCATATTTTTTTTAACCTTTGATTGTATATAGACACTCTTTTTAATATATTCCACCTTTTGCAACACATATCTATTGTAGGTTATATTACTACAGACCCCACCCCTCCAGAAAAGAGGTATAATATTTTTGCTTCTATGTCGTACCAATGTAGACCTTTTTTGTCACACAAGTCATATTCATCTTCGTAATTGTACAAAAGCTCAAGATTGAATACTGATGGTTTCATTCCTTTCATATTGTTTATTTTATTCATTCATCAACTTTTTTGTTATTAAGTTTAACATGTTTCCCATGCAGTTAGAGCTGATTTTGTCTGAGCTTCTATCAAAACTTTTATGTAATTTACAATTTGAGGAAATTGATAATAATTCTTCCCACTCTAGACAGATATCTTGCCATCTTTTTCCATTACTAACATTCACAAAATTCAATGTCTCTGAATAACACACACACACACAATATATATATATATATATATATATACACACATACATATCTCCAACTGTTTGTTATCTAATTTCCCAGCAGACAGGCCTATCTTATTTGTTCTTTTAAATCTATCCACAAACTCAATCATTTCAAATATATTTGTTCACATCTCAAAATACTTCTCTCATCCTCACTATATATATTTACTAATCCCTCTGCACAAAAAGGATATGACACAAGGTCAAGGAGAGTTAAACAGGCTTGAATTCAGAATTTTCCTTCTCCTAGATCAGTTGCCATACAAAAGTTAAAGAGCCAATTCTGCCCTACTATTTACCCAGAGCTGGAGAGCGAATAGTTGGATCCCAAGGGTCATAGCACTATGTGAAAAGCAAACAGCCTCGTCCAGGAACATTTTCACAATATATGCATGAGAGAGAGAGAGAGAGAGAGATGCAAATTTCTACACTCCTGATAACATCAAAACAGCCTAAATCATTATACCATAAATACCCTTAATCAACATACAATGTGTATTACATGTATTTGTTAAAATGATACTTATCTCAGTCATGAGACATCTAATTTGCATAATGATTTAAAATTTTTTAAAAAAAGTATATTTTAATAAATAACTGTCATATCATTCATTTTTAATTTTATTTTCATAAGCAATAGTTTTGTGTAGAACTTTTATGAGAAAACCACTAAAAACAAAAACAAAGAATTCTAAAATGAGAAATTAATTTGTATAATAAAAACAAACACCCACACTAACAAATATATAGAACCTGTTTTCATTTTCAAATAGCATCCCTTAGGTTCTTTTGAAGAGATGGGGTATTTGCATACAAAAATCTGAAACCAAAATCAATCAAGGTCAGTTTTGTTTTTGGCATGATTGCAAATTAAAACCCTACCTTGAAGAGAAAAAAGTCACAGTAAAACATTGGTTTTATATATATATATTTGTTGATTATCTTTCTTCAATGATGGCTGGTCTTAATCTTCCTTTTCAATTGTTGGACAAACTCAAGTTATGTCAGAAAATAATTCTTATATATGTCCATTATTTGTTTTAGAAAAAAAAAGTATTTCACAAAAGTTTACAGTTGTATCTTACTAAAATTAATTTTTTTTTTAAATTTAGATTTAATAATTTTGAATTTTATTGGTTAAGTCACCCAAAAAAAGTAATTCAATTGTGACCCCAACATAATCATAGCAAAGCTACACCTTTCATTTTGACATAAGTAAATAAATGGAATATTGATGTGACTGAGAAGATTTGCATATTTAGCTGTTCAAACCTTTGTGAATAAAGGGTGTAAATTCAAAAAAATAAAAATCAAACTATTTAACCCAGGCAGCCAGTATTTGTGCCCACTACCAAGAAGTACATCTACCTAGGTGACATGAATTATGGTTGGTTAAACCCAATTTGTACATTGCCATTGTCTACAGGCCATTCTTTAACAGTGTTAGGCTGGGCTCCAAGATGAAAATATAAAATATTGAAATCTATCATTTAACAGCATAACAACATTTTTCAGCCAGGAGCCAATAGAATTCAGGGTTTTAAGAGTTAACATATTCACACTTTTAGAGAAAAATTCAATTTACAGTCAAGTTATCATTGAAAATGACACTTCATAAGTCCTTCAGCTTCACAAAACTCCAGCATTTCTCTACAGGGATCACATGGTTTTGTCTTGGTCATTTAAACTTAGCAATAACTGCAGTTTATAAGGTATCATTTTTAACCATTTCCACAAAATTTTCCATTTTTGAGTGGAATTTACAACTCCAGACCTGCTCAGCTCACCTTGTGGATTTTTACAAACTGCTTAGGTAACAAGCAAGAGAGCATGTACACACATTTTTTTTTCTTTTTATGGATACTGATGGTCTTTCCACAAACAATTTCAAATTTCTGGTACCACATTGTCTGGTATGCAGTGATTTCCAGAAATGTTCTAAAATGTTGTTTCATGACAATAAGAAAATTTCTTTGGCATGAAACACACAAAATGCATTCTAAACAGCTATTTTTTTGCCATTTTGACAATGGAACACCTGGTGTTGTTGAAAGCTTTTACATTAAACTTCAAATGTGTTCACTACAAAACCTTATTTTAAGTGTCAATATTGTTTGTTGAATAAATATTTTACAACTATTTCTTTAGTAAATAGAAAATTGGTAAAATTAGGTACACTAAAAAAAAAAAATTTTTTTTTAAATTAAATAATTCATGAGAAGATTCTTTAATTTCAATCCCCCACTACTAATGGAGGAACTTTTGATGTAATGTTTATTATTGTAATAAATGAATCTAATGAACCAAGTTCAAATCCAGGATGAGAGCATTTGTGTTTCACTTAATGCTAATGCCATTGGTAAAGGCATGAATTCACCTCTTTTCCACCTAGCTATGGATAAATAGTAAGGCAGACTGGCTTCTCATTTTGGAAGAAAGAAAAAAAAAACCACTAAATTCAAAAACAGGGGTTATAGGAATAGAAACTCTATAAAAAATCATTCCATAATCAGGAACTCCTGGAGATGAAGTATATGAGTTCAAGTCTCAAGAGACTTTTTTTCTCTAATTCTTTTTAATTAAAGAAATAATGTGGGAGTCCTTTGATAAAACTGACCATGTTAAGAATATTATGATTGATGTTTTTAGGGAGCTAAAGAAATTTGGAAGGTACAACAAATGGAACATTGAAACAATAACAATCAGAATGAGGATACTAGTCAGAATACATCAGTGTATAATAATAATAATAAATATATATTTTCACATGGTGCTGCAAAGAAAACATCAAAGTTGCGTGACCAACAAATGATGACTCAGGGATTCAGCATCAGTGCTTCATTACCAGTAATCCAGAGAGTAACCACCAGATTATCAGTTTTTTTTATCAGTGGGAATGACAGATCAAAATGCAGCCACTTTTGTTGTATTAACAAGTTCCCAGTAATAAAGCATTAATTTAAGGGTGTTTGATTTGAATTAACAAACAATATGTCCTTACACTGAACATGAACAAAAAAGAATTTCATGGAATCACAGCATATATATATATATATATATATCATAATGATCCTGTAAATTAATAAACACTGATGTATTGACTTGTATCCTCATCTTGGTTGTTATAGTATCACCACTTCATTTGCCATACCCAAGCACAAAAAGAAATATCCAAGAGAAATGTCACACAGGCATCAGAATACAGCAATAAGAAGGTGCTGCCACAAAATGAGAACCCAAAATGAGGCTTGCCTCTTATTTTCTTTGGTGGGGGGTGCCAAATTCTACCTGAAAATAAGAATACCAGAGAAAGATGAACAGACCCAAGACTAATCCCAAATCAAAAGACAAAGAAAGTTAGTTGTCCCCCCCCCTCCAGTCATAATTTTGGAATTTTAAGCCAAAGTTTTATTATTAAATTCACTTGGGTAGATTGTCCTCATTTTACTCACTATACTTAAAAGATATCTCATATCAGTTAATTCTTCTCTAAAATGTTATTTGTCACTTCTGAACTAGGGCATATGCATTTTTTACACTATCCAACTTAAGGATTAAATTCATGATTACATGTACATTATAATTCGTCACCTCAGAAATAATGACTAACAAGTAAGATGATTCTAATCTAAGAACATCAATATCTGTCCATAAAGCTAAAGTTCTATCTTTGGCCTAATTTCAACATAACTTTCAGGAATTGTTAAAATCATACCTGGAAAGGCTCAAACTGGCTTTTAGGTGGGATCTGTCTCTCACCCCCTTATGTCTTACTGTCCTTTTCATTGTAAATGGTGTCTGTCTCATTCTCTTGGTAATCATTATGAGTTTCTCTCACACCCTATATGCACTGAGACTATCACAGCCAGGTGTCAAGCCACTAAGATGGAATTCATTTAATATCAAGAGTCAGCCAACATAATACAAACTGAAAAACACAATTAAAAAAAAAAAAATAAATAAAAATAGGTTAAGACTACTCTTCTGGAAAATAATATTCAAAATATTAATTTTTAGGAGTTTTCAAAGATATCTAATATCTTCAAATAAACTCAAAGCTATCTTACATATACCACATTCAGTGTAAACAAAGCAGTAGCCCATAAATGATTAAAAAAAACATTTTTTAAATATGAATAATTATACTAAACTTTAATAGAAGAGACTTTGACATCCTTTATTTTAAATGATGACTTTCATATAATCCCTATGTAATATGGGTAAGTACTGTTAATAATGATAAATGATCCTTTCAAAAATACTGAAACATACAATGATCAAAAAGTTGACTATAACAGAGATGAAGACACTAGTCCAACTAACTAAGTAACTAATAATGATAATTCATTATGTGTGAAATTCAGACAGAGGACAGGTACATGTTAGACAAATCTTGCACAATTTTAATTTATCTAAGAAATGAAATGTTTAAACCATTCTTGCTGGTAGAGGTAAGAGAAAACTACTTTGAGAAATCCTTGAATATCTATGTCATCAATCCATCAGTATAAAACTGGCAGAACTTTCCCTACTCCAACACAGCTCATTAAGCCCCACCCCTTCATGCTACTCCCTGTTGATTCCTATCACATTTCATATATACAAAAACTCCAACCAACAAGTGATATCTTGCCTAGGGTCAATGGGGATTCCTTCATATTAAGAAAAATGTTTTTTATTTTATATTTTCAAAATGCCTTTTTTCTTCTAGTGAACTTTTAACAGCATTCATGAAATAAACCAAATTTAAAAAAAAAAACAAAAACAAAAAAAAAAAACACTTTTTGAAATTAGAGATTCAGTTTGAAAATATTTTTCTATGTAAAGTCATACACAAAGTAATTTTGGGGCTTTCAATTGAATAAACCTGGAAGTTTGTTAGCTTTGAAAAATGTTTATTTTGAAATGTAATTGGTATAGATAACCTTTTCTTCCTGTTCGTCATAGGAAATATTTAAAATTCACTTACTATCAATGGGGTTGGGGTGGGGGGTGAGATTGAAGTTTGTACTAGGTTAGAGTTGAAGCTTAAAATAAATGACTATTAAAAAATTTTTTGGAATCACCATTTATTTCAGAGTACAAGTTTATACTGAAAAACTCAAAATATTGAAAGAAATTTTACTTTAAGACTAACATAAATTAAAGGTTTACTTTATTATAACAGTTAGATTTTAGACAGACCCCCCCTCCCACCACCAGACACCTTTTAGAGTATAGGGCTGCATTGCATAAGTGATAGTGTTGCTGTTTTGTAACAAGTAAATTTTTATGGATGGAGTTGTTTACCCTACCTCACATGATTTTGAATCCTGATTTTGTCTTTCTGGACCAATGTGTATTTCTAAGACTAGAAGCCAGTTCACCCTACAAGTAATAACGGTAGACTGGACTTTTAGCTGACAGTGGGATGGAGATTGAAATGAAAATTTGAACTCAACTTGTTTAGTCCATTTCCTATGATGAAAAGTATTACATCACTTTTACTCCACCACACACACACACACTAAAAAGCTTTTTGAAAAAATAAAATGAAATAAATAAAAATTATCTAATTGAAGGCACAAAAAAAAGTTCTATGAAAATTCATCTAAACTAAAATCTTGACAAAAAATAAAATTCAAGACGTATTAATATTTTGGAAAATTGATAGAGATAGGAAGGACATAGATAAAAATGACGATACACTGTTGATAAAAAAAAATTGCAAATTTCATTCCAGATCTAGAGAATTATTTTACTTCATCAGAAAATTCACTCATAGCATTGCAGAGAAATTTAGTCAAGCTGCTGTGGTTTTTGCTATGTATCCCTCTTTTCATGTGATGCTGAATTTTTAACTCGCTTTGTATAAAAATAACAGAGTCAAAAAGCCATTAAGACAAGAAAATCAATTTTTTTTAAAAAAACAAGCAAAAAACATTCTAGATACATTACTAGAATAGTCTTTGACAGTAAATTTTATGCAAAATCAACCAAAGTCAACGAAAGTTGTGCCCTAGAGGCAGAAAAAGTCACAGGATAAAAGACAGAACAAGGCTGAGCACAACATTGACAAAGAAAAAAAAGAAAATTCTTTTTAAAAACCCACAAATCTTTATAAAAAAAATGAAAAACTTCAAAATCCAAATTAGATTATTTTTCAGCCACAGTTGAAGAAAAAAAAAAAAAAAAAAAAAAAAAGCTTCAACTTCAGAAAGTAGGTGTGTTTTATCACATAAGCATATAAACAGGGAGTGTGTGTATGTGTGTGTGTGTATATATATATATATATATATATATATAATAAAAATAAAAGGACCAGTTACTAATTCACCTTTGTTTTTTACTTCAATTACATCGCACGTGTGTATGTATATATCACACACACACACACAAAGATAGTTTGGTAAAATCAGACTGACAAATTTTATTAACAAAACATCTCAGTCTTATTTTGTTTGGTTTAGCAGCCCCAGAAAGGAATTTATTTACCAAAAGTGAATTCTTATACAGCATGATTTTATTTTCAATAATTGAATTGGTGAGATTTAGTCATTTTTTGTTGTTCATTCTTGGAGTTTTAATTTAAAAGGGGTATATATTGTAAAAACCCAGATGCAAGTTGACAGTAGAAGACTTGTGAATTCAATATACATTTTTTTAAACCACATACAATATATTCTCACCTCCTCACCAAATTAATACTGTGGATACAAAACATTTTTTTTTTAAAATGAATAAATATAAGCAATACATTTTTCCCCGCCACTTATCAGTTGTCTCTCGAATTATAAGAATTTGTTTTTGGTAAATGTTTTTTTTCTGGTGACATTTGTGAAAGATGTCAACCTGATTTTGTAAACTATCTTCTTTCTTATACTAACAAATTTCATTCAAAATTTGTGTGTGTGTGTACACACACACACACACTAACAGAAAAATTGCAGCACCCATACTGATTTTAACCTGGATACATGTAGTTGCTAGTGGGAAGTAAATATTATGACAAAATTTTTAAACTCCTCATTGATCTTGTAATGTCATAAAACTCATAGCAGTACACTATTTTGTACACAAGTGAGAGTACAGCCTAAGCTATCATTAAAGGAAGATATACAGTTTATTAATATGGCATCTGAGTACTATTGATATTCCCCTTATTTTGGAATCTGTGCACATATTGATTTATAAGTAAAGTAAAGTAGGCGACCATAGTCGAGGGTGACCCGAAGGCTCCCTTTTCGATAGCTTACTACACCAAGGTGTAGGGGAGGGCGCTACTCCTTTCCCTGGATTGCTCCACTTTACCCTTGATCCGTACCTTATATTGCTGAGTGTTAAGCAAGGAGGCATCAAGTACCATTTTTTGAGTCTTTGGTATGACTCGACCTGGGATTGAACCCAGGTCTCCCGGGCGATTGGCGAACACTCTAACCGCTAGGCCAATATTGATTTATATGTTACTGTAATCCAGCTATATCATCTGTATGTTTAATGATGATTAAATTGAAAAAAAACATTCAGCGACAATTTCATTTTCAATCAGTGTGTGTGTGTGTGTGTGTGTGTGTGTGTGTGTATGAGGTGGGGGTTGTTTTTCTAACATCTCCAAGACTACTATTACTGTTAAAAGTTTAAAAATTTAAACAATAAAAAGGCATTTTGGAAAATCATGATCAAAACAAAAATAGTTTTTTTGAGGGGTGATCAGGTGAAGCAGTAGCTTTTTGTAGCTTTTGTGATAGTAAACACCTCCCCCCCTCTCCCAGGTGAATGATGTTATCATCTTGTCTATATTTTTTAAAGTTTAATTCTAGTAATCATTGTATTTTAGTTTGTGCAGACTAATATCCTCATCCTGAATATTTTGTTTTTATGGAGTTTCAGCTACTAAGCTCTCCAGCCTTCTTCAGGTGTGTTGTATTTTAGAATGTTGAACCTTGCTCTAAGTGGACAGGCACTTCTCCTTCAACATCCAGTGCCTCTGTCTGTAGTATCTTAAAAACAAGGAGTGTAACAGGCATTCTCTAATAGAGAACAACACTAAGTAAATTGTAATCAATGGAAAAATTTTGAAATCAAGCATAGCTGATCATCTATAGAGGGAGAAATGGCAAACCAAGTTCTCTGGAATTAAATCAGATTAAAAGACAAGGAACAACATTAAAGAGGAAGGTTGATGAATAATGCTCACATACTGAGCTTAACTTGGTAGAGTAAGAATAGACATCAACCGAAGTCATGAATTGATTAAAAGAATTTTTTTGAATAAAAAATAACCCTGATGAAAAAAAAAAAAATTTTAAAATGGAGTCACTGGGTAAATGGTTAAGTCAGAGGTAATGTTTAAAAATCTTCAAGAGCTCACAGTCATTAGATGACATGAATAGAGGGAAAAACCAAAGGAGCCCTGTTCAGAACAAGATTCAATATACACTTGAAGAAGATCAAAGGATATAGCATAGCAACCAAAACTCATAGCGAGTTAAAAAAAAAGAGAGAAGAAGAAAAAGAGAGAAAAATGGGATATTTGTCAGAACAACCCAAAGAACAATGATAGTTACCATTTCCCTCGTTTGCTCCAGTCTTTTGGTTGCCAATGCAAGCACTTTGAGTCAATAAAAGTCTTTCGCTTCTCCATGGCACGATGGTGTGATTCCAACTGTTCAGTTGACAAAGTGATGATATACTGACCCTTGTAGTAATTAATCAAGTTGAGATGTTGTAAAGTAGAGATGACATCCTCCTTTTTAATGCTTGTCATTTCTGATATTTCATTGATGGTGATGCTGGGTGGCTCACCAGCTTCGTTCGGTTTCAATTTGATTAGGATGTCCAAGATGGTCTGGGACCAGTAGCTACGATAAGACAAGAGACCAAGATCAGAAAGTGGCTTCTCTGGAGAGCCAGTCTTCCCCTCAAATTTGGAAAGTTCATAGCTAAAGTCTATCAACAGCTTACCATAACCTTTTCGTTGGTAAGGAGGCAGAGTGAGAATACAGGCAACATTGTAGTCCTCACTCGACTCTTTCTCCTTTGAAAAGTAGCCGACAATGTGATAGCCACGGCTGTCCTGCTCGCAGAGGACATAGAAGAGAAACGGATCTGTGTCGTAATAAAGTGTCTTATGGTCAAGAAAAAGTTTTGCAAGCAAGCACAGATGTTGTGCATATGTCTTGTTTTTTCGTCCGTCAATCTCAAAGAACGACACGTGGTTCTTACGATAGATTTCATTGCCTGGCGGATGTCTCAGCAGACACTTGGACAAGTGACGCTGGAGACATTTGTTACTTTTGACATACTTCAAGCAATACTCACAAATGTAGACAATGGGCAACTGGGTAAGTTCCTGTGGATAGGGAGAGAAGTACCAAGGTTCAATTCGGTACTTGCCGATTTCAATTAACTCTATGTTCTTCATACGAGTTATGAAGTCGTCATGGTGGGCAACCATACTACCTGTTTGTCGGGGCACTTTTGGCTGACTTCCATCCAAGCTAATTAACAGAGAATCACCTTGTGGGGTCAGTGGTGTGCATGGCTCCTCCTCGACAGTTAGCTTTCGTTTGCGGCCAGGAGTTGACTTCTGTTTTGGTAATGAGCCATTTGAGGGTGTTTTCTGTCGAGCAAAGCCATTGGACATACCAACTTCTGTGTCAGGTGAACCAGCAGGAGTTTGTAAGACTGTTGTTGGGATAGGACTTGCGACTGGGGGTATGCTGGTCAGTGTGGATCCAGTCACAGGTAAGGGTTCCCTCTCAGGACTGCTTGGACGACTGGTTTCTTCTCCTGTCTTAGAGTCTTTTTTTGGTGCTTTAGCATCCTTTTTGACCATTTCAACTTTGGTTAAATCCATTCGTTCTTCGGGCACCCATTCATCAAGACGTTTGTTGAAGTCGTCAAAATGAACATAGTAAAGGGGCTTTCCACCAACCTCTTTTTTGCTGAGGATTTCTGCAGAGTGCCAGCCCTCACCATTCTTTAAAAGCACAGGGAGCCTGCACCCCTCAGTTAGCTCAATTTGATCTTCCATGATCGTCATGATTGGCAAAACATCAACAGATACGAATTGGGCAGACAAGGGAAGAAACTAGAGTCGCGGTACCGTGATGGGTTACCTCCCTTGCCTGACTGAGAGAGAAAGAAAAAAAAACTTCAATTCTTCTGCAATGACGAATCAGCGAACCAGCCCACCGCAATTGATCAATCCCTGAAACAAAAAAATTGAAATAATCATTCAATTTACAGAGAGTGAGAGAGAGATTAAATTTGTAATTTCAAAACCTGTGTGCAGACCCCTGGGAGTGATCGTTTTAAAAGAAAAAAAAAAAAAAAAAGTTACTTTCTTTTGACTAGTGGACAAGGTATATTTAACTGAAATTTTAGGGCACCTTAAAATATAGTTATCATATTTGAAACATAGATCATTAGAAATGAATTCAGTTCCCACTGGGTTGCCTCAAACAAGTGGTCTTGTAACAATTATCTACAAATAAATACACATGCTAGGTAAGCAAACCATTACTAGCAAGTTCAATTCTCAAAGAGTGATACATACTTCTGGCCTTGTATCAAAACTAAACTCTCAGCTCAGTAAATAAATAGGGCATTTCCCAATGTAATGGTTAACAAGCTAGGCTAGCAGACCATCACTAGCGAGTTTGATTCTCACTAAGTGCCACAAAGCTGAATTTAGTAAATAACTAAGTAACTAATGTTATTTCTTTTTTAAATTTCCAAAGCATGAGTTGTCTAACAGTTATAGGCGTTGGTTCCCTAAGCTTCTAAGGAGACAATCATCTAGAGGTTGAAGGTTCAATCCTGACTACAGGCGAGTAACACTACAATGTCACTTTCACATTCATAAATATCATGGACATTTGTTAACTATGTAATGCTAATAAGAATCCTTCATTCCTTCCTAAATTGGAGTATCATTATTGGCCACTTATATTGCAAATCGTTCATGTCCTATATAGACAACCAAATAGTTTGATGTAGCATTATTAAATTTGGTGAGCATATTAACTGGGCATGCAAGTTTTGCAACCTGTTGTTCTAAGAGTTTTATCACCACTTGGTGATCCATGTTTGTGATCTTGTGCCAAACTAAGCTAAACAAATACCACTAATAAGTGTTTTGATAGAGAAATGGTGGTTAATAAATAAGATTCACAACCCACAGGTAAATTTGATCCTCACTAGGTACCCTGCCCTTGTGACACTAAATCAAACTGAATCTCTAGACTTACAAAAGGTCTGTTGCTAAATGGTTGCTTATTGAATAGTCTGCATATATCAAAACTCATATCAAAAGGTGCCAAATTTACATTTCAATGTTTGTGAAAGAGAAAAATATAGCGAAGGATACAGATAAAACCAGAGAATTAAAAGTATCAAAGAGAAAATGATCAAAGTTGGGTCAATTATATACACTACTGAAATAATATACATATCTATCTTAAATAGATATCTACTTCTAATCATTAGTTATTTACTATACTTCACTTACTTGAAGTACAAGGCACTCAGTGAGACTGAAACTCACAAGTAATAGGTTGCAAGTCTAGCTTACTAACTATTACATCATGTCAGGTGCCTAACTGTCTATTATTAAGACTGTACAATTACCTCTGCCTCGTATAAATAGGGAGCTATATCAAATATTAGGTTTTTAGAAAAAATTGGAAAGGTTTTAAACTGTTCTAGATCTGGTACTGACTAGTTTTTAGGTGGGATCTGATCCTTAAACTCCATTTGATCTCAACAATTGCCTGGCATAAAAAAAAATAAATTTAAAAACTAGATTTTTTAATAAAATTTTTTAGCTTAATACAACCCTTCCAAGTCTGAAATATAAATTAAAATATTTATTTAATACAAACAGGGGAGAGAGTGATCATCTTACAAGAAAAGCAAGATTAATAGGGATTGACAAAGCTTCATAAAAAAAAAATAAAAAGTCATTAACATACCAGATATTATGCTATAGACGTTAACATTTCAGACGATCTCCTCTTCAGCCCACCTTTTTAATAAAGAAAAGAGTTTAGTTTTTCTCAAAAAGCTCTTGATAAGGATCATAGAACAGATCAGCTAGAACACAGTTTCTACATCATTGAGAATACAATGAAAAGGTTCAATTTCTTATATAGGTTGATTGGTTGGGTTTTATGGCATATCAACCATTGTAGGTTATTTAATGCCAAATCCTCTTTATACATACATATCAAATATATATGATATGAAAAAACATTTTGTAAATAATATTTTTAAAACAAACCTGAGCTCATTTTGCACACAGTTAAAGAGTTTCAAGTGTTTCTACCAAATACAAATAATTCTATTTACTATTAATCATTTATTTGCACATATTTAAATGGATATACATATGATTTTTAAGTGAGAACTAATTTGTTTGCACACAAGTACTGATACTGTTTTTACAGAGTTGAATAGTTTCAATTATTGCTATCATGAACATGAATAATTCAATTCAATATAATTTATTTGTTTACAGAGAGTGAAGTGGTTCTAAGTATTGCTTTTTAACTAATTATTCTATTGAACACTATTTATTTTAAAAAATGGTTCTAAGTATTGTTATAACAATATTTTTATTTAGGAACACAGTTGAAAAGTTTCAAGTATTGCTAATCAACACTAATAATTCAATTCAACATTACTCATTTGTTTGCACACAGGTAAATTGTTCTAAATATTGCTATATATCACTAAAAATTCAATTAAACAGTCATCTGTTTACACAGTTAAATGACAAACAGTTCTATTTGACCCATAGATAGGACCTTTCAGGTGCTACTACTCCAGGTGAGAGTGGACCTGGGAGCAAAGACAATGAAGGGGTACTCCACATTCCCCAAAGCCCCAAGACTGGAGCCTCATCGTCAGATGGTTTAGTCTCATAATCAGGATAATCATTGGCGGCAGGGGGGTACTCCTCTGCAGAGATATGGTCAGTGTTCTCTTCAGCCCCAGCGGACTGGGCTATAGTTTATTAGGGAAACAACCATAAAAAAAAAAAAAAAAAAAAAAAAAAAAAAAAAGGATAAAAAGGTTACAGGCTTACACATACTTGCCTTTGGTTACAAAAATCTTTTAATAGAAACAAGCATTTCATAAAACATTGGGCCCTTCATTGTTTATACTTTTATATGTTTTGAAAAATGTGGAATCCAACTTACACAAGATAAAATATATAAAGCTGTCTTATGCTGGGAACTTCATTCTTTCTCTCTCTTCAAACTAAATCAACTGTCTACCTGACTCCCTCCAAGTCATATAAAGTTATGTTTTACATTTGGTCACTTCATTCTCTCTCAACTTCTTTAAACTAATAGGGTTGGCTGAAAAGTTCATATAATGATGACATCTGCAGTTGATGATTTTTGACAAATGGGATCCAAGCACAATAACACCAATTGAAGAAGTGTGTGAACAACAATGGAAAAGTGTTTTTCAAGAGAGCAAAGAAAAGCTTGATAGAATAAATGTCAAGAAAATATTGTGAACAAAATTTTCATCAAGTGTTCATTTGTCTCAGTAAATACAGCTTCACTGTCAATATCTTTTTCTAAGATAACTTATTAACTAATGATTGGTTAATTGTTTGTGACACACAATCACAAGTATAGAAGGCATTAAGTGCAGAAGGAAATAGAAAAGTTTGTCAAATGACTTTATTAGTGAGCAAGATCTTTGAGTCCTTACCTTAGTCTGGCCAAAGGCTATAAGTTCAGAGCACCCAGTGAGGATCAAAATCATTACATTAATAAAGGACTTTGAACCATGGGTATTAACCATTGCTCTGCAGAAATGTCTACTAAATATGTAACTTTTATATAATAATTGTCACAGGTGCTCTGTGATGATCCAATTCGCTGTAGCAATAACTGTCAACAAAGTCAGCTTGCTCAAGGCAAAACTCTTTAAGATTAGCTTTGAATGGCAAAAGGCCAAAAATATATAACGTCCAATGTTTGGCAAAAGGCTATAAAGTGCGGAGGGCTCAGTGCCTATCCCCTTTACAAAAACTGGTCTGCTAAGTTAACCTGTTAACTCTCATATAGCTTCGCTTGAAAGAGATATTGTTTTGTGTTTGTTTGTTTGTTTTCCTTTATAGATAAAGTTTGATTCTAAGCTCTTTTTATAGCCTTATGCCAAACAACAGTCCAAGAAAGCGGGGCAAAACTGGTTAACAGCCTCTGTTATTGCTAGTACTCAAGCTAACAATATTTCTTTCAATTCATTTGTATATTTTAGTAAACAAACATCAATAGTAGTTAGTGTTACTTCCAGCAGAGTGTAAAGAAACCGTACTGAAGATGCCTGCTCTAAACAGGGCTAAGCTAAACTAATACTACTTCTGTCTCATAATAGATGTTACATTTGAAGACGAATTTTATATGTAAATGTAACAAATATTATAGGGCAGTAATATCATAGGAAATTGTTTCAAGTCAAAGTCATCTATATAAATTTAGACTACAAAGTTAAAACCGGGAAAAGGATGTCACAATCTAAATAAAATCTATTCTAGGGAGCACAAAGAAGAAAAAAATGTTTCTGCAGTCTTACATATACACTTAACCCAACGAGTAAGTTTAAAACAACTATTTTTAATGGATTAAAAAAAAAAAGCACAGAAGTAATTGTCTTTAATTTAATTTTACCGTGAGACAGAAAAAGGAAAAAAATATATTTATATCTCATCATGATTACCCTATTTAAAAGCTATTTATCTCGTTTACAATCTATGTTCTATACCGGGTTTCGGAACATCAACTGACAGAAAATACTGAATTTTATGAAGTTTTTTTTTCCTGGTTTAACAATATAATATCCAGAAAGATTTTTAAATAGTAAGTTTAATATTTTTGGCAATTTCTTACAAAATAAAAAAAAATTTCTTTCAGAATCATTTTTTTAAAATCACTTATATCGCTTAGAGGCTTCCATACGGCCAGAGAAACTAAAGTCATATAATCAACATTTGACAACACAAAAAAGACGTAGGCTTTAGAGACGAGATCGTTGCTTTTTACTTACCAATAGTCACACTTCACGCTATGTTCTGACCTCTTTGGAAGCATCAAACAGTGAAAGACGTGACCGTAAGAAAAAGCGAAAAATATGGAGGAAATGCTTTGAATAAGATTGTTTGTTTTTTGTTGTTGTTATTGTTTTTTTTAAATTCAAAGGTTTTTTTCCAACGTTTACGTACGTGCGTGCGGATGCCAGAAACTCGACCGTCTGGGGGCGCTGCAGTTCCGGTATTTCAAGTTATCTCCCCCCAGCAACCCTAACAACAATTACCTGCCCTTGTTTCTACCACTAGGTGGCGCTGGTAAACAAGGAACTAAAATAAAACATTTTTTATATTCTCATATTGGGAAAATGCTTTTTATTTTATGTTATTTATCAAATAATAAGAAACATAAACTATATAAGACATGGAAACCCAACGTTATATAACAAACAAAGCTTGTGATGTAGCTAAAAATATTAAAAGTAACGATAAAAATCAAAACAATAACTTAATGATTGAATTTCCAAATATCAAAATAGAAAAAATTATGTGGTGAAACCAGCATTAAAATATACTAAATCGCCAGTTAAAAGATTTATTAATGAGAAGTATTTCTTAAATATGGAAATATAATCATTTTTACACATGTCTTAATAAATATAAATAAGAAAAAGTTTTAAGTACGAATTCTCATTAACATGTTTTAGATAATAGGTTTAATATGAATTTATAAAGAAAAAAATTAACATATGTAAGAGGTCACACAGAAAAAAATGCTATCATAGTTGTTTTTTATGTCACTATATTAAAACAATTCATCTTATTCTCAAGTCTGTGAAAATATGTCAGACTGGTTCACGAAGTAACAAGACTGGTTTAGCATATAGTCAAAAGTACTTAATTAAGGTGATTTATTACATTAGTGCAGGATGTGACTCAACAGTACAGCAGGTATTTCCGGCTGGGTGTACTGTCCTAACAGCTACTAATGATTCACTGCCCCGCCTACGCTCTCTCTACGGCAGCTACTTTCAATTTATTTATTTATTTTTAAATTCCTAGCGAAAAAGCAACAGACAATAAAATATTTACTAGAGTTTTTTTTAAATATAACTTAACTTATTTCGTGTAACATCAGTCTATATAAAGACTGAAGTAAATTTATTTTTGTCTTTTTTTTAAAAAAAACATTTTAAATGTTGCGAGAAATGAGAGTTACTTACCCCTGGCATGGATTTTAATTCTTGTGTCCACCGCTAGGAAGCAGTAGCGTCAAAAGCTTTAAAACAAAGTCAGGGATTTGGGCGCATGTGAAAAACGGCATGGCGGCCTCCACAACCAAAAGATTACGGCCTAGGTATGCCGAACAACCAGAACAAGGCTTACTGGAAAAATCCCGCTTCAACAACGATAAGGTCTGTACTGATACTTCCGTAGAACAGGAGGCAGTTGAGAAAAAAATCCAGGAGATGTTTGAACTGGCCCGGCTAAAATATCACAGTGAATATGAACTGTCGCCTTCTGAAGACGATAGCGATTCTAATGAAGAAACCGAAAGAAGACATCCTCGTTTGGAAAGAGAGCGTCACATCGCATTTTTAAAATCGGGCCTAAAGGCATTGAGTAGTTCTTACCAGTGCCTTGATGCTAGCCGCACTTGGCTTTGTTATTGGATTCTACATAGTCTGGATCTATTAGATGTTCTACCACTACCCGAAGAGTCAGTTCGGCATATTGCCGATTTTTTGAAGCGGTGTCAGCATCCCAATGGCGGTTTCGGGGGAGGTCCTGGTCAGGAACCTCATCTGGCTTCCACCTACGCAGCAGTAAATGCTCTTTGTATTTTGAGAAGCGAGTACGCCTATTCGGTTGTGAATCGTAAAGGCCTGCTAGATTTTTTCTACAGGATGAAACAGCCAGATGGATCGTTTCAATTGCAAGCAGGCGGAGAAATTGACGTGAGGGGTATTTATCTGGTCGCCAGCTGTGTGGCTATCTGCAACCTTATTACAGGACAGTCTACTTTGTTTGAAAAAACACCAGAATGGATTGTCAGCTGTCAAACGTATGAGGGAGGTTTTGCAGGTAGGCCGGGACTGGAAGCTCATGGCGGTTACTCGTTTTGTGGCCTGGCTTCTCTTTGCTTACTAAGAAAGGTCTCTTTATGCGATAACAAATTACTTCTAAGATGGCTAGTCAATCGGCAGATGAGATTTGAAGGTGGCTTTCAGGGCCGCACAGGAAAACTAGTAGACGGGTGTTATTCATTTTGGCAAGCAGGGGCGATACCACTACTACAATCAAGTCTCGCACTCGACGAAAAGGACTCAAAAATTTCAACTGATTTGTGGCTATTTCATGTTGGCGCCCTCCAGGAATATGTTTTGACTTCTTGTCAACACCCACGTGGCGGTCTCCGAGACAAACCTTCGAAACCCAGGGACTACTACCACACATGTTATTGTCTGAGTGGCTTATCTGTAGCACAGCATAATGGAAATAAGAATCTGCACATCTTAGGTGGTTTGGATAACGAATTAAAAGTTACACATCCTGTTTTTAATATATGCGGAGATACAGTCTATAAAGCTTTGAACTATTACAAAACTCTTCCTGTTCCCATTACAGACAACTGAATATTAAAAGAAAGATAAAAAGCAAAAATAATGGATGGATTCTTAAAAAAACCAAAAAAAAAAACGGTTGCAGTTTACTGCTGACAAAAGTTACCTACCTTGAGTGTAGTTACTTGACTAAGGGGAGGTAACTGTGTTACTTCCGCCTTTAAAGCTTTTATGCTTACTGTGGATAAAACACTAGGGATATACAAGCTTTTTTGCATGAAAATTATTAAAACTTAAGTTTCTTTTTTTAAGGAATAAATTAATTATACCAAATTTATGTAGGAAATGGTTACTTCCAAAACACTACGATAAGAAATAAGTAAATAAACATGCATGTGTGCCAGAGACGCTTTGTGAACCACCACATATGGTTTTGAAATGTAGCAATATTTATTTTCATCATCGGAAACGGTAGCTGACATTTCAGGGCAAATTTGGTCGGTTGGGATCCCTCTCGTAAATATAAAGTTTGACGGATTACTTCCATGCAAGAATTTGTCAAATATGAATTTATTTTAAACGTTTTTTTTTTTTTGTTGTTGTTTTTGTTTATTTTAAACGGGGACGCTCCTGATGATGAAATGGTCCGTGACTTTCTGTTATTCCCGCTATACATGTATACGAGTTATCTGTTCTTTGTTTTGATTTTCTTTCGAGATGATGCTAACTTTGAAACCATAGATAACCAACCCATTTAAGATACCACTTATGTCATTTGTTTTTTTGAGTTCCAAGTTTTACAGTAATGGTACTAATGTGGTAACGTGTGGATGTTAGTGGAACAGTTTTGCTGTAACTAGAAATTGCCTACATTTCCGAGATGAGTTATCTACATGTCTCTGACGATTGTTCTCATCTTGGTTGTTTATAGTCATATCTGTTCAGCCGCTGTACTCTCCCTTCTTCAAGTATCTTTTGTCAGTTTGTAACTTTCTGTGAGTTTTGAAATAACCAAGAAGTAAAATTAACTGATTTGAAAGAACACTTTAGCCCTATTTATTAGATGACGGCTTCTGTTTAAAATTTCTTATCTACTATGACACCTGAAAAAAAAGTCTGTGGATGAAATGATAAATGTAACAACCAAAACGATGACACTAATGCAAGATGTAAATAACCTCGGACTAAGTTAATTTTTAAATGAATATAGGCCTAAAATATTTTACTAAGTAACTTTAAATTAAAAAAGAAAAATAATTTATCATAAGTTTATGATAAAATAACTTATTTTATTGAAAATTTGTTACAATTGTATGAGACCAAGAGAAATATTGAAGTGTTTTTAAAAGAAACAAGCCATTTCTGGGTTTTTTTTTTGTTTTTTTAAAAGATTCCTTTGATTTCCCTACATTCTTTATTGGAGCCAACCCTCTTATTTTTTTTTCCTCTTAAAATATTGGTAGAGGTGGTAGTAAAAATCTAGCAACTTTGATTAAGTAATTACTACTGTGCTGATAGGGTTGTTAAATCGGCAGAATTGAAATACAGGATACTTTATTTGAATTGAAATGATTTCTACTTTGCATATAAATACATCATATCCCTGTTGTGTACAGTATGTGAGTTAAGTTAAAGATCCCAACTGCTTACAGAGTTTATTTGTTTATAATGGTAAAAATAGGGCCAGCTAGAAGAATGGGGCACCAGAGTGCCATGAATGTTTGTTTTTGTTTTTTTTTTGTTTTGTTTTTTTAATTCTCCTAAACTGGTTTCCTTACCAAGACTAAAGAGCCCAGTCGGATCTACTATTTAGTCATAGCTGGAGGGAAAATAGATGGATTCATGCCTTTTCCAAGGCTATTAGTGTAAAATGTAAAGAACCTCTCTCCAGATTTGAATTCAATTTGTTATGTCTATTTCTTATGATGATAACCATGATTACATCACACACACACACTAAATAATATTGCAATAAAATGATATTAATGTATAAAACAAACTTATCAATGAAAAAATATTGGAACCATGGCCATCTTAGTTAAATCAAAAATGTTGGAATTTTTTTTTTTTTTTTTTTTTTTTTTCCAACAGAAATAAAATAGTTTTTATATAACATTTAAAATGTTCTTACAAAAGTCAAAGACAGCATGGAAAAAAACATTAAACACAGAGCATCTGGATATTCAAGAGAAACTGAAAGAATTTGTATGACGATTATGTATTACACTTCCTAAAGGAAACTTGTTTATCTTGAAAATCAGCAAAGTCTTGAAATTATTTCTTGTCTCAAATATCAATCTTTAGCAACACTTGAGAAGTATACTTTGTGACGAATATTTTTTCAGTCACAAAATAGAACCAATAAGAGGAGAGAAACCAAAAGATTTGAGAGGCTAAGGCTGTCTACCATGAAAACCAACATTTTCAATCCTAATATTTATATGGGCTTAACCATCCATCTCCTCTGGTCGTAGGTGTGCAACTAATGATGGAACTTTGTACATTGAAGAATTAACATCCTACAACTTAAAGCCAGTTTTAATCCAAGAATCTGCAACTTTTTTTTTTTTTTTTTCTTTTTTGTCAAGCATTTTCATAATCACCAGCAAGCATCATTTATTTACTTTTCAAATTAGGTTTATATTTCAACTTATTGTTTATATCTTAAGACTTAAACTGAACAATTTGTTTATTAAAATAAGAACAGTTTCTGTTAAGCTAGATAACATTTCCCATCAGAACTATTTTTAATAACAATTATTAGATTTTAATTTTATTGTATAGGAAATATGAATATTTGACTTATTTTTTTATTTGAGCTTAATACAGAAAACAAAACTAATTCAAATTAACTAAAAGCAAAAATTTCCCTTTAAAATTTATTTAAATAACAATTATTGACTTTTAATTTTGATTTTGATATGAAAAAGATACTCCAATAAATAATCTGAAAAATATAAATAGTCTGTCCTTTTCGATCTTTTAAGGTAGGAGGAGTCCGCAACATTTTATCTCAAAGAGCACTTTCTTAACTGCCTATAGTGCTGTGAGCATTGTTTCTTTTCTAATCAAATATTATTTCAGTATATTAAAAAAATCATAGATAATATTTGATTCCTATTTAAGATAAAACACAATGCAAAACATCAATTTTTAAAAAATTGTTTTCATTATTGACAAAAAAAGTAAGTTAATAATTTGATGATATTGAACATAACATCAAATATAATGTACTTCATATTAATGAGTATTATACACAAAGCAAAACAAATTCAAATAAACTAATAATAAAACATTTCCCATCAAAACTAGTCAGACTTTTTTAATTACAATTATTAATTTTTGATTTTATTGTCTTGTAACTGAAAAACGCTTTTATAAAAGTACAAAAATGATAAGTTTATTTTCATGAAAACAAACTAGTCACATGCAAAATTTATTGTAACTAAACTGTGTATTACTTGAGACAACAAATTTGAGATTCAGTGTCCTAACAATGATAAATTATATATATTAACATCGACTATTTGTGAATTTAGGTTAGCTAACAGATCATTGCTGGTGAGTTTGATTCTGACTGGGTGTCCCATACTTATGACTTTGTGCCAAAGTAAACCAAGCTTAGTAAATGATGACTGACTGTATGAAGTAGGCAGTAAGATTCTTTATGGAGGACAGAGAAAACTGATAAAGAAATGGACACTCAAAGAGTTAAAAAATGTAATTGTAATATTAAAAGAAAGAATCAAAAGCGTCAATTTTATTAAGATAAAAAGATAGCCAGTCTGTAGTAAACACATAAAAAGGTCAGAGAGCCCAAGGTTGGGAACCTGTTTTAATCTTTGCTCATTGGCCTGTACTAGTATATAAATCATAAAATTATCAAATATAAGATACATTCAGACTTTATTCACAAGTACAGATATCTTTTTACGGTTATCCCATCATTCTATTAAAAGAAGGCTATGAATAGACACTATATTAAGCCTTTTTATAAATAATGTCAGACAATGTTTATGAGCTTATAAAATAACACTCAGCCCTGAACATTGGCCTTGTATGGGGTACTTGTGTAAAGTACTGCTTGGTTCAAAATATTGGGATTATGTTTTATAGTAAAATAGCATTGAACCTGAAATATTAAGCTTACAAATTGAAAGGATTAATGGTATGCTTTGAATGCAAATCATGAAAAAATTGATTGAATTTAAAACAGGGATCTAAAACTTGCAATCTGTGACTTTTCCATGTGATGGATTTCCAGAAATGGTTGCCTCACCTTTTCAAATTCTGATCATGTTTTCCAACTATCTTAATAAATCTACATTGTACTCAAGACTTACAATCTATAGATATTGATAAATTTAAGTGATTTGAAACTTGATTGCCAAACATCATCTTTTGATATGAATTGACAATTAAATGAAAACATCAAGAACTCTTTTTAATCTTTGTTATAATTCTGATATAAAATTAATTTTTTTTTTTTTAATTTTTTTTATTTTATATATTTTATTTCACTTAGAAATTTTTGTCCCAGTTCATAAACTCCCAATCATTTACAGTTACACATTCATTTTAACAAATAAATGGTGTCTTCCTTAATAGGCTGTTAGCTGTGTTTCAGTTTAGCACTAAAACTAGTAGAAATTGCAGAACCTCCTCCTCTTCTCACTTCATTTTTTGTCTTATTTCCACAGGATATAAGAGCCCTTTTTGTCTTTGAGTTTAACATCAATGATTTATATGATAAAAATCCTACCAAAATATACCTATAATGTGGTGGTCTACACCACCAACAACAATCTCAGCAACCCCCATGTCTAATATGACCAACAGGAAGATGTCAAATGATCAATTGTATGAACTCTTGGCCATGGGCTACAGACCTTCAAGTGAGATTTGAGGGTGATTTGAGAAATGACTGCAAAGAGTCAATCATATATCTTGGGGTTTAAGTGAAACCACCTCCCTCTTCAGGGGTTGGGGTGTACAATGATTTTGAAATGAACAATATTTTCCTCCCTTGTCAAAGAAAATGACACTACATATTTGAATACCTTTCTTATAAGTTTGAAAAAGATTACATCTGAAATGAAATGTAACAACTTTTCTTCTACTTTGACCTTTTCAACACCTTTGATACCCCAATAATACAACATGCCTTACAGACCAAGTGGGAGTGGTGGATTGGCAGGGTCTGAATAGACAAGAAAAAAAAGGAACTTCACCAAAATTATTTTAACATTTCATATTTCATTGAGTGAAAATTTTCAAATCAACTTGTACAGATTATACTGGTCAGCAGTCATTATTGATAACAGCCATGATAGAATGTTTTAAAGGAGCTGGAGCTATGCATCTAGTGGTAAAACTCCAGTCCTGGCACTTTTGGGAGTGTCACCTTTTTGTTACCATTATTTCCAGGTCCATTTTGATCTGGAGTGGTCATACCTGTTTGGTTTTCATTTATGGATCAAATAAATCTGAGATTATGTTTGAATGATATTGATGAAGAATTTACATGTTTAAAATGATTATGAATTTTTGTACCATATATAATATGATACCACAATTGTTTAACTGAATTTTGCATAAAATAACCCAGCATGTGTTAACATTCCTTAAAAACTAACCAATCAATTGTCTTAAGATATTTGGTCATCTGACTGATTTCATACTTCATGCTGGAATTTAATTATGAGTTTTGTACTACATCTATTTGGGTAAAGTCAGTGGCATATCAAAGCTGATTTCCAAATTAAAGTAATACATTTTAACTACTTTGATATTGAAAAAGTTGGCTACCAAGATAAAAAGGTTTTTATTTAATAATTTGAAGGATAGACTCCTACTGTATATGGAGGTCAAATTTGAAGAGTGCCCATTATTTCATACACAAGAGCTTATTCAACAAAACTTATGTTATTTTTGGATTCGTCAACCCCCAAAATATCATTTTTTTTTAATGCATTCCACTACTTCTATTCCACAATAGTTGTTACATTTGCATATAAATTTCATGCAGTATTGATTGATAATGTCTTCTATTTCATTCATTGATCTGCATCAAGTCTACCCAAGTTTGTATAGAAGACCAGATGTTACCTATGCAGCAAGTCTTTCTTCTCTACATCATTAATGTAGGTAAAGGGAAAAAAATGGATGGATACAGTTTGGCAATAGTATCATCATAAGAGTTGCCAGAACAAGGTGGAAGATACTGTTGGACTGATTTATTGACTTCTGCTCCTATTTTTGAATTATGTTATTCGCATAAACTAGTTGCCCATTAAAACTAGAGAGGTTTGTTCATCCTACCATTTTATCCATACCTGGAAGAAAAGATAGATGCTTTTCATCTGATTATAAATGCTGAAAAATAATAAATGTAATGCCTATTATGGGATAGAGGTGGAACTTTTTAACAGTATTAATTTTGATTAAATACCATTAAGCAAAGGTTAAATCAATTATAATTGCTCAAAAAAGCTTGTATATGTCTACTTCATGAGAAATTTTCAAAAGAGAAAAGGATTTTAATATAATTCCTTGTTGTTTTTTGTATGTTTTTTTTGTATTTGTCCTGTAAAAAAGTTTGGATGTTTCTGTTCCTTAATAGGTGAAAAAAATACATTTTTAAATGGAATTGTATTAAATAAATATATATGTACACACATACAGCTAATTCATTTGTGTTTTTTTTGTTTTTGAAGAGGTGCACTGTACAACTACAATCAACTTTTATTTTCTCTCTCCCTCTCTCTCTCTCTCTCTCTCTCTTTGTATATATATATATATATATAATTTTTTTCCTGAGGAAATTGGATAATCTGGTTGTCTTATATATTAGAACTTTAATTTTGCAATGCTCTACAACAATACTGAAGTTTATTGCTATGGTGCTAGTTTGTTTTTTATTGGTGGGGGATGAGAGTAATTGGATGGAAAAGTACCTTTTGGCAGATAACTTTGAAAAACTATGTAACCAAAGATATGAATATTTATGTATTAACCCAATCCCTCCACTATGAACAGAATGTAACTCACAGTCAATTTTTAGGCAGAATAAAGCTGGATGTAATTTAGAGTTTTCATTCTCTTCGATTGGTTGCCTTTCAGTGCTATAAAATTGGTAATGAATAATGCTTAATAATATTCATTTTAATTGTATAACTTTTTAAAACAGCTTTTTAAAAAATAAATGGTCATTGAGAGCTTTGTTACATTACTGTCACTTTCATTATTGTTGAGGTGTACATAGGTGATTATATATATATATATGGGTAATTATATATATATATATATATAAAATGCGTGTGTGTAACTCTGCACTCGTCACTGCACAATTTCACCTGCAGAATGATTCTTAGTTTTTCTTAAGATAGATCAGTCGCTGCCGTTTTGCATTGAAACTGCACAAACTACGTGAGTGTTCCACAAGAGGAAATAAAAGGAAAAAAAAAAGTTGATTAAACTTGCTGTGTTTTCTTTATTGTCCTCTTCTCATCTTGATTGGGATGGTGTATGACTCTTTAGCAAAACTAGCTTTAGGCGCTGATTTCTTTGTGGCACTCTGTCCAACTGTCCGTTCCTCTCATTTCTGTCTGATCATCATGGACAGGAGGCATCCAACTTACCTAATCTTTTACTTCTGTGCTCGGTCTGCATTCAATCTAAACTAACTGCAACCTGAACTGAATTGACTCTATCCCCCGATTTCCTTCCTGAATATATGGACCTAAATTCACCTCTCCACTCTTAACATAAAAGATGATTTTTCCCCAGACCACTCAAATTTAAGGTACTTAAAACAGTCAAACTCTTATCTAATGACCTCCGACCACACCAGCGCAAAAAAGAAACTAGAAAAAAAAAACAAAAATTAAAAAAAAACAACGTTTATGACAGACATTAAAAACTAACCCTTTCAAGATAATTTTTCTTTCTATTTTATCACCTCACAAAGTTTTTCGGACTTTCGACCTGGCTTTTGATCTTACTGCATACACATCCATGTACATATATACATATACACTTTATATGCTCACACACACACCTGTACCGATGTGTCTGCTCCTACATAGACATACATGCTATGCCTATACGCACACATGCCCATACATATATGCTCACCCCACATATATATGCATACACACATCTGCACAGATATACCTTCCTCTCTCTCTCTCTCTATATATATATATATATATATATATATATATTGCCTATACGCTCACATACCCATATATATATGCTCATTCCCACATATATATGCATATACACATACACACAGATATGCCTTCCCCTATATATATATGTGTGTGTATTACGCCTATATTCATACATACCCATACAGATATGCTCATCCCCACGTCGATGCACATAAACACACCAACTCATTTGACTCTGCTCGCTACTACACGCATATGTATTATTGCACCCAGGAGCAGAAAAGCTTATGTCTCAAATATACAAAAAAAAACTTATATTCTAATGATTTGAAATAAAGGCTTTCTAAAAACGTTCCTCCATTAGCTCGACTGAATTCAATTTGGCATCGTTCTATTTTCTTTTCTTTTCTAGCTACAAAATATGTATGGAAGGAGTGCTATTGCTGATAATTTCTTCAATTGTTCAGTGGAATATTTTAAGTAAGTAATAAATACCCTTTGCTAATGAACTCTATAATTTTGTAAGAGTTGTTCAGACTATTGATCGCACTCTTTTTGTGTAAGATACCCTCTGTAATATTGAAATAAGTCATTACTTTTTCCCTCGAAAATCTAGCTCCATTTAAATATAATAATTTAAATATAGTTTCATTACAAATTTTATCCATCTTATTCTTACTTACCATTGCAATTCTTTGGATTGTTACACTCCTAATCATTATAATTGTTTAAATATCGAAATTATTCGTGTATAATACGCAACCTTTTTTGAGATTTTAAAGAGTAAAAGCTCGGAGAGTGTATTATACACGAGAACAAAAATCTTACTTTTTTTCCGTTCATGTGCGTCCTATATTGTGAACGGCATGACCGAAAGTAAGTTATATCTACGATTCAAGCGAACTAATGTGTTACAAACACTTTTGTTTTATACGCCTCCAAAGAAATAGCCACTGGAATGTGTGTTAATAATTTGTTTCTTCTATTGTGAACTTATTTTTCCTGGAAGTTTGTTATATTTTTATTTTAATCGATACAATCCAAATAAAAAGTTAAACAAATATTAGATTTGTTATAGATTTAGCAGATGCAAATTCAAAAAAATTCAAAGCTTATTATGCATTTTTTTTTTTCAGAAATTCGTAGCTAAGGGTGCGTATTAAGCACTAAAACTTGTTATACACGACATAAGTCGTAATTATTCGGTATTTCTTTTGCTCCACCTTATTAATCAACAGGTTTGGCCAATGCACTTTATATTATTACTATTATTTTATTAATAGTTTTAATCCATCTTACTGTTGCTTTTTATCTACTGTGCGTTTATACACTTTTCATTATTACTCGTATTTCATTACAAGTCTTAATCGTCTTATTTATTTGTCAAAGATTCAATTCTGTCGAATCGAAATCACTTACGTTTAAATTCTTTTTTACAGACCCAACCCTAACCGAATCCTATTCAACCTGGTCTTTAAGGTATCAGAGCCCAACAAAGTCACTGGCCGAGATGTAGTCAGTACTTTCATGCAGGTGGCTCCTACAGTCCATGACCAGGGATACAATTATTTCCATATTGGCGGCCTGTTTTTGAGAAGACCTGATGCAAATAAAAAGACAACAACTGTCCCACCGATTTCCGTACCACATACTGTGACTGTGAAACCCCAAGAACAACAAACCATCAATGTCATTTACAGTTAGTATTGTCCACTTTATTAATAACTGTACATGTTCAATAAACACCGGCTCAAAATTTTAGCACCATCCAATTTATTATCAAATTATTTTATTATAAAAATAAGTGCCACATATTCGAGTATCATTCAATCTCGCGTATCGTGTGACCCTTCAAATTTAATCTCTAAAAGATGATTTCATCATATATCTATAGTATCACGTGTGTTCCATTTTCGGTAGGCTAGGCTAAGCATGGCTCATATATATTTGTGGAACTATATTTCTCTTCAACATCTTTGGTTTTCTATAACTTTTGAGGGATTTTAACAAAAATACCCCACAACAGCAATATAAAAACAGCTTACGAATTAGCGGTTCGTGAACCATTTATTGGCAAAAAAGTAAATGGCTGATAGGCTAAACTAATCGGCGGAAGTCAACAAACTATGGTAATGACAGGTAATTTGTTAACACAGTCCTGATTACTACACTTTGTTATTATTATCCTAATTAGGACTTTTTGAAACTTTAAGAAGTTGCCGTAGAGTTGCCAACTATTTACACACAAAGTGTATATTTCGCATACAATGTGACCCTCTAATATTTGGCTAAAATTTAAGTTTCACAAAGCCTCATGCTACATGAGTATATATGGTATACAAACAAAATCTATCGCTGTTTTGCATGGTTATAATGTTTCAAGTAGAAGACAAAAGGAAGTGCATTACTATAATTTGGGCTAATGTCACAACTCTCGCAACTAGATGATATATCATAGTTTAAGCCTATCTTAAGAAATCCTCTCATAGTGTAACTCTGCCCGAAAAAAAAAAAATTTTTCTAATCTAAACTCAACCATCATGTAAAAACAAACTCAAGAATTGTATCAATGTCGGCAGATTATTGGTATGCATAGAACTGTGTTTTTCCGTTGACAAATTGGAAGACAACTCAAAATAATTTGTATAGTAATCCGTTGTCTGGTAAAAGCATATGACAATAGGTAATCTAAAGAATTGGCCTAAGACAGGAAGACTAAGAAAAAAATTCTCATGGGGACAGGTTGTTTGTGAGACTTGCCTGAAAAGAATTCAATTTAACTAGATGTTTTTTGAGAGACCAATAATTTATTAACTTTAGAGTATCAGCCCCGTTAAAGAATACTAATAGCTTAACAGCATCTTATCTGATGTTAATTGTTCCCTTCAAGATATCAGCAGGAATGTTGATAGTGGTGCAATTGCAGATTTAGTAGGAACATCCTCTCTTAGAAGAACTTGCAATGTTTCAACGAGAATCAGTTTATGTTGCATGTGACTGATGAAAGAAATTAAAGATGTCATACTAGGGTATATCATACCATCAACATTGCTTTCGTTTCATGGCGGCCCAGTTATCGTCTGGAGTAGCTGCTCATCTAACTTCAAGTAGGATCTTTTGATATTGCGAGGCAATGTTTAAGGTATCAGGAGGAAGTCCTTAAAATGGTCGACCTACCTCATTTTGATAATCCCTCACAAGCATCATATTCTATCTTAGGGAATAGCAATACCCAACACCATAGAGCACATGCTGTAACAGGATATCCGTAGTTTAATGCCATTGACGCTCTTCCATAGAGGACAAGAACCCCTAATCTTAACCCTATTGTAAATTCGTTGGATATTTTGATCTGTAAAGTTTAATCTTGGTACCACACTATTGAAACACTCACAGAAATCGCATAAGCACTACAGTAAGATGGTATGATATTCACCTGATGTAAATCAGAAGACGGATAAGCAGCCAGTGGAAGTTTTTGGAAGCGTCATTCGAGCATAAGGTGGCTATATCGAGTATTGATACCATCAATAACCAACATGAAGAAGGGTTTGGAAGCGTCATTCGTGCACATGGTGGCTGTATTTCAAGTATCAATATCATCTTCGTTAATAACAAGCCCAAGAAAGTGCAAATTTTATGTATAATACACCAATAAGTATGCTAACGTATACTGTTTTCGAACAGCATTAGGTCAGAAATTGCTTTCCTCGTAATGTTACCATTAAAATAAGCATATTCTATTTGATATCATGTTTTTGTGTTTTGTTTTTACCTGCTCTCACATTGGTATAATATATACAGATTTTTCGTGTGGTCTTGGTAAAAATCTACGATAGCATTTTGTGAGTCAATTTGAATGTTCATCTAACAGAAAAATAAAACTGGTGGTGGTTAACTTTACACCAATAGAGACTTTAAACAGTTTTTAAACCACCTTCAACTCCTAGCTCGCCAACAAGAAAAGACGAATATAAAGTTAAACACCAGTCTATTATTTTTAACAAAATAGAGGGAACCTTGGGTGGTGTAATGGTTAGTAAGTTAGACTAGCAAACCTTCATGTGTGGGTTTGAGTCTCACTGGCTGCCCCATTCATGCGGCCTCGTGCCACATATAAGCAAAAGGCTTCGTAAATCACTAAAATATGCCTACAAGAACCAGTAATGTATCATATCTATCTATTCAATGAGGTTTGTTTTTTCATATTTGAGTGTTTTGAATTGACTGTTTTATAGTTTCTGATTACCATGATATTCGTGACCACTCATTGGAGGCATTCACCGAAGTAGATTAAGTCTCCGCCCAGAGGATTATTTCAATCCATTCGTAAGTCTTTTAACTAAATATTTAGTATAGGTATTTGTTTATTTAGATCTTTATGTGGCACTCCATCTGTCCAGTCTATTCGAAAGCAATGTTTTTAGGATGGTTTAGTTTGATATTTAAGTTATTTACGTCTTATTGTCCAAGTTGCTTACCCAGCACAATAATTAACTGTCTACTTCTCAATATATATTTAGAACCTCTCTGTTGCAGTCACACTAAGATGAAAGGCATTTTGAAATGAATTTAGAATAATACTACTATTAAAATAAAAGTGAATTTAAACATTCATATGGAGTATCCGTCAATGTTTATTGTTTAAGGGTTTCCAAAGGTATCTGCCGAAATAGTTGGATGAACCTGAAACCATCTTCCGTACGCTGCACCCGGCGTAAACAAAGCAACAACTCATAATAAAGGAATAATGAAATAAATATCATTTAAATATGAATAGTTATCCTAAACATTAAATAACCCATAAAGAATTTATAGGCTTTTAAACAAATAAACCAAACAAAACGTGTCAATTTTTTTCATTTTCTTCTTTTTCTTTTGCAGATGGAACTCAAGTCAAATTAAATTACCGACTTTTCGAAGGATCCTACGACGAAAGACTTTTACAGAACACTTCAGTAGACTTTGAGAAATTCCAGGCTGGTTTCTGTGGAGCAGTAAGTAATTTCTAATGGCTTCCTGGGTAGGATTTCAAGTTTGTTTTTTATCATGAAAAATTGAATTATGAAAATATCCAATTAAGCATTTTAAATTTTCTGAGCAAATTATAAACGACAAATTATTATCATCATCATTATTATTACTTGTTTTACTCCACCTTATAATTGTTGCCTTTTATCGTAACACTCCGGGTTGAAACATTCTTCGTATTTTACTCATTTAAGAGTTTTTCACACCAGCATTAGCTGATGGCTTTCCTCTGGAGTCTGAGTGACAGCAAGTCTTCTCAAGTCTCCAGGACTCTTCCCAGTATTCTGGCTGATCTCAACAATGCTGTAGTTTGGACAGTCTCCACACGTCCCGTTATTTCCAAGTCCTCTAGTCTTTGTACCAATCATTTGGTGACTGTACCAAGTTACAATTAGTATAATCGTTACTTTCATGTTCCACAGTTTTTCAATTCCCTAGCAAGGTCGGGGTACTTATCCCTCTTTTCATATTCTTTCAATTTTACTCTGTGGTCCACTGGGACAGCAAAGTTCACAATTCTGCATGTTCCCTCTATTTTCTTGATTATTATAAGGTCTGGTCTTCTGGCCGAGATTAGGTGATCCGTTTGTATATCAAAATCCCATAGGAGTTTGTGCGTCTGATTTTTCAGGAAAGATGCTGGGTTATGCATATAGCATTTGTTTGTATACTCAAATTTCAATTTTTTGCACAATTCCCAGTTGATCACCTTTCCCACCCAATTGTGCCTAGTCTTATACTCTTTCTATGCTAGCTTGCTGCATTCGTTTATTATGTGATTGATGTTTTCCTCTCTTTCACTACATAACTTACATCTGCTGTTTTGTTGCATCTTATCTATCCTCGCTTTTATATAGTTGATCCTTATGGTGTTGTTTTGTGCTGCTATTAGAAGAGACTCAATTTCTCTCTTAAGGTTTCCCTTTCTTAGCCACGTCCACATTTTCACGTGTGAGATGTTGCTTGTTAGACACTTAAATCGTCCATAGAGTTGTTTTTCTTCCTACTTTTGTTTTCTGGTTATTGTCGTTCTGCTGGTCCTCGTGTCGTTAGTATTGTTTCTGATGGCTGTAATCAGTCTTCCTCCGCGCTTTCCTATGTAGTCTTCGAGTCGTATCGATGCGTAAACGCTGTCTTCAATGCTGGCAAGTCCTCTTCCTCCCTCCTTTCTTGATACATATAGTTTGTCAACGTCATCTTTTGGCTGCATGATTATTAGTTTTCTTGTTCTCTGGTCCATTTGTTTAAGTTCTTCCCTAGTCTACTTCAAGAATGGTCCCAAGTATCTTACGAGGGGGACAGCCCAGGTATTTATCCCTTTGACAAGGTTCCTGCAATAGAATTTTGTCTCGAGTAATTTTCTGGTTCTTCTGAGATACTCTTTTAAAAAATGTTCTTTCATTTCCACTTGTTTGATGGTGTCTGCTTCCAATATCCCAAAGAATTTGCACGTTTCCTTTTCCCCGGGCATTCTGAATACGATTTGATTTGGTAGTTCGACTCCTTCTGTCATGTGTCGTTTGCCACTTTTCATTACTGGCACGACGCCTTTTTCTATGCCAAATTCCATTCCTATATATTGACTCTATATTCTCAGTTTGTATTAGGATTTCCAATTCTTTTTCGTTTTTGGCAAACAGTTTGATGTGGTCCATGTACATCAAGTGGGTGATCATTTCTTGCGTTTTACTGAGTTTGTACCCGGTTGTACATTTCCTAAGGATGTGGTTGAGTGGCATCATGGCTATTACAAATAGTAAAGGTGATAGTGCATCTCCCTGGAATATGCCTCTTTGAATCTTTACGTGTACTAAGCTTTTTCCTCCTGCTGTCAATTCCGCTCTCCAAGTTTGCATGATCTTCTCGATAAACTGTACTACTTGGTCGAGTGTTTTATACATTTTAAGACAATGGGGGACTATATCGTAAGCCTTATTGTAGTCGATCCAGGCCATAGCTAGAGTTTTCCGTCTAGTCTTACTCTCGTAGAGAATGTGTTGATCTATATATAGTCGTTCCTTTGTGGTTCTGGTACTCATGCGGCATTCTTTCTGTTCCTCGGGGAAGATTCCGCAACTTATCAATGAGTAGTAGATCTCCCAAATTTGTGCCGTTAGTATTTTCCACATCATCGGTAGGTACGTTATGGGTCTACAGTTGTTTGAGGCGGTTCTTTTGAGGGGGTCTTTTTGGATTAGAGTGGTCTTCCCTTTGGTCATCCATCCGGGTATTTTAGTTTTCTGTATGCATTTATTCATTTCGGTAGCAACTCTGTCGTGTATGGAGGTGAATTTTTAAAACCAAAATCCGTGTATGCCATCTAGATCAGGGGTTTTCCAGTTTGATATTTTTTAAGTGTTGCCTTGAGTGTGTTGGGGATGTATGTTCCCCTGAGGGCCTTCTTCGAGCATTTGCAACTCTGTTTCCATGTTGTTTATCCATTCGGCTTTTTTGTGATGAACTTTCCGTTCCCATATTTTGCTCCGAAATTTTTTTGTCTCACTTGCATCAGGTTGTTGGAATGGCTTCGCCCATTCTCTCCCTAACTGTTGATAGAATATTTTTCGCTGTTTTGGAACGTCCTGTTTTTGTCTGTATTGTTTGGTCTTATCTCAGTATCTTTTTAGTCTTCCTTCTTTCGCCAGTATTTTTTGGTTGGTCTCTTCAAATTTTATTTTTCGTTCTCGTTTCCGTGACTTTCAGTTTCGTCCGAATATGTCTTAATGTTCCGTTATAGTATTCTTGCTTGATGTCGTAGTCTTTTTATCTTTGATTCTTGTTTGAGTTCCTACCCGAGTTTTGACTTTCTGGCTGTGGTCTTCAAGAAGACCCCAATTTTTTCACAGACTAATTTTGCTCCAGTGTATATTAAATCGTTTAACTCCATGATGTCCTTTGTCGGGATATTTGTTGATAAGTCGTTCACTTTCTCGGTTTCGGACTTGACTGTCCTTTACTCTTTGTTCCTGAGAGAAGGCAACGTGGTTTTCTTTTCAGACATGATTTTTTTAATGGTTTCTACATTAGTCTTTTCCTCTGAGGTCAGTGTTTCCGTTTGTGTGTTTGCGATGTATGGGTCATTGTCATGTAGTGTTTGTTTAGGAGTTTCTGGTTTTCCTGTATTTAGTGTCTAGGTTACTGTGTTAGGAGTTTGTTGATGTGTTGCTTTTGTATTTGTTGGTGGATTTCTAGTATTTCAAAGTCAGAAAACTAACCATTCTTTGTTATTGTTCTAACCTGGTTAGCGAGTCTTTAGTTTGTTGCCTGAAATTTGCCGAATTCTGTCCAGATTTCCATCATTCTTTTTCTATACCGTCTTTTTGCAGGTTTGCTCCTAAAATAACAGTATAATGGTAGGTTGTTATCTTCCCTAGTCCATTTTCTACGCTGTGGTCTCTGGTGTGAGTGGTCGAATTGTTCATCGTTTGTGCACCTGGAAGAAGAATTATTTGTGTACCTGGAAGAAGAACAGCCAACATTCGCAGGATGTCGGTCAGATCCCCCATGCTGGTTATCAAGGGAGCACCTGCCGATCATGACACCCAAACCTGTTGTCTGGGCCCCATATTGATTTATGTTTCAATTTATCATTTTTCATTGGCAGTATATTGTGGCTATACCAGACCCAGGCGTCGTTTATTATCTACGCCCTTGACACAGATGTGACCGAGAACAGTTGCGTTAAATGTTCATAAACAACGGGTCATACACATACAAGAAAGGAAAATAAAAAATACGAATAAAAATATTTAATTTTCTAACTTAGTTAAAGTCCACTAACATACTATTTCATGCTTTAATTCTCACAATAAGTACCTGAACTAGTTTCAGGTATTCCTGTATCACATTTTGTTTTTATATTTACTGCCCTAATTTGAGACTTCGTTTCCACCAAGATTAGTCTTTTCATAGTTACGAGTAGGCTTCTTACATATCATTCCAGTTTCATTGAGGACGGTAATTGTTCTTAATTAGCGCTTAAAGACTATATCAGATACATAAGGCACTTGTAAACCTTATAAAATTGATCCCAGAAAATTTAAACTAATCTAATTTGTGCTTTCGAAATAGTTTATCTGAAAAAAAATCTGGAAAAAATGCCCTCATTTAAATCGCAAATATTTACCAAAATATTTCACGAGCAACAAAATCTATTATGCATTTTAAATTAAAGACTGTTTTTACTTATCGGATTTTTTCATTCTCGAAAAACACACAGCGACTTGCTGTTTTTTCACAGTCGTAGTAAGTGGTTATATTCACAGGAGTCCACGTGACAGCAAGTCTTCTGAATTCTGCAGGACTCTTCTAGTTCCCCAATCTCCTTCTTAGGTTCTTTGAGTTGTCTTATTTTTTCTCAAAACCCCTGAACATTTTGTGATTCTTATTTCCCCGGACAGATTTTGGTTTGAGAATATAACATTCGTGTGCATGGTCAAATTTTAGTTGCTTACAGAATTCCCTGAGGACCATTTTTATTATCATCATTATTGTTATGGTTTTGTTTTTATAAGTAATTCTACTTGAATTATTATTGTTGTTTTTATTAGTGTTCTTAATCGATACACACATTATTTAATGACGATTTTTACTTCATTTTATTATTGATGCTTCTTCTCACAATACTCTAGGTCAGTGCACTTTTTAGTTTACTAAATTAAGTTACTAGTAAAGTAGAATAAAAAAAAAAAAAAGAATTTATGTTAAACCTCTCCACATTCTCTGGAGACCAGTTTTCATCACTTTAGCCATTTTTTATTAAATAATACATTTTATATCAAAGCAATTTATCAGTAAAAATCTAATGTAAAGGCAATGGGTTCTTCATTAAATTGTTTGTCTACGATATTACTCTTTGCAGTGTCTGATTTGGTTTGGTTTCTTTGTTTAATGCCATATCAACCTTTTTAGGATATTCAATGTCAAAGCCATCTTTGCAAAAAAAAAAAAAAAAACCCAGCAGTGATGCTATTTAACGAATAGCCGGGGAGATAAGGGGATGTATATCTTTATCAACGGTATTATTCCGAAAACGAACGTAATGGCGCTATTAGAGGTCGAACTCGTTTTCTACGATGTCACATAGCCTCTACTTCACAGGAATTACCCACTTCGTCGGGTTTGATCGACTGTTGGAAGTTACAAACAAAAGCATATCTGTGATATCATTATATGAAGTGAATTAAAGTTAGAGAAACGCATTTGGTTGTTGAAGTCAACTGACGCTAGGAGGCGTAAAAAGAAGAGGGTGGAGAAAAAAGATGAATCGGTCAGAGTAATATGACTTCAACTAATATCATCCCATCTCCAGACTCGGGGGAAAAGAAAACACAAGAAATAAAACCTTTTTAAACTTGTGAAAAAAATACATTCATTGCGTTTCTTTTGACTTTCCCACCACACCAGAAGAAGGAAACGTACTTGCTCTCAGATAGGAAATTAATTCTGATAATTTCTCGCAGTTACTTTGCCAAGCGTCCATGTCAAAGTCAACGAGTGTTTAATATAATTCCCCACCTCTTTTTATGACATCATTTTGCATTACATAAATATTACTTTAATAATATTTTCAATTATTGTAAAATGCGTTTTCGAACTTTTTTTCAGATAAGTGCTGCGTTCCTAAAAAGCCGCTTTGCCCAGCGGTTTTATAACTGCCGTGTTCTCTTTGTCCAGCCTTTCCCTCCAGGGGTTCAGTTCTATGTTTATCTGTCAACACCACTTAGCGATTATCTCATTGGGAATGTCACTCAGGTGATAGACACTTATATGCCAGCTGTCTATATCCAGCAAGAGCGCTATTTGAATGCCTCTGGTTACTACCTCTACCCCGGAGCTTTCAACCATACCCAAATACCAGTTAATATCACGGAACAATTATACAGAGAGCGCCAAAGATCCTCTAATACAGCTCAGCCAGTGTCTACTGCAGAGGAAGATCCTAATGTTGATATTAATCCTAGAGTTGTCTATCATGGTAAGAATCAGAAAATAACGAGATTTGCTCAATTCTTTTTTTTCTCTCTTTTTAAAATTTTCTTTTTGAATTCATTATATTAATAATTAAGATTAGTCCGAGATTGATTTAAAATATAATGAAACTGTTTTTTTTTTTTTTGTTTTTTGTTTTTTTTGTTTGTTTTGTCGATTTCATGTTGACAACCGTGAGAGAAAATCAATTGATTAATGTTGACTTTGAACGAAAACTCAAGTTCAGCTGAGTAATCTTCGATTATCGTAAATGTCTTTGGTTTAGTACGTTAGAAAAATAAAATATCAGATCAAATTCCATGCCAAACTTCCGGACAATGATACAGAAATAGTGAACTCGTTAACAAAGATTTATGGTGATCAATTTCTATTATAGTCAGAGGGTCTGTAGGTAGCACAGGAATTCTTTGGATGAATAAAAGGCGGTGGACTATTAACTACATTGTGGTCGGCGGGAGTAGGGAAACTGCGGAAAATGCGATGAAAATGAGGACTTTCATCAGATCTGATCAACATATGTGATAAATCAACATTGATCCGCAAATTTTAATCAGGAATGCCAACCTAAAAAATCAATTAAAAAAATGTTTTTATCATTTCCTAGACGCAAAAGAAGCGTCTTAATATTTCCTCGACTCTATTTGTTAGAAATAAGAATAATAATTCCAAAAGGAATTATTTTGAAGGCGACAAAGTTGATTTGTAACTAAATTGATGACAATTTATTTTACATTATCAATCTCACTACTTAATGGACTAACATTCTAATTTCCTTCATTGCTTTAGCTTTTATTACTTTTTTTTTGCTATTTGCTTGGGTTGTCTATCAATGACAGTGAAGGCCAATAATATATATATATATATATATAATAAAAATAAGTTGCCTTCATTTCATAAATGAAATATCTATCATAAATTTTTTATCTGTCTATCATTTATTTCTGTTGTTTATTTACAACTAGTAATAACACACACACACACACACACACACACATATATATATATATATATATAGAGAGAGAGAGAGAGAGAATGCCAAGTACAAATTGTTTGCAAAATAAAAATAAAAATAATTGGAAACTCTAATACAGGCAGTGAGGTTATAAGGGTGGAATTTGGCATAGAAAAATGCGCAATGCTTATAATGAAAAGCGGAAAACGACAAATGACGGAAGAGATAGAACTATCAAATCAAGACAAAATCAGAACGCTCGGAGAAAAGGAAACTTACAAATACTTGGAAGCGGACACCATCAAACATGCGGAGATGAAAGAAAAAAATTACAAGAGAATACCTCAGGAAAACAATAAAGCTACTCGTTACCAAACTGCATCGCAGAAATCTCATCAAAGGGACAAATACCTGGGCTGTTCCCTTCGTAAGATACTCAAGACCATTCTTAAAGTGGACTAGAGAAGAACTTCAACAAATGGACCAGAGAACAAGAAAACTCATGACAATGCATAACGTTTTACATCCGAGAGAAGATGTAGACAGTTTATATGTAAAAGAAGGAGGAAGAGGACTTGCCAGCATTCGAGATATCGTTGATGCATCGATACAACAATTAGAAAATTACACAAAAAAGCGCGGAGGAAGATTGAATACAGCCACCAGAAACAATACAGATAACCCAAGCATCAATAGAACAGAAATAACCAGGAAACAAAAATGGGAAGAAAAACAAGTCAAACTCCAGCGAGAATCCATCAGCTAACGCTGGTGTGAAAAACTCTCAAATGAGTAAAGTAATAGTAAGTTCTATGGAGATAAAGTTAAAACGGTTGATTAACTGATATGCCAATGCAGCCGACTGGTATAGAAAGGAAACAGTATTTGATCGAATGGATGGCAGGGGTAAGAGATTAAAATTTGAACATATTACCAAAGGGTATATGCACAAATTAGAATCCGTTCAAGAAAAGGAGACCTATTCTCTGGGATTTTGAGATACAATTGGATCACCAAATTTTAGCCAGAAGGCCAGACTTAACTTTATGTAACAAGAGAAAAGAACTTGTCCTCTAGTGGATCATAGAAATCACAGCATTATTAAGATCTTCTAGAATACCCACAAGACTCCTAGAGATCTGATGAGAGTAGTAATTACTCAACCTTAAAAAAAACACCAGCTAATGCTAGTGTGAAAATCTCTCAAAGAGTGGAAATAATTCATTATATTTATCACGGAAGCCATGAAAAACTGGATAGTGGAATTGATAGCGAGAGGAAAATCTTTTGCTGTGGTGAAAATCCACAAAGGTATCTTCCAGGGAGATGTGCTGTCACCATTACTAGATTGAATAGCGAAGATGCCACTCAATCACGTTCTGAGAAAATGCACTGGAGGCTACAAATTTACTAAATCGCAAGAAAAAATTAACCACCAAATGAACATGGACGACATCGAACAGTTTGTAAAAAAAGAAAAAGAATTGGAAACTTTGATACAAACAATAAGAATATACAGTCAGGATATAGGAATGGAACTGAGAATGTATATGAAAAGCAATAAAAGGGAAATAACGGAAGGAATAGAACTGCCAAATCAAGAAAAAATCAGAACCTTCGGGAAAAAAAATTACGAGTACTTGGGAATATTGGATGCGGACACCATCATACGAGTGGAGATGAAAAAAAAAGTATCTCTGACGAACAAGAAAACTTCTCGAGACCAAGCTCAGCAGCATGAATTAATCAAAGGGATAAACATCTGGGTTGTCCAGCTTGAAAGATACTCGGGACCAACCATTCTTGAAATGGACAAGAAAAAAACTTAAACAAATGGATCAGAAACAAGGACAGCTAATAACGATGCATAAGGCCTTTCAATACCCAAGAGGTGATATAGACTATGAGTGTCAGGAAAAGAAGGAGGAAGAGAACTCGCCAGCATTGAAGATACCGTCGATGCATCAATAAGAGGATTCGAAAACTAAATTAAAAAGAGCAAAGGAAGACTAATTAAAGTGACCAGAAACAACACCGACAACATTAAGATCAACATAACTAGGAAACAGAAATGGGAAGAAAAATAACTGTATGGCTATTTCAAGCGATAAACTGACGAAATTTCACACGAGAAGACCTGGACAAGGCTAAGAAAGGGCAACTTTTCGAGAGAAACTGAATCTCTTCTAAAAGCAGCACGAAACAACGCTATAAAGACCAACTATGTGAAAGTGAAAATAAATAAGATGCAATAGAATAGCAAGTTTAGGTTATGTGGTGAAAGAGACAAAACGAATAATTACATAAAAAGCGAATGCAACAAACTAGCATAAAAAGAGTATAAGACTAGACACAACTGGGTGGGAAAGTAATCCACTGGGAACTGTACAAAAATTTTGAATTTGACCATACTACCAAGTGGTACACGCACAAACCTGAATCCGGCCTGGAGAATGAGACACCCTAAAATCCCTGGGATTTTGAGATACAAACATATCACTTAATACCAGCGATAATTAACAAAAAAAAAAGAAAAAGAAAAGAACTAGTCAAATAGTGGACCACAGAAACCGAAAAGATAGACTAATTCTTGGACCTTGCTAGTGAACAGAAAAACTGTGGGACATGATGTTGACGCTAATACTTGTAGTTGGCGCACTTTAAACGGTCTGGAATAATATGGATAAACGACTGGATGAATTGAGAGTTAGAGGAAGAATCAAGACCATCCAGACAACAGTATTATTAAGAAGAATCTTAAAGACCTGAAGAGTCTTGCTGTCACTCAGACTCCAGGAAAAAACTCGTAAGGAATGAAATAATAATTTTGATAATAATAACAATAAAAATAATGTTATCAACGCTCGAGAACCAGACAACATCATTATCAATACTATAGACAAGATCAGGCTACACGGAAGAGTTCTTAAAACGGTTCAACGTTGTCGTTAACCTCGTTCTAGAAACTCCAACGGCATTGTCAAATTGTATTGTTCTTTACTCTTCACTTTGACAACATCGGTGATGTAGAGAAGGAAGACCTGCTGCATAGGTATTTTAAGAATTTTATTTTTTTATTTTTCAGATGCAACAATGGCCAATTATGAATTTGGACTGAAAGACTTTGTGATTACAAAAGATTTGCTGAATATAACATCACCTTCTTTCATAAAAATTTCAGGAGAATTTTGTTCTGAGGTATATAAAATACAAAACATGATTTCATCTGATTTATTCATCTCTCTCTCTCTCTCTCTCTCTCTCTCTCTCTATCTATCTATCTATCTATCTATCTCTATCTATCTCTCTTATTCTTTATATATATATATATAATCATATCATTTTTTACGTATTAGGTACGCAAGTTAATGAATTCCAGCAAACTAAATTCTGAATATTGGCTTTGTCAAATCGAATCATTCAAGTAAGTAGTATATGTATTTCTTTCTTTCTTTCTTTCTTTCTTTCTTTCTTTCTTTTTTTAATTTTTTTTTATAGCACTGGTGATGAGCTAGGCTCAATTATTTTTAGTGGAAGGGGTCTTTTAATATGAGCGGGAATTAATTTCAGTGATTATTTTGAATGGTAAATGAGGACCTCATGTGGTGTAATGGATAGTAAGCAAGGCTAGCAGACTATTAAATATATTTGCCCAACCCCCTCCGCACGAGTAGGATGTGACACAAGGACAATTTTTAAACAGAGTTTCATCATCATCAAGCCACTCTGACAGCACGGATTTTCCTGACTCTTTATCTGTCCTTATCATCAATCACTTCCGGCAGGTCTTCCAAACTACATTCCTGTATCTGTATCAAGCTGATGTAATTAAGTTCTTGCTGGTCGGTCAACACTGGTACGTTCATGTGTAGGGATCCGTTGAAGAACGTCACGTATGAGTTCGTCCTTGCTTCTCCAGCAGTAACAGGTTTTAATTCAAAGTCTTCCTTCTCCTAGACCGGTTGCGATACCAAAAGATCCCTGTCAGCTCTACTATTTACCCATAGCTGGAAGGAGAATAGTTGGATGCATACCTTTTCCAAGGGTTTTAGTGCTGTGAGAAATGCAAACAGCTTCGTCTACGATTTGACCGTGCCCATTTTAACGATGATAACCATTACACCATGAGCGTTTCTATTGTGAGTTTCATTTTCATTTAATGCTCAATACTTCTGGCCTTGAGCTAAACTTAGTAAATAACTATTCTAACGGAACAGCACTATAATAATTTTTTCATAAATTTTAGACTTTTTTGTAATTTTCTCAGCTTAGTTTAATTTGGAACAAGGCCAAAATCGTTCTCACTTATAATGTGTAGCTAGCCTAGTTTGCTAACCACAACATCATAGTAGGTGCCTACATCTTTGACATAAGGTGACAAGTATGGTGAACTTGGTAAGGATTGAACACACTACTCAGTAGCAATGAATCTACAAAATTAGCTCGTTAACCATTAAACCAGGGTAATTGTCAGAGATTTTATTTTCATTTGAATTTCATATACTTGCTGTACTCGTGGAAATTCCACAGAATACACACATAATAATTACTTAAATCTAAACAATAAATAACAGGTTAGGTTAGATTATTTGGTTTAATGGCATATCAACCCTCTATAAATAAAATTCTGAGATAAATAATTTTTATTTTAATATTTGGCGAATTAACAACAACACAAAAATAAATGAAATAAAACCTTACGATAAAAGAATTAGAAATTGAAAGGAAAAATTGAAGGTAAATTGTGTTTGAATTTATTAATCTATTTCTGAGAAAGATTTTGTTAACTTTTGATATAAAAAGAAAACATACAACTAAATTACATGGTTCAGACAGCCAATATTTTCTGTTGATTATGCTTCGGTAGTTTGGTGTTATCATTTACATGAAAAGGATTTGGTTGGTTGATTGGGTTTTATGGCATATCAACCTTTGTAGGTTATTTAACGCCAAATCCATTTTATACTAATATTCAGATTTATTTCAAACAATTCAGTTTAGCATAAGTACACAGTTTTAATTCAGCTAATTCAGTTTAGTATAAGCACAGAAGTTCTATATGAAACAATTCTGCTATTCAGTTAAGTCAAACAGTTCAAATTCAAACATTTCAGTTTAGCCTAAAGTATGCAGTTTAGTTTTATTTAACCTATAGATAGGGCCCTATCAGGTACTACTATTCCGGGCTAGAGTTGACCAGGGAGCAATGGCAACGAAGGGGTGCTCCGCATTCCCCAAAACTCCAACATCACTGGAACCTCACCATCAGATTGTTTAGTGTCATATCTTGGACACTTGTTGGTGGTGGGGGGTCTTACCCCTCTGCAGAGGTACAGTTGGTGTATTCTAAAGTCCCAGCCAACTGGGCAATCACAGAGTTAATGTCAAAACAGTTTTATTTCAAATAATTCAGTTTAGCATAAGTACACAGTTTAGATGTCAAAACAGTTCTATTTAGACAATTCAGTTTAGCATAAACACGCAGTTTAAATGCAAAAAACAATAAAGTCAAGAATCCACGGTTTAGTTCTATTTAACCCTTAGATGTGAGGTGCTACCACACCGGGCTAGAGAGGACTTCAGAGCGATGGCAATGAAGGGGTACTCTGCATTCCCCAATGCCCCAGCATTACTGGAACCTCACCATCAGATTGTTCAGTGTCATATCCAAGACACTCGTTGGGGGCGGTCATACCCGTCTGCAGAGAAGCAGTCGGTGTATTCTTCAGCCCCTGTCGACTTGGCAAACATGAAAAGGAAGAATAGATAGAATCTGATCAATAACTATGGATAATCTCACGTTCCTTTTTGTTGCGAGGAAATCTCGTTTTTCAAAGCAGCGGCTATATCAATTTAAGATACGAGAACCATTGGTTTACAGAAGCTAAAATTCACTCTTATAATGCATCCCTTATTCCATCTCTCGATCTTTTTCATGCCATGTCTGTCGTTATATTTTACGCACGAGTATTATTAATAGCATTTTTAGAATTGCCTCCGAAAGTAGAAGACCAGTTCATATACATCGGTAGCAATATCTTATCTACCGAAAGTGATGTCAACATATGCATAGGTAAGCGTGGATCGCTATCGACAGGTTATTGACCAGATGAAAATTCGATCCCTCTGATAAAACAAATGTCTTTTCTTCCAAGCTGTAATCTTGTCAGTCCTACTGTATGGTTGCACCACTTGGACTCTAACGGAACGCTTGATCGGAATTATACACGGATGCTGCGTTCTGTTTTGAACAACACAAAGAGGCTGTGTGCTGCTTTTTCTGGAAACAGCACCCTAAAAAAACTCCCACCTAACAAACCATCCAAGTAAGATGAACATGATATACTGGGCACTGCTTGAAAAGTAAGTACGAACTCATAAGCGACGTTCTCCCACGAACTTCAACACATGGATATACCAGTGTTAGCTGACCAGCAAGAACCTTCATTCATCAGCTCTTTGCGGACACTGAATACCATCTAGAGAATTTACCAAGAGAGAGAGAGAGAGAGAGTGATAGTCAAGGGAATCTATACTGTCGGCACGCCTTGATGAAGATGGTGATGATGATGGTAAATGTGCTATAGGCAATTATTATTATTATTATTATTCTTTGCAAGTTTTTCGCACCAGTCTTATCTGATGGTCTTTCACTGGAATCTGAGAGACCGCAAGTCTCCTCAAGTCTCCAGGATTCTTCTCAGTATTCTGGGAGATCTTAACAAGTGCACCAATTACAATTGATATCACCGTCACCTTCATGTTCCATAACTTTTTTTAGTTCTCTGACAAAATCTATGTACTTATCTCTCTTTGTTTTCTTTGATTTTCACTCTATCGTCTGCCGGGACAGCAAAGTCCGGCGTGTTCTCTTTGTTTTGTTGGGGGTTTTTTTTCTTTCTTTATCATGTCTAGGTCTTTCAAGTGAGATTTAGTGAGTTTGTTGCATGAAATATTTAGGCAGTTATGTTATATTTTGACCTTTTGACCCGGCCAAAAATGCCATTCCAAGGTGATGCACCGGAAGGAGGTGATACATTCTAATGGCAGTTATGAGAGGAAATCGCGTGGGCGGAAATTGGCTGATGAAATGGGACGAGCTAAAAAATTCCCATGGTACACTCATAGACTGATGCACCGGAAGATAGTGACCTGTGAACTGCATGACAGTTATTTCCGCTTGATGACGATTAAACATTCGATTTCAAAGATCGAGTGGGCGATCGTGTGGGCGTTGAATTATTATATAACGCAGTCAAGACGGAAGTCAAGTGCCAGTTGAGTTGCAGACAGTTGGAGTAGACGAGAAGTGGTAGGTAAAGCCACACCAGGCCGAAGGGGCTTGGGTCTCTGATGAGTTGAGGTCCAGAGAAGATGCTGATAAGATGCAGTAAAGAAAGCCAGCACCCAGCAGAGTGGATCCCGGCATCAGGAGAACAAGAAAGACACAACGTGACGGCCATAAGAGTGGAGGTCAAAATATTGAAGTTTTTGTTCGGTCACCAGCTCCCTCTCACACGCAACCCTTGAGTAACCCCTTTGTACCCTTACAAATAAAGTGAGAGGTAAATATATTTTGTTAAAGAAAACTTCCTGCGTCAGTTTATTAGTGTCGTTATGATGCTATAGATGAGTATATAACAGTTATTTTTCTTCCCATTTCTGTTTCCTCGTCATTGTTGTTCAGTTCATTTTTATGGTGTCAGTTCTGTTTCTGGTCGTTACAATTAATTTTTCTTTGCTATTTTTTTGTTGTCTTCGAGTCTTCGTATTGATGTACCAACGATATCTTCAATGCTTGCGAGTTCTCTTCCACCTTCCTTTCTGGACACATGTAGTCTGCCTATATCATCTTCCAGGAGTAGATTATATATCTGTGTTAGGTTTTATAAGCTGTTAAATGTGTGCTAGAAATAAAATAATGAGATTTTCTTTGAACATGACAATTTCACATTCCGACTATTTATTTCAGCAAGGGCCATTATATAGCGTCGATAGAAAAAACGATCCATTAACAATCTGCCCTGTCGGCTGGGGCTGTAGAATACGCCGACTGCACCTCTGCAGAGGGCTTAGACCCCCACCCAAATGAGGCCACCTGTTGGTCGTGAGTGGTGACCCGTAAGGCGCTAGGACGGATCCCTGGTGGTTGAGCAGTCATTGATCCGGCGACAGACAGGTCAATGGCTTGCAACACACCACTTTGGCCCTTACTTGGTCTGACGGTCGGTCGGATTGGGCCCAATCCGATCAATCGGCTGGTCATGTCAAACCCTAGCACCTATATATTTTATCCCGACCGTACTTTTAAATCTGCACTTGTAGCAAGTTCCCAACCCTTATCTGTTAGGTGCTAGAAGACGGTGGATGAGGGTCAATTGCTTTGAGAATAGGAATTTGACCAGTGCTGAGAATTTGAAATTGGCAACGGCTCGGAACCCTACCCTCAACCCGAGTATACTGGTCGCGTATCCCCGTCTCTACCAAGGCGAATGGTGTACCCCCTTGGTTTATTCCCAACAGAAGTTGGACTCTGTGGTGGGTGGTGGAGCGCAGGGCCAGGTGAAAAATATATGGTGTATATATGGTGTCTTCAAACAAAAAATCCAAACGAAACTTCAGAATCAGACTCGGAGAATGAGGCAGCAGACTTCCCCTGAATCATTGTTATTGAATCTCTGGAGGAGGTCTTCTTAGCCAAATTCTCGACTTTCCTAATAGAAAAAGTAATATCTGCAAGGGCTAGTCCCAAAACTATTAAGAAAACAAGGAACGGCAACTTGCTTGTCTAGGTAGACCGCCGGAGACAGGCAGAAAACATTGAAAATAAAAACGTTTCATACGACGAAATGCAGCACCTACCCGCATGAAAAACTCAACCCTTCCAAGGGAGTTATCAGTAGAGAGTTGGCATTGGCTATAGAAGACGAGAAAACATCAGTTCTGGGAAAACAGGGAGTTATAAATATAAGAAGAATCTCCATAAGAAAAGGCGAACAAGGAATTCAGACCAACACTTACATCCTAACATTTAATAAGCCCAGCACTCCCAACGAGGTGAAGATCGGCTTTTGTCTTGAGAGAGTTGAGCAGCACGTTCCAGCTCCCCTGAGGTGCTTCAAATACCAAAAATATTGACACCTCAGGGAAGCCTGTGGCAACATGTGCCAAATGCGGTGAAAAGGACCTGGACCACGTGGAAGAAGATTGCATGAAAGAAATCACATGTGCAAACTGCCGAAAAGATTATCCAGCTTTTGCAAGATCTTGCGCTGTTTACCGAAAAGAAAAAGAAATAATTGAATGTTCCCGTCGTTTAGTTCCACCACAAATACAACACAAATTTTACAAGCACGTAAACAAATGGAATATGACAACAACGAACTTTAAGAAACAAACAATTTATGCTAAACTGAATTGTTTGAAATGGAACTGTTTTTGACATTAAAACTGTACTTACTCTAAACTGAATTGTTATATACAGAACTGTTTTGACATTTAACTGTGTGTAAACAAAATTAGCTGAATTAGAACTGTTTGAATAAACTGAATAGTTTGAAATAGAAATGTTTTTGACAATTAAACTGTATATTCATGCTAGACTGAGTTATTTGAAATAGAACTGACTATTTGTATAAAAATGGATTTGGCGTTAAATAACCTACAAAGGTTGATATGCCTTAAAATTCAACCAACCAACCAACTAACCAACCAATAACAATTAGATTTCTTTCACTACCTGGTATCACCTCTCTGAGGTAATGCTGAAAACCGCATATCTTCCTACTCAACATCACCCTTTCAATTTCCTCAGTACTTAGAAGAGATTCGGAGAAATTTTCAGGTTAACCCAGAGAAGAACGAATTATTCTTTTTATCATTATTATCAAGTTCACCATGCATAGGACGGGTTAGTACTCGGCCTTCCACGCAGGTTGGTTATTTCACGACAGATTCACTACGCTCACACTCTTGGCTGCTTTGCAAAGAGTTCGCTGCACTCACTACATCACTACACAGTATTTGAAATATCTTCATATAATCACATAGGCACAAAATGCGGAAAGGCATGCTTGGTATTATGTTGGATATGGACATGAAGACCTCTTTGGCATCTGTCGATACAGCAACAGATATCGAACCCTGGTTGAACCAAAATAACAGGAAACGCACCTAACACCTTAAGTAAACAGGAAGTTGGTATTCTCGGCGGAAATGGCTCGTAAATTACGTGGTGATATGTTAGGAGGAAGCGTGTCTACGTGCATTGTGTTGGCGGCAAGCTGGAGGAGATGTGACCACAAGAATTTGATTAGGTGAATGCCCGAAAGAGGCGTAACCACATTAATTGCGTGGGTGTCCGGGATGTTATATAACCAGGAAGATTTTGATTCAAAGCAGAAGACGTTCCACACAGATCTGTACCTGTCAGTCCCCTGTAAGTGCAACTCTAATATCTTTGACCCTCTTATGCTCTATTCCCCCGTTCATTGGGTAATAAAAATAAAGCTGATTACATTTTATACATGATGTTGTCGTCTTTCTCGGTTATACAAAATTATCTTTAAACAAAAAGAACTATTTTTTCTATATTTTCTATATTCAATCCATGTAAAACAATCTTTTAACAAAGTACATTCCTTACTGTTTCAGATGTTTCTTAAATCTTGCTTCTTTTAAGAACTATCATTTTCATAGAAGCATTAGTGTGGAAACTTCTGGAAAACTAGTTCAGGGATAATGTCATCATTTACTTCAGTCACCAAAATCTAGAATGACGAGTAGACAGTAAAGTTGTAAATCATATGCAGTTCCGGTGCCAGAAACCTGCTGATCAACTGTAGCAATAGAGTCAGGTTACTTCCATGGTCGTCCACCACGTTACAAAAGGAGGCAAGATAGAGTAAAGGTATACACTCTATTAGTGCTTAAATTTTATTAACCTGGTTATATGTTGCTATTCAAATTTATTCTCTCCTCTTCATTCTGATTGGTCAATATTTATTCATTCCCTGCAGATGATTAGACCATTAAAAAAGTTACAAAATTTCACCTGATAGAATAAGGCACTTTTTATATAGATCATTATAATGATATTTATAAGAAAATCCACTTTTTACAAGTTTCCTTCTTCTTGTTTTGATGTATAAATCTATGAATATTGTTTCAATACGTGAAAGATTTTTATGAGATGGTTGGTTGGTTTTATGGCATATCAACCTTTGTAGGTTATTTATCGCCAAATCCATTTTTATGCAAACAGTCAGTTCTATTTCAAATAATTCAGTTTAGCATGCGTACACAGTTTAATTGTCAAAAACATTTCTATTTCAAGCTATTTAGTTTATTCAAACAGTTCTAATTTAGCTAATTCAGTTTAGGATGAGTATTGATATAATAATCGTTTTTGTATGCAACCTAATTATAGAGGAATAATAATAATAATAATAATTCAAGTGAAAAACTAAGGAAATTTGCAGACGACATCACTTGATATGGCTAAAAAAAGAGAAATCTCAAGAGAAAAACAGAATCTCTATTAATAGCAACGCAAAATTATGTAAAAGCAAAAATTGATAATTCGCAGACGAATACTGTAGGTTACGAAATGACAGAGAAGAAATGGTTATCCCATAGTAAGCGAATGCAGCAAACTGACACCAAAGGAACACAAGAGTAGGTATGACTGGATGAGAAAGATGATCCACTGGAATTGTGCAAAAGATTAACATTTGACCATGCTGACAAACGGTGTATACGCAAACCAGAATTAACAAGAAAAAAAAATTGCTACCAAGTAGATTTTGTTTTTCCGGCAGAACATTGAGAAAAAATGATAGAAAGCTGAAAAAAATGTGGAACATGAAAGTGACTGTGATGCCGATTGTAGTTGGTGTACTTGGAACGATCTTCTAGAGACCTGGAAAAGGTACAGGAAAAACTTGTGACTAGAGATAGAATCGACATGATCAAGACCACACCTTTGCTAAAATCAGCTAGAATACTTTGGAATCCTGGAGAAATGATGGAACATAATTAGGAATTTTAATTAATCATTTTAGCTAATTATTTTGTTCTAGTGATAAATTGTGTGCTTGCCAAAAACTTTGACATCGTAGTCGCAGGTTTTCGATTTCTATTGGACAGGACTTACATAGACCTTATTTTGCATATGTACGTGTCAGCTCCTGTCAAAATAAACCGTGACAGATTTGTTTTGAAATCGGCTGTTGGCGAAATGTTAAAATAAAAATTTGGATACACATCAGCTGATATGTAACTATGACGTGTCACTAAAAAGTTTTTGTAAATACGTGTGATTAACAGATTTGGTAAGAGAATAATTAGAAGGAAATATGTTTAAAAATTTCAAAGATGCAGAGTTAGCGGCAGAAGATAGGGGAAGTCAGAAACTGGAGTTGGTGAGTCGGAGACGGAGCTGGAGATGACAGACGATGAAGAGACCCCGATGTTGGGGTATGGGTGGAGTCAGCCCACGTGAGGTTACACATGCACCGGTGGCGTGCAGAATAGCGAAGAAAGTAACAAGGTGCCTGCCCCTTTTCGTCTCGCATAACTATGTTTATATTTTCGCCTCCCATTCTTTATTCAATCTGCATATCTAATAGGCTTCTAGTTGGGGGAGTTCCCGTCGTTTAGTTCCACCACAAATACAACACAAATTTTACAAGCACGTAAACAAATGGAATATGACAACAACGAACATTAACAAATAAGCAATTTAATAATCATAGCAAACAGGATAAAAATACTTAGAAATACAATGTTCATGTTATGTACGAGCGGCCTTTGTGGAAAATACAGCTATGACCAGTTGAATGAAAATATGATTTGTTCGCCCGTGTGGCGTGTGTACATGTTAGGAAAGTCTATTAAATCAATGTGTCCATAGTTGGCCGAAGTAGAGATGATAAAAAATTGTGTGTGTGCGAGGGACCGTAAGTATGGGTCTTTTGTTTTTTTAGTCCACACGTGCATTTTCATGTTCTTTGGTGACAATGTGTCGCATCTGGTAGTCGGTAAGAGAAGGTTTCATGCCTTTTCCCTTTGAGTCTTATGGCGTGGCTCTCTGCTGTCCGTCCTAGCCTCCCGTAGTGGAAAGTCTTTTTGGTAGTGGAAGGAATGACCTAGTTAATCAAATTCTTCGTTATTTATACTTTTTGAGGTCTCTTAAGCGGATCAAAAAAAAAAAAAGAAAAAAAAGGATATTGTTAGGTTTTATTAGGGTCCTAAAATTCAAGCACGCAGATATTTCTTGACCAATCAGATTCGTATATTTGCTTATTTATTTTGGAGCCTAAATATTTTTCTGTTAATTAGTTTCTGAGTCGGATTTTCTAGAATGTTCTTATTCTGTGTTTTTAATTGATTGGTTGAAAGATATAAAACTGTAACTTCAATGTAAATGCGATTTTGATCCAAAATTTCTGAAATGTTCTTATGTATGTTTTTGGGATTGATTATTTTAAGGCTAAAAAATATGTATTTTATAAGTTTAAATAATTCTTAGTTCCTATCTCTTTCGTTTCGCAGCTATCATGAAAAAGAGTTTGCAGCTATAAACTTTCGTATCATGAAACAACAGAGTCATTTTGTATTGCGTGTGTGACAACTTTAGACGTGGTGCCGTAGTGTTATACGAAGAAGACTTTCTGCCACTCAGACGTCAATAAAAAAAACCATTAGTGAAAACTGAAAGTGTTTTATTCTCGTATAGGGAATAATAATAATAATAATAATAATAATAATAATAATAATAATAATAATAATAATCATATTCGAATCGAGCAAATTGGCACAGAAGGAGTACAAGGCTAGACATGACTGGGTGGGCAAGGTGATCCACTAGGAAATATGCAAGAAATTTAGATTTGACCATGCCAACAAATGGTATATGCACAACCCAGCACCTGTCCTAGAAAATGACACGCACAAACTCCTATGGTACTTTGATATACAAACGGATCACCTAATCTCGGCCAGAAGACCAGACCTAATAATAATCAGCAAAAAAAAAAAGGAAAATCTTCAAAACTATCGCCTTTTCTGTCCCGGCGGACCACAGAATAAAACTGAAAGAATGTGAAAAGAGAGATAAGTACCTCGACCTTGCTAGAGAATTGAAAAAACTATGGAACATGAAGGTGACAATTATACCAATTGTGATTGGTGCTTTTGGCACAGTAACTAAAGGATTATTAAAGGGCCTGGAAGATTTGGAAGTTGGCGGCCGAATGGAGACCATCCAAACAACAGCCAGAATACTGAGAAGAGTCCTGGAGATTTGAGGAGACTTGCTGTCACTCAATCTCCAGTGAAAGACCATCAGCTTACGCTGATGTGAAAAACTCTAATGAGTAAATAATAATAATAATAATTATTATTATTATAATTATTATTATTATTATTATTCATTTATTTATTTATTCCATTTTTGGTAAGGTTTAAAAATTTGAGAAACGATGCACCAAGTTTGTGGAATGCAATATGAATACACAGAATGAAATATGCTTCATGAATCTGAGTCATTCTCTATGAAAAAGGTCGTGTCTTTTTCAGCTCCTCCTCGGAAAGAGCCAGAAAATCCCTCGTGTTAATAACATCATATTAATGTATGTTTTTACTACAATATTTAAGCAGTGATATTGCAAAATTAGAGAACAAATATATTTTTGTTTTTTGTTTATTTGTCTTTTTTATTTTGTTTTGTTTTTTGTTTTTATAATATTTGATAAAATTGTATTGTTATAATTATTTTACAGTGAGTCGTCTCAGTCAGTGAAATTCTACCTAATATTTGTTTCTCCCATGGTTGATTCACTGAAAAATGAAACCCTCAATGTTCTATCGCCAAATTTTTCATCGAACGACAATTATAACATCGCTTCTCTCAATCTCTCCGGGAAGAACAAAATAGTGGATTTGAAACCGGTTAATATCAGCGACTTTCTACCGGAAAACGAAAATATTCCGATGCTTTCTGGTCTGAGCCCCGTGCCAAATCCCCAATACCCTGAGAAGATAAACAAGATGTTAAGTCATTCTGAGGCTTCAACAGGTCAGTTAAATAGTTTCTCATTTTATATATATATATATATATATATATATATATATATATATATATATATATATATATATGTCTGATTCATTACATTAAAAATAAGCAACGTATTTTATTTTGAATTTTTTCCATCATCATCAGCAACAGCAGTAGTAGCAGCAGTCGCACGGATTCTAATGTCTCTCTCTCGCCATCCGTCCGTATCTGTCATCGTTCTTGGCAAGTGTTCTAGATTATTAATATAAATGATGCCAATTCTGTAGACAAGCAACGAACTATTTTATAAATGAATAAGTGGGTTTGAGAAGTGAACATTTATAGCTTCTTCCCCAGCTACTCATAGCTCGTTCTGCAAATATAGTGAAGACGATTAATTGACAGGGTTCTTAAAAACGTGTGCTGGTTAGCAGTGAGGAGGAAGTAAGCATACTTGGTTTGGGACTGGGACTGGTCCTGGGTTGACCTTGTAGAAAGAGAATAAAGAACTCTTCTTAATCGAGCAGTGTTCGCCAGTGGTCCAGTAGACCTGGGTTCAATATCAAGTCGAGTCATATCAAAGATTCAAAAAATTGTATTTGATGCCTTTATGCTTAATACTGAACATTATAAGGTACAGATCAAGGGTAAGTGGAACAATCCAGAGAAAGGAGTAATGCTCATCTCTATAACTCGATGTAGAAGCTATTGAAAAGGGAGCTTTCGGATCACCCTGACTACGGTCGGCTAACTTACTACAGATGATAATAGTAAAATGCGTGCTTAGCGTAATGTTTATCGTCGTAGGAAATAGGTCACCTGAGTTCAAATCCTGGACGAGTCTGTTAAAAAAAAGCATGAATCCATCTCTTTTTTCTCCAGCCAAAGGTAAATAATAGGGCAAACTGGGTTCTCTACTCTTGCTAAGGCTACCAGATCTAGAAGGAAAACCTTGAGTTTAAACCAGCTTTGATCCACTGAAAAATCAACCTAGTGTCGCATCCTGCTCGTATCAGAGGGGTTGGGTATTAACATATATGTTTGGAATGTAAGTTTTTTGGTATCGCGTGGGTTTGGTGTACATCTTTGAAGTCCGCGTAATTTAAATATTTTGGTGTGGTCGGTTGGATAAAATAACGTAGAGTCTTATTCAGAATTGGCTTCTGTCAACAAGTTCTCCGGGCTCTACAGCCCAGTGCAAACATAACCATCACATTTCGTTGTCGAGTAGAAAGAGAGAGAATTATTACTTTCGTTGTATGTTTTTTTTTACAAGAATATGTTGCTGTTAGAATTCCACTGGTTGGCAATCATTTTTGTTGTTATTTTATTCTATTCTTTTTTCTTGCTTTCTTTTGTATCACAGTTCCCGACCGTACAGTCAATATCATATTTATTTCATCATGACTGAAAAATCAAAAATTAAAGTCATGGTAAAAAGGTCATAACTTCAGTTTGTGCTAAAATAAATTTCAGTAAATATCTATCATAGATGGTTAAACGAAAATAAATTAAAAGTCTGGTTTAGCTAGGCCGACGGTCAATTAAGGATCCAGTTTCGCCTAATAATTACACTGTGCATTTTTACAGTAAAAGGATTCCCAATGCATTTCTATAGTGAAATAATTTGCAATTCATTTCATAATCAAAATAAGTTCATATGTGGGAATCTCTTATCATTTTTGGGAGTACCGATGGTGTAAAGGCTAACGTACTGGACTGTGACATAGTAGTATTATGTCCACTTTCGGACTTATACTCTTGGGCAAGGCATGAGCCTCCTTATCGCCACCAGCTTTGAGTTAAATAGTATCACTACTGTTCTTCCATAAGGATGGCTTAGACATTAAATAACCCACAAAGTTTGATATACGATAAAACATAGAGACCAAACCTAATCATTTTGCTGGAACCATTTGAATTTATATTATTATCAATTATAAATCTATACCAATTATTCATATTTATTATTGTAAATTCTCTTTACTGACAGATCCTGTTTTATTACCGCTCAAGTTTAACTTACACAATTTTACCTACGTCCAAGATCTGTCTGATCCGACATCAGAAACTTTCAAAAGCTATGCAAAGCCTCTTTGTAAATCGGTAGGTATTTATTTTGTCTTCAGTTATCTCCCTTTAAACCAAACTAAAACCTTTTTGTTTGGCTTTCTGTACAGTTTTATTTTTGTGCACGCCAAATAAAATTCTATAAGCAGTTGTTCAGTATAAATGGTTTTATGCAAATCCGACATTATTATTATTATTATTATTATTATTATTATTATTATTATTGAGCCTGAATGACTGCAAGTCTCCTCAAGTCTCCAGGACTCTTCTCAGTATTCTGGCCGTTCTCAAAAGTGCTGTAGTTTGGATGGTCTTCACTCGTCCTCCAACCTCCAAGTCCTCCAGCCCCTTTAATAATCCTTTTGTTACTGTACCAAAAACACCAATCACGATTGGTACAATTGTCACCTTCATGTTCCACAGTTTTTGTTTTTTTTTCAATTCCCTAGCAAGGTCGAGGTACTTATCCTTCTTTTCACATTCAGTTTTATTCTGTAGTAAGCCGGGACAGCAAAGTCGACAATTTTGCAACGCAAGAAAAGATAACGGGAACAATTTTTTGTTGATTATTATAAAGTCTGGTCTTCTGGCCGAGATTAGGTGATACGTTTGTATGTCAAAGTCCCATTGGAGTTTATGTGTCATTCTCTTGGACAGCTGCTAGATTGTGCATATACCATTTGTTCGTATGGTTGAATTTAAATTTCTTGCACATCTCCCAGTGGATCACCTTGCCCACCCAGTCGTGTCTAGTCTTATACTCCTTCTGAGCTAATTTGCTGCATTCGCTTATTATGTGATTGATGGTTTCGTCTCGATCACCACATAACCTACACTTGCTATTTTGTTATGTCTTACCTATTTTCGTTTTGATATGATTGGTTCTTATGGCGTTGTTTTTCGCTGCTATTTGGAGATATTCTATTTTTCTCTTGATATTTCCTTTTCTTAGCCACGTCCAAGTTTTCTCGTGTTAGATGTTGTTCATTAGTCGCTTAAAACGTCCATAGAATTCTTTTTTTTTTCTCCCATTTTTGTTTCCTAGTTATTGTCATTATGTTGTCCATCGTGTTGTCAGTATTGTGTCTGATGGTTGTAATCAGTCCTCCTTCGTGCTTTTCTATGTAGTCCTCGAGTCGTTGTATCGATGCGTCAACACTGTCTTCATTGTTGGCAAGTCCTCTTCCTCCCTCCTTTCTTGATACATAGAATCTGTCAACTTCGTCTCTGGGATGTAATGCCTTATGCATGGTCATTAGTTTTCTTGTTCTTTGGTCCATTTGCCGAAGTTCTTCTCTGGTTCACTTCAAAAAGGGTCCCGAATATCTAACCTGGGATACAACGCAGGTATTTATTCCTTTGATAAGGTTTCTGCTAGAGAGTTTTGTCTCGGGTAGTTTTCTAGTTCTCCTGAGATATTATTTCTTAATTTTCTTTCATCTCCACTTGTTTGATGGTGTCAGCCACCAAGATGTCCAAGTATTTGTAATTTTCCTTCTCTCCGAGCGTTCGAATCTTGTCTTGGTTTGGTAGTTCCATTCCGTTAGTCAGATGTCGTTTGCTACTTTTCATTACTAGGATGGCACATTTTTCTATGCCAAATTCCATTCCTATGTCCTGACTGTATATTCTAACTGCGTGTATTAGAGTTTCCTTTTCTTTTTCATTTTTTGCAAATTGTTTGACGTCATCCATGTACATCCATGTACACTAGGTGATTGATCTTTTCCTGCGATTTACTAAGTTTATGTCCGGAAGTGTAATTTCTGAGTATGTGGTTAAGGAGTGTCATGGCAATTATGAATAGTAAGGGTGATAGTGCATCTCATTGAAAAATATCTTTTTGGATATTAACTTCAGCTAAGATTCTTTCTTCTGCTGTCAATTCCACTCTCCGAATTTTCATGGTTTTCTCGATAAAGTTTATAACTTAATCTGATATTTTGTACATTTTGGGGCAGTTTATTATTCAGCTTTGCGGGACTATATCATATTTTTGTGGTCAATCCAGGCCATGGATAGATTTTTCCGTCTGGTCTTTCTCTCGTTTAGGATGTGCTGGTCTATGTAAAGTAACTCTGCTGTGCCTCTGGATCATTTGCGGCATCCTTTCTGTTTTCCAGGGAACAATCTGCGGCTTGTTAGCGAGTAGTAAATCTCTTTCCTCATTTGTGCTGTTAATATTTTCCACATCATCGGAAGGCAGGTTACAGGTTTGTAGTTGTTTGGGGCGGTTCCTTTGCTTGGTTCCTTTTGGATCAAAGCAGTCTTTCCTTTGGTCATCCATTCGGGTACATGTGCTCCTTGTAAGCATCCGTTCATTTCTAGTGATAGTCTGTCGTGAATGGAGGTGAATTTCTTGAACCAGAAACCATATATTCCATCATGGCCTGGCGTTTTCCTGTTTGATATTTTTTTCGTGTCGTTTTGTGTAAATCGATTGGTTCTTAGAACATTGTTTTGTATTGCTATCAGGAGAGATTCTGTTTCTCTCTTAAGGTTTCCCTTTCTTAGCCACATCAATGTTTTCTTGTGCGAGATGCCGCTTATTAGTCGCTTAAAACGTATATGGAGTTGTTTTTCTTCTCATTTTTGTTTTCTGTTTATTATCGATTTGTTAGTCCTCATGTTGTCAGTATTGTTTCTGGTGGCTGTAATCAGTCTTCCTCCATGCTTTTGTACAGAGTGACCCCCAGCCCCGCAAAAAAAACAAAAAAAAAAAACACACCCATGAACTTTTTTATTACTTCTACAAAAAGCAAAATAATTCTAATTTTGTACACTCAAACTTCTGGACATGTTGGTGAATACTATGGTACCAATTTTTCATGCACAGAATCTACTTCATATCCTAAAAAAAAGAAAAGACTAGAATTGAATTTATAAATTTCAGTCAAAAATATATGGGTTCTTTTTTTTTTTTTTTTTTTTTTTTTCACCTTGTATGTAATCTTCAAATCGTTGTATTGATGCGTCAACACTGTCTTCAATACTGGAAAGTCCTCTTCCTCCTTTTCTTGACACATATAATCTGTCAACGTCGTCTTTGGGTTGTAATGCTTGGTTCACCTGAAATGTTATTATTATTATTGTTATCATTATAATAAAGACTTTTTTTTATATGATTATTGAGTCATTGAGTTGCTTGGACCGATATTAGTATTAGTATATCCCCGATATACTAACAGTGAATAAATGGAAGGAAATGCAAGATAAACTCATTTACATAAACAGAAATATTTGATATATACATATAAGAATTATTGAAAGACTGAATAAGCAGTATGTGAAAGATGGATGGACAGTTAAATGTTTATAGCCATGCTGGCTCTAGTGTTAGATGACTGGGCAAGAGATAACACCTGAACTATTGAAGGGACAGAGTGAGGATGGATTTCTGGGACCGTCATGTGAAATCCATGAGCCAACAAACGGACATGGCCATTCTTCAATTATTTATTGTCTCCTTATAATATTTACATAAAGTTCATTATCTAAAATTTTTGGGATATATAAGGATAACATTCTTATAAAAGATTCATTATAAATGATTATTATATTATCTCATTAAATGTGTCATAATATATGATATTAGTTTATTATATGTTTGATTACTGACATTAATGTTTGGCTCAATATATATTTTGACTCTTTATAAGATAGCCAGTTATAACACCTTATCCTAGGCCCCCAAGCCAGTTACCTCTCCTGTCGTTAATTTTGTTAATTGCTATCTGAATAAATCACCTTGTGGTGTTAGTCGAAACATTGCGGTTGATATAAATGAAGTGTAGATGACATAATAAAAAAATTGTTTATGACTATAACGGAAACTGCATTTTATTTCAGTTAGGATGGAAGTTTTCATTATCTCTTCCCGTTTTTATGAAACCGTAATTTTCTAAACCGTTCTACAGAATTGTGGTTAACTACGCTTATGTTAAAACCGGTAAGTTATATTTTCTAGTAGCAGAAATAGCTGAGTGCATACATATTTCAGGGAACTATTTGTACCGTTATATTACCCATGGATATAAATGAAGAAAAAGTGAAAATAATTAAAATGATTAAACAGTAAAAAGTCTACCCTATTCTATTAGGAATCTGAATTGACACATCAAAATTTCTTTGTTGTTTTTTGAATAAAAAAGAAATTTTGATGTGTCATTTAGAGCTTTGGTTGTCTATGCAATCACTATTCGGTTAAACCTTGTTAGAGCAGCTCTGATAAGTTAGAAGGTTCTGTAGCGGTAGAAGTAATTATTTCACGGGATTTTCTCTGTCGGAGATATCCTCTCGATTCAATTTTCCGGTTAATAAAGGTAGTCGTATAGTTCATTGATCCAGTCTGGTGACTCATCTTCTTTCGACGCCAACAGGAGGTTTCTCTCATTTTGGAATCCTTTCCAGGGCTTGTTCACCTCATGCTTTTATACCATATAATTTTATTGTCATGTTTCTTTCACCGTTACTCTGATTCGTGTTCTAAAATAACTTAGGCATTTCCTTGTTTATCAATATAACTTCGTCATTCAGGGTTTTTAGACTATTGTCTCCATCTTTATTATGAACCAACGCGTATAACTGCTCGACATATAGCATAACGGTTATAGGCGTTGGTTCCCTAAACATTTAAAGAGACAATCATCTTGAAGTTGCAAGTTAAATCTTGTCTGCAGGCGAGTAACAATACAGGAATACTTAGCACTTATACCCGGTTATGGTTAACGGAATCAGAACAAACGACCCCCGTGGATTGAATAAAGGATTGAAGTTTTGTGTAGGCTCCCGAGGTCGACAAGAAACACCCGAAGAAGGCCGGAGGTCATATCGGCCGAAACGTAGTGAATATAACAATAAAGATGGAGATAATAGTCCGAAAACCCTGAATGATAAAAATCATCAAGCTTTGTTTCAGAAATTCAAACAACTAATTTAATTTCGATTAAGAAACAACAAAACAAAAATAACTTTATCATTTATCCTTCACTTTCTTTACTAGCTTCAGCTTTATTATTTCTTCATTATCTTTCTCTTTTCATTATTCTTTTCTTTCCAGTGGTGCGTGATTCTTTTGAAGCAAAATATGCATTGCGTACCCAAATAAAAATCATTCCCAACAAAATTAAAAAATATCCTTATTTATTAAGTTTCACATATTATTTATTACAATAACACCACACAGCACTTTAAGGAGACGCAGCGAATTTAAGCCAATAGTGATGAATACTTAAAACTTTGTAAGGTGACTTTCGCCTTTGAAAATTTGTATCTCTGATAAACAAATTCAATTTGCAGTTATTGCTTTCACAATAAAAGGATATCACATTTACAAACAAAATATAGAGTGAATTTGAGATATGCAGCTGCTGATTTAATAAAAGAAAAGCGGGCCTATTTGTGTTGTGTCTTCGAATATTTCTGAAGGAAATAATTCTATTCTGTTTTAATAACGCCCTGTTGGCGGGGCTTTGGATACGCTGCAGAGGAGTAAGTCCCTCCCTGTCAAACGCGGGTATCTTAGATATGACATTAAACTACATCTGATGATAAAGCTCCAATGCTGCAGATTCCTGGCCATTCTGACCTGCAGTGGTAGTACCTGTTAGGATCCCATCTATGGGTCAAATACATCAGTTTAAAAATTATTCATATTCGATAGAATCAAGAGCAAAAAACTCTTAAGAAACAACACAAGAAATATAAATATAAACGTACAATGAACGTGATTCCCTAACCACTAAGCATAAAGTAACACAAGACCGGTTGACATGCACTTAAAATAAATCAACCTGTTTCAATTGATTTCATTACTTATTATCATACTTCTTGGAGGATGTCATTGATAAAAATAATTTTATCATACAAATAAAAACGATAATTATTCAATAGTATAAACTTTTTTCGAATTTAATTTTAAAAGTTTCACTATCTTTAATTCCACCCGCAAGATCATGAAAGTGTTATTTGTTTTACCCAGGAAATTTTTCAGGGTGCGCAATTTTTTCTTTCTACCTTCATCTCTGTTGTTTTTTTAATCCTCAAATTCGACTAACAAGTACTCAACTGTTAAGTGACATGTTTTCCCACATTCCTTTTTTTCTAACCTTGAAAATGAAACTTATTTTTTATCCTTTTTTCTAACCTCATTGATTAGACTTTTTTTTTCTAATCTTGATAAGATTTTTTCTAACCTTGATAGTAAGATTTTTTCTAACTTTAATTATAAGACTTTTTTCTAACCTTTATAATAAGATTTTTGAACCCTCCAACTTAGATTATTTTGTGTTTACAATGAAAAGTTATGTCAGTTCCAATGTAGTTTATTAAAAAAACGTGTTCATTTTTAAAAAATGCATTTTGAGTTTCGTGAGAATTACCTAGATCACCTTGGGTAGTGCTAGTCTACTTATAAAATCCAAATTGGTTCTCTAGGCCGCTTTCATTAACTCAACAACTTAGTGAATATTTATGTACTTTAAAATCCGTAATAGTCACTGTGTTACAATATATATATATATATATATATGTACTGCTGGTTGAATGGTCACTGACACTTCTTTTCATCTCCAAGTCCATTAAAGAACCTATGAGATGGCATGTGGCTTCTCAGCCCATGTTCATCCACGCAATCCCCGTTGCATATGTAGCAAACAAAGATATCTGTCTTTGTTATTGACATTGCTCCCATATAGATTCTGTTGTAGACCCACATTGTCACAGTAAATACAAGTTGCCTGTAGGTTGCTGCGAAGGGTCTGCATAAAATGAGCTAGGGATTGTTTGCTAATGGTCATTTATATGTGATCATTATATAAGTATCGTTATATATTTTATATATACTTTCTACAAAGAATTTTACAGCCAACTATTATACAACGAGGATTTCCCCTGGCGTTTAAAATTCACGAACTAGAAAAGAAAAATTGTTTTTTCTTTTTTTTGCTTTTTATTTTTTATTGTAAGTCAGAAGTATGGGATGAAAACATATTAAAAACAAGATTTTGGATAAAGGTTATTCTACTGACTGAGTTTACAAATTCAAGTAAAAGTTGCTGGTGCCACTAAGTTAAAGAGTTAATCAAAGCTGTCAAAAGTTGCAGGTGCAACCTTGGGTCGAAGGCACAACGCACACTTCATGACCTCTCCAAATCGTACCCGGTCAGCTGGCAGGCGAAATCGAAAGTTCAAATCGAGCCGGTCAACGCATCTTCGAGGATGTTTTTGCTCCTCTTCATCAATCTATATGATATAAGAACGCATTGTCTAATCAAAAAGAGGTCAAAGATTTGTTTTTGCTTCTCCTCTTAGTCTCTGTGAATGATGCCTGGGTCCCGATTGGCTGACCAATGAGAATGCGATACGAAAACGCACTGACCGATCAAAATGAATCAAGAGTTTGTTTTTGCTTTTCCCCTTGATCTCTGTGAACGGTATCTTAGTCCTCATTGCCAAGACAATCTAAGGTGTTTAGGTTTACAAATTTCTTCCATAAAATAATTCATTGTTTATTTCAGATTGACAAATATTTTGCACATACACACCTGACACCGATATTCAAAGGGTGTCAAGTCGACTCCTTCAGGTAAGTGTATCTTTTTAGAGCACACACACACACACACACACATATATGTACAGGTTGATTTTAAAAAAAACATTAAGGGAGTATCTTTATGATATAATTTCATTCTCCACATGTTCAGCATATCTGTCAACATATTCTTGGAATCTCTCACGAGTCATTAAAAAGATGTTGATATTTTTGTGGGAGTACTGATATTCCGGAGACGACCTGGGGAAGATCTCAATAATGTGTTGACTGGGATGGTGAACAGGTGGAGACTTTAAAATCATAATAACATAAACAAATTCAAGTAGAATTGTTATAAACTGTCTTTAGACAGTTTTTTCCTTAGGTAGGTCTTGTTAAAAAACATATTTCTTTTTAGCAACTATTTCTTCACGTCTAAAAAGATATCTGAAATTTGTCTGTTTTATTAAGAAATTGTCGAAAGATTTTCTCACTGTGCGCAAGAAGAAGCATTCCAGATATTTAAACAAAAGTGCCACATGATTTTAAAAAAGTGTAATATCTTGATTATACTCTTGAAAATAACTAAAGAGAGTAAAGAGTTTTTAAAAAGATTTTGGACGGTTTGTATATAAAATTGAACTAAATTTAAGAAATCTGGTAAAATAGTCCTTAAAAAATGTTAAAAGACCATCATTTGTAGATTTTTACAAAAGCTTGTTTAAAAAATGCATAAATTAACAAAGGTAATTAGTGATGCACGAAACAAAAGATTAGAAAAGAAATGTTTCATTGAAATAATTCTGATTTATATTTTAGCAAAATTCAAACTTTACAGAAATATAAACATGACAAATACACATGAAAAGGTGTTTTAAACTTAAGGAAAAATTCTGATTAGTTTTTTTATAGCATTGATAAAAAGAATATTTTTCTTCCATCTTTTACAATTTTTTTTTCATTTCTTACTTATGAACATTCATCATATAGCTAGCCAAGGGAAAAAACATTAATATGATATCATCCATCCTCGTATTTATGAAATATATATATATAAGACGGAACCCCTCTTAAACTAGTAGACAAATTCACTTATCTAGGAAGCAACGTCGAATCAACCGAAAAGGACATCGACACGAGGTTAACGAAAGCATGGACAGCTATCAATAGGCTATCGATTACATGGAAATCAGACCTAACCGATAAAATGAAACGCAGTTTCTTCCAGACAGCGGTCACATCGATACTGCTATATGGGTGCACTACATGGACTCTAACAAAACGGCTCGAGAAGAAGCTAGACGGCAATTACACAAGAATGCTGCGTGCAATCTTGAACAAGTCCTGGCAGCAACACCCCACAAGACACCAACTGTACGGCCACCTGCCTCCTATCACGAAAACTATTCAAGTTAGACGAACCAGACATGCAGGACACTGCTGGAGAAGCAGGGACGAACTCATAAGTGATTTACTCTTATGGACCCCCACACATGGCCGTGCAAAAGCAAGACGACCAGCACGAACATACATTCAGCAGCTATGTGAGGATACGGGAAGTTGTCCTGAAGAGGAATGATAGGGAGGAGTGGCTAGAGAGTGTCAGGGATATCCGTGCTACCAGCGCGACATGATGATGATGATGATGATGATGATATATATATATATATATATATATATATATATAGTCTGCTGAAATAAATATATTTACAAAAAAATATAAGTGATTTTTTAAAGGTTTTTCTTTTATATGAAATATGAAATATGAAGCTACTGAACGGAGCTAGTGACTAGAAAGTTTCTATGGATCTAAAGACATCTCTACAATTTCCAGTTCACATTATTCAAACAGAAAAGTGGCCAGACATTGTAGCGTGGTCCGATTCAAAGAAGACTGTCCTCCTCATAGAATTGACTGTCCCTTGAGAAGAAAACCGGGAGGAAGCACACGAGCTGAAGAAAAACCGATATGAGACACTGCGTGCCGACTGCGTGGAAAAAGGTTGGATATGCCATGTGATTTCTATTGAGGTTGGTTGTCGTGGTTTTCTAGGACACTCAGTCATTTCGTTTCTTTCTAAAATAGGAATTTCTGGCCGCAGTTTGAAAGTTGCCACAAATCGTCTTCAGACCGCGGCGCAATATGCATCAAGTTGGATTTGGTCGAAAGCGAGAAGTTTTCAACATGAATGAAATGCGCGCAGAACCACCGTCCACATGTGACACCAGGAAACTGTTACTGTAAACGCGTAATGACGTCGACGTCCGAAAGTAAACGCGTTTTTTTTTTAAATCACAAACTGCACTCTAAGAATGAAGATGAACGTCCAATGTAGTCTCTGCTATTGATTGATCTGGCGTATATATATATATATATATATATATAATTCTTTAATACCCTGTCCGGTGGTAAAAGTTGCTTGGTAGCGCCAGGAGTGGCAGTACCGCCTTGAACTACCGAAACTGTGTTATCACCCTGGTTGGCGGCTGATGAGGGCAGGGTATCGCACGTGCTTTCACACGTTGTATGATGAAATATATATATATATATATATATATATATATATACTAATGATATATATATATATATATATACTAATGAAATATATATATATATATATATATATACGAATGAAATATATATATATATATATATATATATATATATATATATATATATATATATTAATGCTGTCTAAAAATGAAAACAAAATGAATTGCTTAAATATAAAATCTGAAGAAAAACTGTTCAATGGCTTAAAGTATAAAAAGTTTGCTTTACTCCACTTGTTGGTTTGTTCTTGATCAAATTATGTTTATGCTAATTAAATTTATGAAGAAGATATATGATGTTTTGATTAAATGATTATTCTATGGTTACAGAAATGACATAAATAACGAAAAAGATTTAAACATAAATACAAATTCTGATTAATTTCTAATTGCCTCTTTATACACATTTCTTTTTCTTTTATTTTTTGAAAATATTTAAAGTCTTTTTTTTTAATCATCATCCAACATATAGCTGGCTATGCGAAAAAAATATGGATTTGACGATCCGCTATTTATGAAGTCAAAAGATTTGAATCAATCTGGCCAGAAATAAAATATTTAGCCAGCTGATGATTTTCAGTGACTTCAAATCGTTTCTGAGGTCAACCTTATATTGTTAATATTGGTGCCAGAGTCAAAAACTTTATTGAATATTTGTAAAATATTGATGTAATAATTTCCAAATTTCTGATTGTTACAGTGAAATCCCATCTTCGATTTCCTTCCACATGATATTCAGTGCAGATTCCACTTCCAAACTCAAAGAATCTGTCTTGGAAATTATCTCAATGTCAGCACGCCATCGGCAAGTGAACGGTGAGGAACTGATCAAAATAGGGAATCTCTATCTCATCTGGAAAGAACATTCGGATCAACAGGATTCTTGGCCAACTCACTCTGCTCAACAATCGCAGAGGATGTCTTCTGATTTACAACAGGGAATCAACTCACCCAATTACAACCCCGTTACTCTGCCCAACACGGTCACCCGATCGGGAAGCCGTCGATCAACGTTTGCCCGGGCTATCAATACTCATCCACGGCTAAACGTTCGACGTACAACTATGTCAAGATCCGTGGGCAACAGAGATGCTGACAATGTTGTCAACATGAAAGGTTAGTATTGGAAAGTGAGACATATTAAACGGAAATAAACTTGTGAAAAGGGTTTTAGTTCGAGTTAACTCACAAAGGATTGGTATCAAGTCCTGAGTCAATAAAGATTATACAATTAAGTTCAGCATTAAATCCAGAAAGGGCGAAGTTCCAAATAGGCAAATCAAAAATAGTAAATCCATCATCGGCAATATATCCTTTTCCATAGATCGGACGTCAAGTTAAATGGCTAACATAAGTTAGTTTTTATAGTAATTCGAATATTAATTTTTCCCAGAATGCAACATTGATGATTATTTATTTCGAATAGGAAGAATGATCCAATAGTTTTCGTACAGATTCTCAAGTAATGCTTCTTAGTTGGGATTCATTCAGCCTCAGTCTTCTCAGTGATTTGTTTTGCTCGACTCTCTGCGTCTCCAAATTGCCAATTTAAAAACTCTATTTGGTAGTTCTCAAGACAGGAAACTCTAACTTCCATCTAAGTAGACTATACATGTGACTCGCTCTCACGACCACTCAAATGACTGATGTATCTTTTGATAATTTCAGCAACCCTAAGTTCATTTCTATTTTTATCCTACGATATTGCAAATTGGTGGCTATCACGAATTTTATCACATTTAGTCTTCTGGTTAGATTTTTTTATCTTTGTCGTCTCTCTTCTTGCTCCTAACATTTTGTAATACTAATTAATTCGCATCTCGCAACCAATTCATTTTAACAATAATCATTTTCAATGCACCCGTTTACAATTTTACACAGCAGTCGCTTTTAAGACTTAAGTCAAAAAGGTCAAGGTTTCAAATTCTAAAGTATTTACCAAAGCCCTCCGCAAAGGGCAGTATGTTACATAAAGCCAATTTTTAATCGAAATATGATTTCAGAGTTTTCCTTCTCCTAAACTGTATGGTTAACAAAGGCTTAAGAACTCAGTTTACCCAATTAATTACCCAAAGCTGAGGAAAAAACAGATAGATTTATGCTTGCCCCAATGGTGAAAACAAACTTCCTCATCCAGAATTTGAACTTGGATCGCCGATTCCATTTCTTACAGCGATAAAGAGACAGACAGACAGACAGAGATCTCGTATCCTGGTATGGTCGTGGGGGATGCAATTCATATCGTATGTTTTGGGTTGTTGGACTAAAATGACGAAGCATTAATTTATCAAAGAAAAATATTATATTTCTTGAGAACTGTAGTATCGGTGTCATCTCGTAATGTTGGAACCCATTTTAAAAGTTATCAACAGAAGTTGAAGTTTGTGGGAGAAAATGTAATAGAAATGGAGCATTTTTATTCACAGAAACCCTCGCGCCCATCAGGGCTCATGTCCAAATAAGAATAATTGCTGAAATAAGATGCTTTAATCAATTCTTTAACAGTCTGATTGGGTGCATTTTTGCTCACAAAGATGTTAAGGATACGGTTGGCAGACTCAAGGACGGGAAAAATAAAGTTTTAAAAGTATTTCAAAAGTGGTCATCTGATATTATTCATAAAGTTTTTGTCTATGAAAACAAAAGGACAATTTAAATGAATTATAAAAGGAGTGGTAAGATGTGACAATAGAATAAATAAATCGATAAATTAGAGAACCAATTTTTTCAGCGCGGAGAAGTTGGAGGAATGGCTGATTACTCAGCATACAAAAAGTCGACGAAAAAACGAAAAACTCCCAATTGCGCGGACATAATTTTCTGCTGTAAAAAAAATATATTGTGGAAAAGCAGGCGATCAACCGCGAAACGACCGACGTGCCCTTTTCTCTGCAATTGAATAATAACAATCTGGTCGTTGAACATGACTTTTTGGTTCCCGTGAAAAACACGAGATAACAGTGATATTGTTATTCTGTCGGTGGGAAGTAATAATTTCGCGAAAAGAGAAAAAAAAAAGCATGAGTAATTGATCCTCTCTCTCTCTCTCTCTCTTCGTCTGTTCATATGCATTTATCTCTCTGTCTGTTTTTATCATCCATAAATAGGCACACCCAATCAATTTTTTATAAAAACTTATTTTTTATAAACCCAAAATACCTTGCATTTATTATGTATCCTATCAAAACGGATATTATTTGGTAATATGTACTACCAATCAATAGACAAGAGGAGAACCGAGGTAGGCGGTGGAGAAGGAGAACAGGAAGGAATAGTGAAATAAGAATAAGAGGAGAGGTCAATTATTTGAAGATACGAAAAATAAGAGAAATCAAAATATGCTAAAAATTAACCGTGAAAAATTCATAAATATATTTGAATTCTATGAGATGATCATCGGAGAAAATTAAATAACTCATATTATATAGACATTATATATGTATATATATATATATATGTGAGTGTGTGTGTGTGTGTGTGTGTGTGAAGTTGAATTATTTGATAATGTTTCAAATTTAATTCAGTGAAAATTTACTTCATTTCTAACATTTTTCGAATTACCCTACAATCGTCACCCGTGGGTCCAAAAAACGAAGGGAAGGAAATTAACAAAGCCTCGAATATTGCCGTCCAAGACAGTAGTAAACCGAGAATCTTTGTTGCGAAGAGAAAGAAAAGTAATTAAAAAAAGGTGTAAGGGAACAAGCGAATAAATTTAACACATCCGGTTCCACTGACATTGCACAAATTCGCCGTGAATAATTGAGCTTAAAACACATTTGATTTAGCGCCAAAAAAAAAATAAAATAAAAGGAAGAAATGGAAAGCCAAATGGACCAACTCGACTTGGACCAAAACAAAGAAAAAAAAAAACAATTTTTACAGAGATACTAATATGGTATCTGAATGCAAAGTTTTCTTTTTTTTCTTTTCTTTCGTTTCAAATTTCTGACGTCTGGTTTTCTCTGACAGGAGAACTTAACTTAATTCTTCCAGCTAGATGTATCCTTTTCTCCTGACTTCGAGACAATTTTGAAGGGTGTTGCTCTGCGGAATTTAACGTTTTTCGTTAAATTTCTTTCACAGTCCCTTCTTGTAAAAACTATCTCCCAAGACATACATTGAGTCGGGCGAACTCAGCAATTTTTCTGTTTCCTTGGGAAAGAAACAGGTTCTAGGCTTCTCCTTTACTGTGGAAACCAATTAACTCTCACTTAGTTTATTGTAATTTTACATCATTCCTGGTGATCCAGTAGAGTCTGTGAGAAAGCAGACTTTGCTTCTAACTTTTCACTAACTGACTCTGGAGCCTGTGAAAAAGCAGACCTTGTTTTCAACCCCTCCGATCTAGCTGACTGGCTGGCTGGCTGGGTGGCTGGCAGATTGGCTTCAACCTCTCCCTGACTGAGAGGTCCGAGAAAAGGCGTACCCTGCTTTCTACTTTTCTCCAACAGACAGACTAACAGACAAACAGACTGACGAAAAAACCCGCCCAGTCGTTTAACTACCCACAAAGGGACAAAAATGACCCAATAATATTCTAGCTATTTTTAACTGTTGGTTTGCAAATTCCAAAAGTTTTCTTTTTCTCAGTCAACCTCTTTCTCTCTTCTCATTCTTCTTTCTCGCTGTCTACCCCTTACTTCTTTTTCTCCCGGTGTACCGATCTCTCTTTCTCTCTCTCTCTTGTTTTCTCTCTCCTAGTTTATATTACACTTTCTCTTCCTCTCTTTCTTTCTCTTAATTTACCTCTCTCTCTCTCTCTCCTTTTCTCTTTTCCCATCTCTCTCTCTCTCCCTCTCCCTCTCTCTTTCTCTTTCAGCACATTTAACTTACATTTTCAAACATTTCTTTTTATTCCTTTTTTTTCATTTCTTTTTAAACTTCTACATGTAACTTTACTGGATCGGTTTAACTTATCTGCCTGTTTTATTTTATACCACTCCCTCATCCAGTCAGTAGATCAGTCTTTCTTTAGCTCTCTCACTCACCCACTCTTTCATTCTCCCTCTCTCGCTCTTTAACTCTCTTATTAACTCACTAATTTAACGAGACTTTCTTTCATTAAACCACTCTTATGAGGGGCAGCATTTCTTTGACAAATTTTAAGTTTATTCTTCATTGCTATCCTCTCTTTTTTCCAGCCGATCTTACTGCCGATATCTCATACGAACTCCACAATTTGGTATACACTTATGACATGGCCAATGAAACTTCCGTCACTTTTCAAAACAAAGAATCAGACTTTTGCAAAGATGTAAGTTCCAGCAATGTTGTTTTTTTTTTTTTTTTTTTTTTTTTTTTTTTGCTGTATTACACATGAGAGCAAAGGTCATAATAGCAATGTTTCATTTCAGGATTTTACACAACTTAAGATTATTACATCTACTATAACTACTACTACTACTACGTGTAAAGCTAAGCAACAAAAATAAGATGAAAGACAATGTAGTCCAAAAGTGAAAAGCATCATCAAAGAATTTAGGAAAATTAAAGGCTAGTGAACTTAACAAGTACTACTACAACTACTACTACAACTATTGATAATGATGATGATGCTGATACTATTATAACAAATAAATTACAACTGCTACAATGACAACTACTACTTCTACTATGACGAAACTGCAGCTACTATCGGGTTAAGTCATAAATAATTTCCGTTTTTTAAAGCAAGTTGTAATGACGCATTTCAAACTTCCAATGTTTTAAACGCAACCGGAAATTATCTGATTAAAGAGTGTCTTCATTGGTTATTCTTATTTTAGTATTGAAAGAATGTGCATCATTATTTAATCTATGATTTCATCCCCCTAAAATGGTAAAACTGAAAGTGCATTTTTGGCATGTAATGTGGGACTTTAAGAATAACAAAATCGCCACAGAAACAGCTAAGAAAACTTCTAGTCTTTACCAACTGCCAAGTTTAAAACTGGTTTTCAAATTTTCGTTCTGGCAATACGTCTTTGAGAGATGAACTCAGACCTCATTAGACTTCGATCAAGATGCTTAAAGAGGATCGGTGAAATGCAATCCGCATAAAAGTACTCGAGAATTAACGCTTTACCTCATCACATCCCAATCCACAATCTGCTATCACTTGAAAAAATAGGAAGAATGAGAAGGCCGGGGGTTTGGCTTCCTCATACTTTTAATGAAACGAATAAGGAATACCACATAGCCATAGCAACGTCTTTTTTCTAGGCAGAGAAATAACCCCTTTCTCAAGAATATCATTATAGGGGACAAAAATTTGGTCTTTTATGAACACGTTTAACACAAACGGCAATGGATTGACAAGAATGGATCTCTGCAATCTACCCTGAAAGTGGAGCTTTGTGGGGTATGTCTACTCGGATTAAAAAGGAAAAATTATATCTGAGGGTCCTGTTCTATACAACAAAATTTATAAAAACGACGCAAAGAAACGATAAGAGGAAAACCAGATGGAAATAGTTTAACATTTATATACATATTAATATTTATATTTTACAAACTTAATTTTTAGTACTTTGTTGTTTTGTGGTCGTAAGAGACCAAAAGTTCAAAAGTTCATCAATGTTCTTGATAAGAAGTTAACATAATGTGTGCGTATGTGCGCGTAATAGTAGACTGGATACAAAATTCTATATTTTACAACCAATAGGTGAAGCACAAATAAGTAAGAAACACCTTCACATAATACAGAACAAAATCACTATGACAAAAACTCTAGTACAAATCAGTAAAACATTTTGATCCATAATTAGATAAGTGGTTTCTGGAATCATATTAGTAGTTTTGTTTTTGTTTTGTTTTACGGCATATCAACCACAAGGGGTCATTTAATGCCGGTCATATAAGTAGAATGTATGTTTGACTGCTAACTGAATGTGTGTATGTAGCTGGAGATATGTGAAATCTAACTGAGGTGGTTTCATAAGAAAATTGGTAGACAGAAAGATAGTAAACTTACTTTCGCCACGACTATGAATGCTGTTTTTTGTGTTTGTGGACTCGCAGTTGTCAAAGTAATGAAATGAAATTTTGATTGATGTTAGCATGTCGATATAGCTGCGAGTGTGTCGTCGATACGATGGAGGAGTCTTATCGAGGCAGTGTGTTATTGTGTGTGTTTTAGTTGCCGCTAAAAGTGTGAATAAATCACGTGATTGCCTTCAAATTAAATTTTTTTTTATTTATGCGCAGGATATCGTCCAAGAGGAAAATTTATCTGGAGTTCAACCGTGCGGGCATTGGTGAAAACACCGCATGTTATTATCCCGTTTAATCAGATTCCAGAAACCATTTATCTAATTTTGGATCAAAATGTTTTACTGATTTGTACTAGAGTTTTTGTCTTAGTGATTTTGTTCCGTATTATGTGAAGGTGTTTTTTACTTATTTGTGCTTCACCTATTGGTTGTAAAATATAGAATTTTATATCCAATAGCTTCATGAAAGAAAAGTTATTCTGTAATGCCGAGTGTATGATAGGATCAACGCGATATTATTCATTTTAAGTGTTTAAACGACAACCAGACACTTGATGTAGACTTATACTCTTAATAGCTGCAACGTGTGCATTAAAGTCTTCTAAGAAAAAGCACCACACTTATCAAGAGGAGAAACGTATTGGTTCCCTGTAATTGTTATATTTTGACCTTCGACCCGGCCCAAAAATACTATTCCAAGGTAATACACCGGAAGGAAGAGACACATTCCAACGGCCAGTAATCGAAAGAGATCGCGTGGGCGGATTAAGGCTTATGATATGGGACAAGGTGAAGGTCCCATTGTGCCATTACAGTCACGCACCGGAAGAGAGTAATCTTTGAACTGCATGACAGTTATTTCCGCTTGATGACGATTAAACATTCGATTTCAAAGATCCAGTAGGCGATCGTGTGGGCGTTGAGTTATTATTTAACTCAGTTGAGTTTGGGTCCCAGAGCAGTTGCCAGTAGACTTCCAGACAGTAGAGACCAGATGTGGGAGGGAAGGCTACACCCGACCGAGGGGGCCCTCGGAAAAGCCCCGATGGAGTGGATCCCAAGACCTCTGGTTGAGCATCTAAGAGAACAAGAAAGACACAACGTGACGGTCATGACAATGGGGTCAAAATATGAAGTTTATGTTCGGTCTCCAGCATCCTCTCACATGCAACCCTTCAACAACCCTTTCGAACCCTTGCAATAAAGTCAGAGGTAAATATATTTGAAAAGAAGTCTTCCTGCGTCTTTATCCTGCGTCGTTTCTTCCTGTGTCTTCCTCTTACGTCTTTCTGTGTGCGTCCTTTCTTCGTGCGTTTTCCCTCTTGCGTCTTTATCGTTGTGTCGTTGTGATGCTGCATGAACGTGTAAATGACTATATAACATTTGTCCGATTTGGTGCTTGTGCCAGCTGAGTTCTTCAAGGATTCAAAACGAACCTGGTTACCGTAAACGACAGTTTTTAAGCATCACAACACGACATCAACGAAAAGGACAAAGAAAAATGCTGGAATTGAAAGAAGTAAAAAACAAAACAAAAAAAAAAACAAGAACAAACGAGCAACAAACAGATTAACAGACCGACGCGAAAAGAAAGAAAGAAAAGAAAGAAAGAAAGGAGGAAGGCAACGTGCTGGAAGAAAAGAAGAAGAAAAAAACAAAAAACAAGAACAAACCAGCAACAGAAAAGAGAAAAGAAAGAAAAAAAAAACAGGAAATGTAAGTGGATTGCTCATTCATGTAACTTCTATCTCTGTTATTTAAATTGGGTATAATAGTGAAAGATTTGTTTTAATGACAAGGGCCTTTCTAGAAGCATAAAATTGGAAATAATTTTGTAAGAAAATGTGTGATCCCTAGATAAAAATTGAAATTACTGCTATGTGTAATATTGTATCGTAGTGAGGGAGGAAAAAGAAGGGAACAAAGATGGCTATGGGACAGTTATTGTCCGTTTTTTGATAGACAGCTTATCGTAAACAATAAATTTTATGATAAATTTTATGAATGGGGATTTTTTTTATCGCAAATAGGTCTTTGTGAGTAAAAAAAAAAATTCGTTGTAACTTTTCATTAGTCCAGACAGGTGGTGATTGAAAATTAGAATTTCAGTCCAAGATTTGGAATCCCGCATATCTGTAGTTAAGACCTTTTGGTCAGGTTTTTATGTTTGGAACTTGTGGATTGGAAATGAGAATTTTAATCCGAGAGATGGAATCTTGAGAGCATTAATGGTATTGTCCATGAATTTCACACATTGGTGTTTGTCTGAATAATGCACATATAATTTTTCGATATTTATGAAGTTGGGAGAATCGATATTTTCGGCGCTGGTAGAATCAGGCCGGTTGTTTTGCTGTAGAAATTGTTGATATCAATTATTGAAGACATAGGTATTGTCTTGAAAACGGTCTTGCCGTGGAGGCAGAGTAACTAAGAGACAGATTTTTTTTGTGTCTGACGAGGCAGACAGGTATTTTGTGAGTTCCCCCTGGAGTGAAGCTTTGAGATTGTTATTGGGGAAGATATTTTGAAACAGGGTTTTGGATGTAATTAAGAGATGCGCAGAATTTTGACAGAACCAAGTGTGGCGAAGATTCGCAGATTCGGAAATATTTTGAATTAGGAAATGTTGGCAGAATTTATAAAAGTTTGGGTTGTTTAGAGAGAAAAAACCCGGGATATTTTGTGCAAAGAAAAAAAAAGAAGTAGAATGCTCGTAAGCTATTGAGAAAGTTGTATTATAAATCAGGCTTAGTTTATGGTACTATAGACTGAAATTGAATAAACTGGGAAGCAAACCTATAGTTATCGTGTTAAGGTAAAGACAGAGAGGTAGATATAAGGTTGAATAAAAAAAGGGACATTGAATGTGCAATTTATTATGAAACAAAAATGGAAAAAAAAAGAAAAGAAAATGAAAACGAAAACAAAAACAAAAACGTACAGGACAATAGAAAAAGACGCAAAAAAAGGAGAAGAAACTTGAACATTGTTGTACACAGCATATGAAAAAGAAAAGAAGAAAAAAAAAAAAAGAAAAGACATTTTTAGTAAAATAGACAGTACATCACTACACAGATTGAAAAAAAGAAAAGAAAACTGAACATTTTTGAACTGTGATTGTAACATTGTTTTGACTTGTTGTAAAGTGAAAATTTTTGAGTTTGTTTGAGTTTAAAGGCCACATTAGAATTTTTTTTTTCCTGTTCATATTATGAAATTTGACGAAAACCATTTACAGAAGATTTTATTCGAGGTTTACAAATTTGCAATTATATTGATTCTAAAGCTTTTTTTTTAGAATTTGGGGTTTTCGTAGAATAGGAAATTTTTTTGGTGGGGGTTCTGTTTTGAGGAATCGGTGGCTGACGTGAGAATAGGACAGACATTCATCCAATTGGTTTCAGATTGTTGATGGGTAGACGGCAAAGAAAGCAATTCTATCGAAGAATTCGCCGACCCATGAAGCTGTTGAGGGCCTATTTGGCTTCTATTTTTTTAGTTTGGAGTTCCGAGGATGGAATAAAAGAAAAAAGGCGTGGCCTACTCCAACATTTTGTGGATAATGTCTGAGTCTTTCAGTCCCGATGGTGTTTTGGATTCGTGTGTGATTTGGCAAAGTGAAACGAATCTGGGAAAGGCGAGGTGCCTATATATTGGTAGCCACGAGGGTTCCTGATTAAATTGAAAAGAAACCAGGCGCGGGTTTGATCAGGTAAAACATGTTTCCTCAGGGGCTTGCAAACCAATGTGCATGGAAACAGAAACTTAATGAAAAAAAAAAATGGGTAACACATTGCTAATTAGTATTTTGCGTGGACTATTTTAGGTGGTTTACAGCATGCGTGCCAGATTGTGATACCTTCGGATGTATTGTGATACTTTGTTTTGGGCCATGATTTTTGTGGATTTTTGTGGAATGCTTTGAGCCTTGAAGATATTGTGTTTTAATTTATGTAATTCTCCGGTTACTCCAGGTAGGAACCTGTTGAGCAAAGAACTGGAGTGTGGTCATGAGGAATCCAGGCGAAATGTATTGCTGGAATGACCAGGGTCACTAAGTTTGTGACCAGGATATGGGACCAGGGAATGGTCCTTTTTAGGGTTTTGAAATTTCTTCAAGGAATTATGGAGGGCCCGTTGTGTTGAGAAGATAAAAAATGCATCCGTATGGTACCTTGATGCACACATGTCAAGATGGCCAACCACGCAAAGATAGTAAGAGAAATTTAGATAATAATTAGCCGGGCAAGTGTTACATAGAGAGAAGGTCGCCCTCTTAGTAAGATTTTGTTTGCTGTAGTTCAAGTGATTCTTTTTTATGTTTTCAGCCATTATTGTCCATGGTAAATTATTCTGTAAAATATGTGTGAGGTTGATGGAGACGAACGTGAAGAAAATTCCACATGTGGAATTTTGAAAAATAATTTACGGATGAATGTTATATTTTGACCTTCGACCCGGCCCAAAAATACTATTCCAAGGTAATACACCGGAAGGAAGTGACACATTCCAACGGCCAGTAATCGAAAGAGATCGCGTGGGCGGATTAAGGCTTATGATATGGGACAAGGTGAAGGTCCCATTGTGCCATTACAGTCACGCACCGAAAGAGAGTAATCTTTGAACTGCATGACAGTTATTTCCGCTTGATGACGATTAAACATTCGATTTCAAAGATCCAGTAGGCGATCGTGTGAGCGTTGAGTTATTATTTAACTCAGTTGAGTTTGGGTCCCAGAGCAGTTGCCAGTAGACTTCCAGACAGTAGAGACCAGATGTGGTAGGGAAGGCTACACCCGACCGAGGGGGCCCTCGGAAAAGCCCCGATGGGGTGGACCCCAAGACCTCTGGTTGAGCATCTAAGAGAACAAGAAAAACACAACGTGACGGTCATGACAGTGGGGTCAAAATATGAAGTTTATGTTCGGTCTCCAGCATCCTCTCACATGCAACCCTTCAACAACCCTTTCGAATCCTTGCAATAAAGTGAGAGGTGAATATTTTTCTAAAGAAGTCTTCATGCGTCCTTCATTCCTGCGTTATCCTTCATGCGTCTATCTTTCTGCGTGCGTCCGTCTTTACTATTATTGAGTCGTTATGATACGGCACATGACTATACAACATAATTAGGCAAGGCCACATTCAGCAAAAATAAACCAGCAAAAGATAATGGATTAGGGCACGTTTTTCTACCCCATCCACCATATTCACCAGACCTTGCACAAAGTAATTTCCAACTTTTTCCTTCTCAACAAAATGCTCTGAAAGACAAAAAATTTTATTCTTGTAAATTTTTTTTATTACGAAATATTTCATTGTACTACTTTCTCCCTTCTTTTCTTCATTTTCATATTTCAGATTGACAATTTCTATCAAAATAGTAACATCTCCAACTCATATAGAAAATGTAGTGTTCTCAGCATCATGTAAGTATAAAGTACTATTTTATGAAAATAATGTTATTGATAATACTGTATTCCACGGAAATTATTCAAATATACAAACATTGTACAATATTAGCTTTATATATATATATATTTGAAAAATAAAGGTTTGACCCCGGAGATTCAATGGACCATATTGATAAAGTCGAATACTCCAAAACGCTTCGATAGTAGATGTACACTGTGCCTAGAAGAAAAAAATACAAATAATGATATACCCAGACACTGAAAAATTATTAAATCAGCGATGTGAATTAATAGCTAGATATAGACATAGGAATAAATTTAAACTATAGACAAATATCATAGAAAATGTTTAATTAACCAAAAAATAGGATTAATCTGAGATTTGAGGTGAAATGAATAAATAAAAAAAATGGGAAGATATCTGTACGTACTTTTCAAAGGAAGAGTAACTGAATTAATAGGCACGAATATAAATTTTGAATTTAAAATTTTAATTTTAAATTTTGAATTTAATTCAAGATAAGTATTACTGTAATCCTTACGTAAGGTTGTTAATGAATGTTGTACTTCCCTGAATTATTATTAAATCTGGAGTTTTACGCTGAAATGTATTTAGAATTTAAAAATTAAATTCTTTTTAATTTACTGCGATTCCAACCGGTAATAAAAAAGAAGAAAAAAAAAGAAAAACCGGAAGTGGGTAAATGGGGTGGAAACTCTTCACCCCTTCTTCTACCCGCTCCCATCCTTCCTGTGTCTATTCTAACTGTAATTATTTTATCAATTAGATCTGAAGAAGTCCTGTTATTTTTGGTGTTATTGATTAATATCAATACCCATAACAGGATGGAAATAAATTTATAATCCTAATGTGACTGGTTTTTGTTTTTCTTAAAGAATATATATATATATATATATATATATATATATGTGATGGATGAGAAAAAAGCATGTAAAAAACAATCGTTTCGGAACGTTGGATAAAACAAAGCGCTCGTATGTTAGCCAGCAGAGCAGTATGAAAACTAAAATAATTCTATTAACACCTTTTTAAAAGTTTCATGTGTTTTGAAAGCGAACCAAAAAATACAATCCTCAGACAGAAATTTCTTTGAAGAAACAGAGGGCGAAATGAATATGATGTACTAAATTTTATAGCTCAATACAGTAAAATAAGTTACTGTCGGGCGCAGGACCGGAAGTTTTGGGAAAGAAAAGAAATCTTTTCCTGAAAAATTGAATTGACAGGAAAACCAACGGAGATTACTCGAGTTATTATAAGATGGATGGTCCAAAAAGAAGAATATGGAGGAATGACAAAACCAATTGTGCTAATATTAAGTTGCTTTAGGTGATAATAACAACAGCAGGAATAGGAGTCAAGAATTCCATATAGGGTTAAAAAATAAATAAAAATAATAATTTTTTTTTACCGAAGAGGAAGAATAGCCTTGTAAAAAGGACATTTGATAAAAAAAAAGCACCGAATAAAACTGAAACAGTATACAATAAGTTCCACTTTGGAAATATCTACAAAAGAAATCGTTTAAAAATCTTGAAGAAAACTTATTTAAAGTATTGAATTTAACACTACACATTTTTATTGGGATACACTTGAAGTTTACTATAAAAGCTCTCGGCAGCACCAGGTGTTTCATTGTCACTCAAAGTACCAAAAACTATATGAGTGCTTAAAGGAAATAAAACGAATTCTCTTATTGTCATTCAGCAGTTTCCAGAATATGTTTCAGAAAATCACTATTGGCTAAACAATCTGAAACTGGCCCTTATTTATCAATTCAATCTTCTTGTGTTTAAGAAACCATCTGACTTATAAGTGAATCAATTTACAACTAATTGCAAGTTGAATATATATATATATATATATATATATATATATATATATATATATATATATATATATATATATTCAACTTACAATTAGTATATGTAATATTTAGAATTCAACAGCCTAAGTGCCATTAAATCGCAAAATCTTTACACAAAAATGCACATCACAATATATTCAAAATTATAAAAATAACCCAAAATAACAATTCACAGCTCCGAGTTTCACATCTTTTATCGTCAGGTAAACTGGTGATACACAGGTCTGACATATCTAATACTGTACGGTTTTATATTCTTTTTGAGTCATTCGACTACAAAAAAAATATAAAAGTATATATAAATAGATATATACATGGATATATCTGTATGTATGTATGTATTATGAGAGAGAGAGAGAGAGAGAGAGGGAGGAACGAATGCAGGTGCAAGAATGAACATACATACATCCACGATTGGCCGCCTCGGGTAGTGTAATAGTTAACCAACTTGACTAGCAAACATGAAACAGAGAGTTCGAGTCTCATTGGATGCCCCATTTATTTGACCTTGTGCCACATCTAAACAAAAAATTTTGTAAATTACTACATTCATTCACAAAGAAGTAAATCCTATGCCTGGATTTAAAGTGTTTAAGGATCGTTCGTGTTTGTTGCAGAATGTCGCAGATTTTAAGCTGAAATCTTTATTTATCATTTGGTTGTAAATCAACCGTTTATCTATCTTTCACGAACGAAGACTTATGATAGCGTTCTTCAAAGAGTACAAAATTCACCTTATTTACTGGATGAGCCTCGCCATATACGTCATAATAAAAATGTCACTTCTCATTCCTCTATCTTAAAACCAAGTTGTAGTGAGACTGAAAGTTGCCTTTTATTTAAAGCATACACACAAACATATACAGTTGCGATTTATTAAGTTTAGTGTGGTACAGGGATCGATGTATGGGGCCCTTACTTGATGTTAAACATAGAATTTGATAAACTCTAATTTCTCTTGCTATCATAATATGAACAAGATGTCAGGTAATTTTTTACATCTTTCTCAATCTCCATTGGTCAAAGAACTTGTGTTCTTGTGAGAATAAGCTTACAACATCAGTTATCTAGCAGATCTATAAGTTTTTAAATCTGCTCGACATGGGAGAATTCCCTCATAATCAAGATTATAATCATTATAAGATCGTTAATAATGTACTTTGAATTGTAATAATGTACTTTGAATTACGACTTATTTAAGTTGTATGTAGATTAGGGAGGATTACCCTAGCTACAGTAGTAATAGGCATAAAACAAACTTACTTGTTAACAACCGTAATTATTCATGAATAATACAATCCCTAAATTTTGGGCTACGAAATTCTGAAAAAAAAATGACAGGCACACAGGTGACTGATTAAGCGAATGCGAGATAGTCATACCCTGCCACAGCAACTGGTGATGAAGGTCAGAGAAATTGGTTCCGTTGCAACACTGTTGTATTTGAAGTGCTGTTTTTTTCCTTAAGGAAATGAGAGCTTTTTTTAAAGTTATCTCTTTCATGTCACATTACTGACACGCTAGTCATTCGTTGGAGAACTCCCCGAAAAGAGTAATCTTTGAGAAGGGGTGGTCTTCCATTCTGGCAATGTAACCTGTTCCGCGCAGCATTGCGTAGATACAAGTGATTTTGTCATTTTCAATGACTTCGATGTTTGTCACTCCAAATGATGTCGAAGCAGCGTTTATGGAATCGTTCAAGTGGGTGTATGTGGTGGTAATAGATTTTCTAAGTCCTCACGATATATATGAGTGTAAATAGGACTACTACTTTGTCGGCTTTTACTTTTATCTTCTTGATATTGTTGAATTTCTGCTGCGCTTGTAAAGTGTACCAAATTCACTGTTTACTGTTATGTGCTGTTTACGTGAGCAATGTGAATGTCCATCTATTTGTCATTGTTGGTGTAGGAAGATATTATGCAAATTTACTTTGGTGAAATTCTGAACTGAAAACAATTATATAGAGAGTTTCCATCGTACCTACTGCTACATTTTCTATTCTATTATTCTACTTTATTTTTTTTTAAGTGACGCCAAATTAACTAGTCAATTAACTCGTCGCCGGATTTTCTGGTCATGGTTATTCAATTCACAATATAATTCCTCGCCTTAAAAAGATAGAAAATGTACATCTATATCCTTGCCCTTGAGGTCATAATAATTACGCAGATGCGTATTTCCAATCCTCTTGGGAAGACATGGCCCCAGAGGTGACCGTGTCCACTGTAAAGATGTAACTTGCAAGACACATTCAGGTTAATTAGCCGCTCAATTACCATAACTAGTTAATTTAGCGTCCCTTGTGTGCAATATGTATTGATGGTCAGTCGTAGAGTTTCGGCTCTGCAATCTGTGGTCGCTGGTTCGATTTCCAGTGATGGAGATCACGGTATACACTGCCGATGAGACCTAATAAGGTCGAAACAGCAGTCCCGTGTTTCTGTATGTCATGCGTAAGTGTTCGCCGGATTTTCTGGTCATGGTAATTCAATTCACAATACCTACTGGTGTTGACCCTGGAGTCACATATTTGTTGTAAGCCTAATCTCAGCTCAAAGATCGAAAAATGGAGTTATCTGTAGAGATATTATTATCAAATGATTCTTCGATATTGGTGAAGAAGCAAAGAACGAACATTAGAATTTTTAACATTCCCCATGTTACATCTGCGTTATTTCATTCATACAGACAACTAAAGGGTAAATTTTCTATATCCTTGTCTTAATCTTTTTTCATTTTTTAGATCCGAACCTCCTTCTGTCATTTTCCGACTGATGTTCACTCGTAGGGAAAGTGATGTACATTCTGACATTATCCGGGTACTCGAGGATCGGGCACCACGTTTGAATAAAAGCGGAAAAGAAGTACTTAAAGTTGGAGATCTATTCCTTGTCTGGAGAAATTATTCAGTGGTTTTGAGTACGACCTCCGAAGGACAAGCCGGAACCTCAATGTGGACAGCTGGTGACAGTCCTTTGGGTTCGATTTTGACAAAGTCAGTAACAGGTGAGTGAAATTAAACCATAGTTTCCTTAAATTTAATTAAGGGTCCGACAAAATGATCACATGAATTTAAAATTAACAGTGCGCAGGCACTTGTGCTACTGAGCGAGTGGAAGATTCGTCTTTGAGAAGCAGCATTCGTGGCATTTTAATTGCCATCATGGTGTGGAAAAATGAGCATCATGCCTTTGTAATTGAAACTTACTTAAGGTGCTTCATCTCACTGCGTGGTGACATCCAATGGACGGCTCGATCATCAAATCTTAAAAAAAAAAGGAATGACAATAACAAAATGAATATTGTTTATGCATTTAGTAGAACTAACGTTTAAATAGGATCTATGTTGCTTTTTGTTTAAAAATTAACGTTCCAACCCCGAGGGAAAATTCTGCTGGACCCTGTATATTCAACAAAGTCGCCAATTTAGAAGTGCTCACAATTGTAGCGATCAGAGGACAAGTTATAAAAATGTTATGCCATGTCCTCACACCATCCACTATCACCCTTGCATGGAAGTAAGAAGGGATTTGATTGACAAGTAGGGTTAAAGTTTACTTTCGATTGATGCAATCGATGAAAAAGCTTGCATTTAGAGTTTTGACAGATTGTGAGAATATATCAAAGCGAACGGACTTTTGCAGTTTAACGTTTTGTAGGTGGGATGGGGAAGATATTTTTCTTAAAATATACGGAGAGTTTCCTCCTTCCTTTGAAAGACGTTTTGGAAACGCTCGGAGCTATTAATATTCATCGAGCAACCAAGGTAAGATAATCCTCAAAAACCATTCAAGTTCTCGAAACATTGTATCTAATTTTTTTACGGTATTTTCTTTCATTGTTTGCTCGCTTGTTTTCTTTCTTTTTTTTTTTTTAGTCATGGAACTTTAAAATATTACTGTACTTATGAATATTAGAAGTGTCTTATTCAAGCTATGATATCAATTGATAAAACTTGTAAATTCGAGAATTGTTCTATTAGAATATTCCTTATCTGAGGTTTTGCCGTATCCTCTTGCTTCGTTTTGTTTTCTGATATTAATAATTGGAATGATTCATTTACACTTGTTTAGTCTAATACACTGATCGCAGGTTGCTAACATTTGATTGATTATTTTTAACGGCATATCACTCTGCCTGGGGTTATTTTAGAAGCGAGGGAATTGCGTCATCATCATCAAGACGTGCCTACAGCACGGATTCACTTGACTCTCTCTCTCTCTCTATATATATATATATATATATATATATATATTTGTCCCTATCAGCCATCACCTTTGGTAAGTTCTCTAGATGACACTGTGTCCACTCAGAGAAGAAGTACTTTCAATGTGACTTGATGGTAAGTCTATGTTAATGATTGCTAAGTGTTAATAAGGGTTTCAGTTGGAAAACAATAACCTGAAACTTAATCTGATATTTTTTGTTTTAATTGATTTTGTTTTTCAAATTAAATTAAATTTAATTTACAGATGCCGTCGAGATTACTTCTACTGTTAAACTCTATAATTTCTCATATGACCCTCAACTAGCGGACCCAACATCAAAAATCTTCCGGAAATTTGCAAAGGATTTTTGTGAAAACGTAAGTCAGTTTTATTTAACGCTTTAGATTTTTTAGAAATGAGTTGCTTTGAAATAATTTCAGTTTTGCTTTCACAGTATCTTTTTCACACTTATAGACCTCAGTTTCACTTTCGTGATGTCCCACACCCACCAACCCCCCGACACACATATATATAAATATGTATATATAATTCGTCCAAGCTTTAGCAGTGTCAGTACAATCGTATGACTGCACTTCCAAGATTTTGATGAAGCGCTTGGAGAAAAGCTCGATAGGAGCTACTCAATTATTTTTAAAAATTCCTTTCAGCATCACCCTACTAAACACCAGCTGTACGGTTACTTAACATAAATCTCACAGACCATCCAAGTAAACAGAACAAAACGTGCTGGGCACCGCTGGAGTAGTAGGGACAAACTCATTAGCGAGCTTCTCGTATGAGTTCCCACACGTGGACTCACAAGTATTGTCCGATCAGCAAAGTCTTACATTCATTAGTTCAGTGCGGACACTTGGTGCTACCTAGAAGAATGCTAAATGTGATAACCGATGCAAGAGAAATTCAAGGGAATACATGTTATCAGCATGACATTGATGATATATATATATATATATATATATATATATATATATATATATATATATCAAACTTGTTTGATTAAATAAAACAGACACTTCATGTCTGTCTATTCTGCTTTTGATCCGTTCAAGTGTGTGTGAGTTGTTAGGCTTTTGAATAGAATGAATTTAGGAAGGCGCCGTTTGTTTCTCATATATTTTCGGTTCCAAATGGTACCATCTTTGGGGAAGAGAACAGAAAAAAAATGATAAACACCATGACGTGTCATGTATATTCATATAGAAAGTAGGAGGAAGAACAAGTTGGGGAGAATTTACGGAAGAAAAGAATTTTACTAGAGAAAAGAGAAAGAATTAATGGGAAATCTGCCGTAGGCATTTTAGAATGTGACTGCTATATTCAAAGTTGATCTTGTTTAAGAAAGTTTTGTTAATTTTATTTAGTGAGCTTCAAAAATTTGAAGTTCTTGTTTGTTTTCTTTTATTTGTGTAACATGGAGGTGTTTTCCGTTAAAATTTTCCAGTTTTTAAAGGTAGTAGGTAAATGTGTTTTGAGTTTTCAAAAGATAGAACTCGTATTGAAAAGGTGAAGTGCAAAACTTTTCGACAGAGTTGCAGAGTTGTTGGTTCTTTATTGGAGAAGCTTTCTCGCGGAGGAGATTTAAACTAATACACAACATTGGTCGGACTGAAGTTAAAGGAGAGAAGTTATTATGGATAACGAGGGGAATTGTATTGAATTTGGGATTAAATATGATTGTTTTATTGTTAGAGCCGGTCGGATAAATATTATTACGTATTAAATTTTCAAACTATTTCACCGAGTTTGTAGTGTTTGTGCATCTTGTTACTTAAGAAACACACGGCGCTTTCCAAAATCCATTCCATCCAAAAGTCAAACAACTTATACGAACACTTGAACAGATTAAAGACAGAATAAGCTGACAAGAAGTATCTATCCTATTCAATCAAACGTATTTAAAAGAGAAAATGCTAGGTATACATATTGCATACATTAAATACACTACCAGTCAAAAGGTTTTGGCTACCCTAAAAAATTCATTTCTCATCCTAAAAGTGTTATTTTTAATGAAATAAGTTAAGCACCACAATGGTTTCATTTTTATACAAAATACAAGTCTTCCTGTATATGACTTGGCTTCGTGAAACGAAAATGAAGAAGGGGTCGGTCCACACTGACTGCAGGCCTGCTCGTAGTTAATAAGGTCGCTGCAAGACAGACAGGCACTGTTGCAGCAGCGCTAGCTGCAGGTCTGGTCTCTGCTTGATTACATGGAGTTGTAGTTCCTCCTCCTGTACCTTTTATCCGTAAAAGTGGCCCTGCAAGTGCTTTCAAAGGAGACAACAAGGTTTTGGTGGTAAGACATAATGGATCTCAGCTTGAGTGGACTTTCAGCGATGGTCGATGTGACAAGCACTAAAGAATTTTTTCAAGCAGTCTTTGAAATGGTTCTTTGGTGCCCCTCTGTCGCGATAACTAGCGGTATAATCCTGGGTAGGCGATGATTTCACATCTTGGAATCGTATCCAGCCCAGCAGAACAAGGACTTCAATAGAATGGCTTCGATGCTGGGGCGTGGTAACTGGATGCTTCAAGATGTGTCCATGAATCATGGGTCTTGACACGACGGGTTTGTCCAGCATGCTTTTCCACAAAGACTATGATTATGATTAGTGATGCTCTGTAACTGGGGCCTCATAACCGAATATATTTTGATATATTCGGTTGTGAGGCCCCCGTTTCAAAGCATTACTCCCATGTCCGTTTTGGCCTAGACAGTATCACCGATCAGAATCTCACCTATGGATTAAATAGCCCCAGCGGAAAGCCACACACACACACACACAATCTCATATATATATGTATATATATATATACTCACACAAACATATTTATATTACTCAACATTGGCCGTCGAAGCAAACGGATCACAGGTATATATTATAATTATTGTTATTGAGCTTTTCACATCAGCTTATGGTTTTTCACTGGAGTCTGAGTGACAGCAAGTCTCCTCAAGTCTCCAGGACACTTCTCAGTATTCTGGCCGTTCTCAATAATGCTGTTGTTTGGATGATCTCCATTTGTCCTCCAATCTCTAAGTCCTCCAGTCCCTTTAGTAATCCTTTAGTTACTCTACCAAAAACACCAATCACGATTGGTACAATTGTCACCTTCATGTTCTGTAGTTTTTTCAATTCCCTTGCCAGGCCCAAGTATTTATCCTTCTTTTCACAATCTTTCAGTTTTATTCCGTGGTCAACCGTACAGCAAAGTTCACAATTTTGCAAATCCTCTTTTTTTTTGTTAATTATTATAATGTCTGGTCTTCTGGCCGAGATTAGGTGATCCGTTTACTCATCAACGTTCCATAAGAGTTCATGCGTGCCATTCTCTAGGACAGATGCTGGGTTGTGCATATACCATTTAATCGCATGGTTAAATTTAAATTTCTTGCCCATCTCCCAGTGGATCACGTTGCCCAACCAGTCGTGTCTAGTCGAATACTCCTTCTGTGCTAATTTGCTGCATTCACTTATTATGTCATTGACGGTTTCGATCCTTACATAGCCTACATTTGCTATTTTGTTGCGTCTTATCTATTCTGGTTTTGATATGATTGGTTCTTATGGCGTTGTTTTGCGCTGCTATTAGGAGAGATTCTGTTTCTCTCTTAACGTTCTTAGCCAGGTCCAAGTTTTCTCGTGTGAGGTGTTGTTTATTAGTCTTTTAAAACGTCCATAGAGTTGTTTTTCTTCCCATTTTTGTTTCCTAATTATTGTCATTCTGTTGTCCATCGTGTTGTCAGTATCGTTTCTGATGGCTGTAATCAGTCCTCCTTCGTGTTTTTCAATGTAGTCCTCGAGTCGTTGTATCGATGCGTCAACGCTGTCTTCAATGCTGGCAAGTCCTCTTCCTCCCTCCTTTCTTGATATATATAGTCTGTCAACATCATCTCTGGAATGTAATGCCTTATGCATTAGTTTTCTTGTTCTTTGGTTCATTTGCTTAAATTCTTCCTTGGTCCACTTCAAAAAGGATCCTGAATATCTAACCAGGGATACAGCCCAGGTATTTATTCCTTTGATAAGGTTTCTGCTATATAGTTTTGTCTTGAATAGCTTTCTAGTTCTCTTGATATATATATTTTTTTGATTTTTTCTTTCATCTCGACTTGTTTGATGGTGTCAACCTCCAAGATGCCCAAGTATTTGTAGATTTCCTTCTCTCCAAGCGTTCTAATCTTGTCTTTGTTTAGTAGTTCCAATCTGTCAGTTGGATGTCGTTTGCTACTTTTCATTACTAGCATGGTACGTTTTTCTATGCCATATTCCATCCCTATGTCCTGACGGTATATTCTAACTGCATGTATTAGAGTTTCCTTTTCTTCTTCATTTTTTGCAAATAGTTTGACGTCATCCATGTAGATTAGGTGATTGATCTTTTCCTGCGATGTACTAAGTTTGTGTCAGGCAGTGCATTTTTTTGAGTATGTGGTTAAGGGGCATAATGGCAATTATGAATAGTAATGGTGATAGTGCATCTCCTCGAAAAACACCTCTTTGGATCTTTGCTTCAGCTTAGTTTCTTCCTCCTGCTGTCAATTCCACTCTCCAGGTTTTCATGGTTTTCTCGATAAAGTTTATGACTTCATCTGATATTTTGTACATTTTGAGGCAGTTTATTATCCAGCTTATGCTAATATCATTTTAAGCTAAAAAAATAAATGATAAGGTAATAAACTATAATGAATAAATGGTAGAAACAAACAGTAAAATATAAGTTCGAATTCGCTATGCCACTCCTCCAAATGAATTAATGTAACATGTTCTCAATGAAAAAAGAGGTTTTAGGATCATTTAATTTATTAATGTACGTTAAAGACCTGTATTGTAACTGCTTCGAAATAACTCCAGAGCAAATTTGAAAGTCAGACCTGACCGATAAAATAAAACGCAGTTTCTTCCAAGCAACGGTCATGTCAATACTGCTGTATGGATGCACTACATGGACGCTAACTAAACTTATGGAGAAAAAGCTTGACGGCAACAACACAAGAATGCTGCGAGCAATATTGAACAAGTCCTGGAGGAAGCACTCCACAAACCAGCAGCTGTACGGCTACCTACAACCCATCACGACAAACTATCCTAGTTAGACGAACCAAATATGCGGGACATTGATAGAAGTAAGGACGATCTCATAAGTGATGCACTCTTGTGGAGCCCTTCACATGGACGAGTAAAGGCAGGACGACCAGTTAGAACCTACATACAGCAGCTCTGTGCCGATACGGGATGTAACTCTGAAGACCTGCTGGAAGCAATGGACGATAGAGAAGGATGGCGAGAAACGGTCAGAGATATCCCGGCTGATGCCGTGACATGATGATATATTGCGTTCATTATATATATATATATATTGCGTTCATTATATATATATATATATATATATATATATATATATATATATAAACATTGTATATAACAATGTACTCTCTTTACTTCTTGATGTTCTTAAAAAGGTAATTTGCTTCGAAATTAATTTTTCTTTCGTGATGTTATACACACACATACACAAAGAGGTAGATATATAGATATATTATTTATAGATATATGATATTTTATTAAATAAATTGTATATTTTATATAAGTAGATGTTACAGTGTGTTATAGTCTAATTATATTCCTTAACTATGAAATTTCTTTTGCTTTTTTAGATGAAGAATTTTTACAACAATAATTCGCTACTGCTTCTTGGTTGTAACGTTTTAAAGTTCAGGTGAGTTTTGATTTCAATTTTTATCAATTTATTTTTTGTTTTAATAAGAGATAATACTGTCTCGATTCATGTCTTTTTTTAAAACACATCAACCCTTAGAGTTGGAATGGCGACTAAGTTTCATATGACAGACTATTTCTTTCCTTTTTTTTTTTTTTTTTTTTTAATCTAACATATATTTTTAGATAAAGCATCGCAATCCTTATCAATTTGGTGGGGGGTATATTTTCTTACATATTTCTCCTTCTTCTTATTCAGAATGTTATATTTTGACCTTCGACCCGGCCCAAAAAATAATATTCCTAGGTGATACACCGGAAGGAAGTGACACATTCCAATGGCCAGTAATCGAAAGAGATCGCGTGGGCGGATTAAGGCTTATGATATGGGACAAGGTGAAGGTCTCATTGTGCCATTACAGTCATGCACCGGAAGAGAGTAACCTCTGAACTGCATGACAGTTATTTCCGCTTGATGACGATTAAACATCCGATTCAAAGATCCAGTAGGCGATCGTGTGGGCGTTGAGTTATTATTTAACTCAGTTGAGTTTGGGGTGCCAAAGCAGTTGCCAGCAGACTCCCAGAGGGTTAGAGACGAGATGTGGTAGGGAAGGCCACACCCGACCGAGGGGGACCTCGGAAACCCCCGATGCAGTTGCCAGCAGACTCCCAGAGGGTTAGAGACGAGATGTGGTAGGGAAGGCCACACCCGACCGAGGGGGACCTCGGAAACCCCCGATGCAGTTGCCAGCATACTCCCAGAGGGTTAGAGACGAGATGTGGTAGGGAAGGCCACACCCGACCGAGGGGGACCTCGGAAACCCCCGATGCAGTTGCCAGCATACTCCCAGAGGGTTAGAGACGAGATGTGGTAGGGAAGGCCACACCCGACCGAGGGGGACCTCGGAAACCCCCGATGCAGTTGCCAGCAGACTCCCAGAGGGTTAGAGACGAGATGTGGTAGGGAAGGCCACACCAGACCGAGGGGGCCCTTGGAAAACCCCCGATGGAGTGGACCCCAACATTAAGAGAACAAGAAAGACACAACGTGACGGTCATAACAGTGGGGTCAAAATATGAAGTTTATGTTCAGTCTCTAGCATCCTCTCACATGCAAACATTCAACAACCCTTTCGAACCCTTGCAATAAAGTGAGAGGTAAATATATTTCTAAAGAAGTCCTTCCTGCGTCTTTATCATGCGTTTTCCTTCCTGCGTCTTTATCGTTGTGTCGCTGTAGATGACTATATAACAAGAAGAGTTTTGAGTAGTTTTTAAGAAAAAAGAGATAGAAGAAAGAAAGAAGAAGAAAAAAGACTAAAGAGAAAAAGAGAACAAAAAGAAAAAAAAAGGGGGGGGAAGAAGAAAAATAGGAAACTAAAAATTGAAAAAGAAGAAAAGAGCGGATAAGAAAGGAGAAAAGAAAAAAAGGTAAAAGGAAAAAGAAAAGAGAAGAAAAAAGTGAAGCAAAAAGAAAAGAGTAAGCAAAAATTAAAAAGAGTGGGAGGAAATAGTATTTCTAATTTTGAAATGTCACTCTCATTCTAAGAATTATTCAGCTTTTGACAAAGATATTGTTTCAATTAATTTACGATCAAGCCAATTCAATACTTAAAATGGTTGATCACATAATAGCAGAAAGCATACGCAACTTACGATCCGTGAATCAGACTAAACAAAACTTGGTAAAGAAGTCACGCTAAAACTCTGGTTTTCGTTAGCACATCGAAGTTAAGCAACGATGGTGTTGTTTAGTACTTAGTTGAGTGACCCTTCGTAAGAATATGTAGCGTAAGACTAACAAAGCCTAATTCGAAACAATATATTGTAATGGTTAGCAATTTCATCATGGGTGCCTCATACGTCTGGTTTTGTGCTAAAGAAAGCTTAGTTTAGTAAGTAGGAATACTTTTATTGCTCTGTTTTTGTTCGCACGTAACATGTCTCAGTTCGTCAGCAACAAAAGTTCGGCCCAGAAAGTTAAAATTGACAGTTACCAATAGAATGAACCCATCCTAGCAACACTATCTACTAATACACGGTGGTTCCAAATACAGTTGTCACTTTATTAGAATACAACTGCCACTTCATTTGAATAGAATTGTCACTTAATTAGAATCGGGTTGTCACTTCATTAATATACCGTCACTTCATTAGAATACAATTGCCATTTCCTTTGAATACTGCCACTTTATAAGAATACTGTTGTACCGCTAAACATTCTGTGTCCGTCTTCTTTCTGAAGTGTGTTTTATGGAACCGATAAATGCGTTTATCCCGCATATGTTTATACATGTGGACTAGACAAATGACAAGAACAAGTGAGTAAATTTAAATTTCAGGTCTTTATTGAAAGATGTGCATGGGTGTAGAATCGCTGTTGCTGTATAATGTCTGTGTAGTCCCTGCGGTGTTAAAAGTTGGTGTTGTAGACTCGGCTGTCAAAAATTTCTTGGCGACAGCGCGTCTAGAAAATCAAGATGGTCTCGAGGATGGTCTCGGTGCTTGGTGCAGATCGTAGGTGTAGCTGTATGGTAAAGTCGTAGACGTATCTGGAAAGGGTCGAAGATGTGGATGCATCGGTCGAAGAGACTGGAAGAGTGATATCCTGGTTTATTCAACTCTCGGTTAACCGGGAGTATATCAGTGTGACATCGAAGTTCTGATGCTTGTCCGAGCAGTTGCATGATCTGGTTTGCTGCAACAGAAAAATTCAAGTATTTTCTGCTTGGTGATGACTTCTGCTTGGGGATGCAGGTGTCTGCAGCTGGGTAAAGCTGAAGCTGGTCTTCAGGTGTCTGTTGTTTAATGATACAGGAACAGGTACAGCTGGTTTGCTGCAAGTCAGGCTAGCTACTGTGTCGTCTCCTCGGAGTATCTGTAGAGGGTGTAAAAGAGCTGGTTTATGACTTACATAAATTAATTTTGAAAAGAGCTGTTTGAGAGAGTTTCAGTGATTGGTTAGAATCTGGCATCGGTTGTGCTAAATCTGCGGCTGAGATTGGTTGGATTCCACGTTGACCGCTGGCTGCTGGGAGAGGTCCAGATACCTCCAGGCATGTATGCCTGGCGAGGCCTTGTTCTATTGGTTACTGACTGCTTTGTTTTTATCGAACAAGCTGCTTATTTCATAGTTTGAGTGAAGAAAATTCTGTGCTATCGCGTACAGGAAGTTCCTCTTTTAAATATAATTAACAATGGAAAATCTCATTATATTAACTGGAGGAGCTTTTAAATACGATGTATTTTATCCTGTGGTTAAGAACTGTTTCCGAAACGGCCGTTAGAATTAATCTATTTCGAAAAATAGTTCGTGCGTTGACAACAAAAATTCACTCGTAAACGTAGTGTTTACGTTTCGTTAGCTGTCGTCATGGGTGATTCAGCGTTTTTCTTTCACTGAGGATTTTAGATTTAGTGTAGCGGGGCGGCTACAGTATGTGCGTATTCCAACAGACAAACCACATGATGCTGTTTTTGGCGGTGAATACCTTCCTGATATTCTCCACCACCATTTTCTGATTTAGACCCCTGAAAGTTTTTTTCTAGAAAAATGTTTCATTTTTGTTTTTTCTCTATATTTGGAATGTTACAGACTCTGCAGAAAGTTACGAATAATACTGTTGCTACTAATAAAAACAAATCACTTACAATATTTTAAATAAATCCACTAATTAATTTGAGTATGCAGACATCATTCATGTTTTTAGAAAAGTTTGTTTATCAGAATAGAGTCTCCAGGTTTGTTGCTGATTTGAAGACGACCTTTTTTTCTTTTGAACGTTTTAGGCGGGAACTGCCATTTGTATCGTATCGACTGGTTTTTGCTTTGAACAACACGTCTCTTCCAAAATTAATGAAAAAAATTGTTAACCGGATCCCAAATAACGATGAAGATTCCGTGAAACTTGTTCCAATCGGTGGATTGGTTTTAATCTGGCACAATCGGACAGACAAGATGAGGCAAATTGCGTGGAACAAGAAGGCGACATTTTGGAACAAAGACCATACAAGTTTAGCGTGGACTTGTACAAGTAACCCATGTAAGTACTCCACACACACACACACACACGCACACACACACACACACACACACATATATATATATATATATATATACAAGGGTCATTCAAGATATAAGGTGAATTTTGCTTAAGTTGGTAAGTTAGGAAACACTGTCACCCATCAGAAAATCAATAGTGATAGGATTTTTCATGTCACAGAAAACTGTCAGCATCACTTTCTGTATTGGACACTGCGCTCAGAATGTTTTCTTTACCGGAGAGTCAATGGGTATCCACACCAACGATTGTCTTTTCGTTTCAGGCTCCTGGTGGAAAACCTGTTTAGCCAATTTGAAAACATTTACTAAAACATGCTTCTCCCAACATATGAATATTTCATATGGTTTCCTCTTCTCAGCCAACAAAAATTTGATGACAGATCTCTGTTTTAGCTCGAAGCTCTAGATTTAATTTGCCGCCATTTTGAATTGCTGCAAACAAATATTCTTGCAATATTAGAATAATTTTTGCTAAGAGCAAATTTCATAGAATGAAGAGTTCATTCTGGAGGGAAAAATTCTTTTTTCGAAACAATTCCACTAATTAGACGACTCTCGTAATTTTGCTTCTTCTCCATTAGAATACAACTGTATTGATACTCTATAGTATGAATCAAAGAGTAATGAATGAATTGGAGGATGTTTACAATAATGCGTTGGAAAAGGCATGAATCTTTTTCCCCCCACCCATGGATAAATAATAATTTAAGACTTATAATCTAACCTCTAAAATTTACATTATTCTAAAACTTCCCTTTGAGATCCGAGCTCTTATCTGACTCCATGGTGTACAACCTGTCAATCGAACTCTATTAACTTCAGCTAAACCAGTAATTCCCAACGTTGGACGTATGCCTCATTGGTGGGTTATGGTAATATTTTGGTGGAGCATGCAATGTTTTGGTGTGGCTTGTTTAGAGACCAAGTAACCCATGTAAGCTTCCTTCCCTTAATATGTAAGAATTAAATTTAGAAATACCGAAGAGGGGCATGGCCCCAAATCGGTTGGGAACCACTGCGCTAGACAAAACAGTCCTGCTTTGATATCAACAGTCTAAACAGTCTAATTCTTTTTAAATAATCTACGCTTCTTGCCAAATGAATGATTCGGTCAATGAATTAACGCAAGAAAGTAAAGATCTAGAAAGAAATGACCAAGAAGCCATGATTCATTCATATCATTCGAATATGTAGAATGATATGAATGAATCATGGCTTCTTGGTCATTTCTATGCTGTTACATCTTATCAATTTAACACACTTGCCAAATCCTTTCTCCATTTTTTATCAATGTTTAAAAAATCCTTTTTGATCCCCCACACCGTCCCAAAAAATAAAAAGAAAAGAAACATATCATTTATTGAAGTAATTAAATATAATGTGTAGCACAAGGGAAAAACGACCACACCACTGTTGAAATCGTTTTTGAGATAAGATTAATTATAGCTACATCAAAGTAAAGGCTAAAAGTTTTGTGTAAACTGGCTCAAAACTTTAGTATTGGGCACCTAAACACTGCACTCCAGCAGGTGCCCTTTTCATATATTTCAATTTTCTTATTTCAGGTGGTTCAAGCGTTTGGATGGATATTAGGCTTTTCAACTTCACTCTGACCCCAGATCTTCAACATCGACATAGTGCACGTTTTAAGAAATTTATGAACAAATTTTGTGCTGATGTAAGTTATTATTGCGCAATTCTATCGAGTTTTTTTTTGCACCAGCATTAGCTGAAGGTCTTTCATTAGAGTTTGAGTGACAGCAAGTCTCCTCATGTTTCCCTGGCTCTTCAGTACTCTAGCCGATATTAGTAATGCTGTAGTTTGAAGGGTCTCTGCTCGTCTGATTTCCAACTCTTCCAGTCTCCTCGCTAAGTCTTTGGGAACCGTTTCGACCGCATTAATTATGATTAGTATCATTGCCAATTTCCTCTTCTACAACTTTTTAGTTCGCTAGCAAAGTCCAAGTACTACTCTTTCTTTTTATTTTTATTGATTTTCAGAGTTCACTATTCGGCAAGTTCTCTCTCTCTCTCTCTCTCTCTCTCTCTCTCTCTCTCTCTCTCTCTCTCTCTCTCTCTCTCTCTCTCTCTTCTTGACTATCACTAGGCTTGGTCTTCTGACCGCGATTAGATGATTTGTTTGTATATCAAAATCCCAGATAATTATGACTGTTTTATTTTCCGGGATGGATTCTGGTTTGTATATATACAATTTAGTAATTTAGTAATTCTCAGTGGATCACCTTCCTCGCCCAGTCGTGTCTAGTCTTATATTCTTTTTGTGCCAGTTGGCAGCAGTCGCTTATTATGTGGTTAATCGTTTCGTTTCTATCATCACATAACCTACACTTGCTATGCTGTTACATGTTATTAGTTTTTGCTTTAACCTAGTAGGTCATTATGACGTTGTTTTATGCTTCTAATAGAAGAGATTTAGTTTCTTTCTTAAAGTGTCTCTTTCTTAGCCATGACCAGGTCTTCTTATGTGAAATTTTTTTCAGTTTGTCGCTGGAAATATCTATACAGTTATTTTTTTTCTCCATTTTTGTTTTCAAGTAATTTTTTCTATTGACCTTTGTGTTTTCTGTGCTGTTTCTGTTTGCTGTAATTAGTCTTTCTTTGCTCTTTTTTATGTAGTCTTCAAGTCTTTGTATTGATGTACACCCACTGTCTTCAATGCTGGCAAGTGCTCTTGCTCCTTCTTTTCTTGATGTCATAAGCCTTATGATTAGCATTATGATTAGCTTTTTGTTCTCTGATCCATTTGTTGCAGTTCTTCCCTCATCCGGTTCAAGAGTACCTTACAAGAGGGACAACCCAGGAGCTTATCTCTTTCATGAAATTTGTGCTGCAGAGCTTGGTTTCGAGAAGTTTTCTTGCTCGTCTGAGATATTCTTTTCTTATTTTTTTTCTTTCATCTCCACTTGTTTGATGACGTTGGTCGCAATATTCTTAAGTTCTTATAAGTATCCGTTTCTCTGAGCATTCTGATTCTTTTTTGATTTGGTACTTCTATTCCTTCTGTTATTTATCATATTATCATTTTACTCTTTGAGAGTTTTTCACATCAGCTAACGCTGAAGGGTTTCCACTGGATTTTAAGTGACAGCAAGTCTCCTCAAGTCTCCAGGACTCTTCTTAGTATTCTGGCCGATCTCAACAATGCTGTAGTTTGAAAGTCTCCAACCGTCCCGTTATTTCCAAGTCCTCCATTCCTTGTACCAATCCTTCGATGACTGTACCAAGAGCACCAATTACATTATTGTTATTATTATTCACTCATTAGAGCTTTTCACATCAGTTTTAGCTTATGGTTTTTCACTGGAATCTGAGTGACAGCAAGTCTCCTGAAGTCTCCAGGACTGTTCTCAGTATTCTGGCCGTTCTCAATAATGCTGTCATTTGGATGGTCTCCAACTTCCAAGTCCTCAAGTCCCTTTAGTAATCCTTTAGTTACTGTTCCAAACGCACCAATTACAATTGGTATAATTGTCACCTGCATGTTCCACAGCTTTTTTTAATTCCCTAGCAAGGTCGAGGTACTTATCCTTCTTTTCACATTCTTTCAGTTTTATTCTGTGGTCAGCCGGGACAGCAAAGTCGACAATTTTGCAAGTTCTCTTTTTTTCACCTAATGAGTTTTTCACACCAACATTGCGGGTGGTATTTCACTTGATTCTGAGTGACAGCAAGTCTTCTCAGTCTCTAGGACTCCTCTGAGTATTCTTGTTGATCTTAACAAAGCTACAGTCTGTATGATGTCAATTCTTTCTCTGATTTCTAATTCCTTCAGTCCCCTTTCCAAACCCTAATAAACCCTTTAAACTAATTAAAATAAAATTTTGCTTCGTTTTTGTTTGTTATGAATATCTATCAAAAATCATTTTCTATTTAGTACAATACAGGTACCAAATAATAATCATATACAGAAAAGCCCTATTCAATCAGTGTTGCTTACATTGATTCCTGACCTATGATAATACATTCCTTTTTCATTTGTAATGCATTTCTGTAATAAAATGTCAGTCTGTATGTATTTTTATTATTCACTAAATTACTATTAATGTAATTATTAGATTGAATCAAAATTTTGGAGAATTTATCTGTTATAAATCCTTCTTGTAATTGAGATGTTATATGAATATCTCATGTTTAAATAATTTACCCTATGAAATTCAAATAATTATTCTTAATTATTTTAATTGATTATATTTACATGTATTTTTTTTTTCATCTAGGTTAGACGAATTATTGATAAATCTTCCCTTCATCCACTTGGCTATTGCAGTATCAACAAATTTGGGTAAATAAATATGATATTTCTCTTTATTTATCTAATATAATAAAATGGCATATGTATTTGTACATTTTTGTTCAGTAGACGTTGGTCAGTCCAGACCAAATTAAAGGATGTCCCTTTTGTTATAAAGTCTCATAATATGCCAGTGCTATTTTTATTCAATAGAAATATTCTCTTATTTCTATGGAAATCTGAAAAAAAAAGTAATATCAAAATTTTATGCTTATATTTACCATCTTGATAAGAGAAAGTTTTAGTTATTTGCTTTAATTTATTCTCAATAATTATATATCTTACAAACAAAATAACTTGACATCTTTGTGGTTGGGGAAGGGAAAAACTATGGTTACTGGGTGAATTTCAGTGAGTTGAAGACTCACTTTTGGGATTTAATTGTTCAGTTAAACAAACTGAAATAAATGAAATTTACTCTTATCTGGTTTGTTTGTTAGTTTGTTGTATTTTTTGTATATCAGCTCTTGATAGTTATTTAACATCAAATCTTGTTTATATATATATATATATATATATATGATTTGTTAATGAAAAGTTTGAAGATAACATTTTTAAATGAGCCAAAGCTCATTTGTTTGCTCACAGATACATTATTTCAAGTATTGCAATATAACACTAATAGTTTTATTTGCTCACAGTTAAATGGCTTAAAGTATTGCAATTCAACACCAATAATTCTATTCAACATTATTCATTGATTTGCTCACATTTAAATGGTTCCAAGTATTATTGTCTCTTATGAATAATTCAATTTAACATCACTCATTTGTTTTCACATATTTAAATGTTCTCAAGTCGAGTGAATGATTAAACAGTTCTATTTTACACGTAGACACTAACAGGTACTACTACACCAAAGCTCCAGGACTGGAGTCTCACCATCTGATGATCTAGTGTCATATCTAAAACACTCAATTTTTTATATTACTCCTCTGCAGAGATGCAGTCAACATATTCTACAGACCCAGCTGACTGGATTATTACTCTTATCTGGACTGTAAATGTAAGGACTTGAGAGAGTCAAAAAGTTTTGCAATATTTTGTTACTTATGGTGCCAATATCATGTGACCAAAGCAGTTGAAGCTGTGGAAGATATACACATGTTTTGGTAGTATTGTTTTTGTTGTTGTTACTCTGACACATTTTGCATTGCTTCACTCCATGTGTAATCAGAAAGTCACACAGATGAATGAGCAATGTTGCCTAATTCAGGAACTTATACTTTATGAGTTCAAGCTGGTCCATAATGCCATGGAAGCAACTGAAAATATTTGTTGTTTGAAAGGGGAAGGCGCAGTTGATCACATTTCTGTACTGTAGCTAGATTGTTGAAGAAATTTCATTAGGGTTCCAAGAACCTCAACAATTAGTCAAAGTCCTGTCGGCCTAAAACCATAAATTTCAAAGCTGTGCTCCAAAACATAGAGGCAATTCTGGCAAGTATCACTTGGAAATTATCAGGCAAGCTTAGCATCTCAAAACTCCAGTGGGGTTCATGACTACAGCAAAAGCCTCTGAAACTGCCAAATTGTGTCTCATGTTACCAAAATATTGCAAATCTTTTGACTTACCCAATTATTTGTATATAATTTTTACATTATTCCAGGAATTTTATTTTTTTATGATAGAAGTAGCAGAATTTCTTCAAATTAATTTCTTTTCTTTTTTCAACAAAGGTATCTTAATTTTTTTTTCAATTAACTTTATTCTATTATTCTATTTAATTGTTAAGTTTTACAAAAGGAACAAAAACTTACAAAAAATAAACACTCATAAGACCTACTCTCCACTGCATCCCCACCCATGAGTCATTTTTGTGTTCCATTTTTAAATACGATGTTAGGAGTGTGGCTTGAAAATATCTTTTTATTTCCACATACTAGTAAAAAAATTAATAATGATTATAATAATGACAATACTTCCTCTTAAAAAGTCTCTGGAAAGGTTGACAGTAGATATAACAGCATTTTTCTGTGACTTCCTTGTCAATTAAGATAGATATGGAAAATAATTTGGCCATGTGTGGGTGTATATTTTGAGCATGATGGGTAAATTCTTCATAAATATGAAATTCTGTTGATAATATAATTAGGGTTCATAATAGGAAAAATTCTTGGTTTAGTTTTAAATATTTTAGAGATATTCTGAGATAGAACTGCACATTCCCAGAGTTTTATCATGGTACATGGCAAATGATATAAAAACATGAGAGTGACAAAAAAAGGGCTCAAAGGTGAGCAACATTCCACCAGTCCATAGTTTGCCTTGTAGTGAGAAGTTGTATGTATAAATTCATTGAAGGAAATTAATAAAAAAAGTTATTTTGTAAGAAAGAAATTGTAGAAACAATTGATTCAAAGTCATTCAACTCCCTCTTATATAATTTTGAATCAAATTTAAATCTTTATAAAATATTCTTGGATGTTAAATATATATTTTTCCCAGAGAAAATTTTAGCAATACTTATACCAGAGAGATTAGGTTTAGTTCAAGTGCACAAAGGACATCCTGTAGCAATAGCCATTAAACCCTTTTGCAATAAAGATACTTTAGAAAAGTTTTCACTATAAAAATACATTGAAAAATGACTTTATTAAAGGGTTTGGTTTTAGAGCATATCAACCATTGTTGGTTATTTAATGCTAAATCCTCTTTTTAGATATATATTGAATATATGATTTGTAAACACATTTTGTAAATACACACAGTTAAATGATCAAACAGTTCTATTTCTAACAGTTTAGTTAACCATAAGTCAACAAAGCTAAATGGTTCCAAGCATTGCTATGTATCACTAACAGTTCAATTAAACATCAATCATTTATTCATACACAGTTAAATAATCAAACACTTCTATTTCTAACAATTCAATTTAGTTTAAGTCATTTGTTTGCATACAGTTTAAATATCAAACAGTTCTATTTGACCCATAGATAGGACCCTGTCAGTTGCTACCACTCTGGGCCAAAGTGGACCTGGGAGTGATGACAATAAAGGGGTAATCCGCATGAACATTGTTAAATTAATGCCTATTTCAGAGAAATAGGTCCAATATGAGATCACACCTTTTGACCATAATCAGTATACAGATGGCTGCTAAAATTAGTATACAGTAAGGAAAACAAAATAGGCACACATAATATTTTATTGATTATAAAAATATAACAATAAATACTATGAAAGTAGAAATATTACAAATAGTAATAATGATTTTAATGAATAAAATGAATTCTTGTACTAAATTAATCCTAAAACCACTTTTATAATTCTTACTGTATATCTACTTTTACTGCTCCCGGTATGGTGTCAGCTGACTGACTTACTTTTATATAGTCACACACTAGTGAATTTATCTTGTTTTTTTCTTCCTAAAAAGGAACAATCCTCCTTATCTCCGCTTCCAACTAATACTCCATGAACTACCGAGCAAAAATCTAAAAGAAACAATTGAAAAGGTATTTGAGTTGTCTGGTCAATGGAAGATCAATGGTCAACAGCAAAAACTACTTCATCTAGGTGACTTCTGGCTGCAATGGCCAAAGAGGACAATTAGGCTGGAACCATTCTTCCTGTGGCAGAACAGTGAAAAGACTGCATCATCCTATTCAAGTGGACATTTTGGTGAGAAATTGCTTAAAAATCTTTCTTTTCATTAATATTGTTTCTCATTGGATTCGTTATAAAATAATCCTATTGATGAAGATTGATTGATTTTAATGGCATGTCAACCTGCCAATCAAATCAAAATCATTGTACATTCATATTTACATTTTTTGCGTAGTGTGGACCTGAGCAATGATAGGACTTTCTACACACATCCTAGATATCCAGAACTAAACCCTCACCATTAAGTGTCATCCCCAGGATGCACATTTTTTTGGAGGGTGGGGGAGGTCTTACTTCTCTGCTGGCAATATAGTGCTGGCATACAAAGCAATAAAAGCATGTCTAAATCCCTGAAATAAGAATGTATTATTTTGTATTTTTGTCTTCATCTTGGTTGTTATGTTTATAATTTATCAGCCTCCCAACCTTCCAGTCTTCTTCAGATTTTTTTATCCTAGTTGTTAATATCCTGGTAATTTTGAACCAAACTCTTTATTTAGTCCCATGGGGTCAAATGTTTTTACTCTGCTGTCTATTCCTTATATTAGTTAATAAGCTTTTTTAGTTATTGGAATGCTTAAAATGCTTTTCTTTTCAATTAGTTTTGACCTATGGATTGAACTCATACTGGCAGATTCCAACTAGCTCATAATTATGAGCTAGTTGGAATCTGCCAGTATGAGGAAGACAATGTACAAATTTCTGGGGCCTGCTAAAGCTACATATAAGTAGAGAATTAAAACAGAAAGAAATGATTAAAAAATGTCGGAAGAAAAAAACTAGGACGAGAGATATAAAGGATAAAACTGAAAGAGAAAGGATACAGAAAGAAAATGATACATGAAAGAAAACAAGTTAGAGATTACTATTATTGTTATTATCATTTACTCCTTTAGAGTTTTTCACATAAATGTTAGCTGATGGTTTTTCACTGGAGTTTGAGTGACAGCAAGTCTCCTCAAGTCTCCAGGACTCGTCTCAGGATTCTGGCCGTTCTCAGCAATGCTGTCATTTGGATAGTCTCTACCCGTCTGCCAACTTCCAAGTCTTCCAGGCCTTTTAATAATCCATTTGTTATTGTGCTAAAAGCACCAATCACAATTGGTACAATTGTCACTTTCATGTTCCACAGCTTTTTCTATTCTCTAGCAAGGTCGAGGTACTTATCCTTCTTTGCACATTCCTTCAGATTTATTCTGTGGTCCGCTGGGACAGCAAAGTTGACAATTTTGCAAATTCTCTACTTTTTGTTGATTATTATTGTTATTATTATTATTACTTGAAATTAAAATTAAATCTTTTTTCTAATATAGACATTGAACTTATAAGTAAAAATATCTATATGTTTATAATATGTTGTATGTATGATATTATGATATTTTGTACATAATAATGTAACTATGATATTATTTTACTAAAGTTTTGTATATTTGATTTCTTTTTAAAGTTCTGAAATAAAATATCAGTTTTCATTATCTTTTAAGTATAAAACTACTCTAAAATAGAATATGTAAATTAAAACCTTTGAACTTAATTACATTTTCTCTCTAAAAAGACTTAAAAAATAATGCTAAACTCAATTCAGTGGAGAATTATTAGTTCTAAAGCTCTAGAGAGTATTGTTGGTATTACTCCCACATTCATATTATCCAGTAACAATTGTAGCCATATATCAAATAGATTTACGATATTGTTTTAAATGATCTTCAACTACATCAATATCTTAAATAATTGATTGGCTGAATCTTTTCTTTGGTTTGAAATGTTGTATTTTGAAAAGAATTAAACCAAAGCTAGCTGAAGTCAGCTATGTGTAATTGACAGACAGTAGACTTTAAAGGCAGTTTGAAAGCTTGGCTGTCATTAGAGGATTGTAAAGTCAGGTGACTAAAATACTAGGAGTTAGGTGTTAAATCTTAACTTTTAATCTGTGAGCCCAGAGAAACCAAAAGTCCAAGACATAATTTCCATCTGTGGTCTAAAGGCTAATTCCTGGCTTTTGTACAAACCAAATATGTATTTGTTTATTTATCCCAGAAGAGACAATAGATCTGCTTGTAAAAAATATGGAACCAGGATGTGGAGGAAACAACAGCTGATCTAGTAAGAATGTGAAGAGAGTTAGACAGCTATGTAAAAAATACATTGTCTCTTAAAACATTGATATTGCAATTAAGTATGCCATGTTTATCTATTTAGAATGTTGAGAAAATATACATTTATATGATATATGATTGGAAACAATAATTTTTAACCTAACTTTATAACAGTATAACCCAACAAGGTTCGACACGATATAAAACCAATGGACAAATTAATCAGCTTAAGATGAAAGTAAAAACTGTTTGTAATTTAAAGGGATTTTTTTAGATTATCAATTGGTCATTTGGAATAAAAAGCTACAATAAAACTAGTAATTAAATAATCAAGGGTTTATCTAGCCAGAGTGTTGGGATAAAAAGCAACACTAATGATTGAT